>JAPDOI010000027.1:2400000-3000000 GCA_029168955.1 Aplectana chamaeleonis | reverse complement strand
TCGGTGCTGCGCACGTCTCCGATCCGTACATCGTGATAGGGCGAATAGCGGATAAGTAGACGCGCAACTTGACTTCCTTCGCGATGGGGGTAGACCACAAACACTTGGTTAGAGAATTGAATGCAGACGTAGCTTTCGCTCATTGTTGTTGAATATCCGCCGCATAACTAACATCGTTCTTCAGCAAGCAGCCCAAATAACAGAAATCGCCCACCAGTTCGATACGTTGTCCGTCCACACAAACTCCCGTAGGAGGCCTCTGAGAGACCCATATCTGCTTGCATTTTTCCGGACGAAGACGAATTCCATAGGCTGCGGCATACTTCGAAACGAGGTTCACAATCCTTTGCAGTTTTGCGTTGTTTTCAGCGAATAACACAATGTCATCGGCGTACTCCAGGTCGACAAGGGAGCGTCCTGATGGTGTTAGGATCACGTCTGCAAGAAACTGTTCTGCAACTCTACGCATGATGTCATCAACGGCAAAGTTGAATAGGAAAGGTCCTGCTACAGCTCCTTGCCTTACTCCTGTTCTCACTTCGAAAGCTGACGTAAATCCGACAGGCGTACGAACTGCTGCTGTTGTTCCTTTGTTCATGTCCTCGATTAGTCGAACATACTTTTCCGGGACTCCATCGGCTCGCAGAGCGTTGAGCAATCGATCACGATGAGGAGGGTCGAATGCGGCTTCAAAGTCTAAAAAGCAAGCTGTAATGGCTTCGAGTACCGCTGCCACGATTCGATTACTCTTCTCACAACGAACACTTGGTCGATGGTCGATCTTCCAGGTCGAAAACCGGCTTGCTCCTCTCTGGTCGTTTCCTCACGATGTTTGATGAGTCGCTCGAGAATGATATGTTCTAAAACCTTGTACATGACACGAAGTAAAGAGATTCCACTGTAGTTCTTAGGATCCGTGACGGATAGCTTCTTGTGAAGAGGTACGATGATCGCATGCCTCCACGAATCGGGTATCCTTTCGCTCATCCATATGGCACGGATGGTGTTGGTCATTTCACGAATCCCAGACGGAGGAAGAGCTTTCAGCATTTCAGTAGTGATGTTGTCATCTCCACCTGCCTTTCCGTTCTTCATTTTCCGTACACAGTTCGAAACTTCAGCCTCAGTCGGCGGTTCCTTACTGACATCGTAATGTGCTCTCTGAACATGCGGCAGCTCTGGTACTGACGGCGCTGGACGATTCAGTAGTGAACTGAAGTAATCCTTCCATAATGGCAGCGTCGCATCACCAACTGCAACTCCATTGGTAGTGTTGAGGACAGCAGAACATCTCTTCATCTTGCCGCTATACTGTCGTAACAACGTGTACGCTTTCCTCGGATTCTCCTCCTCCCAAGCCTTCTCAAACTCCTTAGTTCAACATGTCCATTCTCGTTCGCGGTCATTTTAAAGCTGCCGACGCAACTAACTCCTGAGACGCTTCTCCTCCACGAAGTTTCCTGCAGTTCGGAGAGCACATACACTGTTGTAAGTAGATGTTGTTTCCTCTGAGACGTAGGCGAGCTTCTTCTTGGGCTGTACAACAGGGAGTGCCTCTTTCGAAGCGTCCTGGATGCACTTGACGAAAGAGTCCGCGTCGCAAAGTTTCTTCTTAGTCCGTACTCCAATATAAACAGAAACGCGTGAATTTCCTTTTTCATTTTCCATCCCTGAGACTTGTCGTTTCAATCCTTTGGAGAGGCTTAGCCCCTCGCTTCCTCTTATGAATCCTCGCAGTGAAATTCAACAGAACTGGACGGTAATCCGAATCGAATGCAACTTCCCACACCGCTCTAGATCTTCGAATGTCCGATACTGGAATATTCCTCGTCAGAACATAGTCGAGCTGTAGTTTCAAAGTTGTCATCTTCCGCTTCCGCTGCTCTTCCAGAAATAGCTGGGTTGGTCCCTGCCACGTGAGCTGATGGCGGCGATGATTCCTCTTGAATGTCGATGCAATAATCAGACCACTGCGTTCACAAAAGTCGACAAGGCGGTAGCCGTTGTCTGACGTTTGCTCCACTGGGAAGAACCATTTACCGAGTACTTCGGATTCCTGATCAAGTCCCATCTTCGCGTTTGCGTCGATTCCCACCACAACGGCATGTTGACAAGGTATCCTGGGTAGCAACGTATTGAGTTCCTCGTAGAAGGCATCCTTGGAATTGTCTTCGGCGGTTTCCGTGGGCGCATGAGCACTCACTATTCACAGATTGAATCCTCTGTGATCTCGCAGTCGCACAAATGCATTCCTACACGACCTTGAGCCGAATTCCTCGATCATACCATTGTAGTCCTTCCTTACAGCTATCGCACAGCCTCCCACTCTCCTATCATCAGCGTCACCACAGTAGATGACGTACTCTCCGACGTTGATGACTGGTCTATCCTTGAGGCGAGTTTCCTGCAAAGCAGCAAACGGTGCATGGAAGTAGCTCAGAAGATTGGACAACGCAGATTGTTGGATATCACTCGACAATGACCGGCAATTCAGGGTGGCGAAATTGTGGCTTGTGGCCAAAGACTCCATGAACTCCCTAGGTACGGATCCTAAGGTGTTATGGACCAGAGGCCTTAGTGTGCCGGACGGCGACACCTTTATGCAATGTATGGGATACTTTCGCGATATAGTTGTGCACGCTATATCGCTCGAACGTTCCCTGTGTACACTCAAACGTCCGCTGGGTTCAGTAGAAGCAGGGGCACCAACGAGCAGGTACCAACAGACTTGTATACACACCCCGAATAAACGAATAATTCCGGGAAAATAGGAAGCAGAGACTCAAATTGATTTTTGCGGTACAGAGGTGAATTGTTTCCAATTAAACAGATAGGAAGTTCGAGTATAATCAGAATACTCCAATATTCAACATGAGATATTCAGAAACCTAATGGTGGAGTATCTGGCTCAGAGCCGAATTTCAGGTGTTGGTCGTAATGTAACATTCATTTCCGAGCTACTCGCAGTCGTATTATCACTATCGCAGATGCGAAGCGGTTGTTTTTCACCAAAAGCAGCTATGAGAATGAAGTAATCATTCTCAAAACCGCACCACTTCTGTGATAGCGATGCCCAACCCTGCGAGTAGCAGGGAAATGGAGTTTACATATCAATGTACTCCAACCGCGAGAGAGGTGGGGAAACGGGGGATGAGCGGTGCGCATGATCGGAGAGAACACGGAGTTTCCGCAGCCTCTACTGCGGCTGGAATACATTAAGACCATCACCTCTCAACAGGGTTCGGCGCGGGGTGTGGATGTCCACACCGGGGGGTCTGAGCTGCGTAATGGTGGAGGGAGGGGGGTCTGAGCTCCACCGGGAAACCACATGAACCATTCTGACCGTGGGTAGTAGGTGCACTGTCTAGAAAATTTTTTTGCGAATGATTCGGTAATACCGTCCAATAAACATGAAACCTTGTAGTAATTAAATTACCGTAAATGTTGAAATTATAGTAAAGGTTCTCCTACGATTGAATATAGGGCACATAGGTTCTGGGGCGGCATGCATGAACGCAGCAAACGGTGTCAGGAGCCGCTCCGCGTGCCATGCGCGCAGCGTCGAGCAACGGGGCGGCCCCGAATTTCGTGGCGTATGTGGATGTGCCTGATTTTCGGGGTCGCCCCGTTGCTCGACGCTGCGCGCCTGGCACGCGGAGCGGCTCCCTGACACCGTTCGCTGCGTTCATGCATGCCGCCCCTGAGCGTGTATTCTGGATAGTTGTGTACTGAATGCAAATAAGAACAGATTGGAAGCTACGGAATGGGGCGGAAGAAAAGAGAGGACGCGATGAATAAAGTTATTGGCAAAGGCGAAGACGACGAGTTGTACTAAAGAAATACATATGTTTTCAAAGAAGAACAGGTCGCTTAAAATGTATGGAAAACACGCCTTAATAAGTGGTTGGATGCGAAAATAGGTGCTTCAACATTATCCAGACCAGACATGGCAAAAACACTCGCTAGTTGAAAAGAGCGTCATCTAATCTGGTTACGTTTCGAATTTCATTCTCCGAAACCCACTCATACACCAAACACACGACACGGGTTCGATCCCGCAAAGTGCTTAATTTTTGCAAGACGTTAGACCTCACATTTTTTGCAAAGTAAGGGCCACGAAAATAAGATATTCGAGTCGAGAGTTGTAGAGTTACCCTATATGCAAATTTTCAGTCTCTAAGATGGACGCTGAAAGGCACTTCTCTGTGTGGCCTCACACTTTTCTCAGGTGTGGTCCCGCTGAAAAGGGGCATTTTTGGAATTTAGGTGTGACGAGAGTAGGATATTTGAGTTCAGCGTGGTCGATTTACCCTGTGTGCAATCTTTTATCGCCTCAGCGTAACGCCGAAGAGCCCTGCATAGGAAGCGGAACAAGGTAAAAAAAACGTCCAAGTCCACAAACCTAAAATAGGGTTTTAAAACACCTGTAACTTAACTTCCGAAAGAGTTACCCCGGGTTTCAGCAAAACTAAGAAACTAGGTTTGAATCCCTACCGAATGAAACTTTACTCGCTCCCAGAGGACGCCTTACAAAAAAATTTACTAGGTGTGGACATTTGATGTTTTCAGCATAAATGTCCACACCTAAACGCACTGGCTAGGTGTGGACATTTATGCTCAAAACATCAAATGTCCACACCTAGTAAATTTTTTTGTAAGGCGTCCTCTGGGAGCGAGTAAAGTTTCATTCGGTAGGGTTTCAAACCTAGTTTCTTTGTTTGCTCAAACCCGGGGTAACTCTTTTGGAAGTTAAGTTACAGGTGTTTTAAAACCCTATTTTAGGTTTGTGGACTTGGACGTTTTTTTACGTTTTTTTTTACCTTGTTCCGCTTCCCATGCAGGGCTCTTCGGCGTTACGCTGAGGCGATAAAAGATTGCACACAGGGTACCACGCTGAACTCAAATATCCTACTCTCGTCACACCTAAATTTCGAAATTGACGACTTTCGGCGGGACCACACCTGAGAAAAGTGTGAGGCCTCATATTGTAGCGGTGTTCAGCATCTATGTTGGACGGTGAAAGTGAGTATACAGAGTAAATCGGCCAAGCTGGACTCGATCATCGTATTCTACTGACTCATACCTTGCAAAAATGTAGACTTCCAGTGCGATCGCACGTGCGACAGGTGTGGGCCTCACAGGAAAGTGCCTTTCAGCGTCCAGCTTAGAGACTGAAAATTTGCATATAGGGTAACTCTACAACTCGACTCGAATATCTTATTTTCGTGGCCCTTACTTTGCAAAAAATGTGAGGTCTAACGTCTTGCAAAAATTAAGCACTTTGCGGGATCGAACACATGTCGTGTGTTTGGTGTATGAGTGGGTTTCGGAGAATATAATTCGTAACGTAACCAGATCGGAAGACGTTCTTTCGAACCAGAAGTCCATACATCTGAAGTAACATGTTCTTTTCGGTCATGCGAAATAAATTTACGAACTCATATTAATTTAGAAACACATTTATTTCTTCGAAACATCCCCTATTCTTGAACTTAGCCAATCCCTTCATCTTCTCCACGCTTCTTTTGCACCACATATTTACCTTAGCTTCCTACCCGGAATCATTCACAATTTCTGGAAACACGTTCAAACCTATGTGTCTTACATTCAACATTAGGAGAGCCTTCACTATAATCAAAACCCTTACTTTAGCTAAGATTTTCAAAAACGCAGGCAACTTCATGTAATCCGTCAAGAAAAACCTCGTCGGTGATCTTTTTCAATGACAACGTCTTGTTTTTTTTTGAAATGGTTGTTCTTCTCCAAATTATACATCTTTTAAAATAAAATGCTCCTTCTGTTTTAATTTTACTACAAAAACAGACAATTAACACTCCTGGGAGGAGGTCCGAGAAAATCGCCAAAAATTTGACCTACTAACGCTTCTGGGAGGGGGTCTGAGAAAATCGCCAAAAGCTTGCTTTTAGAGGGGGGGGGGTCTGAGAAAATTTAGCCTTGTCCACACCTCGCGCCTAACCTTGCCTCCCAATTTCTGAGCGGAAGTAATCAATACTGTTTTCCGTCTGCTCGAGTAGGTCTCGAACAGACTCGAGCGATGATCCAGAAACTTTTTTAGTTTGAATACTTTCATGCTGTATAATTTAGAATGTCTTCTTCGTGGAAGATCATTGGCATAGCTTTGATCTATACCATACTAAACAAAAAATGTCAAGAAAGTTGGTGGTGCCGCGAACGGGGGTTCGATTATGCGTACTCGGTCCGTACTTCTAATTTGAATACTCGCGGTTTTAGCCGAATATTTGAATTATTCGTATTCGAGAAAACTGGAATAATTCGATTATTCGGAAAAGTCAATTTTCCGAATAATTCGTTTATTCGAATATTCGGAGAAGTCAAATTTTCGAACTATTTGGTTATTGGAATATTCGGAGAAGCCAATTTTTCGAATTCTTCGTTTATTCGAACATTCGTAAACTTTTATTCGTTTGATATACTCCACTGCCCGTATGCGAGAATTAAATTTCTTACAAGGGTGAACACTTTCGAAAACTGGTATCCCTCAGATGTGTTTTTAGCATAAAAGGAATTAAGAGTGTGAAAGATTAAGAGTTATTTGCGGAATTTTTCAGAAGAATAATAATAGAAACGCTCTAGAAGTAAACATCACACGAATCTATTGTCGCTTTTCAATCATTTTCTCCTCACGATCTATGACTGACGAAGTGAGTGTACTGCAATGGTCTTTAACTTTTGAGCAGAGAGTGAATCATACAAAAAGGAACAATCTGATGCATCGAGTCTGAGCGTTCTGATGATCGCCATTTCTCGAAGGAGCGCACAGGTGTACTGGAGTTTCCTCAACAATTTCAAGTAATTTGAGATCTATCCAGAGCACATTAACGAACTGTGATCACGTGTCAACCAGAACTCTATGGAATCGCATTCTCCACTGATAGAAAACGAAAAATCGGTTTCGGTAGCGAATCCAAAACAAAAGCATTGGAACGTCGCCATTGTTGGATTTCGACAGCAATTAACCATGAGATCTGTCTTGAAATCGGCCTTCGCTGAAGCAAACTAGTTTGAGTTGAGCTGAGACGTTTTCCTATGTATTTTATGGCTAAGAAGACAATGGATTTTCTTCCATGAATTTCATTTTTATACACATCTGTGAGAGGGGTTTTCTTACATACTTGGAGTACAGTATCAACCAACTCTCTTTGACCACTTGGCACAAAAACATATTTGAACAAAAGAAGCTCATGTTGACATTCGCATGGTAATTGAGGTGGTATATACATTACCTCTCGGAAAAGTTTACTTTAAAGGCAGTGTTCACGATAATCTTCGATTTTGGATTATTCGCTATATTGATCAAGTGGCCCCCGGGTAGAACTGAAATGATTGAGAAAAACGCACGAGAAGTACACGAAATCCTCAAGTATCACCCCACCTCTTAAGTATCACAGGAAGTATTTGTTGTGGCAATGAAATCTTTTGTGGGCCAGTCCTTTGCAATTCTCTACTCTCTATTGCTCCGTTCTTTCCTTAGGGCCCTAACTAATCCTGCGTTGCATTAAATATTCTTCTGTTCTCGATTGACCCAATTTTCCATCGGTGACAACCATTATGAACATGTGAATCCAACCGGACAACTAGTCCATGTTATAGAATAATATCACTGAAATACGACGTTTTAAAGGCAGCATACACGATGAAATTTGCTCCCGTGTTTTTCACACGTTAGGGAAGGTTCGGAGTTTTAAACAACATCTGTGCTGCGAAAAGTGATTGGAAATCCGCTTACTGGGCCTGAAGTGATCCAGTGTTATTGCAACTGACACATGAGAGTGGAGGAATTGGCCAGTATATGATATGATCTCTCAATCAAATCAGGCGATCTCTTGCGTTGCCTCCCACTTGGCTGTGCTATTTCTCTCTTTGATCGTTTGCTCCCTCAAGATCGGTTATTCAATGTGTTCCCATCAGGGGCGGCATGCATGAACGCAGCGAACGGTGTCAGGGAGCCGCTCCGCGTGCCATGCGCGCAGCGTCGAGCAACGGGGCGGCCCCGAATTTCGTGGCGTGTATTGAGGTGCCTGATTTTTTGCTCGACGCTGCGCGCATGGCACGCGGAGCGCTCCTGACACCGTTCGCTGCGTTCATGCATGCCGCCCCAGAGGAGGCGAAATACAGCTGGGGTGGGCAATTACAGGGGTAGCACTCGGATATCACTCATGTAAAGTAGTTGCGGCTCGTTTTTAACCCTTCCAAATGCGTGAGAGTTATGATGCAAACCTTACGGTTCGGTTTACGTTACTATCTCAACTACGTTAACGAGCGTGTATGCTGCCTTTAATGCGTTTCTCGCCGTTTCTTCGTAATTTTAGTAACACTAGGAGGCCAACGCATTGTTTAATGTGAAAAACTCGGGAACGAAAATCATCGCGAACACTGCCTTTAAAGACACAGTCCAAGCTCAGGGGTAAAATTTGATATTATAGTCCGCCCACCGTGAATAGCGACCCTGCCAAGCGCGAGATCTCAATTCGGCCAAATAAGTGAGAAACTACAGGGAAAAAGTCGGCCCCGCCCACAACGCCCCAAAAGCCTAACCGCGCGCACCGCTTCGGAAAGAAAATCAAGAGCTCTGCTATTGTACATTTTGCCTTTGAGCATTGCCACATAAACCAATTTTACCGCTTGCAAAGATTTTGATGCCCTATTTGGGCCGAAAAGCTTGATTATGCTTTTGGGGTTAAGGGGGCAGGGCCAAGCTTTTCCGCGCTTTTTCTCGCTTATTTAATCGAATTGAGATCTCGCGCTTGGCAGGGTTGCTATACGCGGTGGGCGGACCATAATATCAAATTTTACCCCTGAGGTTGGACTGTGCCTTTAAATGGCTTGATGGCATCGTCCAACCTCAGAATCATTCTGGCCTGACGCACCCCTGCCGTGCGGCGGCGTTACTCCTTGCTCTGTGTCCTCTTTCTCCCTCCTCACCAAAGCCGTACTGTGCTTATCTGGGTCAAATCCCGGTCTCGACACACAGCTGTCGAGTGGGAAGAGTTTCCAGCGCTACAGCTGCTGATCTGTTGACTCTAATTAGGTTTTAGAAACTGGAAACTAAATAAAATTTAAGGAAACTGTATAAAAAAGCCATATCGAGTTGGCTTTGGAGCTGGGAACTCGACTGACTCGAGCGCGTGCGGCCGCGAAGCGTGTCAAGACGCAACTGCGGACCGGAATCGGATCTAGATAAGCACAGTACATTTGGCCCTTTATGATGACATTTTGTCATTTCTGATATACTCAACCAGCCCGTCGTCTATTATTCCCGAAATCTACTGCGTAATAATTCCCTCGTCTCGTTTACCGTCCGTTTAAGTAGTACTCCGACCGGCAGTCATCGATTGCGCCATCGAATGAAGATCAATTGCACTCCGATCAACGTCTCCGCTTGCCTAATTCCTTGTGGCAAAGAAGATTCGTCTTCGTGTTTATTAATTGTCACCTTATTCGATAATATAGACAACCTTTGGCGTCATGATTGTACAAGAGACTCCAGTTTCGTGTCGTCTGATTCAGGGTTGACCGGTCGAACGTTTTTTTTCAAGGATCTCCAGCCGAAAATATGGACATTGATCGCTCACTCGATGATACGGTCAGTCTGATGGTGAACGATGCACAATTACCTGCACACCTGAAGACTGATCTCGGTCATCTCTTGGAAAAACCAAATCTTGTGGATACTTTGTTGTCTAAGAATCATGATTTGGGACCTCGCCTTAAATCTAAAATTGAGCAGAAAACGCATCTCCAGGATGAAATTAGTTCTCTTAAAGGCAGTGTTCACGATAGCAATCGTTTTTCTGTTTTCCGCCTGTCTTGAAAACGGCCCCATGCTGATTACAATGATGTCTCTGAAATAGTAGAAGACCTTCTGGGAACGGAGTTATGGTCCCTCAAAGAGTGAGCTAAGGAAACATGGTGGACGAGTTGTCCGAGGCTTGTAACTGCCGTGTTTTGCATCCGATGTATGCGAGCTGACCTGAGTAAAGAGAGAAGTCGAGAATGAAGGGAAGAACGGGGCTAATGATTGGAAATCATCGCTCATCTCACGATCTGGAGCATTCATTTGTTCACGCCGGTGGGCGTGTGTTGCGCTTTTGGAATTTGCCTTGCGCTCGAAGTGGCAACTTCGGGCTTTTTTGGAGCTCTTCTTGGGTCGTTTTCATGCGTTCTTTCGACGTTAACGCTACACTGTGCCCCTCCACTGCCCATTCCTGGTGGAAACTCAAACACATTTTTTATCGTGAACACTGCCTTTAAAGATGCTTTGGGTTTGAGTAGGCAAAATAGTCCTAAAGTTTAGTTTCGACTGCATCGCTGCTTTTTTTCATCGCAGCGATTTTGCACCTGCTGCTGCAGCGATGTAGCAGCGGCAGCGATTCTGTTCATAGTGCATAGGCCCACGGATGGTAGAAGAAATTCAGACAATCAGTGAAATTAATGGCTGGTTTTCATCAATAACGCGTTTCGACTCGAAAAGACTGATCTTGTCATGTAAAAGGGTCAACGTTCACTAGACGAAACGTGTCATTCGCTGGCAATCGCTCCATCGCTGCCATTTTGGCCGCGATGGAGCGATGGTCAGCGACCATTTAGAATCGCTCTTCAAGCAGCGACGCAGTAAGACATAGGATTTCGTCGCCGCGACCCAGCGATGTAGGACGTTTGCCACGAAGCGATCACAATTGGAGCGGCTTTGCTCTACGCGCGATGAAAAAGGAACAGTTGTTCCTCGCATGGCCGCAGCGACCACCTGCAGTCAAAACTAGGCTTAACGTTGCTAATAAGCTACCATCTCCACATTCTGTTCCTGTTCAAGTTTTACACTGTTGTGAGGAGAAAGAGCGTAGCAGATCCATTGTCGCTGCAGAGTATGCGAATCTTCTGATCCTAGCGCTCTATTTCGAGTTTTTCATGATTTTGATTGCATTAAGAAAGTCTTCGATTTTCTCTCAATTGCATGTATTCCTTTGACTCTCTAACATATGGGCAACTCCAAAATTGGCCATCCTGGGTTCACCAAGGTAGTTTTGCTGACTACATTTTTGTTAGCGAAACTCTGCGCCAATCGCCAAGGCTGAGAAATTTTCCTGTCTCCGGGGTGTTTTTTTTTCGACGTTTGCTCCCCTTGCCGCTGTCAGAAAATCCAGATCAATTCCAGTCACTGTACGGCCACTCCCTCAAATATAGCTGTTGAACCTGATCATTCCGCTGGTAAGTCTTCTATCAGTTTTGCAATTTCATCCCAGTTGTGTAATGTACTAGGTTGATTCAAAAGTTCCCAGAATTTTTACGACTTTGAATAAAAAAACATTCATTCCAAAAACAAACAAGGCTCACCCAACAAAATAATTTCCATCACATTCAAGGATCCTTCGCCACCGATTGAGCAGATCATGAATTCCCGACGCGTAGAGCTCTAGCTGTTTCGAGCCGAAAGATTTTTCTAAGGCCATTTTGATTTCGTCATCGTCGGTGAACTGTTTTCCATCCAGGAAGTGCTGCATTGAGTGCAGCAGATGGTAGTCGGAAAGGGCAAGATCTTGGCTATGTGGAGGCAGGGTCAAGCTCACGGTGGTCCGCGGACCATCGTGAAACCGGGGTGGGGGTCGTTATTTTTTCGACCCATCTAAAATAACCAGCGGCGTCGGCCGGCTGACGCCGGCCTCTGCCGCTGGGGCCCGGCTGCGCCGGCCCATTTGCCGGCTTCGCCTGACGCCGGCCTCTGCCGCTGGGGCCCGGCTGCGCCAGCCCATTTGCCGGCTTCGCCGGCATATTGGGTATAAGGCAAATAACTCGGTGCTTTCTTTTTTCCTGCGCCGGCCCATAAGCTGGTTTAGGCGGCAACACTCAAACCATGGGAAATCACAAAGCATTCTAAACCTTGCTAGGCCCGTTTACCTCCTTATCTGTAATGTGACACACCGGTCGTTCTTCCGTTTTATAAGATCCTGAACTGGCCTCTGATTTATCTTAATTTTTGTCATGATAAGGACAACCGCTGTTTGGAATTTACTAAACGTTTTCATGATCAACCGACCCCTGCTACTTTTATTGCCAAATGAAGTAGAATGATGTTTGTGTTTCATGGATGCAGATTTTGATTAACTCTTATTTTCATCGTATATAAACCCGATTTAGAAAAGTTAGTGCATATAAACAGCTTAGCAGTTGAATTGAGTGGTGAAGGGTAGGGGACCTGAAGAAAGGAGTGGTGTACGCTCTCTTTTAGACGCACATAGTGATTCTGAAGTTATGCGCTCTCTCTCTCTTGAGTCCCACACGTTTTCTGCGGCGTTCAACGCTTCCTTTTGGGTCTCACCCACTTCCTATGGCGCTATCTCCCTCGGGTCTCACACATTTTATGCGGCGCCCCTAGCACTCCCACTTGGGTGCCGCACACTTTCTACGGCGACCGGCGCTCTCCGCACTTGGTTCCCGCACACTTTCTACGGCGGCCGGCGCACTCTCACTCGGGTTCCGCACACTTTCTACGGCGTCCGGCGCACTCTCACTCGGGTCCCGCACACTTTCTACGGCGTCCGGCGCACTCTCACTCGGGTCCCGCACACTTTCTACGGCGTCCGGCGCACTCTCACTGGGGTCCCGCACACACTATACGGCGTCCTGCGCACTCCCACTTAGATCCCGCCCACTTTCTACGACGTCCGGCGCACTCTCACTCGGGTCCCGCACACTTTCTACGGCGTCCGGCGCACTCTCACTCGGGTCCCGCACCCTTTCTACGGCGTCCGGCGCACTCTCACTCGGGTCCCGCACACTTTCTACGGCGTCCGGCGCACTCTCACTCGGGTCCCGAACACTTTCTACGTCGTCCGGCGCACTCTCACTCGGGTCCCGCACACTTTCTACGGCGTCCTTCGCACTCTCACTCGGGTCCCGCGCACTTTCTACGGCGTCCGGCGCACTCTCACTCAGGTCCCGCACACTTTCTACGGCGTCCGGCGCACTCTCACTCTGGTCCCGCACACCTTCTACGATGGCCGGCGCACTCTCACTCGGGTTCCGCACACTTTCTACGGCGACCGGCGCACTCCCACATGGGCCCGCACACTTTATACGGCGTCCAGCGCACTCTCACTCGGGTCCCGCAGACTTTCTACGGCGTCCGGCGCACTCTCACTCGGGTCCCGCACACTTTCTACGGCGTCCGGCGCACTCTCACTCGGGTCCCGCACACTTTCTACGTCGTCCGGCGCACTCTCACTCGGGTCCCGCACACTTTCTACGGCGTCCTTCGCACTCTCACTCGGGTCCCGCACACTTTCTACGGCGTCCGGCGCACTCTCACTCGGGTCCCGCACACTTTCTACGGCGTCCTGCGCCCTCCCACTTGGGTCCCGCACACATTATACGGCGTCCGGCGCACTCTCACTCGAGTCCCGCTCACTTTCTACGGCGTCCGGCGCACTCTCACTCTGGTCCCGCACACTTTCTACGGCGTCCGGTGCACTCTCACTCGGGTCCCGCACACTTTCTACGGCGTCCGGCGCCCTCCCACTTGGGTCCCGCACACATTATACGGCGTCCTGCGCACTCTCACTCGGGTCCCGCACACCTATGGCGTCCGGCACACTCTCACTCGGGTCCTGCACACTTTCTACGGCGTCCGGCGCACTCTCACTCGGGTCCCGCACACTTTATACGGCGTCCTGCGCACTCCCACTTGAAACCCGCCCACTTCCTACGGCGCCCTACGCACTCCCATGGATCCCGCACACTTTCTACAGCGTCCTGCGCACTCACTTGGGTCCCGCAGACTTCCTACGGCGATCAGCGCACTCCCGCGGGTCCCGCACACTTCCTACGGCGTTCAGCGCGCTCCTCCCATGGGTCCCGCACACTTTTACGGCGTCCTGCGCACTCCGCTTGGATCCCGCACACTTTCTACGACGTCCTGCGCATTCCCACGTGAAACCCGCCCACTTCCTACGGCGCCCTGCGCACTCCCATGGATCCCGCACACTTTCTACGGCGTCCGGCGCTCTACCATGGATCCCGCTCACTTTCTATGGCGTGCGGCGCTCCCACTTGGATTTCGCACACGTTCTATGGCGTCCGGCGCACTCCCACTTGGGTCCCGCACACTTTCTACGGCGTTCGGCGCACTTCCGCGGGTCGCGCATACTTTATACGGCGTCCTGCGCACTCTCACTCGGGTCCCGCACATTTTCTATGGCGTCCGGCACACTCTCACTCGGGTCCTGCACACTTTCTACGGCGTCCGGCGCACTCTCACTCGGGTCCCGCACACTTTATACGGCGTCCTGCGCACTCCCATGGATCCCGCACACTTTCTACGGCGTCCTGCGCACTCCCGCGAAACCCGCCCACTTCCTACGGCGCCCTGCGCACTCCCACTTGGATCCCGCAAACTTTCTACGGCCTCCGGCGCTCTACCACTTGGATCCCGCACACTTTCTATAGTGTTCGGCGCTCTCCCACTTGGATCCCGCACACTTTCTCTGGCGTCCGGCGCTCTCCCACTTGGGTCCCACACACATTCTACGGCGTCTAGCGCACTACCATTTGGGTCCCGTGCATTTTCTATGGCGTCTGGCGCATTACAATTCGGGTCCCGTACCCTTCCCCTTACCCTGACGTCCTGCTCACTTTCTGAGCCCATCCCCGTTAGGTTGCCCGCCTTGAAAGGCAAGCCGAATAAACGGTCAAACAAACACACAGAGAAACGCACACATACATACATACACACACACGCACACACAAATTTACCAAAATATATATAGTAGGATGTCTGTATCGCTGGAAAGTTGAATCTTGAGTTAAAATTATTTGAGGCCATGATTATTCACCATGGAATGTAAACATTTTCGATGGAACAAGAGCAGTTTCCAAATAAAAAATAGATTAAATCATCAAGCGTGTACTAGCTCAACATTATCTCGACTACAACATTTGGAGTAGACATTGCTTCGGGGTTTTCTACCAAGATCCCATAATACTGAAGACTGTTTTATTTTATCGCTTCGGAACTGGTTGGGCCACGACTGCAAACTTCGTGCAGAACTGGCAATAAGTCATAGTGACCATTCCAAATGATATGTACTTTTCTAGAACCATTTTCCGGACGAAAAGTTCAAATATGCACATCGCAGCTGCCCAGACCCACTCTCAAAAAAAAGCTACGAGCGTTTTTAAAGCTTCGCGGCAAGGTAAGGGTACGCCCCATGGGATTTTTAGGGTGTTTTATTTTTTTCCCGGATTTCCCTAAAAACATGTATATGAAGGTAATCTGGGGTGCTGAACACGAATTTGGGGTTTGCTTGCCCAAATTTTAAGGGTTACTGTAGGTTACGGTAGGTAACATGCCATTTAGGATGCAAAACCTATCTCAATATTCTGATAATCGACAAATGGACATCAAATTCGTATTTAGCACCCCACGTAACCCCCACATAGAAACTTTGAGACAAATCTGAGACTTTGACCAAACTACCGTATACCCACCGTAATCCACCGTAAGCTGTCAAAAATCGATAAACCGACATCAGATTTGTGCTCAGCACTCCAAATAACCTTCAGAGAAATAATTTGAGCATAATCCTTAGTAGCACTCCGGAAATCGTCAAAAGTCGCGATTTGCCATCAAATTCTCCCCCGATGGGAATGTGTGAACGAATAAAGTCGAAAACTTCGGAAAGTCGACAAATGAACCTCAGATTTGTGATCAGCACCTCAAATAACCTTGCAGAGCGAATTTTAATTCAAATATGGAATATTTTTCGAAAGCGCTTCGAGAGCTCTCTAATTGGTATAAATAAACGCCCAACCAAACGTCTGTACAAGTTCAATTGCTGTTAGTCTGCGCAAAGTTTGGAAAATGTTCCTTCACCCAAACATTGCCTAGAGGGGTAGTTTTGGGCGCTGAACCCGATTACGAGGTCTGTTTCCGTATTGTCATAAAAAATATCGTGCTTTTTGAAGTGTACAATAGGTACGAAAATCAGAGAAAAAATGCCTATAACTTTTTTCAGAATGGGTCTAGGCAGCAGCGACGGGCATATTCGAACTTTTCGTCGGAAAGTGATTCTAGAAAAGTACATCTCATTTGGAATGGTCACTATGACTTATTGTGGTCCCCTTGTCAGGCCCAACGGCCTTCCTCAGACCATCAGAGCTCAGATCCCACGATGAGACCTCACATCTCGTGCCGTACCTTATTTATAGACCTGGCCGAGGCGGGTTGGGCCTGGCCCAACCAAAAAAATTTCCGGCCAAAGATCCTCGCATCATCCCATTACATTGTGAAATATTAAATCACATTCTGGCCGAGGGTTAAGCCAAGAGCGAGCACAAATCCGGAGTTGTTAGGAACGGTATGCACCTTTTTAAGTCAGTTCGCGCTCCGCTCCAGTCAAGCTTCACTGTCTTCACTGTCTGGTTGTGGATGAGCGGCTGATCCAAAAGGCCGCTTTGTTGCAACCAGGCTTTCATATGAGCCCTCTAAATAATTCTCAAGCAGCACGGGTGCAGGGTAAGGCAGACCGTTCAGGACTTTGACAAAGCTACGCCCCCCTTGGAGATCAAATTTTTTGCAAAATGTTCAAAACTTTTACGTCCCCCTTAGGTCCTGAAAAAAGTTTAACAGTTTTTGTGGCCAAAAATTTGAAAAAACTATGTTTCAACCTGGATTTTCAAGAAAAAAAAATTACTGCACTCCTTTTCCAACTGATTAGCCTCGAGGAGTGTAGTTTTGAGTTGCCCTTGAGCAACAACACCTGTATTGAGAAAGAAGTAATATGAATTGAAAAGTAATTAAAATACTTGTTCCTTGATTGCCTTAGGATTTGTCGTAATATTGATCGTGCTAACAAAAAACCAAGGAATGATGCCAAAAGCTATGTAACAAAAAACCAAGGAATGATTTAAAAATGACGCAATACGCTAGCTTTAGCTGATAGGAATTTTTTATACTGGAGGAAATTACGGTGGGGATGTAGAACCTTTAATAACTTTTATTGGATCCCAACCTCGGAATGGGCAAAACTCTGGCATATGCAGAGCATTATTCGGGGAACTCTCGACTCGACTTTTGAACTCTCGATAACAGCTCACTAATCATAAGACTTCACGACACCTGAGTGCAAACCTAGTTGGATGGAGTCACTCAGGATACGCGGGAAAATAAATTATACGCTATCAAATTTCTAAGCATTTTTATGGAGTTTCTGTAAGAGCAATGACTGATAGCACTATCAAGTAGCAGATACCGGTAGAAGTCTACATTTTGACGGATAAGAGACCTCCAACTAGGTTTGCATCGAAACCTCCGGGTGGGTGGAACCCTCTTGTGGGTGTGTAAACCTTCAGTGCCCTTTTATGTGTCACCTCATCGTGGTGAGGGGGTGAACATTGATGATCAGGATTCGTCCTGTGAAATGGCCAACGGCACAAACGGTCACGCAGTTCGACGTAGCATTAGTTCATCTAATGCGAGAACGGGCGGCTCCTGGATAGCACCGGCTCTGCACTCCGGGAGTAACCAGACCACAAACTTTGCTTCTACATTCGCAAACATGATAAAACCGGCCCGGAATCGGATATGCTCTCCCAAGACGCCCGGAGATGCCGCTACCGAGGACGGATGAGGGTCTGGACGGGGCGTCATCGGAAAATCCCAAACTCAAACTGAACAGTGACTGTACATCTGCATACAACTTCGAACAGCTGATATCAGAACTCTCCTCCACCAGCCCAGAAGAGTCAAGAACGATGTCATTTGCTTGCAGGAAACGAAATCGAAAGAAGCGCATACGAGGAAGACCGATCAAGGAGAATTACTGATGATGGGACAGAAAGTGGCCGGCAAGAATATCGGAGGAGTTGGCTTTCTTGTGCATCCTGCAGTTCAACCGATTGTTCATTCTCACGAAGTTCTGAGTCCCCGTATAGCTGTGCTGCGACTGAAGATCACGCAGAAGACCTTTATCTCGATCGTGAACTGCTATGCCCCTACAGATGTAGCCGAGGAGGGAGAAAAGGACGCTTTTTATTCAGAGCTAGAAATGGCTGTGAGGCAGGAGAAGAGCTACTACAAGTACATCTGTGGTGACTTCAACGCGATCGTGGACAACCCAAGTGACGACACGTGGAGACTAGGTCAATGAACCTGGGAAAGTCCCAACAGGCAAACCCACTCGGAGCTGGATCACGTTCTAATCAATCGCAGATCGAGTCTGATAAATACAGGAGTGGTGCCATCTTTCGACTGCAGATCCAACCACCGACTGCTTCGAGCCAAAGTACGTCTCAATACCCGCATCTTCAAAAGGGATACACATCGACACGCCCCGATTCGTTTCCCTCGTTACAAGGAGGCAGCTTTTGATGACGCGATTCAGGTTTACCCATAGGCGATAGCCGAGAATCCTACTGCAGACTACGACGGCTTGACTAATAGTCTTCTCTACTGTGCGAAAGTGGCGATTGAGCAGCGAGAGCCCGTAAAAGAAAGATTGAATTCTTTAGCGCAACAAATGTTGAAGCGTCGAGGAGAGGTCAGAAGAGACCCGTCATCAACACACTTAGAGAAGTCGACGATCAATAAAGCATGTCGTGTAGCAGTCAGGGAATCCCTGAGGGAGTACCGAAAGAATAAACTCGTGCAAACCGTCGCGCAAAAACGTAGCCTGAAACGCTGCCGCAGGGACATGACAGACCAACGAAGCATGACCACGTCCTTGAAAGATGAGAACGGAAGGCCTCAAACAGCAAGAGCGGATATGGAACGCATCGTGACGAATTTCTACACCGATCTCTATAGCTCGACGACTCCTGTTCCGAGATGCCCATCTCTTGCGGACGAGCCGGTGCCACAGATCCTGGCCGCTGAAGTCATGGAAGCCATAAAGTCGCTGAAGAAGGGAACTGCTTCCGGTCCCGATGGCGTTTCAGCCGATGTTTTGAGAGCAGGAGGTGACGCTATGTACAAGTTACTGGCTGAACATTTCAACTCTTATCTTGAGGCTGGTGTCGTACCTGATCAGTGGAAAAGCTCCAGGACAGTTCTCATCTTCAAGAAGGGAGACAAGGAGGATATCGGAAACTATCGCCCTATCGCTCTGCTGCCAGTTCCGTATAAAGTCTTCACCAAGATCATCCTAAATCGTTTGGAGATCATCATAGATTCCTACCAGCCAGTGGAGCAAGCTGGGTTTAGAAAAGGTTTCTGCTGTACATTCACACCGTTTCCCAGCTGATTGAGCGATGTCGAGAATACAAGTTGCCGCTGTGCTTAGCATTCATTGACTACAAGAAGGCATTCGACTCAGTAGAGATTAATGCTGTTCTCAACGCGCTGTTACACGCAGGTGTCGACCCCTCATATGTTGACATACTGGAGCAGAGCAACAATGGAACATCAACAACGATACAATTGTTCGAACGTAAGCTGCTCATCCCCATCGAGAAGGGTGTTCGACAGGGCGACACGATCTCACCGAAGCTCTTCACATCGGCACTCCAACATGCAATGGGTAGGCTTGACTGGGACAACAGAGGCCTGCTCATTGACGGGAAGAATCTGTCCAACCTGCGTTTCGCAGATGACATAGTGCTTATAAGCAAGAGTACGGAGGAGCTGAATTTGATGCTGCATGAGCTGGACGAAGTGGGCAGTTCTATTGGTCTCGAGATGAACATGCGGAAGACCCAGGTGATGGTCAACCAGTGGTGTAACGACGGACAGGTGTTTATTCATGGAAACGTCGTAACCAAAGTGGACAGCTACGTCTATCTAGGACGTGAAATGAACATGACGAACGGGCTCACGAATGAAATCGGACGTCGAAGAAGGGCTGCATGGGCCGCTATGGGTACAATTCGAGAAGTCGCTTCTGAGATACGCGATGTCAAGCTGCGAGCTCACCTGTTCGATTCCACAGTGCTTCCAGCTTTGTGCTATGGCTGCGAGACCTGGGCTCACAACAAAGGAGTTTGTGTGGTTATGAGGACTACGCACAGAGCGCTGGAATGATGTCTCCTGAGAACTAGTCGGGGGATTCAGAAGCAGCAACGTCTGAGCAGTGAGGATCTCCGCAAAATGTCAAGACTCCGCGACTCGTTGATTCAAATCGAATCCGCCAAGCACAAATGGGCAGGACATGTCGTGCGCAAAACGGATGACAGATGGGGTACCAGGCTCACTCACTGGTACCCTCGGGATGTCAAAAGAGCACTGGGCCGATCAGCGACACGTTGGGCCGATACGATTAGCAAATCATTCAAACAAAGAGATTAACCGCACTGGATGACTGTAGCTAATTCCAAAGAAGAATGGAGAGAATGTGGTCCACATCGAGAAGATCACCGATGAGGATGGACCATCAAAGGTAAACCTTCACAGGTTGAAAAAAATTTTATCCCTGACTAGTATTGTTCAAATAGAAGGTGTGCGAGCGCGGGTGGGAAGGGGGTGTCACCTGCTGTGATTCTGCTGGCACTGTTCTGCGCAACAGTGCCCGCAAAACCACCGCAGGTAGCAGACGCGGCTTGGCATTGGAGCGCGATATTTTTTCGCCGCAGTGGTAAGTAGAACTCTTTGCTCCGGAATCCTCTAAACTGAGGAGTTTCAGAGCGAAATCGTGGTAGTGAGTAGAAGTAAGGCTAACAATGGGAATTTTACCTTTAGGATGTTAAAATTGCTTTTTTGAAAAAAAAATTACCGTTGTCCATTTTCGGCCAAAGGCGCGGTTTTGGACAACGGTTTTGGACAACGGCGAAACGTGTTTTAGGCGATTTTCTTCGTGATTTTGAGATGGTAGGGGTGTTAGGTATCAGTTTGTGGAGAATTTCATGGAGAATCTGAATTTTTTCAGACTTTCCGAAAACCTGAAATTGTATGTGGGGACGTACGTTGTCCAAATTTTGAAGTGAGGAATTCAAGCGGTAATTGGCCCGATTAATGAATTTAACTCGTCTAAAAATTTGTTTTATGTGCTGAAAATTTGAATGCTGCCTGAAATATGTCTATTGTGCCGTTATGTAAAGATACTTTTCCCACATGTACTGTTGTGGTGCTGTACTAATGTTCTCTATCACAATATGTGAGACGACCACGTCCGAACCCCTCGTTCCACGACCTGTTCTCTTCACAGAAAGAGGAACGCAACTTAAAACATCCCCGATTTTTCAAAATGTGGCCCGAACTTTTTACGTCCCCCCTCCCTGAAAAAATCTGAATTTCGAAAATTTTTACGTCCCTCTGTTGTCCAGCTGGACAACGCCCGCCTGACCCTGCACGGGTGAATGAGAAAGCAGAGGAGATGGCGGATTAAGGCAGAATGAAGGCTAGATGAGTAAAATAGCGGCAGTAAGGGCGTAACGTCAAGGTGCATGGAGCGTCCTTGCAAGGCTAGCCACCTCCTATTCCCGTCGGACTGAAGTCACTAATTGATTCTAACGCTGATTGATTTTCTTTTTTTTTGACGGAGCTCAGACGGCGGCTCGGCCCAAAAAACGGCCCCTTTTTATGATCAAGGGTGGTTCCCGGAACATAAAACCTGCTCTGACCACTCCTTCCTGCTACCGCATTCATGAGAGCACCTAACTTAGTGAATACCGCCTTTAATCACTGATTAGTTATATTCTTTTCATGAATAGTGGGCTGATTGCAAGAAGATGTGAACACGTGGAGAGATTTGATTATTTATTCATCTATTTCGGGACGTGCACAATTACATAGTATACGTGTTCACAACCGGCAAGGATAAAAAATATGCGCGACCTTCGACAAAAATGCTCTTGCGATGCGTAACGGTGAAATGGTATATAACTAAATTTGAACAGTTCCAAAAACTTGGCAACGAAACGACGTGATAGAATTTTCGTGCCAGTTTTCTTAAAGGCGCTAGGGTTTAAGAAAAATACATCACTGGCTACCAATTAATTCCTTGCTAATATCACTCTATAACAAAAAATTTGTGACCTCGTCTGTGTTCAGGAAAACACAAACCTCAGGCGCTCTCGGTTCTAAGAGAAGAAATAGTAAAAAATGAGCAGATTTCTGACCTACTTTTCCACTGAGAATTTTGTATGACATGGTGATTTCATTGCTTTTTTGCCTACTGTCGAAGCTGTGCAAACATAGAAGCTTTGGCCTCTCAACACCTTTAGGGATGAAGAGGTAACCGACTTCACTTGTGCGGAAAAAGCGCTTTCTTGCAAAATTATCCTGTACAGTCTCCAACAAAGCATAACCTTTTTCAAAGGGATTATTAAAAAACAGTTGTGCCCGACTATTGCACGTATGTATGTCTTGTACGCCTTGAGAACAATATTAAGATCCTTAGAATTCAAACCTTTTCTTTCCATTCTCCTTAGATTTTCTTGGATTTTTTTCGGAAAGGATGAAGGTTCGGTGGATAGCTTCAGTCACAATGTTCTTATAGTGACACTAAATAGATTGTCAATTTACCGAATAGTGGAATATAAATCTCTAACTTGTTCAATCCGCTCCAGCTCTTCATATCCTACCTTGGAGGCATTCAAGATGTCGCTTACGTCAGCGATAAGGCGTGCGTCTTCCCTATAGTTAGGTGAAGACCCTTTTAACAGGCTACCTTTCTACTAGGTAAACTGTATGTAGATTGTAATGTTTGACTATCCTCAGGGCCGGACACACACCTGCAGACCTTTATACCATCCGCGTTCATTTGGCAATTAACATCTAAGGAAGACAGAGAGTTAGCAGTACATTTTGCAGTACCCGCTAGATACGTCGCTGACTGTACCGTCAAGCTTGCAGTGACTAAGCCGGGCGGCGCTGAGTTGAAGCAGGCGCGGCGTGGCAGCGCAACTCGGCTTGAATAAGATTGCTCTGCCACAGGTGATTCTGCTCGCCTGATGCCCATATCTCTAACATATTCCGACTTTTTCATCTTCAGATTCACAGGAATACGGGGACAAGATTGGCGAAATCGCTTGAATAACAGTGTTAATCTGGTACACACTGTGCTGCCGCACCAGGCCCGCTTCAACTTATCGCCGTCCGGCTTAGTCATCGCAGGTTTAAGATAAGTGCTCTGCAGAGTTGCGCCGCGGCGAGTACCGCTGCGGCACGGCAGTGTTGGAGAATGGGGGAGGGGAAGCCACGCAGTGGGCGAGAGCGGCGATGTGCCGCGCGAGAGCAGCGACGCGGGTACCTCGCAGAGCGTTTTCGTCGCCGCGACAGCAGCGGCCACCGGAGCGACGCCGCCAGCGAGCCGCGGCGAGGAGGTGGTGTGGACCATTTCTATAGACGGCGAGGAGCGCCGCCATTGATCCTTCCAATGTAAATTTCAATTGTTTAGTCATCCATGTGCACTCTTTCTATTTTCATTCTCATTTGAGGTAGTGATCACACGCATCCATAAACGCTTAAACGCTTTTTCATTCGTTCGTTGCTTTTTTCCAAGTGACCCGTTCCATTTCACTCCCGAATTTACTGTTTTCACTTGTTGTGGGATAATATCGACTCGCACGAGAAATTCCGAATTAGATTTAATGTTTTCCGCTTCTAAGAGCATATCCTTTGCTTTTTTTCGACAAAAATTATTCCGAAAGCACATGGAAGTTTAGCAGTTTTTGGGAAGTTTTTTAGTTATCTGCCACAGCGCCGCCCGGCTTAGTCATCGCAGGTTTACGATAAGTGCTCTGCAGGGTTGCACCGCGGCGAGTCCCGCTGCGGCACGGCAGTGTTGAAGAATGGGCGACGGCAAGCAGCGGGCGAGGGCGGTGACGTGTCGGGCGAGAGCGGCGGCGCTGTTTGGACAAATTCCTGCCGCGGCGAGGAACGTCGCCTTCGACTGGCTCGAGCTCCTTTTTTCGGCTTTTCCATCAACTTGAAATTTTCGAGGCGCCCTTTTTTATTTGAACGCAGTATGATAGAAGCAATGATTGGACAATATTTGAAAGCGCGCAATTCGCTATATTTATCCCGGTTTGAATTTTTTCCTTTTCGGTGTTTCTTGCCTAACGTGTCTTAGTGGGAGGGTTTTACGTGTATGCAGTTGCCACAAATTGTCTATACTCTGTTTATCTTGAATTGCACAAAACACGGTCCGCCCATAGTCCTCTAATCGGCCCGCTAGTACCGTAGTGTACGTCCACGACGCGTTCTCGGCAGACCCGGGTGTGCACCCGGTGTGCAGAGCGATCGATTCGTCAATGCCGTCACTCGACCACCCACCCTGCCTCTGTGCCGTCGTGTCTGCCAAGAACGCGTCGTGGACGTACACTACGGTACTAGCGGGCCAATTAGAGGACTATTGGCGAACCGTGTTCTGTGCAATGCAAGATAAAAAGAGTGTACTAGAGGGAGGACTTTTTGAAAAAAGACCGAACGAACGAATTTCGAATGAATCTGTTCATTTTTTTATTTCGAACGAATGAATTTCAAATAAATTCGTTTATTTTTTATTCCGAACGAACGAATTTTGAATAAATTCGTTCATTTTTTATTTCGAACGGACGAATTTCGAATAAATTCGTTCATTTTTCATTCCGAACGAACGAATTTCGAATAAATTCGTTCATTTTTTATTTCGAACGAACGAATATTCGAAATTTGAATATTCGAAAGACGAATAATTTGAGCATCCATAGCAATATCGCGCAACTACGAATTGAGTTGAACAAGTTGATTTCTTCTTCTAGAGCTTTATTTCCACCTACAATTGAAATTAATGAGGCACGACTCATCTCTAAACCTGTATGGGCTACAACGCAAAGAATGCTACATAATCAACTTTTCCGCTCTAACTTAGCCTAAGGAGCTTATTCGAGGTGCCTATCTAACTTTGCTTGCCCCATAAGCCAGCCAGATCGGTGGAGCCGAGCTCCATAGTTATCTCCATAGGGTGCTCTCGCCTCTATGGTTTAAATGAGAAGCGCAGAGTCCTGCGGGACCCAACAACGGGGTCGGCTCCACCGACCTGGCTGGCTTATGGAGCGAGCAAAGTTAGAAGCCCGATATATCATTCGACGCAGAATTTTACGTAGATTTCAAAAACTACCTCCACCAGGTTAAAGAGTTATAGGCGAAAAACCGGTGCTTCGTTAAATGAATTAGGCTGAAGAATCGAGAAAAATTTTTTTCAACCTGGAAGGACAAGTTGACGCGGAATTCTATCTCCGGGCACAAAAAAGTTGTGGACGAAAAAGCGGCAGTGACACCCACCCAAACTTGAAAATGATTTGCATGAGTGTTGGGTCACTTTCATTCTTTTTCGGGGCGTTTCACCGGTTGTCACCGGTGTTCCCAATGATGTTCCCCCTTCACCTGCTCAGAGGTGAAGGTTGGTGGAGTACATGGCTCCACCCAACCCAGCTATGGTTGGTGTTACCATTGCGCAGCGGCATGAAAAAATGTGCGTGGCCAAGCGCGATTGCCATGTGGCTCCCTCTGTTAGAACCGCCCTAGTAGCCTCATCAGACGGTGTGGGGAAAAAATTTAGCTTTTGCGTTCGGAAAATTGGAACAATGGAGTAGTGAAGAAAATTAATTCAGTCTTGAAAGGTATGTCGATTCCTTCATACATTAGAGCTGATTTTCATATTTTTTGTTAAATCAGCTCTGGTATTCAGTTTCGAATAACGTTCGAATATTCACCTCTGCGAATAATCGAATTTGAATTATGTTCGGATATTCACCTTTTGAGAATAGTCGAATTCGAACAATATTCGAATATTCACCTTTTCCGAATAGTCGAATTCGAATAATATTCGAATATTCACCTTTTCCGAATAGTCGAATTCGAATAATATTCGAATATTCACCTTTTCCGAATAGTCGAATTCGAAAAATATTCAAATATTCACCTTTTCCGAATAGTCGAATTTGAAAAATATTCGAATATTCACCTTTTCCGAATAGTCGAATTCGAATAATATTCGAATATTCACCTTTTGCGAATAGTCGAATTCGAATAATGTTCGAATTTTCACCTTTTGCGAATAGTCGAATTCGGATAAAGTTCGAATATTCACACTTTTCGAATATTCTAATGTTCAAATAAAAATTTGTTCGAACTCGAATATTCGGTCCTCACTCTAGAGTATACTGTTCACGATGAATATAATATTCGAGTTTGACACAAAAAAGGGGGTTGTTTGGTCGTAAGCTATCAAATAGTGAGAAAACAGCGAAGAAAAGAGTTTAAAATAAGCTAAAATGACGATTTTTAACTTACGTGCAGGTTCAGGTCGCGGACGAGTTTTCGCGCGCTTCGTCAGTTTCAGACGAGATGTCCACTGTCCACAAGTCAGCCGACTCTCACTACTTTTTTGTCCTGTTCATCTCTTTGTGGCCCGTTTTTGTTCTTTCCTCTTTAGTTTCTGATATTTTTGGCTATTCTGCTGTCTCCACGTTCATTTAGTACTATCTCGTAGTGAATAATGGTGTTGGTGGACAAATTTCGTCCAATTTTCTCCACAAACGGTTGTTTTGTGCAGCCAGCTTTTGGTTTAGCCTCATTTTCCATCTTCTAGTGGCTTTCGAGAGGATCAATAGAATTTTGTGATAAAATAAGGAATTTATTGGTGGAATGGGGTAGTTTTTTTATATCAGAATTTCGAAACTCCTAGCACAACCCACCAAATCTTTTCCAAAGTTGAAAATTAATTTGCATTTCTTGGAAGCAGAATCGCAAAGTGATATGTGCCCTTATTTGCTTTCTTAAAGGAGCTTTCGCGTTTTTCTACACTTTGGATTCAAAAACTAGTGGATTTTCTTTTCTTTTAGGGGGTAAAGCGCTTTCAGGTTTTTGCCTCTGTAAGAATAGCCGCCTCTAGAGCCATTGTGTTGGCATAAGAAATGAAATAATTCTCGTATATGTAAATAATCCCATGAATTTTCGATGAGCTTGAAAATTTGTGGATACATAGCACCTGTAACCCGCGAGCGGTTATGTCGTGGTCGCCGCAGGTCGCGCGCGGCGCAGCCATCCTGTCAAAGACGAGGATTTGTCTGATCAAAAATGCAGTTCGATGGGTATTAATGTGGAAGAAATCTCTAATAGAACTTTTTTGGGAAGTGATTCTTCTGTGAATTTGGCAGAAATACGTAACTGGGCGTACATGTGTCTTTCGCCGCTGAGCTCATCATGCGGCGGGTTCTCGCCGCGTTGCGACAACTCTGGTAACCAATGCGTGCTCCTCAGAACTTGTGCTTTGGGGTGATTCCAAATGAACATCCTTGCAGAAACGTACACAGTGGCAGTTGTGTAGCATATCGTGACAAGTCAGAACCTGCTTCTGACAAGTTATGACAGATTAGAACGTGTTGCTTTCTCCTCACATTTTTGTACCGAAGAGTCGAAATTGACGGCTGTACTTTTCTGCAAGGGTGTTCAGCTGGCAGCACCCAAATTTGTGTCCAACCCTGTTTCTGATGATATTCGTGGTTTTTTCTGCAAAAAAAAAACTTCAGGTGTTGCAGGTGCTTAGGATGTCAACTGGTTCTCGACACGATGCAGTGCTCCAAAAACTCGACGAAAGATAAGCTCTTCCTCTTTCCGTCAGATTTTGGCTTTCCCTTTTGCATTTACCCGTTTTTCTTTTGAATTTAAATGTTTTGTCATTCCGGGTTTGACATAGCGAGGGCTGATGGCTAAATTTCGGTCCGCAGGCGCAGACTACCACTGACGCAGCGCTCCTGTCGAGATCACGGAAAATCTTTGTCGAATCTCGAGGTTCCGGCTCGATCATAGAAAAAATGCGTGCTGCAGCTGCGTCTCTCGCAACTGCGGGCCGGAAAATCAGTCTGTTAGATGCAGTACGTAACGCTGGATAGGGAAGTTTCGGTAAAAGGTTGGCCTGAGTAGAGTTGACGTGCGCTACAACTCGTGAATGAGCAGTAAAAGTTTATGGTTCTCAGCTGTCAATCGGAGTATAATAGTTAGTAAGAACTCTGCACGGTTTAGACAACTTTCTTCCAACGTTGTCATCACAGGCGGCGCTGGTAGTCGTGTTCACCCAAAGGCATCTTTTGGGTCGTGATAAAATTTCAGATCTAAACTATTCGGTTATCCTTAAATCCGACGTAGAATCCAGTAGCAGACGGGAACTCCGCCATTATCGCTACCCGCACGCACGCAGGGAGTTCGAATCGTTTACCATGGCAGCATCCCTCTCGATCGACCATTCGCCTCCAGACACGCGAGAATCACAAGGGTATGAGCCATACATCTCGGAGACCTTGTCAACTCGCCCATGTGCCTTTGTGCAATACAGAATGTGCATGATTCCATTGTTGTATCCATAGACTGCAATAAATTTGTTTTTTACATGAAATAAACTTTTTAACAATCGCAATGACTTTGTGTTAAAGGTACGTAGATTTGCTGATGCAGTCAGCGCGAGCCTCGAGATCCGCAACTGGTAAGTTTCGGTGGCCGTACTGTATAGTTGTTATCATTTTGTCGTTAGCGGCGATGTTATGCGTGGCAAGCGCCGAACCTAGAGGAGAGGCGTCGCTTGTACTTCGACCGTCGAGCTTTGCTGCAAAATGCAACTCTGTAAAATGGATGACGCGGCGCACACGATCGATATTTCGATAGCGTAGCAACGCACTTTGCAGCGCAGCTAGACGAAGGAACAATAAACGACGCCAAGTGACTGTTGATTTAACGATAACAGATTGAGTTGCTGCTTCGCTGCTGGCCAAAAGAATGACAGCGTATTTAGAAGACGAGTAACTGAGAAGAACGTCTTTTTTGTAAATCTTTTTGATTGGGGCAACGCGATGGTGACAGGAGTACGCGAATAAAGACGTAACACTGCAACGTTCTATCGATTTATGAGTGTCCAGAAATCTCCAGGCTCCTGCTGTAGTTGGTCAACAACCGTTCATCCCAAGTCATAACCGAAATCACTTATTTTGTAGTAGATAGAGGTAGTGTTTCGGATCATCTGGGTCCAAAAACGATGGCGTAAGACGTACCATTGCAACCAAATCCAGCGGCACATCTCTCGTGTTGGGAAAAAGTTGCCTAAGCTAACAAATCTTTGTTTGTAATCAGTTTCAAAACTGTGTTTTCAAATTAGCTTCGAATGGAGCGTATAATCAAAAAACCTTCGCCTCAGTCAGGATTTTGGTGGAACCCATTAACACCATCAAACACAGTGGTATTAGGTACCCGCACACTAGAATGACACGAATTCACTTGTTTTTTTTATTTTGGGAAGAACTTCGTGGAAACACCATTCTGCTAAAAAAATGACGCCAAATGTTCATGACAAGTCCCAATCGTAGAATTCAAATATCCGTAATCGTTGAGCGGCGGTCAGATAGTACGCTCCGTGCTGCATGTTACGTCGCGGTCATCACAACACTACGTCACTCGACTTGGAACTGCACCTTAGGAGTGAAAAGAGTATTCCAAGTGCACGGCCCGTACATCTGAATGAGCCCCGCGACGAAAGCAGTGGTATTGATATGCCGCGCGCGCAGCACGCAACGCGCACCTTCCGTCGAGCTAGCCGTATCAAATTTCCGGTTCCATTCACGTTCCTTGCCTGGCACATCCCTAATATGATATTGCTTGCGCTCGAGCGGCGGCTCTACTGTGACAGTGAGCCACGCTTTTTCACCGCTTTGAAAATGGAGTCGCCGCGCAGGCTCGCGCTTACTGCGAAGTGTGCGAGATGTTTGTCGACGAGTAGATATGTGGAATGTGTTCAACACCTGGAAATAAACGTATAGAACAAAAAAATCGAGGCTGTTTCGCCCTTTCATCCGTAGATAGCCAAAAAAAATAGTTGGGTTCGTCAGTACGGACATAAAAACTATACATAAAATTACAAAACGTTACGAACACTCATTGCCTACTATCCTATTTGGAAAAGAAGTGCAACGTTGCCTATTAGAGAGTATTTTTACTAAGAAAAAAACGAAAAAAACAGTCATGAATTCATTCCGAATTTGCAAAAAGCTTAGAACTAAGAGAAAACGTGGGTTATCCCTCGATCATCGTCTTCAAATACCTGAAAAAAGGTTAGGCAACAAAAACAAACGCAGCAAAAGCCGCAAAATTCAAGAAAAAAAAAACGAAAACAGCTTGAAATCGATGATTTGGTAAAAAAACGCAAACTTTAGCCTTTTCACCACCATCCCATTGGAATACCTGAAAAAAGACAACGAAAACGAAACTAAGCGAAATCTAAAGAAAACAGCGAAGATATCCCGGAATCGATGAAAAGGCCGCTCTAGCTATTGGCGTTGTCGGGCCTTGTATTGATCAAGGCTGGGGGGCGTGGCGGAGTTGCTTGGCAAATTGCCATCACCAGCAGGGGTGTGCGTAAATGAAATTCCAAATTTCTCAAATCGTAAAACGTAATTACGACAAAACCACCGTAAATCGTAAACAGCAAACAATAACAATAACCACTAAAAATATGGTTATTGTTGTGAAACAAGGGAAACTACGTACTGTCCACTACTTCACGTACTAAGTACATATTAAGTTGCGTTCAGTATTTGACAGCTAACCATGTTTAAGGTGTATGGTACACTTAGTCGCTGTCATAAGCGACAGGAATGAAATCTAGCACAAATCGCGCGGGATCTGCATCGGAGCAGCGGTATCGGTTGCCGTAGGAACAGTTATGGCGGGTCAGCCGCAGCAACGTGTCGCGGAGGGCTGACTTAATGCAAATGTGCCGGAGCCTGTCGCTGTGCAACGCCTTGTGAATGCGACAGGTTTAAAGAGCAGAAGCTCCGCGACAGCCGGTCGCTGTCGCTGTGCAGAGCGACGCGACCGTGTCTCGTGAAAGTATACCATACCCTTAATGGGACCATCTTATCCGTATTTCTCTGCTTTGCTTTACCACTCACTTCACAACTCCATCCCAGAACTTGAGAAATCCGCAAGTCTGATTCAGCCGTCCGCGTATCTGCTGGGCAACCGAGGCACATTTATACTCGTAATGCCTCTCCTGAAATGTTAACGCCGTTATAAGCGTTAAGCCGAATTCACCGTATCTAAACGACTCTCAACAGCCGAATTTGGAAACTCCTCCCATTTGCTAGCGGAACGGCAACACCGATTATACATTCGATAAGGACTGCACTGATATGTACTCCGAGTTCCCTACTGAAGGTTGGCTCAAGCTCGGTGCACGTACGTTAAAAAATATGGCACCGAGCTTGCACCAACCTTCAATAGAGATCGCAATGTATCAGTCCGATCAGCGCCAACTCTATATAGTATCTAGACCACCATATCGGTCGCCCAGCACAGGCTATTTATTCGTATATCCACTAAATCACTTGCAGGATCATAGCTTTATGGTGACGATACAGTAGATTCTCAAAGGCAGCGTAAGCGAAAAAACCGCTTTCTATATTTTGCCGCTTTGTGTAGTTTAGTCCCCATAGTTTAGTAAAGAATGTAGCCAACGCGCCCCACCGAACGCTCGCATTAGTGAGAGATAACGGTTGCAGAAAAAGGACGAAGATGAGCGTTTAAACTAGCAGTCGCGCCTTTTCTGAGTGTCCGTTTGCTGCGGATGAAGAGAAATCAACTAGAAGAAACGGTTTTTAGCTTCAAACTTTTGGGATAAAAAACGAATCCTCGTGATGAATTTCGTGAACTCTGAGTAGCCATGATCTACTAAAAAGGCGGGCCAAGAGCACTATTTGAAGCAATTTTTTGATTGATTAGACTGCTTCGCTCGATGTTTTGACGCTAACCTAGTAATGGGAATCAGGAGAGTTGATCTTCATGAACAACTCGAAAACGAAGTTTCTCGTGAAGAGTGATTTTAGATTGCATTGCGCCGTAGGCGACATCTAGTGAGACGTGCTCGGCGAGCAATGCGGATCTATTAGCCAGCGCCTCCAACTCCGACAGTGTGTCCAGCGTTATAATGATAGAATCACGTCAAAGGATGGTAAAGGGATCGTGCTGTAGTAACACGCCTGGGTTGGCCCCATCTCCTTATCAAAAACATTAGTAAACGCAAAGTGGGATTAGTAGATGTCAATTGGAGATGTCTCGTGATTTACTTCTATTGCATGTATTTTTATTTACGAAAAATTACGATTTACGGTCCAAAATGTCTTGAATCGTAAACCGTAATTACGAGACCAAAAAACACCGTAAATCGTAAAATCGTAAACCGTAATTGCGCACACCCCTGATATCCAGGCGTACCGGGATAAGTTTGAAAGCCGTTTTGATCTATCCCTAGACTGTTTTCGCTGCTTTTTCCGACACTGTTTCCTCCTGCACTTGCCAGCTTAGCGTTTCACTTTGAAACCTCGAGAACGACATCTAGTCAAAAACATCGGTTGAAGTTCTTGCTTTCAATGTTCAACTATTTTATCAGGTAAATTTGCATTTATTTCTTCCTCTGAGTGTCGATGATTTTTGACTGCTTGGCATGGGGCTGTGATCTTTCTGTGCACGTGTGCACGACGTGGGAACTTAGGGTCTTAATAACTCTACTTCTAGCCCGTTTTTCACCGCACTACCTTCATAGTTTTTGAGCTCTTGTATATCTAAGCTGATTTTTGTAGTTTTTTCGATAACGTTTTTCATCGTGACCACTGCCTATATCGTCAACACTTCAATGGACGTGAATTTCCAATTTACTTAGCTAATTCCTTATGATATTATCTTTGGGATGTCCTTCACAGGTACTTTCTAAACTTACAAAGCGTTGCAAAGCAAATATGGCTCATAAAATAGTTTTGTGCTGTCGAATGCATGAGGGCGTACAAAGGGGTACAACGGCGAGTTTGACGTCAAAGTCGCCGCAACTCTGCGAGCTGTCGGCGAAAAACGCCGCTTCAGGTTACCGAACCTCTCGCTGGGCGACGTGTGGCTGGTCGCTGAAACTCTGCAGAGCTCTTAAGACTTAATGTGGCGATAAAAATGCTTCTGAACATTATCTTCGCGACGTCGGTTGCCACTCGCAGGCAGTGACGCAGGGCAGTCGCGGCGTCAAAACACTCTGCACCGTTTGCGTGCGGCAGCGGAAGCAGTTCACAATGCGGTTGGACGCGTACGCGATGTTTGTGCAAATTTGTGTATTTGACTGGAACACTTTAAGGCTGTGCAGGATGCGTCAGACGCCGAAATGCGTTAGCCAATTAATAAAGATCCATACCAACCTCGTGGCGGTTCAAAGTAGAAGAAAGAAACTACAACAAATAGGCCGAGGTTTAGGGACAGTCGGGCCTACAAGATACTCTGCAGTGCCCCCTTGTCGCTCGTCACGCCTTGTCGATCGCACTCGTCGCCGAATGAAATCAATATCGCATCAAACAGCGCTGTTCGTCGCTGCGAGCAACGCCGCGACGTCAACCCTGCAGACCCGTTTCCGCGACAGGCGTGCATAGCGTCGCTGTGCATAGCGATGCTACCTTGTGTCGCAGTCCTATCCAACGAACTGGCTCATTCGAAAGCTTCAAAAAAATCATATCTGAATGAATCATTAATGCAAATTTCTCATAAAAAATGTTATTCAAAAAAGTTATCCTCTGTAGAATCTTGAAACTCATTATTCGATTTACTAAATCATTCATTAAGTTCTGGAAATGCTGTATTAGAATTAATCAATCATTCGAGCTTAAGCGTCCAATGCTCAAGTCTGCACTACACAGACTCTCTTGGGAGCTCGCGCAAACTTCTGTTGTGGACGCTTCCAGGGAAGTGTTTAGTTCTGTTTTCGATTAATGAGGTCATCACTGAAGATTAGATAGAAACCTAAATCACAATGCAATATTATAGCACGTGTTGAATTTGAATATTATTACAAGCTCTGGTTCAGTTTGGTGAGCTCTGGTTTCCACATCGTGGGTTTTGCGTTGGGGCGAATAGAAAATCATATCTCCCTCCACAAAGTTTATGGTTAATTAAATTTTCTCTCTTTTACCACCTTCGGCTTCCAATTGTCAAGATTTGAGGCTTAGTAGGAACCGAAATTATTATACTATATCCGACCAAAGTATTAGAAAAGGTACGGACTGAGTGAGGAGGTGGCGGAGAGAGAAAGACGTGGGGAGATCTCTACGCGGGTAGGGGATGCGTTATCGGGGCGAGATTCCGGTGTATTGTTCACGCTGGTCATGATCTGGACGGACACAGTTCACTGTTGTCTCTCAAGCATCACCATGTCGTCATCACCTCCTCCATCATTGTCATCGTTAACATGTCTTCTGCTGCTTCTGATTTTTCCGCTCTCATCTGGTCAACTTCTGGAAATTTTTGGTTTGTCCACCGGTGATGCTGGTACTGTGGATCGGCAGCCGTTTCACGATCTAGCCGCGTAAGAATAAAAGAATACGGTGTTTCGGGGTGTTATCATGTTTCCGTAATAACTCAGAGTTTTTTAGTCAATCTGTCGGACTCATCAACTATCTACAGACGGTTCAACGCAATCCCGACAATCAATTGGCGAAAAAGTGTGTCAGAGAGAGGAGAGCGTGAAAACGAGAGTGAGAGCCGTGAGAAACAACAACGAAACTAATGTTAAAACTTTTCCGGAAAAGGTACTTGATTCGGTTTACTGAGCATCGGAGGTTCCTTATTGCAGTGGTCCTTAACCTATTTTCACCCCAAAGGCAAAAAAAAAGTTAGTGGTACAATTTTCCAGAGTATAAGGGAATTTGACAGCTTTGAGGAAGAGTGAAACTGCATCATCTGAAAATTCGACATCAAAGTCTTACATCCCGAATTTTTGTTCTGGATGGATGCGTAGATGAACTTCGTTTTCTATTCCCCCTTCAACTAGGTTTTTTTTTGGTTTCACGGTTTTTTTGACAAATTTCATGCATACACCTTGTGCCAAAAGTATTTTCTTGTAGACATTCTGTCGTACGCTCCGGAATTTTTTCTTGAATCGGTTATCAAAAATACATACATGTGTTATGGTTGACGGCTAGTGGTTTTTCTCAAGCGCTTACCTGATGATAATTATTCTTCATTCCAAGGAGCATGAATAGCCTTTGAAGACCCGAATGCGATTTTGATCCCGTTATCATGCTGATCACGAGAAGAATTTCCATCTTACTCAATAATCTAAACAAAGGCGAATTACCGGCTCATGTCCATGAAATAAACAGATAATCCCAACTGTACTGGCGTTAATTCTTCGCAGTAAATACTCATTCTAAATGCAGTATCGATCCGTGGATCTAACATATAGTAAAATTTCTGTGATCCAAGATTTTTCAAATAATTGAGTTATTCGGGTACTGGATTTCAAAAGCAAACCACATGCAGTCCACGGCAACGGGAAAGGGTGATGATGCAGTTGCGTGTTTCCACTAAATACACTGTAGCCATGCCTGGCTTGGTTCAGGTTTGCCATTGATCGCTAATGAACGGCTGATAATTTTTTACGTGTCATGGTGTTTTTCTCTTTCTCTCATTTTTTCATGTTATTCTTGCGTGTTTCTATCGTAAATAATTTAAAAGGTATAACATTGGGGTGTGTGAGAAGAAGCTTATCGTTTTTTATCGCTTCCGGTGTCTTATCCTCCAAAATTGAGTGGAATAAACTTTTGCCGTCGACTAAGGTGCTCTGCGCCTCTGCGTTCCCGCCATATTCGACCGCGAACTTTTAATTTTTATCAAAATTTTGTGATAAAACGCACCGAAGACGTTTAGGAACGCTATGTTTTCTTCCCAAACACACAATACCAATACATCTGAAATATCTGTTACAGACACAGGCAGGAATAACTCGAAAATGAAAAGAAAAGACAATAGCCCCCTAGATAAATTATCAGCAGTCCATTATCGATTAACTGCGAATTTGGAACCGAGCCAGCCTTGGCTACAGTATGCTTAGTGAAAATACGCAAAAGCCCCACCGCTTTTTTCTTTGCCGCGGACTATACGTTGCCAACGATTGGGATGGCACAGCACCCTCGTTTTGCAAGAGAGCAAAGATGTACAGGGGGCGGGTAAACATGGGTCGTGCCCAGCTTTCTACTAATGTAGCGGCATTTGTGACGCTTAAAACGATTTAGGCGTTACCTTGTGAATTACATTGTTATATCAACCGCGTTTGCGAGCGTGCACGCTGCTGCTCAAAGTCGATCAAGCTTTCTGTGCGCAGTTTCGCTACTTCTAATGATAGGAATCTAGTCGAACAGTAAACAATACAAGGCGATTTCGTTTCGAGCGGAATAATCGGCTTGTTGATGAACGATTGAGTGAAGTGAGATTATTACACTTCCAGTAAATCGCTTACTTGACGCTTACCATGCAAGTGAATTTTTTTTATGAAATTCATTAATTTGAAAAGTTCACAACAGTTTGCTTTCATTACATCGAGGAAAAGTTGAATTAAGCAAAAATTTTTGTTAGAAAACTTATGTTTTTCCGTTATCTTCACCAATCTGATTGTGGACCTCACCTCAGAATTTTGGAAGAAAATTTCCAAAAAATATTCCACCAATCCTATCGTATTTTTGTTTTGATGTTTGTTCTATAACGAAAATAATGATTGATCCGTGTTCTGGGTTACGCCAACCGCTTCCGACGATGAACTTCATGGGTGGCCTTCCTGTCGTACCTGGTGTGATGGGTAGCCTACCTGGTGCCGGATCGTGCCTACCACGTGGAGCGCCTCTGATACGAGACAAGTCCGAATTTTCGCTTATTTCTCGAATCAAAATGGATATGTTAATTCAAAAACGTCTTTAAGATCTCCCAGTTTCTTCCAGAATATTCTGAGGAATATTCCTGGAGCACACGACTATCTAGCCAGTTTGTTGCCATCACCGAAGGTGGATATAGATGCGTTGCTCGGCAAGTATCATTGGGTTTGTTGATTTCTAACCATGAATGTTACACTGTTTCATGACCAAACCCCGTTTTCAGACCGTTTTCATTTCTCAGAATTCGGGGAGCTCTCGCTGTGTAAACCACATACTTTTCTAAAGGAAAATTGCCAGCATTATGTTCAGATAAAATTAATTATTATTGGACGTGATTTTGTAGCAAACCTCTTAAAGAGTTTTCTTTCGAAATCCCTGGACCTATCCTAAGCCTTGAAAGCAACACTTCTTAAAAACACAACACCCAGGGAATGGTTCTCTCGATTGTCTGTCTACCCTTAGGACGCTCCTATGCTGGTCCCAATGGTATCTCTGGTATGACACAAAACCTGAAACGAATAGAAATATGGCCCCTCAGAAATGCCAACATTTGAGCGGCGAAACTATGGTGGACGAGTTGTCCGAAGCTTCTTTTTGCCGTCATTCGCAACAGATTCACGAAGTCGAGCCTGAATGAAGAGAGAGGCCGAAAAGAGAGGGGAACGAGGCTTCTAAATGAAATCCATCGCGCATCCAGCCTTTGTTCTGAAATCTTTGAAGAAGCCGTTCCATAGCGGCTTCTTGCAAAGGGCGTGCCCGAGTGGCTTGCTCCTGCATGTCGCTTATTCGGAGTAATTGAGAGCTCGCATTTGGCAGGTGCTGTACACGGAGAGCCTTCATAACATTTATATGGAAATATCAGAATTCGTGCTTTGGGTTGGACTGTGCTTTCAAAGTTTGTCCTCAACGCAATATGGAGTTCTGGAAAACGGTCTTCCAAAAGCTAACATTTTTTTCTACGAGAACGCTGATCCGCTTAGATGTTTTTGATCTACAAGGATTGAATACTGCGCACGTAAATGTGTTTGTCCCTCCCGATCCCAGTTGTGAGAAAATGGGAAAATTCATAACTAGAAGGAGCCACGAACAGCACTGTTGCAAATCATAGCTTTGAATGCCACTAATCACAGTTACAAATAATATGTAGCATGAGATAAATTTTGCTTTCAATAAAGTTTTAGAAAATTACGATTCTTCATCTGACTAACAGCCATCAATAATTTTCAAGTATATAAAGTAACATCGGCATGGATCCTGAAGAAACTTTGCGTTCCCCACTGGAGGTTGGCGCAAACTCGGTGCACCTATAATGTAGCATACGGCACCGAGTTTGTGCCAACCTTCACTCAGAGTAACTTCTCCTGCCCACGATTGGGCACAAAATTATTCAAAAAAAGAATCCTATAGTCACCAAAAGTTTGATAGAGTTCCATATTGAAACGTTAGGAGGGAAAACATCATTTTCAGGCGCTCGACACACCATCAGTGCACAACCGTTTTTGTGCAACCACAGAGTGTGAGTTGATTTTGTTTTTTCATGCCTCGCAGTAAGCACGGTGTTTTAGTAAAAATTGCCGCTATGGTTTTGTTGGATTGTGTAGCAATCAAAAGCCTGTCTTGGAAACTATTCTCTCCTACTAGGAAGTTTTTTTGGCATTCGTCACAACTCGAGGTGATATTTGTGCCCTAGCTATCTAATCGGGCATTTTATTCATATACCTGAAATCCGACTTTGCTATGGACCACTACTCCTTCACCAAACTTCCTTATCATTCAAGAAAAAGAAACACCCCATCAATGGCTTCCTCATTTGAAGATATCATTTACAAAAGTTCCTCTGGAGCGCAACTTTCGAAGTTAAATTAAGAGCATTTTCAAGCTGTTTTCACAGTGATGATCTCGTTGAGACATTTCGAAGTTTTCATGATTTTCTGCGCTGACGCTGTCTCTAATGTGACCTGCAGGCTGCATTCCGACGAATGTTAAAGGCAGTGTTCACGATTAAAGGCAGTGGTCACGATGAAAAACGTTATCGAAAAAACTACGAAAATCAGCTTAGATCAGAAACAGCTCAAAAACTATGAAGGTAGCGCGGTGAAAAACGGGCTAGAATTAGAGTTATTAAGACCCTAAATTTCCAGTTCGTGCACACGTGCACAGAAAGATCACAGTCTCATGCCTAGCAATCCAAAATCATCGACGCTCAAAGAAAGAAATAAATGCAAATTTACCTAATAAAACAGTTGAACAATGAAAGCAAGCACTTCAGTCAAGGTTTTTGACTAGATGTGTACTAAAATCCGGAGGTTCATTGATTCAAATTCGATTTCAAGCCAGCTGATGTTCTTGATGTTAGAGATCATCGATGCCGATGATGTGGGGTATGCTCGTCCACCATCAAAAGACAAGAAAGTTTAGGCTTCAAATTTGGCCTAAAACAGCGGTTTTTTCGCGATTTTTTCTCATAGGTTCTGCTACTCTAAACCCAGAAAAGGGTTTAGAGAGGAAAAGAAGACGAGCTTATTTGAGCGCGACCACTGCCTTTAACGTCGTTTTTCTGTTTTTCCGCCTATCTTGAAAACGGCCCCATGCTAATTTTAAGTATGTCCCTGGAATCGTTAGTGTCTCGCTGCCAGAAAATGGCATATGGTTTTGCGCAGTAGGTCTTTAGCAAGCTTTTCGCGATTTGTTTTTGCATTTAATCCTCCTTTTTGATACAGTATGGACCAGATCTGCCCTGCAAAGCAAAGTATAGTCTAACAATAGCTTTCGTTGTGAATCCCGTCAGCACAATCTTCGCGGAACAAACGTGCATGTAGTCTGTCCGCCCATGCGGTCGGCACGCGCGTCGAGCGGCCGTTGTGGAGTCGTTTTGAGCGAGTTTTCCCACGGCTGCTAACAGCTGACTAGCATATCATTCATTATTCGTCTCATGCTCCTGCTAATCGATTTACAATTCCGAAAAGAACATTTCAGCGATGTCCGCTAGACACGGGCATCGACTGCGTGGACGGACAGTCTAATTCGTAGTATGAACTCCATGTGTGAGTAAGAGACCACTGTGAAATGTTTTCAGTTCAAAAAACCGCCCATGCCGGTAACTCGTCATCATTCAGTCTGCAGGAGAAGTTCCGAACACAGAGTGCGGAAGGCGGAGAAAAGGTTTTACATGTTATGGTTCTAGTCGTTTTCAAATATGGAGCTATCCTACATTTCCCCGCTACTCGCAGGTTGGTTCATCACTATCATAGGAGTGGTGCGGTTTTGAGAATGATTTCTTCATTTTCATAGTTGTTTTTTTTTCTCGAAAAACAACCGCGTCGCATCTGCGATAGTGATGATACGATTGCGGGTAGCTCGGAAATGAAGAAAACATACATATTTCTTGAGTGTTTCAAGAAAATACGTAAAATTAGGTTGCCTTCGGATATGGAATACTTCATGGAGAGCGCACGTATGTATACATGCAGGACGATCCTTGTCCATGTGGGTGCCTGTTTTTTTTTCAAAATCATTACAGTGTTTTGAGCTTTTTTCTTTTTTTAGAACTTGATCATTCTGAGTTTATTTTATTTTCATTTATTTATTTATTTATTTACTAAGTTGATGCTATCAGTGGCAGTCAAGTTCGGCCCACAACGAATGCGGACTTTTCCAGATCAAATCGTAATTGTTGGGCCACGAAGGGGAGGAAATGGTCAGTATGAGTATGTCATCCTGTCGAACTGGGCACGATTTCCGTTGATCGGTCTAGTTAGAGATATCCGAGTATTCTACAAAAGATATAAGGATCAGCTGGAAACAGAACTCGAGAAGGCGGGCTTCATCAATGACTATTCTGGGTGAGAATCGTTAAATGTCCTCTTAACTACCTTTACTGATCTCGGTTTCTACTAGAACACCACAATGAAAAAAAAAACTTCATATGGGTAGGCATACAAGTATAACAACAAAATAAGGCATTGATATGACTCTTTTCTATGATTTTTCTCTACACTTTCCACCTTCCATGCCTCCTAATAAAATCATTAAACACTTGATTTTATGTAGTTCCCAAGGGCGATGCTTTTCTCGTAGCATCGGCTAACTGCTTTATTGGACTTTCGGATCCAGATATGTAGTTCGAGATTTTTACGACTTGCGCTTCAAGCCAATATTAGCCAAACCGGTGCACGAGAACAAATAGCATCGCATTAATTGTCAAATCGCAAGGATTCGGGATTTGCGCCCGAACCTAATATGTCTGATTGCCTAAGTCAGTCCAGTGTAGGCTAAAAAACTGCCATCCGACTCAAGTGACGTGCATCGTCGGTGTCATTATATTGGGAAGCCGCGACGCAGTATATGAGCGCGGAATCATTCCTTCGACTGCTTCCACGTTTTCCCGCACTCCATGTTTCCGTCATTGCTGCGTCGCGGCATCCTAAGTAAATGACAAGGCCCTTAAAAGTATTTCTTAAAGGCATCGTCCAACATATTTTACGCATATTCATTTACTACATAGATATAATCAACTTCCAAAGTGGTGAACGGGTGTGAAAATTCGTGCCCCAAATCCACTTAATAGTAGAGAAGTAACTATCTGGTGATTGGCGCGAATGGGCAACTCATCAGACAGTTACTAGGCTTGGTTGTCCGTTGTGTGAAAAAAGGTGATCGTGTTTTATAAACGCGTTGACCGACATTATGATCAGAATAATTGGCGCGATCCCTCACAATTAAGTTCTTCTCCGCTGTTTAAATTCGAAACGCGCCAATTTTTAGATGGTTTCTTCTCTCTTATTAGGCGGAGTTGACCCTTAGAACTTTGCGAACCTTCAACATTTGGTCGGAAAGCGTACCTACGTGGTAATTGAAAATATGAAATTTCCCGAGGACATCGCCTCTAGGATCTCGCAGCTCCTAGGCTGGTGACTACTTTTTACATACAGCACCGCGCATGCCTTCGACAAAACGGCGTTTCTGGGAGCTGTCTTCGGGCAAAAACTGCTGCATCGTCGTAACCCGCGAAAAAACAGACGAGGACGTCTTTGGAATCCTCTCAATCAGGGTCAAGCAACCCGTTGGAAAAACTGCGATCATAGTTGCGATCCCCCCCCAGCGATGCCGAGAGTGGCGACCCACCCCCCCCCCTCCACCATGATTCCGCTTTTTTGCCCTCCCCTTTTCTTTTTCCTCAGATAGAATATTTTTTTACGCGGAGTTTTTATTGGACTTTTACACTTTTTAGTTTTTGTTTTCAGGTCAGTGATATTTGTGAAGGTTTCGACCTTGGTGCAAAAAAAAATTAACAACGAAACATTTTATTCAACAATATTTCCTTTTTCCAACAAGCGCCTAACTACTATGCGAAAATAGTCAAAAATTTTCACCCTCTTTGGAAAGTGACAGCTTGCGGTAACTAGAGATCAAAACATTTCGGCCCAATTTGGCTTGAAATCAACTCAAGAATACTTCAAATGGTTTTTCACACAGTTTCAGCCCCATCAGACCGGTTTCTGAGCCGCTGGCCACCAAAATGCTCGTCGGAATCGGATTTTTCGGTAAAGCGAAAAAAACGGGTTCTCCGGACCTTATGGTGTCTCTGGTATTGCCATGAGGTGCCGTAACCCATCGATTCAGTAAAATAGACCGGCGTAGCAGCTGGAAAAAAATCATAGCCGCGCATATAGAAAGAGAAAGAAAAAAATTTCCCCGTTCAAAAAAGTGGTGTTAAAAGGCCGTTTTTTTTTCAAAAGGCCCTTACAGTCTTGGTTTTCTCTTCTAGAAGGTTGCGGTCGAGGAAAAGGTGCACATACGGTTGTCGAAAACTACATTAGCTGGATTTTTTTGCAAAAAACTTTTTATTGAGGTTTTAACATACAGTACCACGCATGTTTTTTTTTTGCAAAAACGGCGTTTAGCGGCGTTTTTTTTGTGCTCACAAAGCGCCGCATCGCCATAACTCACTTGAAATTTGACGGAAATAGATTTTCAGGGAGTTTTCGTGTTCCTTTCAGTCAGGCAAATGCAGCGATATGTGTAGAAAGTCTTTTGGACTCCGGTATTTTGTTGAAAAGGCGTTTTTCTTTCTGGAATTCACTTGACCAAAGGTCAAAACATGACAGATATCTGCAATCATGACCGTCTGAACAGTTCATAGTGAGATATTTTGTAGTGCAATTATGCAATTTTCTATGAACTTCTGGAGCTGTATCTACCATTTTGTAACACTATCGTGTAGCCTTCAATGACAGCAATTCAGAAATAGCTTCCAACTTGAAATCGTACTACTTTGAAGCTAGTTATGAGGATGCGGCGCTTTGTGAGCGCAGAAAATGCCGCAAAACGCTTTTTTTTGCAAAAAAAATTGCGCGGTATTGTAGTACGTGGTGAAAACGCATGAGGTGAAAACAGGGGTGAGAAATCTCAGAAAAAAATTCTAGAAAAAATCCAGCTAATGTAGTTTTAGATAACCATCAAAAGTAGGTGCAACTTTTGCTCGAGTGCCGTCTTCTAGAAGTGAAAACCAAGGCTGTAAGGGCCATTTGAAAAAAAAACGGCTTTTTAGCACCACTTTTTCCAAGGGGCGATTCTTTCTATTTCTCTCTCTGAATGAGCGGCTTGGCTTTCTTCAATACTGAGTCTATTTTACCAAACCGCTGAGTTATGGCTCATAAGAGCATTGTACATGACAATGGAAGACCCCCAAAAACCATTTTTTCGCTATGTGTACAATTGCAATTTTGACGAGTATTCAGGTCACCAGCAGTTGACAAACCAGTCTGAAAAACTCGCGGTTGTGTAGGAAACATTCTGTGGTGGAGTCCAGTTAAAATCGAAAAAAAATCTAACAGTGTGACCCTTCCCCAAATTTTCAAGTTTGGCGGCGACCCCCTACTTTGGAAAATTTCCAAAATTCCTTGACCCTGCTCTCAATTAGGCCAATGCAATACTGCGTGAAAGCAGTATTTCTGACTACAGTTACCCTTTGAAATTTCGCATTCATTTCTCATAATCCTATCCATCATGGGCCAAGACACGACAAAGTCCGCCAGAATGACCGCCAGAGCAGTAATACATCGTGAGTGAGATATACTAGTGAAATTATGCGATTTTGATCAATCGGTAGAGTACAAACCGGGATATATACTAGCTGCTGTATTAATCTCTTAGAAAAGAATCTCAGTCAGCTTTTCAAGAACAAAATTCATTGATTTTAACGCTACTCAAAGGCAGTGTTCACGATGAAAATCGTTTTTCTGTTTTTCCGCCTATCTTGAAAACGGCCACATGCTGATTCCAATGATGTCTCTGAAATAGTACAAGACCTTCTGGGAACGGAGTTATGGTCCATTGAAAATTGAGCTAAGGAAACATGGTGGACGAGTTGTCCGGGGCTTGTAACTGCCGCTTTCTGAATCCGATGTATGCGAGCTGACCTGAGTAAAGAGAGAAGATGAGAATGAAGGGAAGAACGGGGCTAATGAGTGGAAATCATCGCTCATCTCACGATCTCGAGCATTCACTTGTTCACGTCGGTGGGCGTGTGTTGCGCTTTTGGGGTTTGCCTTGCGCTCGAATTGGCAACTTCGGGCTCTTTCGGAGCTTTTCCTGGCTCGTTTTCATGCCTTCTTTCGACGTCAACGTTACAGTCTTCCCCTCCACTATCCCTTCCTAGAGGAAACTGGAACACATTTTTTATCGTGAACACTGCCTTTGAGCTGACGCGGTGCTCTGTGTGCGAAAAAAAAAACACCCGACAACGTCGTTTCAGCAAAAAACGTGTGCAGTACTGAATAGTATACATTCCATCCGACGGAGTCGGTTTCGGATATCCGGGTCGGATAATCCGATCGGATAATTATCCGAAATCCGATCCGACGTCAAAACGGCGATTTCGGATTGATCCGAAATCCGATCAGACGAAAAACACGATATCCGAAATATCCGATATCCGGAAATGTGAAAATCGAAGGATCCGATCAGAAAACCGGATAATCGGATAGAAAACCGGTTGAAACGGATTATCAATCGGATCCAAATCGGATAATTTCGGATAAAAATCGGATAACTTCGGTTAAAAATCGGTTAATTTCGAATAAAACCGTATAGATTTGCGTTCGATTTGCGTTTGAGTCATGATGCCTCACAGAACTGAAGCTCGAACAAGAGAGATGCACCCACCTTTGGCATCCGAAGCACTGGACACTTGTTTTATGCCAGGTAACATCCTTGCTGCAGGTGGCACATGGATACATCTGCGCTGGCCCTGGGTTCCTCTCGACGCCGGCCCTTTGTAGTAAAATCCTCAGGGGCGGCATGCACGTACGCGGTGGGTTAGGTTAGGGTTAGGCAGGGTTTGGGGTTTCGGCGCGTTTGATGATAGCGGCGCGAGGGCTGGAGATAATCATTAGTTGGGGTCTCGACGGGGTTTCGGCTGCCCCACCCTCCTAGGTAGGGTTTGCGAGGGAAACAATTTTCAGTGCTAGCCTAACCCCCTTTCAGCCCTCGCGCCGCTATCATCAAACGCGCCGACGCTTCAAATCCGGCCTAACCCCAACCCAACCCCCCGCGTACGTGCATGCCGCCCCAGGGGACTTGCGGCCGACCAGCACCTCTCCCATAACAAAAACCCTCTTCTCGGAGGGGTTGATGTCGGATTGCAGGGAGGCGATCTTCTTTCCTCCACACTGCCACGGCACGAACGTACGACATCTCGGCAGCATTCAGCAGTCGCGCCCTGAATGTAATTCCTGACCCACTGCCCCTGTCTCTGCCTTGTCCGAAATTCGGAATCAATCTACGTCGACGTGCACGACGCAGACGCAAATGACGATGATGTGCGCCTGTGATTTACGCGCGCACATGTATTTTGACACATTGTCGGCTTTAAAATTGAAATTTCGAAATCCAGAAGATTCTCTCGTCTACTAATCTTCTTCTCAGCCATTAGAAGGCATCGCATCAGAGGCGCAGAAAGTTGGCATCCTCACACGGCTTGTACCGTAAATCTAGAGCAGACAGGGTTGTAGGTCTAACCGGACATGAAAATAGATGCAATGAATCACGTCCAACACGTTGACAATCAGGGCATTTATCGGGGACTGACTGGTCAATTCTCTGTGCGTAGGCCTTGACGTAGGTAGAATGACCGCATCGAAGACCTGCTAGGATGGTTCGAGTACGCCTGGACAGGTCAGCTTCACTATCATCGACTCAGAGGCACACCGCCATATATGGGATTGAGCTGAGCAGCAGACAACTATTCTGTCATGAAACGTGTATTCTCAGCCATCTGTACTCCTCTACGCGAGTGCACGGAGGTTCCGAAACATGCAGTACCATGACTCTATACGTTCTACGCAGAACTTCCTTTGTGCTGCCCCAGGCGGTGCCAGCAAGGGCACGCAGAATGTTGTTGCGTGAATTGGCTGCAGCAGCACGTATACGTACTTGTGCTCTCGTGGAAACGTAAAGAGGGATCCAGGAAGGATGTTTCGCACCCCCAGTTGAATTTGTCAAAATCCCAATCTTCCATTCAGTGGCAGAGAACCGAAGCGTGTCATCTTCCGTCACGATTCAATGAGCACTCGTACCCGCCGCTATCTTAAGTAGTCGTATATCTGTCAAATAAGCCCACTTAGAAAAACAACTCTGTATACAATATCAAACCTCTAGTCACTTACTATTCGTATTTTGAAATGGGAGGGAAACTCTGGGTGTTGTGAAGTTAACCGCTTTTTCCGGACGCTAACATTGAAAAAAGCAGCCGAAATGATGCATTTTGCTTACGCCTCATTTTGATTACCTAGAAAGGTTTCTGATTTCCACTGTTGAAATTCCTGCGCGAGCAGCGGTGTGTCGCGGCCGACTCCATTGCGAGGAACGCAGCCCCAAATATTTAATTGCCCAGGATTCGCTGCGCTACATTACTTTCCATACGTCAGACCTCGAAATTTTCTCTGTACCAACATGTAGGCGTCGAGAAGTATGGGCGCAGTGAGGTCAAATCCGATTGCGAAGAATCTGAGGCTCCGTCCATACGTGGCGAGAGCGTGCGATTACGCAGAATCGATGGTTATCGTGGGCACACGATTCGATAGCCGCTCACAGGCGCTCCTTCTCGCGCGCCCTCGCCCGCTCGCTCTCGCACGCTTATGCCAGCGCCACCAAGCAAGCAGCAAGTTTCAAGCCTACTGCTCCATCACTAAAGCAGGTGGCACCTAACCTGTAGCAAAACTACTGCCCTTGTTTTTCATAATCCCACCACGGAGGTCGAAATCATTAGCCGTTGCGCCGACTCGAGCGGTTGATCACCCGATCAAAAGTTTTCAATCGAATCAACACGAGGTAGGGGGTGTTTTCCCGTGTTCTTTCGCGAACACGGGCCGCTCCAGCGTTGAGGAGCGTCGAGAGGCGAACAACAGCGGGAACACCCGCTCTCGCCACGTATGGACGCTGCCTGACTTGGATAGTTACGATCTACTTTCTGAGAGGAAGATGTGGCGGAAGACAACACCGAAATAGTCGACTAAACGCGTGTCTTCAAATGCTCTGTACGATTAATAGCAACCATATCAGTTCAAGATCTCCAAAAATGTCTTGTTTTATGGTTACCACGATAGTTTGTTGTAATTTTTTTTCCAGTCTGGGGTAGAATTCACAAAACGGTAACCACTTTTCAACCATGGCTAGCGTAGCGATGGCTACGCACATCGTTTGCAAATCGATCAGCCCCAAACCATGACTAAAACGTGGTTATCGTTTCGCGAATTCCAGCCCCGAGGGTTTGCTAGTACCGGTTCAACTGCACATGTCAACTACAATACCCGCGCTAAGTCTTGTAAAAACGGGGAGCATCTGGCAAACTTGGCAAAAAAGCGTCCGATGCATGTAACCTTTTTAAATGTAGACTTTTTTGATTTCTGAAAACACTATCATATTCACAGATCAAATTGCTACCTAACTATATGGCTTGTGTGCCAAAGTTCCCTAAAATCGCTTTGTTTTTGAAGGAAATAATTTTCGCGATCGTTTGTGAAAAACGTCGCGCGCGGCGAAACTTTGAGCAGTAATTGTACAAGTAATTGAGGAGCAATCTTTATGTTTTCTTCATAAATTAATCGCAGGGGATAGAATCTCAAGGTTTATGTTGGTTGAATTTTCGGAATCCTCTATTAAAGGCAGCAGACATGCTCGAAAAAGTTGTTGAGATAACTACATTAGTGGGGACGTGCGGGCCCTAGAAGAGCCCTCACGAAGTTGCAAGCGTTAAAAACTAATCTAAATGACCGTATTTGAGCCGTAGTCAGTCACGAAATCATCCTTGCTCCACCCATCGATACGGGCTCCGCCCCTCGATACAGGTATTCAATGCTCGATTGCGGCCACTTCAGATTACTTTCAAGGCTTCTAACGGCGTAAGCGTTCCAGAAAGGGCCGTAAGAGTACATTAGCGTCGTTATCCCAACAAATTTGTTGCTAGCTCCGCTATTTCAGCCAGCGCCGTACAACTCGTCCATTTCTGGGCCAATATAGAACGTACCGTTATATCTTAATTTCCGTCGAATTGTTTTCGTCTTTTTCGTTATTTCTGAATACCAACAGCTTCAGACCTTCAGTTTAATCCATAAAATTGTTATCATTTTTGAGCGTGTCTGCTGCCTTTAAGGAGTCCAGGCTTCTCGCAAAAACACTCCGACTTTTCAGGTAGTTCTCAAGCAAGTTTATTGAAGGACTTCGAAAATTCAACCAACACAAACCTTGAGATTCTGTCACCTGCACATAATTTATGAAGAAAACATACAGATTGCTCCTCTATTACTTGTACAAATACTGCTCAAAAGTTCGCCGCACTTCGCCGCGCGCGACGTTTCTGGAAAACGATTGCAAAAATTATTTTTTTCAAAAACAAAGCGATTTTAGGGAACTTCGGTCTACAAGCCATATAGTTAGGTAGCAATTTTATCTATGAATATGATAGCGTTCTCAGAATTCAAAAAAGTCTTTATTCAAAAAAGTTACATGCATCGGACGCTTTTTTGCCAAGTTTGCCAGATGCTCCCCGTTTTTACAAAACTTAGCGCGGGTATTGTACTGCTTTAAAATTTCCCAAAACCGGTGATTTCTTTGTTTCTACGAATAATATAGGAGGATTACAATTGGTTTAGAATTGTATTTGCTTGAATACACGGATATGACTTTTCGGTTCTACTGAAAATTTTTGTTATCCGTTTTTTCATCCGAATCATCCGGTGAATCCGATTTTATCCGGTCGGATATCCGATAACCAACCCGGTCGAAAATTCTCGTTCCGGATAAGATCCGTTATCCGAAATGTTCGTTTGGGCCAGTATCCGTTTTATCTGATGAGTCAGTTTTGCGAAATCGGCAATATCCGAAAATCCGATCCGACGCGATTTTGGCTATCGGATGGAATGTATACTGCATAGCATCTTCGTCGAATTTCGTCTAGTAAATGGACGGGGCTGCGGCCGGTAGATCGTCCCTCGCGATCGATATCCCGTTGAACGGTGGCGTGGTGAGTCCGCCACAAGGATCTCGTCTCGTTCATCCGCTCGAATAACTTTGGCAAAAGACCTTTAGCTAACACCGTCATAGGCATCTTTCATAGTCCTCACTGCAATTGTTGCACGCACGTAACAGGCGGGACGAGCGGTAGACTATGAAACATTTGACCGCGCGGGAAGTAACTATGTAGGAAACCTCCGATGGCAAAGGGGAACTGCGGGGTGAACTTGGGCCACAACTATGCCATGCACAGAAATTCCAGGCTTGCATTTGCACACGCGGTAGCGTAGAATAATCCGTAAATATTTATGACGAAGTGGACTTAACAAGAGAATCGAGTAAAAATATAAATGACGAAACAGCCATGGCGCTACTGGATGGGCTGCAATCACGTCCCGCGCGGTGAAAACTTCATAGTCCACCGAACGTCCTGTGCATGCGGTGAGGACTATGAAAAATACCTTACATGGCGTCACCGACCAAATCACCGTTCAATTGTTCTGATCACCGAGCTTGTTGTTGTGTTGGAATTTCGGAATCAGCTTCAGAATTACGGCTTTCAGGTCATCAAGCATTCACTACGCGGATTGGTCCAAGTGTCGTCCTGCCACACCAGTCAGCTATATTCAGAATGTCCTATCCGAATTATTCGGATGACAAGATCGAATTGGGTGGCAATGTTTTGCTCCGATGACCTCAAGTGTGTACATATATTGTGAAATATAATTATTAATACATCCATGAACAACCTCATTTTTTCACTAACTTCGATAAAAGAACTATTTTTGCGCTGCCATTCTTGCTGCTGTGAGTTTTATTATCGATACAATGACATGGTCCTTGAAAACCGAGGTAACAATAAGAATACAGGTCTAGCAGTTTTTTATTTCAATTAAAAAACATTCACAACAATGACAAAGAGAAAATTTTGAGACTGTGTAGGGCCTAAGAACTCTCTCAGGTCAAATAGCGTAGTCTTAAAAAAACCCAAGCCCTAGAAAACTGCAGGCGAAAATCGAAAAAGTCCAGCAAACATTCATGATGGGCTACGCCTTTGCTATCCTTTGCGCATTGCTACATACATTTCCATTTCCTGTGTTGAAGTTCACCTACAATCTGTCCGAATCCATGTGCCAAAGTTGCCCTTCTCATTTTAATAAGCTGTTCTTTCAAACTTGAACTACCTAAGGTAAACTCAATCAACCTTAGCAGTCATTCTCTGGCTATTACAACAGAGACAGCATTTTTCATGGATAAGTCTAAATATCCATTCGACTCACGCAGGTCGGTATGCCTGAATGCCGAAATCGGGCTCTTTTCTCTATTGAACACCTCGGCTAACAACTTCACCGGCAAGTGCGGGTTTTAGTTTTTCTTGCCTTAAAGGCAGTGGTCGCGATCAAATATGCTTGTCGTCTTTTTCTCTCCAAATCCTTTCCTAGGTCTCGAGTAGTAGGACCTATAAGGAAAAATCGCGAAAAAACCACTGTTTTGGGCCGAATTTGAAACCTGAACTTTCTTGTCTTTTGATGGTGGACGAGCCCTCTCCACTTCATCGGCATCGATGACCTCTTATATCAAGAACATCAGCTAGCTTGAAATTGAATGTCAATCAATGAACCTTCGAATTTATGTACACATCTAGTCAAAAACATTGACTGAAGTGATGCTTTCATTATTCAACTGTTTTTATTCGTTAAATCTGCATTTATTTCGTCCTCTGAATGTCGATGATTTTTGACTGCTCGGCATGAGACTGCGATCTGTTTCGTCATCGCTGTGCACGTGTGCACGAACTCCAGCTTCTTTGGGCCCTAGAAACTCTATTTGTAGACCGTTTTCACCGCGCTACCTTCATAGTTTTTCAGCTGTTTTGATCTAAGCTGATTTTGCAGTTTTTTCGATAACGTTTTTCATCGTGACCACTGCCTTTAAAGGTAGTGGTCACGAGGAAAAACGCTGTCGAAAAAACTAAAAAAAAATCAGCTTAGATCAAAAACAGCTGAAAAACTATGAAGGTAGCGTGGTGAAAAACGGACAAGAATTAGAGTTTCTAGAGCCAGGTCAGTGCGAAAGTTGAAATGCGGATTCAAGCCAGCTGATGTTCTTGATATTAGAGATCATCGATGCCGATGATGTGGGGTGGACTCGTCCACCATCAAAAGACAAGAAAGTTCAAGCTTCAAATTTGGCCCAGAACAGCTATTTTTTTCGCGACTTTTCCTTATAAGTCCTACTACTCGAGACCCAGAAAAGGGTTTAGAGAGAGAAAGACGACAAGCATATTTGATCGCGACCACTGCCTTTAACGCCTAGATCCCCTACTCAGGCAAACCATCGCTTCGAGCGGTACCGGAGAGCTACTCGAGCGGCGCTGCCTCTCCGCTCCGAGCGAAAATTAGCCATCTACTCGGGCCACAGCAGCCGCTCTCCGGGCCACAGCAGTATCGCTCGGAGCGAGCTTCGGTCCCAACTGGCACTGCGGTCTCTGTTCGGGCGATTTTCAAAAATTTCCTAATTGCTATTTTTTCTTCATTTCGGCCTCTTCTGGAGAGGATTAAGCCTGTTAAAGGCAGTGGTCACGATGAAAAACGTTATATAAAAAACTACAAAAATCAGCTTAAATAAAAAACAGCTGAAAAACTATAAAGGTAGAGCGGTGAAAAACGGGCTAGAATTAGAGTTTCTAAGGCCCAAAGCAGCCAGTTCGTGCACACGTGCACAGCGATGACGAAATAGATCGCAGTCTCATGCCGAGCAGTCAAAAATCATCGACATTCAGAGGACGAAATAAATGCAAATTTACCTAATAAAAACAGTTGAACAATGAAAGCAAGCACTTCAGTCAATGTTTTTGACTAGATGTGTACATAAATCCGAAGCTGCATTGATTGAAATTCAATTTCAAGCCAGCTTATGTTCTTGATATAAGAGGTCATCGATGCCGATGATATGGAGTCAGCTCGTCCACCGTCAAAAGACAAGAAAGTTCAGGCTTCAAATTTTGCCCGAAACAATGGTTTTTTCGCGATTTTTTCTTATAGGTCCTACTACTCAAGACCCAGAAAAGGGTTTAGAGAGACAAAGACGACAAGCATATTTGATCGCGACCACTGCCTTTAAGAGGATAAGGTACCTGTTACAGCCTGCGGGTCAGGAGGTTAATCCTGCCACAGGCCGCAACAAGGATACCATCCCAGCATGGTCCGCAATGAGGAAGCCTTCCCCACCGCGGGTCATGAGGAATCCCCTCGGCCACCAAAAATTGTCATCCTGAGAGTGATCCGAGGTCACCTCTCAAGAGTGGCCTCGAAAGGCCAACTACCCGTCTACACGAGGCGAGCCGCCTTTTATACCCGCAGGATTGGTTGTTCTTTGAGTAATAACGTGGCTCGCACGTTATCACTCAAAGAACAACCAATCCCGCGTCTCTCTATCTCTGGCGATGGCACCGCTGTGGCTCCGAGAGCGACCGGAGAGCGACCGAGAGGCGAACTGGCACCGGACAGGGACCGCGGTGCCAGTTGGCCCCTCGGCCACTGTCCGGGCGATGACGTCATAATTGGGAGGAGCGCTCGGAGCGATGGTTTGCCTGAGTATATGTTGCAGTGCACTTCACATATGCTCGGGAAGCCTTATCTGAGATAGGACGCATAGATGGTTTGCCGCGGTAGGTTCGACGTTCTTATTTAACTTACCTTGGACGAGGAGGCTTGAACGTCAATAACAGGCTTCAGATTTTTTTTATAGCAGTGGATATTTTATGTCTTCAACTTCTTTTGCTCGTTACTTTGATTTCGCTCTTTGTTAAACTTTTGGCCAGCTTTTTTTTTTCTAATGTTGACTTCTGTCATGTCTTTGCTTTTGTGAAGAGCACCTCGAGCGTAGTCAAGTGAATGAATGGACTCGTCTAATGCATACTCTCACACATACAGGATGCATTTGTTGCAGCATACGTGCACCGAGTTTGCGCTAACGCACAACAAGGAACGCAAAGGATCAGTACTATTCGTGCCGACCGTACTTTCCGGATCAGGAGTAGACACTTTCAATAAATGTGAAAATTGAACGTACTTGATATCTTTTGCCGTACAGGTTCGATATTTGGTAGAAATGCTTCACTGGCCTGACGTTTCGAGCAAATCGTCTTCTCAAAAGCCTGAAAGTGTTTCTAACATTAGCGACTTTAAAGTTACTCGGTCAAGCGCTCCTATTTTTTTACACTAATCACTATAAACTCTCAAACTTAAACGCGCCACCGAAATCAATATACAGGGCGTTTCATAATTATAGGACACACTCGAATTTCCCATTAACACTTATCCCGTAATCTTTTCTGTCAAAACTATAGTAGTAATTAGCTTAAGAAATCACGATTTCAGTCATATTTGCAGATCACACGAGCATCTCATCTTTTTTAGAACACAACTTTTCGTTTTTCAGATTGTTTCATAATTATAGGACACCTTAGGTAACCCGCGATTTTCTTTTTCATACGAGCGAAATAACGACAGTTTTATAGCGAATATGCTCTCTGCCACTGTTTTACACCTCATTTGGTGATTGGAGACACTTATTGGAGGTTTTTAGAGGACTGTCGTGTTGATTTGTCTGCAGTCCTCTAACACATCACATTTTCGCTCTCCCATGGCCTCCATTTGCTGATGGCTCGACGTGCCACGGTAAAATGGACGCAAGTAGCCACCAGGATGTCTGACGAGACCTATTGGTCATGATTTGAAGCGAATTCTCAATGAAGCGTAAGCGGGCCAGGACCAGACTGACGCAGAAGTCGTGGTTGAACACCCTGGAACAACCATTAGACGGTAACTTTGTGCAGCACAGCATCGGAAAAACAGCGAAAAGGAATGTATCTTTGTTTGGAGAGATTCAAGGGCTGACTTGGTTCAATTTCGCTCAGAAAAACAAGACAACCGGCTCGGGAAAGATGAGCTGCCTGATCAGTGTTGAATGGCGGATGTTTTGGGAAGGAAAGGTAGCTGATTCCTCTCTAGATGATGCGTATGAGTCAGAATAAGTTCAACTTGGGTGAATGGAGTAGAAAACATGCTACTGGGATGACACCAGGAAGTGACAAGGATAGCCCTCTTAACGGAACTTCATTAGTGTCGCTGATATTCCTCGAAGTGTCCTGTGAGGCTTGAAAGCGTGGGCCAGCCTTCGATTCTACTCGAATAGTTGTATTAGGTGTCATGAAGTGCTGGCGCAGTGTATTTTACAATTTTTGAGTGGAAGGCAACGGCGAATCTTCGTAAGCAAGCGAGACAAGGCGAGGGTTCGAGCGAATCAGTCCTGAAAGACGTTCCCGGGCAGACAAGACGTGGCTGTATTGGAAGAGCCAGCATGTAGTCCTAACCAAAACCTCGAGGAATACCTTAATGGTTCACTAAGACGTCGAACCTACGCTGGCCATAGCCAGGTTTGAGCTGTGGAAGTGATAAAGAGGAGCAAAGAGGATAAAGATAAAGATAAAGAGGAGCTAGAGGAGCACGACCGAACCAACTTCACAGTTCTTGAAAAACTCCCAAGAAAGATCCAATAACATCTGTATACGATAATCGAGCATCGCGATGGCCACACCTGCTATAAATGTAATGCTCGGTTCAAAAAATGAAAAGTAGTGTTTTTAAAAAGGTGAAGTGCTCGTGAAATCTTGAAAGATCACTTTATTGGTGATTTCTTATGCTGATCACAATAGTTTTGACAGCAAAGCTCCATCGTTAACGGGAGAAGTGTTACAGTGAAATTTCAGTGTGTCCTATAATTATGAAACGCACTGTAGAAAACCCACCCACACCAGTTCCACCAACGACCAACTCTTTATCGACCACGTAGACCGCTGGACAAAAGGCAAACGAATACTCTGGGTCATACCCGGCCGGCTAAATGGCACAGCGGTAGAAAGGGTAAAAATTCACTCGTGATCGATACGCACTCATTTCTGTTATTTAGTTTGTGAGAGTGAGATAAAAGATAGGAAGCTTCTAGAGCTTTCCTCGCTCCAATGTCTTCTTCCCGGCTCAGTGTTGTGCATTTGACGCCAAAGTCGACTCCTCCATGCTCTTCTAGCCTGTGTTAGTTTGAATGTTCTTTCATCTTTTGCCAGCTAAATGCTCTTTAACACGTACACTGAGCATCCTTCCAGTTCCGCCGATATAGACCTCGCCGCACAGCGTACATTTGAGTTGATACACAACTTCATTTAACATACAGTCGGCTTCCGCTCCATTAGGGAATACAGCACAGTATTCCGTTTCACAGGTGCGATCGTAGAGGCTATTACGAACCGGCTGGCGCTTAATATTGTCCTGGGGGATATTAACCAGAACGACATCGTCGCCCAGGTCTGCTCGAGCCAGACGTTGCCTTATGGCTGCGCTAACCTTGTCCGAAAAGAATGGAAGTTGAAGAGCGATTTTGTTATCGATACCACTCGGGAGTCTTCGTCGTGCCCCCCGAAAACGTCGTTGCTGCGTGTATCCATTCAATCGAACAATCCGGTCAGCTAGTCTGCGTGACTCTTCTCGTTCTTCGTTTACCGTAGGCGGTTCTGTACATATTGCGAAAAACGGCGCGCTTCAGGCCTCGGGGTAGGCGGATTTCGCAAGAATGATTATGTTTCGAAGCTCTCCTTGCTCTACCACCTCACTTTGTATGATCCATCGGCCACGCTAATCTGTGTGCTGAGAAAAGCGAGCCAGCCTTCGCGTGGGGCTTCTTTTGTGAAGCGAAAGCGCTGCGATCGCTGATTGACGATGCTAAAAAGCTCCTTCATTTCTCCCTGTGGTCCCTGTATTGACGTCGCTACGCAACAATAATTTATGTATCTGCAGTACATTACGGAAGTCTAGCTAGCACTGGGCGCTCTATTCTGTTCTTAACGCAGACTGCCAAGGCAAGTGCTAGTCGCTGCTCCATCGCAAGTCCTCTTACTTGAGCGTAGTAGACTCCATTCCATTTAGACACATAGCAGATGAGACATTCCTTTACTAGCATCATGATGTGTGTCTTGCTCAAACCAAACGTCGGAACCTTATTGTTAAATCGCTACGTTAAAGGCAGTGTTCACGATAAAAATCGCTCTCGAGTTTCCCCCAGAAAACGAAGGATTAGAGTCTGACTGTTTCATCAGTGAGGACAGAATCATCAAAAAAAAACGCTGCAAAACATCCAAGATCAGCCCTTCTTCTTGAAATCCACATTTCAACAATGGATGAGTTGTGCGGGCATGAGCCTGAAGTACACGGCATGCGCAAATGCGCCCCGATGCTGAAACTCAGACGCGCTCGCGCTCCAATGCTAATGTAGAAGCGGACCAAACCGTTCCTCGGAAAGCTCAACCCCGAGCGGACGGGCTAGAGCGAGCGGACTTCGGGCCCGTGTGGAGCTCTTCCGGGCTCGTTTTCGTTCGTTCTTTCGGCCCCAGTGCCTCAATGAGACCCTGACTTCCGGTTTCCGACCAGAAACCGAGGACGAATATTATCGTGGACACTGTCTCTAACGCTGGTTTTTCCAAACTGCTCGCCTCAGGGGTTTCCCTTGCCACGATTTTCAATAGATACACTGACTCCGAAATTAACTCGAATAAGATATGAAAAAAAAATCGGACCTGTTCCTCTGTGAAAGTTCGGATTCCCCAATGATCCGATGCACCATAAATCGCTACGTTACGCTGGTTATTCCAAACTGCTCGCCTGAGAGGTTTCCCATGCCACGCGGGTCTTGACCAAAGATGTACTCGCAGTGATTTATTGATTAGGGAATGTGATTTCCCGAGAAACTCAGCGAGGATTCGTAGTTAGTCGTCGGGGCCGACACCATGTCACTGAAACTCATCGTGTGATGTCTTGCCTTCCAAGCTCTATGAGAAGTCCGGGCCACCACAGGCGTTAAGCGACTCTGGCATTTGCTCGCATGTTGCCCCGGAGGGCTTGGCTAATTTCGCGTCTTTTTTCGTCGGCGCTAGACGTTCTACATAATCGCACCGGTGAGTGCCCACAAAAAAGATTGTGGGCATTGCCCACAAAATTTTTGTCAGGATTGTGGGGATTGTCACGCCCCAGCTAGCGCCGGGGCGGAGGAGGCCTGGCAGGTGGTGTGTGCGGTCGCGGTGCGTGCGTTCGCGTCTTTTGTTTCTCTCCTGGTCTTCTCCTTTTTTTCCTTCCTTTCCCAATTACCATTCATAATCTCTTGCCTATTGAGGCTAACAAGAGAAATACTATTACTCAACCTGGTTATTCTCAAAGAAATACATTCCCAGAACCGTTTTTGGCGTAGAATCCTATCACTGTCTTCGCATCTGCCTAAAACCACACTGAAAAGAAGTAAGTTCCGGATTTGGACGGATTTTCGATTGGGAATTTATTCATATCGATTAGAGGGCTGTGGAAGCGTTTTAATATAATCGAAATGTTACTTAATATCTTCCGAGTTGTGTTATTTGGGGCGCTGATCACGATTTTGGGGTGTATGTGTCATTTTCCGAAGTTTTCGACTTGATTCGTTCAAAAGTTCATTCCTCATCGATCAATATGGCTGCCCCAGCTGTCAACACGCCCAAGTCGCGTCCACACTGAAAAGATCAATATGGCTGCCCCAGCTGTCAACACGCCCAAGTCGCGTTCACACTGAAAAGAAGTAAGTTCCGGATTTGGACGGATTTTCGATTGGGAATTCATTCATATCGATTAGAGGGCTGTGGAAGCGTTTTAATATAATCGAAATCTTACTTAATATCTTCCGAGTTGTGTTATTTGGGGCGCTGATCACGATTTTGGGGTGTATGTGTCATTTTCCGAGGTTTTCGACTTGATTCGTTCAAAAGTTCATTCCTCATCGATCAATATGGCTGCCCCAGCTGTCAACACGCCCAAGTCGCGTCCACACTGAAAAGATCAATATGGCTGCCCCAGCTGTCAACACGCCCAAGTCGCGTTCACACTGAAAAGAAGTAAGTTCCGGATTTGGACGGATTTTCGATTGGGAATTCATTCATATCGATTAGAGGGCTGTGGAAGCGTTTTAATATAATCGAAATGTTACTTAATATCTTCCGAGTTGTGTTATTTGGGGCGCTGATCACGATTTTGGGGTGTATGTGTCATTTTCCGAAGTTTTCGACTTGATTCGTTCAAAAGTTCATTTGGGGCGCTGATCACGATTTTGGGGTGTATGTGTCATTTTCCGAAGTTTTTGACTTGATTCGTTCAAAAGTTCATTCCTCATCGATCAATATGGCTGCCCCAGCTGTCAACACGCCCAAGTCGCGTCCACACTGAAAAGATCAATATGGCTGCCCCAGCTATCAACACGCCCAAGTCGCGTTCACACTGAAAAGAAGTAAGTTCCGGATTTGGACGGATTTTCGATTGGGAATTTATTCATATCGATTAGAGGGCTGTGGAAGCGTTTTAATATAATCGAAATGTTACTTAATATCTTCCGAGTTGTGTTATTTGGGGCGCTGATCACGATTTTGGGGTGTATGTGTCATTTTCCGAAGTTTTCGACTTGATTCGTTCAAAAGTTCAGTCCTCATCGATCAATATGGCTGCCCCAGCTGTCAACACGCCCAAGTCGCGTCCACACTGAAAAGATCAATATGGCTGCCCCAGCTGTCAACACGCCCAAGTCGCGTTCACACTGAAAAGAAGTAAGTTCCGGATTTGGACGGATTTTCGATTGGGAATTTATTCATATCGATTAGAGGGCTGTGGAAGCGTTTTAATATAACCGAAATGTTACTTAATATCTTCCGAGTTGTGTTATTTGGGGCGCTGATCACGATTTTGGGGTGTATGCGTCATTTTCCGAAGTTTTCGACTTGATTTGTTCAAAAGTTCATTTGGGGCGCTGATCACGATTTTGGGGTGTATGTGTCATTTTCCGAAGTTTTCGACTTGATTCGTTCAAAAGTTCATTCCTCATCGATCAATATGGCTGCCCCAGCTGTCAACACGCCCAAGTCGCGTCCGATGGTCAAGAAGGGTCCACTTCAGCCGCCGTACATTGTCATGATCCGGAGGGCCGTAGAGGAACTTAAGGAGAGATTTGGACGGATTTTCGATTGGGAATTTATTCATATCGATTAGAGGGCTGTGGAAGCGTTTTAATATAATCGAAATGTTACTTAATATCTTCCGAGTTGTGTTATTTGGGGCGCTGATCACGATTTTGGGGTGTATGTGTCATTTTCCGAAGTTTTCGACTTGATTCGTTCAAAAGTTCATTCCTCATCGATCAATATGGCTGCCCCAGCTGTCAACACGCCCAAGTCGCGTCCACACTGAAAAGATCAATATGGCTGCCCCAGCTGTCAACACGCCCAAGTCGCGTTCACACTGAAAAGAAGTAAGTTCCGGATTTGGACGGATTTGCGATTGGGAATTTATTCATATCGATTAGAGGGCTGTGGAGGCGTTTTAATATAATCGAAATGTTACCTAATATCTTCCGAGTTGTGTTATTTGGGGCGCTGATCACGATTTTGGGGTGTATGTGTCATTTTCAGAAGTTTTCGACTTGATTCGTTCAAAAGTTCATTCCTCACCGATCAATATGGCTGCCCCAGCTGTCAACACGCCCAAGTCGCGTCCGATGGTCAAGAAGGGTCCACTTCAACCGCCGTACATGGTCATGATCCGGAGGGCCGTAGAGGAACTTAAGGAGAGGTCCGGCTCTTCAAAAGCCGCCATTCTGAAGTTCCTGTTCTGCAACTACAATCTCGGCGGTCTTGATGACGTCTCTAAGGTGAATGCACGTGTTCGCTCGGCAATCAAAAAAGGAGTCGCCGAAGGACTCTTGAAGCAGGTCACTGGAGCTGGAGCGATCGGAAAGTTCAAGATTGGCGATGGAAAGCCCCCTGCTCCCAAGTCTCCTAAGGCTGTGGTTAAGAAGACGAAGAGTCCGAAGAAGGCCGCGTCCAGTGCAAAGAAGCTCAAGAATGAGCAGACTGCTACTCCTAAGAAACCCAAGAAGGAGAAAACGATGAAGAGTCCCAAGAAGGCGATGGACGAGAAGAAGAAGATGAGCCCCAAAAAGGCCGTGACTCCGAAGACGAAGGCTGCTGCTCGTACGAACTCCAACAAGCGCAAGACTGAAAAGAAGACGATGAGCCTGAAGAAGGCTATGGCGTCGAAGGTAGGGACTCCTGTCAGACTGCCCAAGTCGGCGCAGCCTAGGATTTTGAAGGGGAGACGCACCAGGAAGGTTTAGGTCGATACGAGTCTTTTGAGCCAAATTTTTCTCTCCGAAAACACTTTAGAATTTTCATGAGAGTGGGTACTATACTTCGACCGAATCGAATGAATCCTAATTCATTAGCTAGAGGGGCCAAGCTGCACGAAAACGTGAAACATGAATATAGGGGTTTCTGCGCATTGCCACGATGCCTTTAAGGAAGAAGAAGAAGAAAGGTTCAAGAAGAGAAAGGTGACAAGAGGATAGACGGAATCCATGATTAACCAATGCATTGGGGTCCGAAGGATCAAATGACGATTCCGAGCAGTGTTTTTTAGGACTACAAGTGCTCCTTTGGGGCAACAAGTGATTTTAGGGGCAGCAGCTGCTCTTTGGAGCAACAACTGATTTTGCGGGGTCGAAAATATTGCCTTTATACATGTGCCATTCATTGCAGGCTTAACATCGTATCAGTCAAACAGTCAACGGTTAAAGTTCATGAAACAACGTCTATCAACAGCATCAAGCTTACATGCCATCGTCACTCATATACGACTGACCGACCAAACACGATACCTCCGTCACTTTACAACATCAAGAAGACGTCGGCCACAGTCAAGAAGACGTATATTGTGACTGGCTGCATCTCATGTTATTTTGTTTATTCTCCCCGGCTCGAGGGAGTGTGCTGTTCACACAGCGCGATATCTGATTCTCTGTGTCCTAGCCGCTTATCGGCTCATATATTATCTGTTCACATACAATTATTTCACCTGTAAGGCGCATCAAAAGAGTTGCCGCTGCGCGGTATCTTCCCAATTATCTCGTCAAGTCGAAACCATATAAATGAGGCATTCGTGAGCGTGAACATATACTCTATGCTATTCTCTGTCATAAAAGACTGCCACTGAACCCGTATTACCAGACACACTGCACTACGCAGAGGTGCTTCTCTGATGATCAAAGTTTGAAAATTAATCTCCAATATGATTACAACACATATAGGATAATATTTTTGCAGGACCGTAACTTAGTGCGCGGCGCAAGCAACTTAACGAATCCCTTATGCTCCCCTCAGTGCCGAAGGGTGGGGGACTCAACTGGAAGAGCGCAGAGCGCCATGGAAACAAAGCGAGACTTAACTGTTGTTGAGAAAGAAGTGATTGTTTGAGGCTGTTGTTGTGGTCGTAAGAGATGCAACAGCTTCTTCCCGTATTTGTTATCGTTTGCTTTGCTTTAAGTACAGAAAACTTTGTTAATAAATAGAAAACTGTTCTGTTATGCTTCATTGAAGGAACGATCCGAGTAACTTCCAGCTGAAGTACGCCGCTCAGTTCGCGTCGAAGAGCACAGACGATTTCGAGCAGTTCGCGTTCAACGGTGTTGCGAAAGAGTTAAGAGGGAAGGTGGTGTGTATCTGCGTCAAATCTGTTCAGAGTTGAATGCTTTCTCCAAGAATATGTTTCGTCAGGAGCACAGTCTTTTAGCAGCGCGTCTGAACTTCTTTAAAAGAGGACTTCTTCCGTTGGTCATCACAGTTGAAGCGTACTGTCAAGCTTATATGTGGTCTCTCAATCTAATCAAGCTCAGTTTTTTTTTCTAGATTATTTTTTAGCAATGGAGAATCATACAAATGTTAATAGAAAAAAAAACCTTCACGAAATCACATCAATCATTTGTTGACCAGGGTGCTTGCGTGGGCATTTCCAACCAGTCCAACTTCCATGCTCGTTTTCTGCCCTGATGACAACCCCAGACACCAGTTTGATTAGAGGGCCGTCAGAACGAAGCTGAACCATTGAACCGCTCTGGCTCCTAACGAAAAAAAATGGTCGAGGACAATCCGAAACGTTACTCGTTCCTTTTGGGAATGACGTCCGTCCACCTCTCATAGCCGGGATTGCAGATTCGGTGATGACGTTTTGGGAGGTGCGTCGGTCCACCTTTCATAGCAGGGATTCCAGTGCACTGGTGACGTCGCCTCCCTAGCACTATCGATTCCACGCCCAATACCCATCCTAGCGGCCACTTCCGTGACGTCATTTTTGATTCAATCTTTTTTCTTTTTGAATGAATTTTGGATTTTTTGATCTTTTTGAATGTTTGCCCCAACTATTTCGAGACCCTCTCAACTCCCCTCTTTCCTTTTTATTCTCCTTTCTGTTCCAACATCCAAAGGTAACATATTCTGCATTTAGGTATTCTACGGTACCTTAGAGGTAATTCGGTTAGGGATCTGAGTAATGCAGTCCCTCTCGCCCGTAGAAAACTCGTATGTAATACCAATGAACTGAACCGACGGTTGTAGATGAAACAATTGATTCGAAGGCGACTAAGGATTCTTTGCTCAAAACTGCATTTCCACATCGCTTATCCCTATTTCGGGGGCCAATTGAGTTTGTTCCTTCGCGTGCCTGTGCGGAGCGAGTGGTGAGACAACGAGAAAGTGCGGTGGTGAGGACGGACAAATTGGAAGACACTCACAAAGTGACTAAACAAACACAGAAATCATGAAACGGATAATATTTTTAGAAAGTAGAAGCTATATCAGACCCTTAGTCAGCGACCGAAGCAGAGACGAGAGTGTGTTGATCAAAAACTGCTCGCCCTATGAGAAGGAGGCGGTAAACTAAATTAGAGGAAGAGTAGTGCGTTAGACTATAGTTCAGATTTGAGAACGCAAGAATGTTAACTTGAAGAAATGGAGATACAAAAAAAATTGGACGTGACAAACTAGAGCTAGCTTTTGCCTGACGTAATTTGGCGTCTCTCGCCAATTTGATCAAATTTTCGTTTGGCTCTCGGCTCAATCCAGTGGATCGATCAGGATACGACCTACACCTGTCGTCTCCCGTTTCTCTCGTGAGAAACGTGAAAATGGAGCCAATCCAAAACGTCTCTCGTTTGTCCCGACGTGGCAGAAAAACAGTTCGGCCATCGGTCGAATCGAACTGGTGTCCGAGACTGGACCTTTCGTGGTCCCCTATCCAACTGCATGTTATGTCGCTCTCCAAATCGAAGGGGGGTATCTGGCCTTGGGCAAAGGGCCTTCCGCAAGAATGGTATTAAGAACGTTCTCAGATTGGCCGCTATCAGAGGGCACAGTGGGCATCGACGGAATCTAAAACAGCAAAATAGAAAAATGTGGTTTGCGGTTAATCAAGAGACATCGATATAAAATTGAAGTCATGAAAGCAAACAACCATGTGAAACTCATTATTCACCGCACAAAAAACACAAATCTTTTATTCGAGATTCAACAAAATCATCGTTCCATATAACAAAGGAATCCTATATATAAAGAATAGCATCAGCTGAATACAATATAAACAACTTATATGCAACATGAGATGAATACATGGCCACTAACTCTTCGACCTCTTCTGCGTCAGTTCGTCAAGGTTTCGTCCGTGTCATCCAATTAAGAAGCGGCACTAGCATTTCGGCGCAAAATCAGCCGATCGAGAGCCTTCCCCTTTTCGCTTTCCGGCATGTATATTTCCCACGCCGAGCAGCGTCGCTGCTCTCTGCTCAAATTACGAATGTTTATCCCGTTTTCCAACTAACAAGAATCCACTATCGTTGTCCTTTTCTGACTCCCACCTAATCCACTTCTTCTGATTTACATTTGCATGTTTGTTCCACGCAATATCGGCAGCAGGAGGTGTGGTAGAACATGATGCAGCAGCACGAGCTGAGGACGATTTGACCCTTGATGCAATACAACCTTGTCTGAACTTGCGAAAGGCTAGAAGAGTTGAGGTTGAAAGTTTATTCCTCGAGCAATTAATTATCTCTCAACACTTGAGAAGTTGCATATATAGCGTGGATAGTTCGTGTTTCCGTTTCCTTAACACTCGGAGCGGTAGAAAATAGTCCAGTATACTTTGCTCCTGCCCGCTAACTTCCTTTTCTCCCTGGATGGGAGGGCTCACTAGCAAAAAAACCTAGAACGTCGATGAACATCCTAGCGATCAACGTGCCACGTAATTAGCCCAAGCAAATATATTTTCTTCTGTTTCAAATTTTCCGTATACGACCAAGCAAACGAAATTAGGAAGCACCCACGCCTTGCGCTTGGTTATTCTCTTCCCACAAAACATGGCCCCTTTATCTTACCCCCCCCCCTATTTTATTGGTCATCGCTAGGTCGGCTTTAATCAATATTAAACGAAATATTCAATTTGAACTTTATACCCGCCGGGTTTTAGGAGGAGGAAACAAGTGGTCCCACACTAGCAACTAAAGCAATTAAAAAAATAATAAATATAGAAATAATAAATAGAAAGCAGTGGCTTGTAAACTGTGTAGAGCAAATTACTACCTTTTGTGCGGTCGTGATGTGGCGGCAGGCAGAATCCAGTAAGTGGACACAGTGGGCAAGCAGTTGCAGCTGAATCTGTGGACAGGAGGCTGGCAGCAGAATAGGATCGATGGAGAGAGACGGCGGATGAAGATCTTTGTGGTCGCAATAGCAGAAATAATCTTCTCGCGCCATTGCATTCGACATGTACGCATTTCGAAAATCACTTGTTTTAACGCATCTTAACGTGTAATTCGACTTGATGTGGTTCGACTTGAAAATGGCACTACGTCAAAGGACCCAATTCTTGGCCAATATTGTGAATAACAATGATAAATTCCCATCAATACCGAATCTTCAATTTCAACTCACATTCCCACTGAGGCCCCGCACACTCTTTTGATCCCATAAGGACTCCAACCGAGGCCTTGCTTACTCTCTATAACCTACTGCACACTCCCATTGAGGTCCTGCTTTCTCACTTTATTGTCCTGAGTATATTGTGTGCTTCGACTTGAAAATATATAAAGAATAGCATCAGCTGAATACAATATAAACAACTTATATGCAACATGAGATCAATACATGGCCACTAACTCTTCGACCTCTTCTGCGTCAGTTCGTCAAGGTTTCGTCCGTGTCATTCAATTAAGAAGCGGCACTAGCATTTCGGCGCAAAATCAGCCGATCGATAGCCTTCCTCTTTTCGCTTTCCTGCATGTATACATATTTCTCCCGCCGAGCAGTGTCGCTACTTCCTGCTCAATTTACGAATGTTTATCCCGTTTTCCAACTAACAAGAATCTACTATCGTTGTCCTTTTCTGACTCCCACCTAATCCACTTCTTCTGATTTACATTTGCATGTTTGTTCCACGCAATATCGGCAGCAGGTGGTGTGGTAGAACATGATGCAGCAGCACGAGCTGAGGACGATTTGACCCTTGATGCAATACAACCTTGTCTGAACTTGCGAAAGGCTAGACGAGTTGAGGTTGAAAGTTTAATCCTCGAGCAATTAATTATCTCTCAACACTTGAGAAGTTGCATATATCGCGTGGATAGTTCGTGTTTCCGTTTCCTTAACACTCGGAGCGGTAGAAAATAGTCCAGTATACTTTGCTCCTGCCCGCTAACTTCCTTTTCTCCCTGGATGGGAGGGCTCACTAGCAAAAAAACCTAGAACGTCGATGAACATCCTAGCGATCAACGTGCCACGTAATTAGCCCAAGCAAATATATTTTCTTCTGTTTCAAATTTTTCGTATACGACCAAGCAAACGAAATTAGGAAGCACCCACGCCTTGCGCTTGGTTATTCTCTTCCCACAAAACATGGCCCCTTTATCTTACCCCCCCCCCCCACTATTTTATTGGTCATCGGTAGGTCGGGTTTAATCAATATTAAACGGAATATTCAATTTGAACTTTATACCCGCCGGGTTTTAGGAAGAGGAAACAAGTGGTCCCACACTAGCAACTAAAGCAATTAAAAAAATAATTAATATAGAAATAATAAATAGAAAGCAGTGGCTTGTAAACTGTGTAGAGCAAAATACTACCTTTTGTGCGGTCGTGATGTGGCGGCAGGCAGAATCCAGTAAGTGGACACAGTGGGCAAGCAGTTGCAGCTGAATCTGTGGACAGGAGGCTGGCAGCAGAATAGGATCGATGGAGAGAGACGGCGGATGAAGATCTTTGTGGTCGCAATAGCAGAAATAATCTTCTCGCGCCATTGCATTCGACATGTACGCATTTCGAAAATCACTTGTTTTAACGCATCTTAACGTGTGATTCGACTTGATGTGGTTCGACTTGAAAATGGCACTACGTCAAAGGACCCAATTCTTGGCCAATATTGTGAATAACAATGATAAATTCCCATCAATACCGAATCTTCAATTTCAACTCACATTCCCACTGAGGCCCCGCACACTCCTTAGATCCCATAAGGACTCCAACCGAGGCCTTGCTTACTCTCTATAACCTACTGCACACTCCCATTGAGGTCCTGCTTTCTCACTTTATTGTCCTGAGTATATTGTGTGCTTCGACTTGAAAATATATAAAGAATAGCATCAGCTGAATACAATATAAACAACTTATATGCAACATGAGATCAATACATGGCCACTAACTCTTCGACCTCTTCTGCGTCAGTTCGTCAAGGTTTCGTCCGTGTCATTCAATTAAGAAGCGGCACTAGCATTTCGGCGCAAAATCAGCCGATCGATAGCCATCCTCTTTTCGCTTTCCTGCATGTATATTTCTCCCGCCGAGCAGTGTCGCTACTTCCTGCTCAATTTACGAAAGTTTATCCCGTTTTCCAACTAACAAGAATCCACTATCGTTGTCCTTTTCTGACTCACACCTAATCCACTTCTTCTGATTTACATTTGCATGTTTGTTCCACGCAATATCGGCAGCAGGTGGTGTGGTAGAACATGATGCAGCAGCACGAGCTGAGGAAGATTTTACCCTTGATGCAATACAACCTTGTTTGAACTTGCGAAAGGCTAGACGAGTTGAGGTTGAAAGTTTAATCCCCTAGCTTTAATTATCTCTCAGCACTTTAGAAGTTGCATATATCGCGTGGATAGTTCGTGTTTCCGTTTCCTTAACACTCGGAGCGGTAGAAAATAGTCAAGCATACTTTGCTCCTGCCCGCTAACTTCCTTTTCTCCCTGGATGGGAGGGCTCTCTAGCAAAAAAACCTAGAACGTCGATGAACATCCTAGCGATCAACGTGCCACGTAATTAGCCCAAGCAAATATGTTTTCTTCTGTTTCAAATTTTCCGTACACGAGCAAGCAAACGAAATTAGGAAGCACCCACGCCTCGCGCTTGGTTATTATCTTCCCACAAAACATGGCCCCTTTATTTTACCCCCCTATTTTATTGGTCATCGGTAGGTCGGGTTTAATCAATATTAAACGAAATATTCAATTTGAACTTTATACCCGCCGGGTTTTAGGAGGAGGAAACAAGTGGTCCCACACTAGCAACTAAAGCAATCAAAAAATAATAACTATAGAAATAATAAATAGAAAGCAATGGCTTGTAAACTTTGTAGAGCAAATTACTACATACCTTTTGTGCGGTCGTGATGTGGCGGCAGGCAGAATCCAGTGAGTGGACACAGTGGGCAAGCAGTTGCAGCTGAATCTGTGGACAGGAGGCTGGCAGCAGAATAGGATCGATGGAGAGAGACGGCGGATGAAGATCTGTGTGGTCGCAATAGCAGAAATAATCTTCTCGCGCCATTGCATTCGACATGTGCGCATTTCGAAAATCACTTGTTTTAACGCATCTTAACGTGTGATTCGACTTGATGTTATTGAAAATGGCACTACGTCAAAGAACCCAATTCTTGGCCAATATTGTGAATAACAATGATAAATTCTCATCAATACCGAATCTTCAATTTCAAATCACATTGCCACTGAGGCCCCGCACACTCCTTTGATCCCATAAGGACTCCAACCGAGGCCTTGCTTACTCTCTATAAACTACTGCACACTCCCATTGAGGTCCTGCTTTCTCACTTTATTGTCCTGAGTATATTGTGTGCTTCGACTTGAAAATGGCCCTACGGCAAAGAACCCTAATCTTGGCCGCTATCATTGATAACAAAAATATGGTTCTTTCAGTGCTAAAGCTTAAACTTAGTGAGAACCTGCCCACTGAGTTTTCCTTTGGCTCGAATCTTTACTCTGGACGATGTGTTAGAAAAATCACAAGAGTGGTAATTTCTTGAATAGTGAAATTGCTCGCGAAAGTCGTAGAATGAACGTGTCATGGTGAAATTCTAAATTCTACGTATAAGGTGTTGCCACTTGCCGGCAGATTGAGTATTTTTTGGCTCAATACGGCTGCATGGAGAACAATGGTCATTGAACCTAATCGCACTTTGACGCTCACGCCAGTATGTTTTCCTGAGTCGGCATTCCAACGTTACCCCCAGGTATAGAGTTAACTTTGTTTACTGTTCGATTGATTCCCGTGATAAGCTTACCCCTTCAGGGATTCACAACTTACCCCAATGTTCAAGATAGAGGAAAACTCAGCGGTCATGTTCTCATTAAGTTGAAGCTTTAGCATTGATAGAACTATTTGTTTATTTGTTTATTTATACGTCAAAGTTGACGTGCTACAAAACACCTGAGAATAGAGAACCTGGGCTCACAGGTGAGAAATAAAACTACTCATAACACAAAGAGAAAAAGAGGAAGTGGAGGAAGTGCATCAAAACAAATCCGAACTAGACAATCTCCGGGCTGAAAGAAACCGGACACACTCAGGCAAACCATCGCTCCGAGCGGGACCGGCCCCTCCCAATCATGACGTCATCGCCCGGACAGCGGCAGAGGGGCCAACTGGCACCGCGGTCCCTGTCCGGTGCCAGTTCGCTCTCGGTCGCTCTCCGGTCGCTCTCGGAGCCACAGCGGTGCCTTCGCTAGAGATAGAGAGACGAGGGATTGGTTGTTCTCTGAGTGATAACGTGCGATCCACGTTATCACTCAGAGAACAACCAATCCTTCGGGTATAAAAGGCGGCTCGCCTCGTGTAGACGGGTAGTTGGTCTTTCGAGGCCACTGTTGAGAGGTGACCTCGGATCACTCTCAGGATGACAATTTTTGGCGGCCGAGGGATCCCCCATGGCCCGCGGCGGGGAAAACTTCCTCATTGCGGACCATGCTGGGATGGTATCCTTGTTGCGGCCTGTGGCAGGATTAACCTCCTGACCAACAGGCTCTAACAGGTACCTTATCCTCTTAACAGGCTTAATCCTCTCCAGAAGAGGCCGAAATAAAGAAAAAATAGCAATTAGGAAATTTTTGAAACTCGCCCGAACAGAGACCGCAGTGCCAGTTGGGACCGAAGATCGCTCCGAGCGATACTGCTGTGGCACGGAGAGCGGCTGCTGTGGCCCGAGTAGATGGCTATTTTTCGCTCGGAGCGGAGAGGCAGCACCGCTCGAGTAGCTCTCCGGTACCGCTCGGAGCGATGGTTTGCCTGAGCATTTGTGAATCGGGGAGTTCAATTGTGCTTCAGTTCTGAGCACAGAAAAGATACTGTTTCTGAGAGATACGCCGATTTAAAGGAAAACTGAGGTGCAAACACAGAAAACACTCTGATTCTGATGAAGCGAAATATCTATTACAAGAGATACAGCATTCGAATGCGAAAGCGCATCAGGGTAGGCCCAACAGGCACACAGTATGATAGTTCTTGGTTAGGTAGGTATCATGGGTGGAGATGGAGTAGTTGATACCAGTGGTGGCTCCAACCGCCAGTAAGGACCGCAATACATTCAAAAAGACCCTTTTGCCGCTCGCACCTCGACATACCACAGTCACATAAAGTAAGCAACTACTCCCATCAGGAGCAACCGAGTAGCAGCGAGGCGGCGCGGCGGCACAAAAAGCAGGTGGCCTAAACAGAGGATTCATCGCCACATAGCATCACAGTGCACCTCAATTTCACTAATGTACTATACTAATACTAAATGTGCCTCGTGCTATATACCACTAAATACCCTAAAATATGATTTTGTGAGATGCTATTCCTCCGCATAACTTTTCATTTGCCCCGATTAAGTTGAAAAAGATTTAATGGGGTTGGGCGCAAAGTTCAACACGTCAGGCTTGTAAACTACAAGTATTCAGAATAGTTGAAAACAAGGGGTATTTGAGCTTAAAAATCAACGATAATTCTCGCATATCATCGGATGAGAGTGATAACTGTGAACAATCACCAGTGCAATTACCAGAACAAAAAGCCGGCTTGTTTCAAGACATGGTTATAGAAGTACAGCTGACAGTAAGAAGTGATGCAGCGCTTTTGATAAAAAGTATTTGCGTTCGGCATTAGCAGCCGGATATTGTCGGTGGTTTCTATTGACCGAATTAATGAAATTCTGCGGCAATAAAATGGCAACTGGCCCAGGTAAGATTGATCAACACATGTTAGATCTATGAATAGCTTCCATTGCCATACGATATAATAAGTGGTTAGGTCGCTGTAGAGAAAAGGATAGGATAAGATATCCTCCACGCCCAATACAAAATAGGACGAAACACGTTCTTCTCTAGCTTGCATCTGGAATATTAGATAGCCGTGACATGTTGATTTTTTTCAGCTTTTTCTTGAAGACGATTTTGTTTTCCGCCACGAACACTTTAAGTGGCAATTGTCCGATCCAACGCGCGCAACGATAGAAAAAGTTGCTGAACATTTGGTTTCTCCTTCTGCTTCCCAACGTAGCACAATGGAAGGCAAATCTGGATAGTCTACGGAAGCACAAAAACAAATCAGAAAAAAATTCGCCTCTTTTGTAAGGAAATCAGTGAAAAATGCTTCAAGCGTTCGGTATGACTACGCAAAGAGTCACGATCAGGATTTATGCATTTAAGCCACAGAACTCGGGTGAAAAACTCTTAAACTTTCTCGGTTTTAGAGATTTCTTTTTTGAGAAATGGGCTCCACAAAGGTGAACAATAATCCAGATGAGGCATGACTAGGGAATTATAGAGACGTGTCAAAATTTCTGCGTCAGAGCACTTAATATTTCTAAGCAACATAAACAATGTGGCATATGCTTTTTTATTGGTCTTGTCAATGTGGTCAGACAAGTCGAGCTTTCAGTTGAGATGAACTCCAAGGTCTTTGCTAGAGTCACAACCAGAGATCGTAACACCATTGACTTGGAATTCAGGCGCCTCGAGTTTGCCAATATACATCACTGAACACTTACCAAGATTGAGAGGTATATTCCAGTTGGTGGCCCACTCATTCATGATATCTATCGGAGTACAAAGCGCACGAAGTACTTGCTCTTGATCTTTTCGCCCATAAGACGCATATATTTTTATATCATCGGCGTAGCCTTGGACTCTAATATTCCGGTGCACTTTCAAAAGCTGAGGCAACTCAGTTGTGTAAATCAGGAACAAAAGGGGGGATAGCACCTCACCTTGAGGTACACCGCTGACACAAGGATGTTTCGGGAAGAAGCGTAGACCTTCCTTCACTGTCATATATCTGTCATCTAAGTATGATCTGAACCATTCAATTAAATTACCCTGAATCCCCAAATGCCCTAATTTTGGGAGAAGTTTGCTGCGACACACCTTTTTTTGATTTCTCAAACGCTTTTGAGAAATCAAAAAATATTATGTCAACAGAATCACCCATATTCATGGAACGACTCCAGTCGTAAAAGGCATCAAGCAGTGTTGTAGTTGTCGATGCACCGGAAAGGAACCCGTGTTGTTCGGGCGGAATGAGCGATCGCTCATTGAGCCAGGACAACAATTTCTTGCCTATCATTTTTTCCATAACCTCGATAGGCGTAGGAGTGAGGCTTGTTGGTCGAAAATTAGTCAGATCTTTGGCTCCAGAAATCTTGGGAATGGCGGTAACTATTGGTTGCTTCCATAAATGTGGAACCCCTCCATACATGAAAGAGAGATTGAACAAATGTGCAAGAGGCATAGATAACGATCCATGACATTTTTTGTAAATGATCGGGGGAATACCATCATGAGGTTCCGTCATAGAAGGTTTGAGCGCTTTTAGTATGGAGCTAATTCCATTAGGGTGAAAATAGATGTTGATGTCATTTGAATGAACATGGCTTCCGCTTAACGGTGGATTATCATCAGAGGCGTTTGGCGAAAATACACTAGTAAAGTAGTTACCAAAGGCATCTGCTTTTTCATGGTCAGTCGAGTAGGTGATGTCATTACGGGAAAGCAATGGTGGTAATGAACTCTTGGGTTTACTTACATGACGTAAATATTTGTAAAAGTGTTTCATATGCTCACGTGTGGCAAACCTCTTTTCATAATTCGCAAGAAATTTTTTCAAGTGGCGATTGAGATCCGCACACACTTTTTCATAAGCAGGGTGGGACAACGGGTTCACGAAATTATGGAATAAGCGTTCTTTCTGACGGAAAGGTTGATTATGTGAGCAGGATAAACCACATTTACAGAATGCGGAGTTTTCATCGAGACAAAGATTGCAAGAGCTTTATAAATTACTTGGCAAAATCTCTCGTAGACTTCAGTAACAGAAGAAAATTGGCCAAAGACGTCGAGCCAATTCACGCCAGAGAAATATTTGTTCAGAGCGAGGAAATCAGTATGGGCGAAATCTGGAAGAGGAATGGGGTAGGAGTCGCATGCTTCCTCCAGCAAACTAAATAAAACAACAGCGTGGTCAGAAGATCCGAGCGGTGGTGATAAACTAATGTTAGAAATATCAGGTTGAGATGATAATACTAGATCGAGCACACTGTTATTGTGAGTAGGTTGCAAAACATATTGTTTGAAGTCACCTCCTTCGAAAAAAATCGTGTTAACTTTTGCATATAGTATTGAAAGCTCATTTGTTGGTCCAATCAATTTGTAAATTAAAGTCCCCCAAAATAACTGTGTTAATACGAATCGAGGACAGAACCCGGAGCACTCCGATCAGAGATTCGTCATCGCATTTCTTCGAATTAGGAGGACGGTATACATTGGTGAAACGAGTATGGGATCCTTCCAATGGGAAAAACACTTCGAGACAGAGAATATCCATTTCAAGAGTGCCAATAATGTTCACAGAGCCAACCAAAAGATTGCACTTAACTAGACAGCAAACTCCCCCACCCACACGAGCGGTACGATCAGAGCGATACAGCCAGTAAGGAAGGTTTCCTACAACTTCGAAATTCAAAATATTTTCATTCAGCCAGGTTTCAGTGATGAAAGGAATATCAGGATTGTTTCGATGCAAAAAAATGGTGCAAATGTTGAATTTTGTTTTTCAGGCTACGAGCATTTAGTAACCCACAGGCAAGTACAGATCTACCGCGCGATGTCAGATGTTTCCCGAGTTTCACGACCCCTTGTTTGGGAGTTTGGAAACCTGAGTGAGTTTCCCCGCGTATACCATCCACTCGCGAGTTCATTTTCTCTTATTCAGCTTCTTTGCTTGGTGACGAAGCTCGTAGTCCTGATCTCTTTCCTCCTTCGTCATACTACGTCGTATGAAGACATCAGGGAAATCGAAGCCACGGAGCAAACGAGCTTGAGCAAGAGCTCGGCGCCAGTGCGAAGTAGCCGGTAGAACCACTTTAACAAGCCGTGGACGTTTAGGGTCAGGCTTACCCATCCTGTACACCTCTGAGGGCCGGCACTCGACATCTAAAACACCCAAAATTTTGGTGACCTTCTCCTCCACATCCTTTTGGCGATCAGGAGCAGACAGGCCTTGTCCAGTCCAACGCCTTTTTTAAGAGGTCCATAGTCGACAGCCCGGAGATCTCCGGGAAATTCACCTGGCCGACGGCTCCGGACCCATTGCTCTCAGCATTGGAGGCTTGGGAGGGAACTCCAGGGGTGCCTCTCGTGACTCGCCGTTGCTGACTCATCTGCACGATTTCAATCTTACCGGTACCAATGGAGTAGATAGCTTCACACCACGTTGATAGCAGTATACCAGTACACGATCGCAGATAGTAACTATATTTTTGTTATCAATGATAGCGGTCAAGATTAGGGTTCTTTGCCGTAGTGCCATTTTCAAGTCGAAGCACACGATATACTCAGGGCAATAAAATGAGGAAGCAGGACATCAATGGGAGTGTGCACTAGTTTATTGAGAATAAGTAAGGCCTCGGTTGGAGTCCTCATGGCATCAAACGAGTGGGCAGGGTCTCAGCGGGAATGTGATTTTGAATTGAAGATTCGGTATTGATGGAAATTTATCATGATTACTCAAAATATTGGCCAGGAATTGGGTTCTTTGACGTAGTGCCATTTTCAAGTCGAATCACATCAAGTCGAATCACACGTTAAGATGCGTTAGAACAAGTAATTTTCGAAATGCATACGTGTCGAACGCAATGGCGCGAGAAGATTATTTCTGCTATTGCGACCACACAGATCTCCATCCGCCGTCTCTTTCCATCGATCCTATTCTGCTGCCAGCCTCCTGTCCACAGATTCAGCTGCCACTGCCTGCCCACTGTGTCCACCCACTGGATTCTGCCTGCCGCCACATCACGACCGCATAAAAGGTAGTAATTTAGTTTTAGTTTACAAGCCATTGCTTTCTATTAATTATTTTTCCATTTATTATTTTTTAATTGCTTTGGTTGGTAGTGTGGGACCATTTGTTTCCTCTCCCTAAAACCCGGCGGGTATAAAGTTCAAATTGAATATTTCGTTTATTATTGATTAAATCCGACCTACCGATAACCAATAAAGTAGGGGGGGGGTAAAATCGATAAAGGGGCCATGTTTTGTAGGAAGAGAATAACCAAGCGCGAGGCGGCGCACAGTGTGTGAGAGGACCAAGGACAATGTAATTGAAGGAATCAGCCATTTAGTCGATGATCCTGTGGAGATGCCTCGCCCGGGCGTCGCGCCCACTGTGAGTCACGGGGCTGGGGCGGGGTTGTGAAGGACGCCAAGCGCATGGGGGACGCCTCGCTCAGTGGTGGATACGGGCGCACTGCTCATCGACGTTCTAGGTTTTTTTGCTAGTGAGCCCTCCCATCCAGGGAGAAAAGGAAGTTAGCGGGCAGGAGCAAAGTATACTGGACTATTTTCTACCGCTCCGAGTGTTAAGGAAACGAAAACACGAACTATCCACGCGGTATATGCAACTTCTCGAGTGTTGAGAGATAATTAATTGCTAGGGGATTAAACTTTCAACCTCAACTCGTCTAGCCTTTCGCAAGTTCAGACAAGGTTGTATTGCATCAAGGGTCAAATCTTCCTCAGCTCGTGCTGCTGCATCATGTTCTACCACACCACCTGATGCCGATATTGCGTGGAACAAACATGCAAATGTAAATCAGAAGAAGTGGATTAGGTGGGAGTCAGAAAAGGACAACGATAGTAGATTCTTGTTAGTTGGAAAACGGGATAAACATTCGTAATTTGAGCAGGAAGCAGCGGCGCTGCTCGGCGGGGGAAATATACATGCAGGAAAGCGAAAAGAGGATGGCTATCGATCGGCTGATTTTGCGCCGAAATGCTAGTGCCGCTTCTTAATTGGATGACAAGGACGAAACCTTGACGAAGTGACGCAGAAGAGTTAGTGGCCATGTATTCATCTCATGTTGCATATAAGTTGTTTATATTGTATTCAGCTGATGCTATTCTTTATATATAGGATTCCTTTATTATATGGAACGATGATTTTGTTGAATCTCCGATAAAAGATTTGTGTTTTTTGTGCGGTGAATAATGAGTTTCACATGGTTGTTTGCTTTCATGACTTCAATTTTATATCGATGTCTCTTGATTAACCGCGAACCACATTTTTCTATTTTGCTGTTTTAGATTCCGTCGATGCCCACTGTGCCCTCTGATAGCGGCCAATCTGAGAACGTTCTTAATACCATTCTTGCGGAAGGCCCTTTGCCCAAGGCCAGATACCCTTCTTCGATTTGGAGAGCGACATAACATGCAGTTGGATAGGAGACCACGAAAGGTCCAGTTTCGACCACCAGTTCGATTCGACCGATGGCCGAACCGTTTTTCTGCCGCGTCGGGACAAACGAGAGACGTTTTGGATTGGCTCAATTTTCACGTTTCTCACGAGAGAAACGGGAGACGACAGGTGTAGGTTGTATCCTGATCGATCCACTGGATCGAGCCGACAGCCAAACGAAAATTTGATCAAATTGGCGAGCAGACGCCAAATTACGTCAGGCAAAAGCTAGCTCGAGTTTGTCACGTCCAATTTTTTTGTATCTCCATTTCTTCAAGTTAACATTCTTGCGTTCTCAAATCTGAATTATAGTCTAACGCACTACTCTTCCTTTAATTTATTTTACCGCCTCCTTCTCATAGGGCGAGCAGTTTTTGATCAACACACTCTCGTCTCTGCTTCGGTCGCTGATTAAGGGTCTGATATAGCTTCTACTTTCTGAAAATATTATCCGTTTCATGATTTCTGTGTTTGTTTAGTCACTTTGTGAGTGTCTTCCAATTTGTCCGTCCTTACCACCGCACTTTCTCGTTGTCTCACCACTCGCTCCGCACAGGCACGCGAAGGAACAAACTCAATTGGTCCCCGAAATAGGGGATAAGCTATGTGGAAACGCAGTTTTGAGCAGAGAATCCTTAGTCGCCTTCGAATCAGTTGTTTCATCTACAACCATCGGTTCAGTTCATTGGTATTACATACGAGTTTTCTACGGGCGAGAGGGACTGCATTACTCAGATCCCTAACCGAATTACCTCATATACCTAAATGCAGAAACTGTTACCTTTGGATGTTGGAACAGAAAGGAGAATAAAAAGGAAAGAGGGGAGACGAGGGGCTCTCGAAATAGTCGGGGCAAACATTCAAAAAGATCCAAAATTTCGAAATTCATTCAAAAAGAAAAGGATTGAATCAAGAATGACGTCACGGAAGTGGCCGCTAGGATGGTTATTGATCGTGAAATCGATAGTGCTAGGGAGGCGACGTCACCAGTGCACTGGAATTCCTGCTATGAAAGGTGGCCCGACGCACCATCTTAGACGTCATCACCGAATCTGCAATCCCGGCTATGAGAGGTGGACGGACGTCATTCCCAAAAGGAACGAGTAACGTTTCGGATTGTCCTCGACCATTTTTTTTTCGTTAGGAGCCAGAACAGTTCAATGGTTCAGCATCGTTCTGACGGCCCTCGAATCAAACTGGTGTCTGGGGCTGTCATCAGGACAGAAAACGAGCATGGAAATTGGACTGGTTAGAAATGCCCACGCAACCGCCCTGGTCAACAAATGATTGATGTGATTTCGTGAATTTTTTTTTCTGTAAACATTTGTAGGATTCTCGATTGCTAAAAAATAATCTAGAAAAAAACTGAACTTGATTAGATTGAGAGACCACATATAAGCTTGACAATACGCTTCAACTGTGATGACCAACGGAAGAAGTCCTCTTTTAAAGAAATTAAGACGCGCTGCTAAAAGATTGTACTCCTTCTGACGAAACATATTCTTGGAGAAAGCGTTCTACTCTGAAACAGATTTGACGCAGATACACACCACCTTCCCTCTTAACTCTTTCGCGACACCGTTTAACTCCAACTGCTCGAAATCGTCTGTGCTCTTCGATGCGAATTAAGCGGCGTACTTCAGCTGCAAGTTGCTCGGATCCTTCCTTCAATGAAGCATAACAGAACAGTTTTCTATTTATTAAACAAAGTTTTCTGTACTTAAAGCAAAGCAAACGATAACAAATACGGGAAGAAGCTGTTGCAACTCTTACGACCACAACAACAGCCTCAACCAATCACTCCTAGTTAGGTCTCGCTTTGTTTCCATGGCGCTCTGCGCTCTTCCAGTTGGGTCCCGCACACTTCGGGACTGAGGGGAGCATAACGGATTCGTTAAGTTTCGCGCCGCGCACTAAGTTAAGGTCCTGCAAAAATATTACCCTATATGTGTTGTAATCATATTGGAGATTAATTTTCAAACTTTGATCATCAGAGAAGCACCTCTGTGTAGTGCAGTGTGTCTGGTAAGACGGGTTCAGTGGTAGTCTCTTATGACAGAGAATAGCATAGAGTATATGATCACGCTCACGAATGCCCTATTTATATGGTTTCGACTTGACGAGATGATTGAGAAGATACCACACAGCGGCAACTCTTTTGATGCGCCTTACAAGTGAAATAATTGTATGTGAACAGATAATACATGAGCCGATAAGCGGCTAGGACACACAGAATCAGATATCGGGCTGTGTGAACAGCACAACCTCGGGATAGTTGTGCTTTCCTCGTATGGCTTGTGGTGTACACAGATGGCCTCATTTTCATGTACGACGAAAGAATTATTACACTTGGAATTTCACCGTATATTGTTTCTAAAAGAAAGTTTTAAACACAGTTGTAAACGTACCGTCGGCATGGATCTCGATGAGACTTTGCGTTCCCCATTGGAGGTTGGTTGGCGCAAACTTCATGCACCTATGTTACCGCATATGGCACCGATTTCGCGCCGACCTTCAATAGTGAACGCAAAGTCTCATTAGGATCCATGCCGACGTCAAGAGTTTTTTTTGGCGGTCTTCAATTTTACCTCACCTTCATATTCATGTCTTTTACGTGAGGTACACCTACGTGACCGTTGGCAAGGATATAAAGAATGAAACAGTACCTAACTTACTTGGGTTTTTTCATATTCTCCACAGTTTTGCCGTGATGCTTCGAATTTTCCTGCTGAGCATTCCGTTCCTCTAATCTCTCGATAAAGCTTCACGTCGATGGCCTGTTAGGTGCGTTCTCCGAATGAGTGGAGAGCCAGTAAACAATTCGAATTCGAAGAGAGCATTCCCGGGTCGTGTAGTGTCCCTTGATTATGCGTCATAGCCCGTATTCTGCTGGTTCGAGTAAGTCAGCACCCTCTTGGGGACCACTCCTATCGATCTGAGTGACCGGGTCAACAAAAAGCATTTTGTTGTTCCACGATTGTGGTAGAGTCGGAGCTAGGTCTTTGTAGCTCTGAAATGTTGTCGAAGATGTATCGTAGGGTGCAGCGGAGGTATGATTGAAGCACTATTGCATGGCTGCGGCCTTGACAGCTCCGCAATTGTTCCTTACTGGGACAGCGTAGATGCGGGGCAATCGCAGGTCGTACCGCTGTAACACGAATGCTGGGCGATCGCGGTTCAATCGCGTCTAGCTTCCATGGATGCGTGCACGAATCTAACATGGGACCACATTGAACTCAAAACGTAGTTTTGAAAACGGTGTTTTGGGGTTGTAGAGGAGTTAGGAAGAAACGATGTGAGATTTTGAAATTTCACTCAGTCCTCACGGGTAGATCAAAAGCGACCAAAAAAGAAGGAAACAAGAACGCTGGATTGGGAGGATTTGGCACAAATGTGGCCTATACAGTGGCCTTCAATACTGTGGGATCATTACTGCATTATGGCTGACAGTAATGACATTTCTTTGCGTTCACCTTACTTGTTTTGAGTTTTAACAGTGTCTCTTGTTTTTTATACCTCTTTTCTTATATCGCAGAGGTAACGTGATATAAACGGAGAACGGTTCACATCAATTTTAGAAACTATGGAAATTTCAAGGTTTCAACAATTGCTAGAATGTCAAGACTACCCTTACGCTTCTCCCCAACATATGCCACAGAGAAACCGTACTTAATTCGGAGAAACACTTTAGGGGACTCATTTTGATATATGACGCTGGAAAAAATGTTTGGACAAAATGAAGCTTCGTGGACTTGTTCATTGATCAGTGACCAATCTTTTTTCCAACAAAATTAGTTATTATAAACAGAAGTGGGCTTACTTAAACTACAAAATCCATTGAAGCAACCTAATATTTTCGCGCATGGTTCGAAGACTCAAGACAAGTTTTTCATTACCTATTCCAAAATATTCGGTAGAACCTAACCACTCTTTGAAAAACGCTTTTTACAAGAAAACTACTTTTAGTCAGCCTGGCCATTCTGGATTAAATGTAGTTTTCTGGAACCATTTTGGACGTAGAATCGGAGTATGCTCTTCGCAGCTACTCTGAAAAAAAGAAACCACTCTGAAAAAAGTTACAGGCTTTTTTTCAAGCCTCGCGGCAAGGCAAGGGTACCCCATCAGGATATGTTTAGGGTGGTTCGGAAAAAATCTTCGGATTCGGCTCAAAACTTGTATGTTGGGGTAATTTAGGGTGCTGAACACGAATCTAGAGATCGTTTATCAAAACTCTGAGGTTTACTGTAGATTACGGTAGTTGTCATGACATAGAGGGCCTAAACCCACCCTAATAACTTGAAAATTGACAAGTGAACATCTAAATCGTATTCAGCACCCCGAATAACCGCCGTTCAGAAATTTTGAGTCAAATCTGAGACTTTGACCCTACTAGCGTATACCCACCGTAATCTACCGTAATCTGTCGAAATTCGATAATCTGACCTCAGATTCGTTATGAGCACTCTAAATAACCTCCGAGAGCGAAGTTTGGGTTTGAAATTTTTTTTCGACCTTCGGGGCCCCATGAGGTAGTAAGTAAGCTCAATGCCATGTAGGGGGGTTCAGAGGTCGGAATTTTTTTGGCCCAAACTCCACCCCAGGGGATAATTTGGTGCGCTGAACACGAATCTGAGATCCGTTTCCTGTTTTTTAGCGGATTTCTTCAGGTTATGATGCATTGAATGGTATATTACCTACCGTAACCCATTGTTTTTGGTGGTTTTTGATCTACCCGAAAGGACTGAGTGAAATTTCAAAATCTTGAAGTGTTTATTTTACGCCCTCTACAACCCTTGAAAGATCATTCTCGGAGCTCCATTTTTCGCTCAAAGTGGTCCCTTGTAAGAAAGGGTGTCTCTCAAGGTACTTGGAAAATCTTTATCTCAGGAGAGCTCGAGCTTGGAACGTAGCTAGTAGTAGCAACAGTGTTCTTCGGGATTGGTGCAAATGCAAAAAAATCGCGGGAATCTTCGACAAACGTTTGAAGAAGTATAATAACGCTGCGAAAAAAAAGGCAGTTGCATTCAAAATAAAAACTTGTTTTACAGGCTTCCTAACTCTAAACTAAAAAGTAGGTCTGATGTTAATTGTCTTGATAGAGAAGACGGTTCCAGTGTAGGGGATGATGCCCAAAAGGCTCAACCTCTATCTAGTGTATTCATGAGAGCTTTCATGGAGAACACTGATTTGGATAACCGAGCTAATCTTCCGCTGTTCCCTGTTATGCCGAAATCTGTTTGGTTTTATTCGGATGAGTTGCTAGAGCTTCTAACAGAATGGCCGAAATCTTTCTCGGACACGCCGTATCATATTCCCCTGCATTTAATTAAAAGGTAGTTGCAGTCATAGTTAATCCCTTGCATACATTTTTAACCTGAGCTTTATGAAAGGTGATGCTCCGAGTAGATGGCGTACTTAATTTGTCACTCCCATCCCTAAGAAGAAACTGTTTTCTGATCCGAACAACTACCGACCCATCAGCATCACTTCTATTTTTGCCAGACTTTTCAAAACAGTATTAAAGAAAAGGACTTTGGCTCATTCGGAAGAACAATCTACCAACTCGGAGTTCCGGCACGAGTTCCGAAAGAATAAATCAAGCATTCGGGGATGCTGCAGTGGCTAGGCGACTAGACTCGGGCGCTCGACAATGATATTGGTGTGGATGTTATTTATCTTGACTTGGCCAAAGCATTTGACAGAGTTTCCCACCGTAAATTGGTAACTAAACTGGAAAAAATGGGTATGCACGCGCGGATAGTGGTCTGGATTCGTGCCTTTCTCACTGGTAGAACCTTCAGAGTTCGGCTTAACGCTGCGTTCTCCTGCCCTGCTTCAGTCTTGAGTGGTGTACTAAGGGCCGGTTCATTTTAATATTTATACCTATGAAGTTCCTGTGATTATTTCCTCGTATAGTGTTGGCTGTTCGGCATTTGCTGATGATTTCAAAATTGTACAATCCTATTTTGACCGCGGAGGATTTGGGGTGCTTGTAAACGCCTCTTGATGATGTTTCAAGTAGTCCCACGAATGGAAATTACCGCTGTTCAGTGGGAAAACTAAAGTTATGAAGCTTGGAAAGAGTTGAGTGAATGGCATTTATAGTGTTGACGGTTAGCAGTTGAGCGAGTTCAACGAGTTTATGGATCTTGGGTTCCTCATAAAGGGCGATCTTAGTTTCGACGACCACTTCCACCAGGTTGCTTCCAAGGCGAGCGGAATGATGCATAGTGTAGTTGGAGCACTTTCGACTACCGATCCGGCCGTACTCGTTGAAGCATATCATTCCACTGCCAACATCCGCCGTACTCGGTTGCGTGGACTCGCTCTCGTGTATCAATTCCGAAGGATTACTTGTGCACTGACGACTTCGGCTGCTTACTGCTTTTCACCCTAGCGGCAGGGGCCTTCTCATCGATCTTCAATTGCCGCCTCACCGGGTCTACCTTTTCCTATCGTCTATCGATTCTACCTGTGTTAACGGTTCTGTGGCTGAATTATTGAGTGCTGACTTCGAACATGGCGATCACAAGATCAACTGCACGAAATGGTGGAACAACTGGCAACGAGAGCGGATCAATGGGCGAAGTTGTGGAAATGGTTAGGCGTGACACGTCAATACCGGACCACCTGAGAAATATGTTGCTCTATTTACATGATTCTAAGAAGCAGATGGATTTTCTGATTCAGAAAAATAGGGAATTGGAAGCTACAGTTGAGTCTCTGACTAAGGAAAACAGGAAATTGAGGGCTAAGCTCAAGCAAGATCATAAGATTTCATCTTCGAGCCCTTCTTGTGTTACGATTGTAACTCCTCCTAGTACTCGAGCTCAAGTTGTTGACGATAATTCTGAATCTGAGAAGGAGCGAATGCGTTCATTGGTGCTTATTGGGGTTCCAGAGCAGAAGACATTTCATATTCGTGAGAGACTAAGTCATGACTTCAACTGTGTTATGGATGTCCTTAGCTACCTGAATGTTGAGTGTTCTCCTACTGCAGTGCCGGTAGAAGGCAAAGATCGATTGTTAAATATAGTTCTTCCTAGCTCAGCTTTCCAAAAATTTGCGCTATGGTATGCCCCCCGTCTCCGCTTCTTTTCCATGAAGGGACTCTTTCTCAGGGAGTCCCTGACATTGGACGAAAGAAATCGGAGAAGGGAGGAATACTTACGTCGTACTAGGTCTAGTCCAGGTGCGGGTCCTGAGACAGTCACACCTTCTCGTGTTGGGGCTGGATCGGCTGACACTCACCGGGAATCTACGCCCAGCCCGACTCCCCCACTATCTCAATCTCGTTTAAACTGAATGTTGATCATCGGATTTTTTCTCGAGGTATCAGTTGTCTATATGGAAACGTCAGATCACTTTTGAAAAACTCTCGATATGTAAACCTCGTCCTAGGGCAGAAATATGACTTGTCTATTTTCACTGAAACTTGGCTTAAACCCTCGTATTCGCTCTCACCCCTACTAGACTGCATAACTAACTGCTATCACTCCGTACCTTGTGATCGACTTCAGAATCAAGGAGGTGGAGTAATTTGTCTTATCAAAAACGAGTTCCAATACGTTGTGATTTTCTCTGACTCCGTTCTCGAAGCCTACGAAATTCTTTCACTCGACATACTCTCCGAATGCTACAAGCTAAGAGTAGTGATAGTTTACAGAACTCCATCATGCCCCTCTCTCCTGAATGAGCAGCTGTCAAAAACCATCGCGGATGTGATCCTGTGTGACCACCCATGTGTAGTAGTAGGTGATTTCAATTATCCTGAAATCGACTGGAATAATTCACACCAATCACTGGCCCGTCTGTGTTTGTCGAAATGTTGAATGTTCATGATCTTATTCAATACGTCCTGGAACCCACAAGAAGTGACAATATACTTGATTTGATTTTATCAAATGAGGAATCTCTGATCAGCAACGTAAATATTAAGCCGCCTATCGGGTCTAGTGATCATTATAGTCTGGAATTCATACTGTCGTGTTTTCACAGTGAGCACAATGTGACATGGTTTCGTCACTTTGGTGGTTGTGATTACTCGCAGGGTTGTGAATACCTCTCAGGCGTTGATTGGAGGAATTCATTTGAAACAGTTACCGGCATTGATGACAAGTATGAAATGTTTTTGAGTATTGCAGCACAGTATTGACCTGTTTGTGCCTCTTAAGAGGGTGTGCGCCACGCGTTCGTTCCTTCCTAATTATCTTCAGAATATGGTTGAACATAGGAGCTGTCTATTAAATCTGGCCATTAGCTCTCAGACAACGCAGGACTGGGATAACTTCCATAGGTACTCTCAGAATTTCGAAGTACTTCTCGAAAAGTACAACCGAAATATAGAAAAAAAGGTGATGAATAGTAACAACAAAAAAGGTTTTTACAAGCTGATTACAAGAGACTTAATGCTTCTCGTCAAATCCCATCTGTAAAAAACGGACAACATTTACCAGTCTTGGATCAAGAAAAATCTGATTTACTGGCTAACAAGTTCTGTGAGGTTTTTAGTAACCCTGATGGAGTATCACCCTCATTTAGTCGAGAAATCGAGAGCCCGATGACAAGCTTCCCGTTTTTTGACGAAGAGGAGTTGTGTAAGTGAATAAAAAGATTGCCTCTCTCGGAATCGCTAACTCCTGACTCAATTCCATCCACTTTTATAAAACATGTCGCGCACACAATAACCCAACCCCTGGCTTTCCTTTTCAATCAGTCGCTTTGGTGTTCTCAAATCCCCTTTAGATGGAAGCACTCTTATGTCACACCAATCCTGAAAAAAGAGCCGTCTTCATATGTCAATAATTTCAGGCCGGTGAGTATCACCTCAGTATTTTGTAGAGTTTTTGAAAGAATTTTGAAGGTATATATAATGGAACATTTGAAGTCAAATGCTATAATTCCTCCAAATCAACATGGTTTTGTACCACGTAAATCGGTAGAAACAAATTTACTCGAGAGTATGAAGGACTGGACAAACTTGCTTGATTCGAGGCAGGCATGTGACGTCATTTACCTAGACTTTTCCAAGGCATTTGATAAAGTGGACCATTCCAAACTATTGTTTAAGATCGAACAACTTAAATTCCATCCCTTAGTCTGTGAGTGGATAAGGGAATATCTGACTGGCCGGAGCTTTCAAGTTAAAGTTGGTGACTGTTTCTCATCCGTAAGAGCTGTACTGAGTGGGATACCTCAAGGAGGGGTCCCATCTCCGATCCTGTTTGCTGTCTACACTGCTGAACTTCCGTTGGTTTCGGAAAGGTGCGGAGTGGTCTGCAAACAATTCGCAGATGATATCAACGTGTATAGAAAAGTTGAGGACCCCGAAAACATTGCTGTGATTCAAACAGCTCTGAATGAAATTCTGGAATGGTCGGAAACATGGAGTTTGCCTATGTCCCCAGAGAAGACGTTTCATATGAGGATAGGGCTATCTACTCTTCCTCATAATTATTTGCTCGAAGACCACACTCTGGTTTCAGTGTCTCGTGTCAGGGACTTGGGTTTTCATTATGATTGCAACTTAAACTTTTCTCTTCATTACAGGGCTCTGGTCAAGAAGGCGTCGTTACAAACATTCCACATTTTTAAGGCATTGTCTGTTTGTGACCGAAAAGTTCTCACAAAAGCGTATACGACATATGTACGCCCTCTTATGGAATGCGGGACTCCAGTTTTTTGCCCACATCTTAAAAAAGATATAAACTTACTAGAGAAAGTGCAAAGAAATTTCACGAGAAAAATATTCTTAAGAATGGTAGGATTCCGATACGATAGTATCCCTGACTCGTTTTCAAGAAATCAGGACTGTACTCTGCACACTTTAGAATCAAGACGAAAGGTAAATGACGTTTGTATGGTTTTTAAAATTCTCAGCGGAGTTGTTGAAACTGATGTAACGAAATTTTTCAGACTTCAGGCTTCTAGGACCAGGGGTAATTCAGAATAAATCTTGTACGACACACCAAAGACTGGGCAGAGTCTGCATGGTTTTGCGTGCAGAGCTGGCTCCGTTTTTGTTTCGTTGAGCTCCAATATTCCCTTCATTACCCCCTGCTTCCGTTCTTTCAAGCGACTTTCGAGAGGGAAGCTGCTAAGTTTCTGAGAAAATGTACTCTTCTCATATGACATCTGTTCCTTACATTTATGCTTTGTGTGTATATAAGTTAGTCACTGTATCTTCTCTTTAAATTTGCTTGATATACGAATGAGCGATTTTTCCTATAACGTCTACCTTATGTAGCGTAATCAATAAATAAATAAATAAAACAAATATAAAACGTACATTAGGCCTCTGGTGGCATACGGTACTGTAATTGTCAGTCCTTATTAAAGAGATCTATCGAAACACTGGAAACATTCAGAATACTTTTACGCGAAGGCCCTTTTTCAGAATCGGTTGGATTCATGCGGATCGTAACGTGACTCATGTGGCCAGAAATGCTAGGCTAGGTCTAACCACTTTAGAGCACAGGGGACGAAAGTTTGACATGGTTATGATGTATAAGATCGTTCATGGGTGCGCTGGTATCAAGGCTAGCCGGCTGTTCAACCTGAGGCCGTCAATCACTAGGGGGCGCCGGTGAAATTGGCGCTTGTTGGGGCTAGGCGTAATGTCAGACATCACTTTTTTGTCAATAGAGCGGGTTCTTATTTCAACAAACTCGTTCGCTTAGGCTTTGTAATTATGACACTCACTACATTCAAAAAGACGCTTGAGAGCTATCTGTTGCCCCAAGAGCGACCTTTATAGGGTCTTATGCCTCGATGAGTTGTACGTTTTGCAATTTTTATTAATTTGTGAGAATCATATCTCTTGTCACTGTACAGGGATCTACCTCCTCGTTGGTGTACGGTGGAAGCGTTCACAGACCCTGTAGGGTTGCCTGACAAGCCTTGGTGTGAACGACGAACAGATCCAAACTGTCTCCCCCCTAGAATGTCAGCGTCAAGCCAGCGCTGAAGCGTTCATGGGGCTCATCCCACGCCCTTGCCCGGCTAAGGATGAGATCTAGGAGACGAATGCCTTTACGCATCGACATCCAATCAGCTGCCCCAGTCCTCCGCACACCGCGCCCAGCCGTCTACGACGTCGGAAGGTATGGCAACCGGTGAGGGGCGATCAAATCTCGGAGTACGCAGGACGTTTTATGGAAACGGACAAACTGGACCGGACAAACACAGGCATCACGACTGTGTACGATTTTGCTCTTTCAACGCCCGAACTCTTTCAACTGAAGCGGATCAGGACGCCTTTCTGAGAGCTGCGGATCGAATACATACTTTACGATGTTATAGCAGTACAGGAGACAAAGACGAACAAAGATTCCGTGCAGAAATTTAAAGGTGGAAGATTGTTGATTCTCGGAAAAAAGTGGAGGGACGGAATGTTGGCGGTGTTGGCTTCTTACCTAACAGCACCATGGCACACACTATGGATTCGCACTTCATCTACTCCCCGCGCCTGGCCGTTTTACGACTCAAGCCCAAAGCACACCCAGCAATCTCTATCATCAACGCATACGCACCAACATCAGCTGCTGCGGATGATGAGCTCGATGAGTTCTACGGACAACTCGAGGATGTAGTAGCTAAAGAAAGAGGCTTTTACAAGATTTGTCTGGGCGACTTCAATGCTGTCCTCGGAAGAGCAGTAGATGGAGAAGGAAGAATCGGATCGTATGGAGGCAACATCAGAAACGATAACGGTTCTCGCCTGGCAGACTTTTTGTGTAGCGCACGTATGTTCCACGGTGATTCGTTTTAAAAGAAGCCCGAAAGTCGAAGATGGACCTGGAGGTCACTGAACGGAACGACGACCAATGAGATTGACCATATTCTCGTTAATCGGCGATGGGCCCTCCTAGACGTCGGCACTGTTCCATCATTCGTGACAGGCTCTAACCACAGAATGCTTCGTGCAAAGCTTCGACTTCACAGCAACTTAACGAGGAAACATCTTAGTCAGAGATTTTGCAGCAAAGTCCGAACCGTGGATTCAGAAGTGATGCAGCGCAGTGTAGCCGATACGCAATGGAATGTTTTTGATGATCCCACAGACGATTACGAGGACCTGTGTCGCAAGATAAAGGACACCGAAAAAATTCATTGGTTGGAGCAGTGGAACCAATTGAGAGGCTGCGCAAGGAGACTAAACTGTTGCTGGAAAAACGCCGCCTGGTACATCTCGATCCGAACACCATTCACTTGAAACGTGTTACGATCAGCAAAGTTTGCAGAGCTGAGGTATCGAGCGATTTGAAGCAATATCGAGCGCGGAAGTTGTTGGACACCGTGAATCAGAGGAAAAGCATCAGGTTTTGTCGGAGAGAACTGTCAGATCGCAGCGAACAAGTGTCAGCTGCCGAGATGTCGTACGTTCGTGCCGTGGCAGTGTGGAGGAAAGAAGATCCCCTATGTGCAAACCGACGTCAATCCCTCCGCGGAGAGGGTTTTTGTAATGGGAGAGGTGCTGGCTGGCTGCAGCTCTCCTGAGGATTCTTCTACAAATGGCCGGCGTCGAAAGGAATCCAGGACATGCGAAGAAGAAGAAGTACCCATGTGCCACATGCGGCAGAGATGTCAATTGGTATGGAACCAGCGTCCAATGTTTTGGATGCGAAAGGTGGGTGCACTTCTCTTGTTCGGGTCTCAGTTCTGTGAGGCACCACGATTCTTCCTTTCGTTGTATTGTGTGCTCCGCCTCCAGTAACTCAAATTCCTCATCTACCAACCGCCCCCTATCTATTGTACACATCAATCTAAACGGCCTTCGGACCAAGCTTTCTGAATTATCTCTCTTTGCCCGTACTCATCACCCGGATGTTATCATGGTCCAGGAGACCAAACTCTCTCCCTCTGCTACCTCTAGACATCCAAACATCCCGGGCTATACTGCATATCATACTCCTAGGTCATCTCAAGAAGGCGGAGTCTCTACTTTTGTTCTGTCCTCTCTTCCCTCTCACATTATTCCAAACACTCCAGTGGATGGCACTCTCGAGTACATCCCCATCCATCTACCTCTTAAAACACCACTTTCCCTTTTTAATATATATATATATATATCCCTCCTTCTTCCTCTTGTCCCTCAACATACAATCCTATCCCCCTTCTCAAGCAGCTGTATGACTGCTCTCTTTCTCCCTCAATTGTCTTTGCGGGTGACTTCAATGCGCACACGTTCTGCTCGTCGCTTGATTCTGATGCTAGAGGAGGTGACGTCGAAGAATGGGCGGAGAAGTGCGATCTGGTTATCTTAAACGATGGCCAGCCCACTCGTCTCCCTGCCAACGGCCGATCATCCAGCCCAGACATCTCCCTCGTCTCTTCCAATCTCTCTAATGCCTGCTCTTGGTCGACATCCACAACTCTTTCCAGCGATCACATCCCTGTCTTTGTCGATATTGATCTCTCTAACTCTCTTGCTCCCTATACAGGTGTTCGTCATCGTTCTTATCTTAATTTAGGCCTTGCAGACTGGAGCCTGTTTAGGGAGGTTGCGCTCCGCCAAGCGGCTGATTATCCGTGGAATGGCGATGTACACCAGAAGGAGCGCCACCTATCTGATGCTATCTTGAAGGCTATGAAAGCTGCGATCCCTGTAGGCCGCGTTAAGACCTTCTTTCCCAATGTCACCAGGGAAACACTGCAGAAGATAAGGACAAGCGACGCAAAGAGAGCCGCAAATCATCTTGACCCACACATCGCTGCGCTGGATGATGAGATCAGGAAGGACCTTGACAGGCACAAGAAGGAAACTTGGGAAAAGTTCACTGAGAAGATGAACTTCAGAAATGATGCAGCAGCAACTTGGAAGGCATTGAAAAGGATCTCCGGAAAGTTCACCTCCGCCGACAATTCCACGATTGAGTTTGAAGGTGGATTCTTCGAATCAGGGAAGGAGGCCGCAAATGCTCTTGGGAAGCATTTTTTCATCACTAGAACCAAAAGAGAGAAGCAGAACAGAATAACTGTACGGGAACTCTGTAAGTTGCCTCTCATGGATGTAGATGATGCAGTCACGCCTGCACAGGTCGAGAAGGCAATAAAGGAGATGAGCAACTCGAAGGCATTAGGGCCAGACGGTTTGAGCCCTGCAGTCCTGAAGAGACTGCCCAGTGAACTACTGCCCTTTATTGCTGACGTCATAAATACATCGTTTCGTAAATGTATTTTACCCCAAAATTGGAAAGTGGCTCGTGTTATTCCACTGCCGAAGCCGGGAAAGTCACCATCTACGGCTAAAGGGTACCGGCCGATCAGTCTGCTCTCACCCATCGCCAAAATTGCCGAAAAACTGGTTGTGGAGGAGCTTGCCGAGCATAACAGCCAACAGCAGCACCAACATGGTTTCCGTAAATTACATTCCACCACTACGGCCTTGTTGGAAATTGTGAGTTATGTGCTGGACGGCTTCAATGCCATCAAACCCCAACGTACTGTTGGTGTGGCCCTCGACTTAACAAAGGCATTTGACACTGTCAATCTAGGCCTACTATCAGAGAGTCTGTTGAAGTCTACCATCAAGCCATGGCAGAAGCGGTGGATAACTGCCTTCACTAAAGGACGTCGGGCAAATGTTCTATTCCAGGGACATGTTTCCAATAGCATCCCCATCGCCGCTGGTGTCCCTCAAGGAGGAGTTTTATCGCCTGCACTTTTCAGTTTATATCTAGAAGATCTGCCCGTTCCCCCTCAAGACATCAAGGTCGTTGCATACGCGGATGATATTACTATTCTGTGCCGAAATCGCAACATAAAGGTAGCCACCAGTAAGATCAATGACCACTTGATCGAGTTGAAATGTTTCTTCGATCGCAAATTGCTCACAGTCTCTGCCTACAAATCGTCCGTCACCGTCTTTTCCACTGATAATGCAGAGCACAGTGCCCATCCTATGGTGGAATGGGACGAAACTCAATTGCAGGCCACCCGATTCCCCAAGCTGCTTGGACTCGTGTTGGATCCTTCGTTGAAGTTTCATAAGAACACTGAGCAGAAGCAAGCCACAGTGAAAACAAGACTCAACGTCCTGCGTGCTCTCGGTGGAACGTCCTGGGGATGCAATAAAGAAACGATCCTGACCACGTATAAGGCTATTGTGCAACCCGCCTTGGAGTATGCTGCGCCAGTCTGGCAGCACATCGTGTCGGACACCTCTTGGTCCAAGCTGCAGCGCGTCCAAAATTGTGCTCTGCGAATTGCAACAGGCTGTTCTAAAAGCTCTCCAATAGAGCCCTAACATGCCGAAGCTCGCATATTGCCAGTTAGAGACCACTGCCAACTCCAGGAGCAACAAATGTACATTAACATCGTGAAGCAGCCGAATCATCCTTCGCGAAGAGTACTAAACCCGGTGAGAGAGAGAGAGATGTATCAGAAAGCCTTTCGCTGATGCTCCGTCGAAAGTAGATGTGCAGAGATGGACCCAAGCACAACAAGAGCGCCTCCGTCTCTTGCGCGCGGAGCATTTGCACGTCCCGCGCCGGTATGGAAAAAATTGTGGTGGATTTCTACAGCACTCTCTTCAACTCAACACTGTCCGTGCCGCGTAGCCCACTACCTGCAATAGCAGATGACCCGCCTCCAATCCTTGAGCTATACCAAGGCATTCGATTCGGTTGAAGTCCCGGCTGTTCTTAACGCTCTCATCCACGCTGGTGTTGACGCCCAGTACATCAGAATATTGGAAGAGTGCAACAACGGAAGCAACACCATTATTCAACTATTCGAGAGGAAACTGAAGGTGTCGATTGGAAAGGGTGTCAGACAGGGAGATACCATCTCGCCGAAGCTGTTCACGACCGCGTTACAAGACGTGATGCGCCGCATCGACTGGGACGGCAAAGGTATCCTCATAGACGGGTGCAGACTATCCAACTTGCGCTTCACTGACGACATTGTGCTGCTGGGTTCGTCTTCCGCAGAAATCGAAGGAATGCTTAACGAACTGGACGCTGCAGGAAAAGCGATCGGCCTTACAATGAATCTGAGGAAAACCCAAGTGATGCGCAACCAGTGGTGTGACGACAGCCCCATTCGTCTCTCTGGCACTCCCCTACCCACTACGAACAGCTACGTCTATCTCGGAAGAGAGGTGAACATGCAAAACGACTTGTCTACGGAGATCGGACGGAGACGACGCGCGGCCTGGTCTGCACTTGGATCGATAGTGGAAGTGACAGACAAATTGCGGGATGTGAAGACACGAGCACGTTTGTTCGACACCACGGTGCTACAGGCCATAAAACGGCCAATGTCTCACCGTCGACTGCGTACCACGCGCTGCGCGACCGCACGCGCGTCGGAAGCAGACGGGTTTTGGCCGCCGCGCGATGATTTTGTCGCCGCCGCGACGCGGCCGCCGCCGCGCGGAGGCCGAAACTCGTCGCTCGGCGGCCAAAACTCGTCTGCTTCCGACGCACGTGCGGTCGCGCAGCGCGTGGTACGCAGTCGACGGTGAGACATTGGCCGTTTTATGGCCTGTACCTGCGTTGTGCTATGGAACCGAGACATGGGCGGAAACGAAGGCGACCACACAGTGCATAAGGACAGCTCACAGGGCCTTGGAACACAGACTACTGAAGACTAATCGTCGTGCCCAGCGAGCTGGTGGCCTACGCAGTGCTGATCTTCGAAAGCAGTCGCAGTTAGTGAACCCTCTTCTGTTCATGGCCCAGTCTAAACACCGATGGGCAGGACACGTGTTGCGCCGCATGGATGACCGATGGAGCCTCCGTACAACAGTACAACAGTCTGGTTACCACGTGATTGCCGCCGGCCTCTAGGCCGTCCTCCCACAAGATGGAACTCTGTATTTTCAGGCGGAGTCAAGACGTTCTGCGCCGAGCGAGGGCTTCCTGAAAATCACCATCACTGAATGTCCCTTGCTCGGGATCGGTCGAGCTGGTTGAGATGTGGTCCACACGGCGGCGACGCGCAGTGAAGATGGATCATCAAGGTATCAAGGTAAGGTATATCCCTTGTCATTCCTCGTTAGAGTTGTGGTTTTTCTTATTGTTTGCGTTGTTATCGTTCATACGGGTTCCCGTGTAACAAATGAAATAAAATGAAGCTAAATATATGCAGTAGAACAGTACTCAGAACTGATTGATCTTTTGTTTGCCCATTGACACGAAAGCGAGGTCAGTCACCATATCAGACTGCCTGGACTTCCCGACGCATCAACCGTGAAAAACGCAAAATCATCGGACAAGGAGAAGGAGAAGAAGACAGCCTAGATTTTCGGTGTGGAAAATGATAACTGATTATGTTGTCTAACTATTCTGTTGTGCTGTCAATAAACCCAAAGCGATAGTGCATAAGCCCAATGCATACTATTCTGAATGCTCTCGCAATTGTTCGCGAATCTCTTCGAACAAATGACTTCAAGTACATGTACAGGTGGATTTGAAGTCTGGAATCGTCGACGTATAATTAACACCTGAGAGTGAAAATATACTTCGAGAAGGCGTTTGTAGCGCCGAAATCATGAAGGTTTACCATGCCTATCAAAAAGCATGAAGGCCCAGGAGCCGCCACCTGAGGCCGCCAGCGGATGGGCGGAGCCTTCGGAGGCTGAGCGAAGTCCAAGTACCTCAAGCTTGGGTAAATGAACCGGCGTCAATGTTGACATCTATATCCTGCCCCATGAATGCGTCTTACATGTTCCTGGTTCCATTGAACGCGCGCCCCCGGAAAGGTGAAATTGACGAGACGAGAGTATCGCAGCAAAATGGTTATGTCATCACGTCAGTAGAGGGGCTCTCTACCCACCCCGTTTATGCTGTTCAAAACGTCACGTGACTCAATGCAAGCGAAGAGGCCCCGAGTGGAATGAGAGCGGTAGAAAGCCAGACGACTCCTTTCTCGGAGTATAGAGAGTCCCACTTCCCATCACGTCGGCGTGGATCGCCCAACTGAATGCTCACGTAGGAAACAAACTTATAGCCGGTTTGGATCTACAGTGGCAATCGTTATTCCTGAATACCAAAGTTACAGGCTTGTTCCCCCAATAGTGTATCACTCAGATGGTAACACCGGCCGGACCGACACCGTTGAAAGGCCTCTCCGAGCTGATCGCGGGAACGTAGCGGGCGAATGGCTGTAAGGGGTGTGGTATACTTCGTCGCTGTAATGAGCGACAGGCTAGCAATCTGACATAAAGCGCGGCGAGACCCGCATCGGAGCAACGGCAACGGCCGTCATAGGAACAGATGTCGCGTGTGCGTCGCAGCGACCTGTCGCGGAGGGCTGACATACTGCAAATGGGCCCTAGCCTGTCGCTATTACTGTCGCTGTCGCTGTACAGAGCGACGCGACCGTGTGTCGCAAAAGTATACCATACCCTTAAGCAAAGGCCCGCTGGGCTCATCGCGGGAAGATGTTAAGGCGCCGATCGGACAGGAGATAGCCATTGAAGTTTCCGCCGGATCTCGGGCCCATACGGAGTTCGTCGCTCGGATCGTGGGCAGCATTAAAGCATTCTCTCCATGCCGGGTCCATCCTAGGACGATGGCGGCCAGATTGCGGGGTGGGCGTTGTTCGGTCCGCCATGCGCACGTGGATTACGTGAGATTTCGCACGAGCCGCGCGCGTACATTCCAGCAGAAGATTTTGCTCGCGAGAGAGGAGAAGATTTCCGCCTGGAGGGAAGGATTCGCTCGCGAGGGAGAGAGAAAGTAACCGCTCACTGCCGGCCCAAAGAAACCGCACGGCTCAGTATGAAGCGAAAGATCAATCAGAAGTGCATCCAGGTGCGAGCGGCTCCAAAGTCTACTCTCATCTCGGTTCGAATGGAGCTTGTAGAGGCTATTGCAAAGTCGGATTGTGGTAAGGCAAATACAATGTTCATTACATCGAAAACTATCTTCATATATTCCAATGTGTAGCTCATTTTGCCCATGCGGAGAGATTGGCTATGGCTAACGAGCTCACTGTTGCTGGTGGTCGTGGAAATGAGAACTTCCGCAGAAGACACCAATGGAACAGAACTCGATCCGAGCGGATGAATCCGGTCGTATTAGGTGACATCCCCCTATCTGTGGCAGTTTGCTTCACAGACACGGAGGATTTCGTGCTTTTTGATGACGACAACACTATACATATTCATAGCAGACATGTAGTTCTATAAATATACATATTATTTATAGCACTATACATATTTACATATACATGTTCGGGAAGTAGAAGTCTTCAGGAAACTATCACTTATTAAATGCACATCAAAACTCTGCTGGTAAGGAGCAAAAGCGTAAAAAATGTGCCAAGAAGTAATTGAAACTTCTTTAATGGGACGGTCGTTTTAAGCAGATTCCAAGCACAATGCGTGCAGAAGGTAGAACTCCGCAATTGTACACTATATTGATTGAAGTGCAAGGAAGTCATACGCTGCCGCTTCTTTTCGCACTGTTGTCGAAGGCAACAAGCGAGGAGTACACGAGGATGTTCAGGTGAATTTGTGATACCGGTGCTTCAAACCAGTGTTTGAAAAACTTTCCTATAGATTCTTCAGTTTTGGGTCCTTCTTGTGAAATCAGTGAAAAGAGCAAAAGCTGAGCGCTCTCGGTTTTGCATGAATACCGTTCAAGAGAGGAAACTCCGAAATAGAATTGATATCCTTCATTTTACGTGGCTTAAGGGCTGATTTGGTGAATCACTTCCACTTCTGCTGTGTCCCGGAGTAAGCTTTGTGATGGATTTTGAAGCAGCTGCTATAAATTCTGCTAAGCTTGGCGCGGAGGTTCACGGAAGAGCAAAAATTGTAATATAAACGGAAGTTAAGATGTTCTGTGACACTTTGTTATGTTTTTGGAGGTAGCATTTGCGTCGAAGTTTCATTCCGTATTTTCCGTGGTACATCGCCGATCCTTTCTTACAATATTTGAATAGCAGCACAAAGCACTACCACCTGGGCCTCCATCACTATAGCACTATTTCGTCACATCTCTAACCACTCCAAAACAGTATTGAACCGTATGTGGATTTCAGTTCACCAAAACCTTCAAAGTTTAGTTAGGCTCATGCAATTGTGCAACCATTTAGGGGGAGGGTGGGGGGATTACGTTTTTCGGTTCTCAGCATTCTGCCGAGGAAAAACCAAAAAATCAACGAGCAGTCTGAGATCTTTTCCTTCCTCCAGCAAAACGATATCATCCTCATTGCGTCGATGAGATTCAGTTCCCGGCATCACCTGAGGTCACGACCTTCGTGCGTTGATGACACACCAAAATCATTCACGTGACTTACAACCACCTCCCAGACTTTATACCCCTCCCCAAACCCGGACATAAGGAATTCACTTATTATTGAAGGCTGAAACACTAAAATTTGAGAGAATTCAATGCATGTGTATGAGCTTTTAGCTATGTCAAAAAGAAAGTTGTTTTCATGGGCGATTTTGGTAAGTTGAAATGGGTGGCAATTAAGCTACATAAATCCCTGCAAAAGCGGTTTTTAATTTTTTTTTTGAATCTGAGGCTATGGAAGTTATGTGGCGGGTGCCGACCGACGAGAAAACGACATTGAACGATAGTCATTGTGCAGTTACTGTTTCACTTCAAATACGCGGTAATGCATAAAAGCCTAGAGAGGCTACTGATCTATCGCGACAAGGCACATAACGCCCTATTTTGTTGGTGAGCTCACACTTATATCTAAGGCAGTCACTGAAGACTGGATTTGATAAGCCTTCCCCACTGCATCCCGAATCTCATTCTTAGAAAAAAAACAAGAATAATCGCGAGTCACCGCTTTCAGCTCACTGAACTCTAGTAGTAGCTTCTGTCGGGAGCTCATTCCATAGTTTGATGACACGATTCAGAAATGATTGCTTATAGTGTTGAGTTCTAACCTTGTTCATTAATAGCCGTAGCGGGTGCGCCCTAGTCAAGGAATTGGTGTTAGAAAATGTGAACATACTTTCAGTGTCTATGTCATTTGTATTACGGATAAATTTGAAGAGCAAAACTTGATCATAAACGGTTCTGCGAAAGACCAGGGTGGAAGCGCCTAAGTAGGACAGTCGTTCCTGGTAGGGTACCCCAAAGAGACCGGCTCTGGCAAAAATACGTGAAGTGAAGCTCCTTTGTACACTTTCCACCGCATCAATTAGCGTCTGCTTGGAAGGCGACCACAGTGGGGTACAATACTCTAGAAGCGGCCTCACATAAGTTGAACAAAAGTTCGAAAAGTGTTTCAGTTTTTCTTGTTGCGAAAGCCCGCAAAATAAAAATTGACCTGGTTTGGGCGAGAGCTGTTATCCTGTTCACATACTCATCAAAGGCAAGGGTGCTAGAGTATTGTATCCCGAGGTCGCGATTCGAGCGAGAGATGCCTAATTCGTGGTCACCTAAATAGAATCTGCAATCACTGGGATGTTTCGGACCAACCAACATTACTGTAGTTTTGTCATACGAAATATCGAGTTCCCAAATGGAAGACCATTCGAAAAGCGCATCAAGGGCGGATTGTAAAGACTGAGGAGAATTGTAGGAGAATAGTTTTGTGTCATTTGCGTAGATGGAGCAGTGTACGGAATCGGGGATACAGTCGGGCAAATCATTGATGTAGAGTAGAAACATAAGTGGGCCCAAGCATGTCCCTTGTGGCACCCCGGACGTTGTAGAGTAGGCGGAAGAAGTGGCGTTATTGACAATAACTTTCTGCTCACGATTACTCAAGAAGGCCTGAATGAATTTAAATAACTGACCATGTATGCCATACGCGATGAGTTTTTTGAATAGCAGACTGAGTTGTACCGAATCGAAAGCTTTGCTGTAATCAATATAGCAAGACGTCACATACTCATTTCGATCAACCCGTTTTTGCCATAAGGGAATTGTGGTCATTAGGGCAGTAACTGTGGACTTCTTCTTGAGGAATCCATGCTGGGATTTGTGTATCAAACTGTTTTCTTCAAAATACTCGGCCAGCTTTCTACAGACAATCCTTTCCATCACTTTGCTCACGCAGGACGTCAAACAGATTGGTCTATAGTTGCATGCGCCTGACTTGCACCCTTTCTTGAATATAGGTTTCACAAGCCCCAAGCGCCAAACAGATGGGACCTCACCGTGAAGCCGAAAACGATTAAATAGTAAGGTTAAGGCGGGCGTGACATCTATTGTCTTTCTTGAGGAAAACGTACGGTAGACGGTCAGGAGATGTAGACGTGCAATTAGGCAATCGGGATAGGGAGCGAAAGATCTCTTCACTACTTATGTCCAAGTAATCGATACTTGCATCGGTATACATTTGACAGCTGACCCCAGAGTGGGAGGGTTGCTTGTAAACAGATCTAAAAAAAAGCAGCAAACGTATCAGCCATTTCTTGATCTGACGTGCACGGCTGCCCATTGCTGTTTTTAATAGTACCGATATTGCCTGAAACTTTTAGACGCAGATTGCAGAATTTGAAGAAAGACCTTATATTATTACTAGAAGCAATCTTATCCTCTTGCAACAATCTGTGTTTCGCCATTTCCCGTTTTAACTTCGCTGATAAACGACGATATCTTTGTACACCAAGTTGAAAACGAGCATTAAAAAGTCTTGCGACACGCGCTTCAAGCCTTCTTATTTTGCTGGGCAGTTTTGAACCTTCACATTTAGCTTCAACACACGGGATTAATTGCGAAGTTAGTCCTGTACATGCATTAACAAAGACTTCATAACACTCGTTTGTAGACGAAGAGCTATCAAACACACTACGCCAGTTCATGCTACATAGACCTTGGCATATAGCGTCGTAGTTCCCCTTCGAAAAGTCTAAATGTTTCCTGCACACTGTACTGTCGTTGCGGGCATGTGATAAGTTGAAAGTTATAGAACAGTGGTCGGATGTAGAAAAGGGAGGATGAGTATTCAAGTTTACGATGACTGACCGGTCGTTTGTCAAAACAAGGTCAAGGTAGTTGTTGTTCAAATTGGTGGGTGAGTTAATCAATTGCTCGAGGGCATAGCAGCTAACCAGGTTGACGAATTCGCGAGAAGTTCTACAAAGCGTGCGACTCTTCTGGTTAGACAGTGGCCATTCGATGGAGGGAAGGTTAAAATCACCAATCAATACGCAGTCGCAGTGCTTATCAAGTATTTCACGACAAGAATCTAAGAACACCTGAAACGAAGGTAAGTCACACGAGGGGCTGCGATACACCAGTATCATGTATATACAAGACGGTTGGGTATTAAGGCAGATCACGAGGGACTGACAGTAAGGGGAGTAATTGGTTGAGGCGATTACAGAGTGGGGAATCTCACTATTAATCAGGGCTAAAACTCCACCTCCAGGGGTACTGCCTTCTCTATCACACCTATAGACATCGTACTGAAAACCCTGAGAAAGCGTAGCGTCGTGAATATTAAGTGGTTTGCACCAAGATTCAGTTATCAAAACAATGGATGGGCGGGTAGAGAGGAGACGTTGAATCTCGGGTAGTTTGTTGCAAACTGAGCGGGCATTGAAGTATACCACTGATTTACTAGAAAAATTGAAAAGATTGGATAATGGTTGCAAATTATCTTTTGGATCTGATAACGTCAACGGGTAGGTTCCATTTCGAGAGGGTTGGTCTCAAAGACTGTAGGACGTGCGAGGCGTTTGAGAGGAGGCAGCGCGATTAATAGTGGATGTATTGACGCAAGATTGGTCTGCAGGCATACTCTCAGATCATGTTGACCCCAATTCGTATGCATGGCTGTTGCTGGGTTGAGGGTTCACGCGTGGAAAGGTCTGCCTGGGAAAATCGCGGGGAACTCGCAGCTTTTTGATCTCAAAATCTCTAACCACGTAGGAGAGTTTGCCAGCCATTGCATTCATTTCACCTGCCTCTTTGCGAAGTGAGCGGTCGAACTGCAGTTCCTCCATAGTGTAATCGCGCCTCGCATAGGAGTGTACGAAATCTTTAGTGAGACTCTGTCTACCTGTGCGCATGTGAGCTAGTAGGCAGTCTCGAAGCACCTGAGACGGCAATGTAATTTTGATAATACGACCACTGGCACCAATTGAGGTAGGTTTGGCAAGCGGATGGCGTTGAGATTTGATCTTACCCTCATTGAAACTATTAATCAATTCTTCCTCACCAGAGGTATGGACAACTTCCTTCAAAATTTCATAATCGAATTGTCGCGTGGCTCTATCATCAGCTTTCTCACCAATTCCAACCCATGTGATCTTTCGTGACTTCTCGCTGATCTTCTCATTGTCGGTTTGAACCTTTACCAGCATTGAGTAAAGTAGGTTCTTCTGGTGATCAGCACGTGGTGAGACAGTTGAGGAAAGTTTGCCTTCTAAATCAGATAGACGTGAGAGAATGAGTTTTTGATTCTCTTGAATAGAGGCGATTTCGCTAAAAACCTTCTCAAAAGAGAGGGTGAGCGAACGTTCAATCGAAGAAGAATAGTGATCAAATCGCTCAATCAGCCTGGTTGCCCACAAGGGCATGCCTCCATCACCATTGTTTGTCGATTGAACATTCTTCTTCATACGTGTAGCCATGTTCGACTTCAGTTGATGGAGATCCTTGCCAGCAATCCGATCAGAGCACGAAGGCACAACCGCACACCAGGGGTGACTTATGAGAACTGATGAAACGCGTATGATTCGTCTTCTTCTACGATTACAGCTAAGAACCAAGAACAGTTCGTATAAATTCTGGCATTGAAGAGAAAAAAGGAGTTATTCGATTACTCGGTATTCGAATGGCACAACTGTAGTATCTTCTGTTTCGTAGTGGAATTTATTTCGTTTAATCGCGTGCGTCTGCGCGCGTATGCTTCGTCTTCTTCTACCCACACTTTCTCGCTCTCGTCTCTCCCTCGCTCCGCACAAGCGTTTCGAAGAAGCAGAGCAAATTTGCCTTCGAGCAAGGGAACATCTAACTAACTGCCACGATGAGAGGGTACTTACATTACAAACAAATACCACACGTATTCTAAGCAACGAGAACGCAAAACTGTGTACACGAGGTGACGCGGGGAGAGGAGCGATGCTTCTTGAGACTCTCCATTGGCTGACTCGATCGGGTCAGGGCGCAAAAGAAACAAAACCCAGTGTTAAATTAGTGCAGAGAGACGCGGTATCGGAAGTTCACTTAGGGCCAAACTGCTTGAATCATCGCTACCCAAGAAAATTTGAACGCAAGTTCTCCTGCGGTGTATTTTTTAAAGATTTATAATGAAAGAAATATGATTGGATTAGCCTAAAATGGGAATGTCTTGCTAAATGACTAGCGGTTTTTATTGTGTAAGGATTTCTAGCTAAGGTGCCATATTTTTCAGCTTCACCTAGAATGGCCTTTTTCGGGCTTCACCTGTAATCCACATGTCAAGGGGATCACAAATTTTTGTTATGAACAATTTTCAACGGATGGACGGATGGTCCGTAAATCATAGAGATGAAGGGAAAACTGTAGAAAGTTCCCAAAATTCGTTGTATCAGACTCTAAGTAGTGTAATTATTCGAGTGAAATTACGGTCTGGGGCTGCGGACTACCGCGTCTGAGACGGGTCCGGCACACAAAATCGTGCAGGGATCACGGACAGTTTTTAAATTTTTACGTGGAAGCAGTCTTGGGAGGAGTGCAATTTCGAAAATTCTTCAAGTGAAATAGAAACCATTATTAGAAACCTCAGGACAGAAAAGGTTAGTTCCACAAACTGCTGGAAGAATCTTCGATTTATTCCTCAACAGGACGTAAGGTCGTTCCTTCGTCGAGACCCTTACCAACGGGCAGCTGGACCCTTTCTGCCAGTGGCAGAGTTGTGGCGGATCATTAGCAGCATTTGTGTGGAAATAGCGCAAACTTCAACCATGGGGATTTTCTCACATAGAAGATTTAACTGCATTTCTACAATGAAGGAGCGCATTGTAATTATAGGGCTTTCGGGACTTTAATACCCGCCACCATCCCTCCGTTTCAGGTGTTTTAATGTTACTTTGAAACAGAAACTTTTTTCTCTTCTGCTAGTGCGACGCTTTGGCCGGTTTTTTTTTCTGACCGTGAGAGATTTAAAACGTTCAGAAAATCCACTTGGTTTTTGGGCGGAGCGCCGCGAAGCGGCGCGAACCCCCCGGCCTATGGTTCCCGGACAAAGCGCCGCGAAGCGGCGCTTTGGCCGGTTATAATATATGAGGGTAGAACATGGTGTAGAATAATGATGTTTGTAAAGCGCGAACATATGAAAAAGGTTAGACAACCATATTTCCAGCTAGGAATAGGCCCACTCCTGTACTCAGATCTTCTCTAGGTCTTGGTTCTTTTCTAATTTCCATTCGAGAAAATTTGCTTCCACGGTTGATCGATTTCGGCACTGGTTCAGGGAACCTACCAGTGTCGCGAGGCAGTTGCAACGATGCACTACCGTAGCGCCTGCGCTGAAGCGACTTCTGATAATAGGTTCGTTGGGGTGGAGACAGCAGTCCGAGAGGTGAAGATTGTTTAGGATGCCTGGGTGGAGAATAGTGAAGGTTCCCTATAGACTTGCAACTTAAAAATTTGACGTTACCTTAATCCTCTTTTTCCTGCATTCAATATATTTATATGTGTGAGATGTTAGTAGACCCAAATCCAAGACGTTAGTAGATTTATTCGGTTGACGTTTCGGCTATATCGCCTTCGTCGGAACCTGGAAGAATCAAGAACAAATGCGACATATCCTCCCAAGCAACCTTTCGAATCACAAGAACAAAGTCCGAAATAACCACAAGATTTGTACTAAAAAAGCAAAAACACGATCACAGAATGCTCACGTTACTCGCGCCGAGCCAAGTTAGTAGTGGGCACCCTAAGGGGTAGATGCAGTGGGTGGTCAGAAGAAGCGCGTCCTTGACATGAAGACGTTGAGGTCAAAATCTAAAGAGGTCAAGAAACGGGGCGAGCTCAGCTGGTATGACAAGACATTCCTCTTCCCTGTTCATTTTAGGATCTTTGGCTGTTATCCAAAACGCTTCGAGAGTCTTGCGTGCCGCAGTTTGTGGCTCCCGCGCTAGAATTTTAATGGTAACCTCAAACTCCAGGTCCTCATGGCACAGTCTTCGGTGCGTACCCAACGGCGTGGCAGGGTTGGATTTCCTTAGGCCCGCAAGATGTTCTTTAACGCGTGTGCATAGAAAACGCCTGGTTTCCCCAATATATTCGTCATGACAAAGACCACACACGATAACATAGACCACCCCTGACGTCATGCAGTCTCCCTCGCGTCCAAATGGGCATACTAAGCGATCCGGAGTAGCGCAAATTCGATCATACAACCGATTCCGGATCAGCTGGCGTTTTAGGTTAAGAGGCGGAGTTTCAACAATCCTGACCGCGTCTTCAAGACTGTATTTACTTTGGGCCACGCGGACCGCTGCGCTAAAAGCGTCAGAGACAAAGGGAATGCAGAAAGGAACTTTTGCAGTATTGTCCGACGTTGCGGCGCCGTGCTCCCTGGGCGGTCTGCCGGTACGATGGCCCCCTGGGGCGGCATGCACGTACGCGGCGGGTTAGGTTGGGGTTAGGCAGGGTTTGGGGCGTCGGCGCGTTTGATCATTGCTGTGCGAGTGCTGGCGATAATCACTAGTTGGGGCCTCAACGGGGTTTTGGCTGCCCCACCCTCCTACGTAGGGTTTGCGAGGGAACGATTTTTCAGTGCTAGCCTAACCCCCTTTTAGCCCTCGCGCTGCTATCATCAAACGCGCCGACGTTCCAAACCCTGCCTAACCCCAACATAACCCGCCGCGTACGTGCATGCCGCCCCTGGATGGTATCCATTAGATAATGCAACTTTTCGCGCTAGCTCTAGTGAGGCAGCTCTTTCCATGCTGTCGGACGAAACCCTTTTCGCTGTGCTGTATAAGTTCTTAATGACTGCACGCTTTGTACTAGACGGGTGCGCAGACATGGAATGAACCAGAATATTTTTATTGCTGGCCATACGATACACACGATAACACTGGCTCGGCGCGAGTAAGGTGAGCATTCTATGATCGTGTTTTTGCTTTTTTAGGTACAAATTTCGTGGTTATTTCGGACTTTGTTCTTGTAATTTGAAAGGTTGCTTGGGAGGATATGTCGCATTTGTTCTTGATTCTTCCAGGTTCCGACGAAGGCGATATAGCCGAAACGTCAACCGAATAAATCTACTAACGTCTTGGATTTGGCTCTACTAACATCTCACACATACTAACGACGAACCATGCCAAGATTCACAGAAAGTCGAACATGGAAAATATTTATATTTTTATGCATTCATTTTGGAACATTTTTTTCGTTACTTAGATGGCCTCCTTCACAAATTCACTACTCTTAATGTGATCCGCATGAGTCATGAAAAATTTCCTTAGAGCTGTCTTGGAGTCAAAAATTTTCGGAAAATTCCTTCAAGCGATTTTTTAAAAACTACCTGTTCTTGGCTCATAACATTTTTGTCCTTTAAGATGGATCTTCGAACGGAAATGTTTCCAAAATCTTCACGAAATTTTGGATCTAATAATGTTTTCATTTTGAGAAAATACCTTCCCAATCTCTCAGCCGATTTCAAATTATGAACTTACGTTTCTTTCACCAAAAGCAATCAGTTTTTCGTCCACAACTTTTTCACCCTAGAAGATAGCCTTCTAGTGGAAATTGTTTTCGGAATCCCCATGAAATTCGGCATCGACTAGCGTTTTCAGTTTCAAAAAACACGTTCACCTTCTTCCAGCCGATTTCAGTTTATAAAGTGCATTTTTTTTTCGCCTGAAATCATCGGTTTTTCGTCCATTACTTTTTTGTGCTTAGAGATAGACAATTGGTGAATCCTGTTTTCAGAACTTCGATGGAATTCTGCGTCGACTAGTGTTTCCAGTTCAGAAAAATATGCTCTCTTATCTTCAGCCTAATTCATTTTACGAAACACCGGTTTTTTGCCTATAACTCTTTCACCGTTGAAGATAGGGTTTTGGTGAAGGTCGTTGTTGAAATCTACGTAAAATTGTGCGTCGATTGATATATCGGGTTCCAAACTTTGCTTGCCGCATAAGCCAGCCAGGTCGGTGGAGCCGAGCCCCGTTGTTGGCTCCAGCAGAACTCTGCGTCTCTCATTTATATCATAAAGACGAGAGCACCCTATGGAGAAGATAGGGTTCTGGTGAAGGTACTATGGAGCTCGGCTCCACCGACCTAGCTGGCTTATGGGGCAAGCAAAGTTAGGAACCCGATATACCATTCTACGCAGAATTTTACGTAGATTTCGAAAACAACCTTCACCAAAACCTTGGCATAAAAATCGCTTATGAGTAAAAATACTAACACCATGAAGTTCTCAAACTTTGAGCGTTTTGCTAAATTAAAGCTGCTAAATAGTGGAAAGACTTGATGAGTGAGCCAATCTTAAAAGAAAGCATATTTCCTATTGATTTCAACGAACATGTTTGTCGTGCATCTTCAGTATTTACATTGCTGTTTTGTGCGATTGTTCTAAACATCGTCATAAATCAAATCAATCAAATCAAATCAGAACCCTATACGGTTGAAGAGTTATAGGCGAAAAACCGGTGTTTCGTTAAATGAATTAGGCTGAAGAATCGAGAGAATAGTTTTCCAAGCTGGAAACACTAGTCGACGCAGAATTCCATCGAGATTCCGAAAACAACCTTCACTGAAGGTCTATCTCCAAGCACAAAAAAGTTATGGACGAAAAACCGATAACTTCATGCAAAAAAAATGCACTTTATAAACTGAAATCAGATGGGAGAAGGGGAATGTTCTTTTCAAAACTAAAAACGCCTTTCGATGAAACATTTTATGATGATTCCGGAAACAACCTTCACCAACGGTCTATCTCTAAGCACAAAAAAAGTTATGGACGAAAAACAGGCAGTGACACTCACCCAATCTTGAAAATGACTTGCATGAGCGTTGGGTCACTCTCATTCTTTTTCGGGACGTTTCACCGATTGTCACCGGTTTTCCCAATAGTGAGGGTTCCCCCCTTCACCTGCCCAGAGGTGAAGGTTGGGAGCTATTCGAACGACCTTCATTGAAAATTGCCGACCCACTCAGGTGTTCGAATTATACGAAAGCTATTCGAATTTTTCAGATGTCCCACTCAAACAGAAACGCCAGGTCGGGCCAACGGCGCTGAAACCGTCTCTAAGCTGATTGTGGGAGCATGGCGGGCGAATGGCGCTAAATAGAAGTTTCGCAGGGCTGATCGCCGGACGACACGAACTCGTCGGTTGGATTAGTGTTGTTTTCCCAGCCATTCGCCCTTGGTCCTATTTGCGTTTCTGTTCAAGCAAATCTTGAGACTATGAATATCCTGTAACACCTGAATCAGGCAATCAACACCTCATGAGTATGCATCGATACTGACGTTGTCCGTGCATGGGAGTCTGATATTGATGGCTAGTGATTTTTTAGCGAAGTCCTGGACTGCGCGTTAATTTTTTTATTCTTTTGTCGTTCGAAATAACACTGAAAAATGCCAGCAGTCGTGTGTTAATGCCAAAGTTAAAATTTCGAGGAAAAACGCACAAGAACAACTTACGACGGCTATTCACTGGTGTCCGCACGCCCCCCAGTTAACGAGATTTTTATGATTGCTTGTGCATCCGTCATTTATTTTGCTCCTAAAGCAGTCAACGGTCTTCTAGAATTCTCAGCAATTACTTTAGAAGCAAAACAGAAGACGGCAAAACATGCATTCATCGAAATCTCAATAATCGGGGGCGGGAGAACACCAAGCAATAACGTGTTCCTGAACAACTTTTCTCCAACTTTTCACCTATTTTCATTTTTGTTATGGTCAGATCTACCTTTTCATGAGGATAGCACAACACCCGATTTTCATCGTGAACCATGCCTTTGAGCTGTATGAAACAAAATCGGCAGCGAAAGGGAAAATTCGCGGAAAAATTCATCAACATTAAAAAAAACAACAGCGTGATAACAAGAATGCACAATCGTCTTGAAGGTATAGTCTGCGCTCAATTGTCGGTGTTTTCTGCAAATGGCATATACTGCGCGCTACATAACGTCGGCTTAGCTGCCAACCCAATAGATTATGTTAGGTTTTAGTTACTTAATCCATTTCCAGCCTGTTCCCCATACATAGGTTGGAGAAAAAGTTGGCGTATTAAATGAGGTAACATCGGCGTGGATCGGGAAGAGACTTTGCGTTCACTGTTGAGTTAGCGCAAACTCGGCGCACCTATGCTATAGCATATGGCACCGACTTTGCGCCAACCTTCAACAGTGAACGCGAAGTCTCTTCACGATCCATGCCGACGTTAGCTATTCGTTGGAATGCATGAGAATTTCTGAATATTCGAGGATCGGCAATTCAAATCCAGGTGTCGGGTGATTCGGCTGTCTCAGAACATTGATATACATCTGCTGTGCGTGGAGTGCACAATGCTCCTTGACGGGCAATATGCACGCCTCCGCGTGAAGATGTTCTATTGGGGAGCTCCTTTCACAATCGGTAGCAATTCTAAGCGCAGCATTCTGTACACGCTGCTGCTTATTTCAGGAGCTGTCAGACACCAGGTGCTGCCACACTGGTGCCGCATATTCCAGAGCCGGCTGAAGTATTGCTCTGTAGGTTCTCAATATAGTCTCTCGGCTGCTTCCCCATCCCCATGATGTTCCTCCGAGAGCTCTCAAGATAGTAAGCCTAGCCTTGACGACTGTTTGTTTCTTTTCGCATTTTGTGGAACTTCAGTGACGGATCAAGAATAAGGCCAAGCATCTTGGGGAATTTTGCTGCTGGCAACCGGTCACCATCCCATTTAAAATCTCGGTGGGCACTGTGTTCCTTGGTGTTTGTTGTGAACACTGAAACAGAGGATTTTGCGGCAGAGACTGTGAGCATCATTTTATCGAGGAAGAGCTTCAACTCGACGAGATAGGCACTGATCTTGTTAGCGGCTACCTGCAGGTCACGGTCCTGGCACATGATGGTGATGTGTTCGCCATACATAACAATCTTTACATCATTGGGAGGCTCGGGAATGTCCTCAAGATACAGGCTGAATAGGGCAGGGGACAACAATCCGCCTTGCGGAACACCGGCTGCTATTGGAATGCTATCGGATACGTTATTCTAGAACAGAAGCTTAGCCCGGCGACCTTTCGTGAGCGCTGCAATCCGTCGCTTCTGCCATGATGTTAGCGACGACTTGAGCAGTTTCTATGACACCAGTCCCAAGTTAACAGAGTCAAACGCTTTGCTCAGGTCAAGGGCGACGGCCACCGTTCTCAGGGGCTTTTTCATGTTGAACCCATCGACCGCAAAGCCCACGATCATTAATAGAGCAGTAGTAGTAGAGTGAAGTTTCCTGAACCCATTCTGATGCTGCTGTCGCTCATTTTGATCAGCCAGGTCCCTCACGATCAACTTTCCAGCTAATTTGGCGACGGGCGATAACAGGCTTATTGGTCGAAAGCCTTTTGCCGTGCTTTGGGACTTGCCTGGCTTTGGCAATGGTATCACATTGGCTGTCTTCCAAGCTTGGGGTAGAGTGCAGGTCCGGAAAGAAGTGTTAATGATATCTGCAAGCATCGGTAGAAGTTCCATGGGAAGCTTCTTCAGGATGGCTGGGGAGATACCGTCAGGTCCGATAGCCTTCAAATTCCGCATTTCTTTGATAGCCTTCTCTACTTGAGTGAGAGTAAAAGCCTCAGAAGCGTTCATGAGCGGCAACCGGCTCAGCCCTCTAACCGTGACTCTGTTTTGAACGCCTTGCTTGGTATCCTTCATTCCCCAGCTACTCGCAGGGTAGGGCATCACTATCATAGGAGCCGTGCTGTTTTGAGAATGATTACTTCATTTTCATAGTTGCTTCATTCGGAAAAGCAACCGCTTCGCATCCACGATATTGATTGTATGACTGCGAGATGCTCGGAAATGAAGGATACGTGTGGTGAAAAAATCCTGGCGAGTGCATAAGCAGCCGCTTTCCCTGATTTGAAGACGTTCTCCTCGAGCTCAACGCCCATTAGAGAGAGGTCGATTAAGACGCCGTTCGCCGATGCTCCTCGTGAAGTTGATGTACAGAGATGGGCCGACTCCAACATGGAAAGGCTTCGTCTCCTGCGCTCGCCTTCTGAGCCAGATTTGCTCTTGCGTCGCTGCGCTGTGGTCACTCTATTCTGCTCATGTCTTAGGTCAAGAAGATCGAAAGCAGCCGACCAGACGCATTCCCGGACTGTGGTGCTCCCGGACACGACACGGCGCACTTGTTCATGTGCCCGAAGAGACCTACCTCCTTAACCACAATAGACTTTTAGACGAATCCTGTGAAGGCCGCCCAGTTCCTCAACCTATGAAAAAAAACCACTTTGAGGCTGCAGAAGAAGAAGAAATCCAGGTGTACAGATGAATGGATGGTGTGTAGTGTTCCTTTTTAGGTAGCGCAGGAGTAGGGACGAATGTGGAAGAATGTGTCAATGGACGAAAAGGATATGTACGAAAGGAAAGCTCTCACGGATAAGGAGAGATATGCAGAGGTAATTGATTCACAGAACTTTTCTCCCCTTCTAGCTGTTCCTTCTTTTTTCTTTCGTTCCAGGTTGAAGTAAAAAGATTATGAGAATATTGAATTATTTGATCAATTTCATGATTAAAGGCCACTATTTGGGCTGGCAGGTCTTGAAAAAGACGAACGGTTTTTGAAACGCTTCATTTTCCAATACGGAAATCTCAGGTGTATAGCGTCTTCGTTAAATTGAGTGAGGAAGTATCAACGATAAATTTTTTGTTTGTTTTTCCACCGGGAATCGAAGGGACTGGGTCTCACTGAAGCTAAAGGGTCGAAAGGACGAACAAAAACGGACCTAAAAGAGCCCTTATCAGCTCCGAAATCCGCCCGTGCTAGATCGATCTAATCAGTCGATACGTATGTGATATACGTTAGGAAAGGGCTAACGCAAGCGGACTTCGGAGCCGATAAGGGCTCTTTCGGGCTCATCTTAGTTCGTTCTTTTGATCGTATCGCTCTCATGAAACCCCTATCTTTCGAATTCCGGCGAAAAAAACGAAGGCGAAATTTATCGTAAACACTTCCTTCAATGGAGGGGCTGCGGCTGTAGATCGTTGGTCGCGATCGAGACCTTGCTGAAAGGTGTTGTCGCGTGCGCCGCTATGCCCGTCGCAATTATTGCGTCTCGTCCACTCGCTCGAATAAATGTGGCGCAAAGCCTTATCGTACATCGCACGTTTTCGCGAATTTTTTCCATTGGCGCTTTCTCACGTCTTGGGGTAAAAGTATTATCAGCCGATGGGGAAAAAGGGAAAGGAAAGGATTTTCGAAGAGAATTGTTTTCAAGCATTTTCGAGCGTTGTTTTTTCTATTTTTGAGGGTTTTGTTTTCAAACAATAGTGGGTGGGGGAATATCCCATGTGCTTCTTTGTATTCTATTTTAACTTGCGTAATCACATTTTTTTATGAATTGAATTTTTATGAAAGTTAGCTTAGTTTCGGTTTTTTTTCTCTTCTCTGCCTTACTTGCCGTAATTCTACTCATGTTTATCAAAAGTTTAGCGATAAGTTGTAGACAGGGTCCAGCGAGGTTTCGCCTGCTCTTAAAAAAAATTTGGCACTAAATAAAACCCAAAATTCTCAGGGCACCGTAAAGGTGGTGGACTAAAATTAGGGAAAGTTCTCACTTGAGGTGGAGGCTCATTGAAATTTACTTTTCTACTAAGTTTTGGTCGCAGAGAGGGGGGTCGTAGCTCCATAGAGGTCAGCTATAACGCCCCGCTGGACCTTGGCTAAATGCAGATCATTCGGAAGGGAATTATATGCTCTGCAAGGTAGTTGACTTGGTTTTGAACCGTTTTTATCGATTTTCGGATCGATAAGGCGGAGGATCTGAAAGAAGCTCCAATATATTGATCCGAAAATCAATGAAAAATTGGTTCATGCACACTATTAGAGATTTGAAAATTCCGTAGTCATGCGGTGAATGTGGTCGTTCAAAAGAGTGTTTCCGTGCAAAATAATTCTACATTCGGGTTTTTTATTGGTTTGTAAGTCAGTAAAGGAGGCCTGTTTTTGACCCTCCACTTGATCGATTCGAAAATCGATTAGAGAATTTTTGTTAAAAATCCATTCTAGTGTCTTGTAGAGAAAATATTTTTAAGGGATACCTAGAAGTACGGATGGGGTCATTTTCTCCACCGGCCAATCGGCAATGTCTAATTAGGGACTGATACCAGCACAAACTGGAGTTTTGAAAAATGGTCTGTTGAGTGTTGTGGGGAAGGTAAGGAGAAACAATTTAAAGTGTGATAAAATTCCTTAATGCACATTCGTACTGTTGTTCTCTGGGCCAAATTTCGGTCCGCATTTGCGGACTACGGCTGTTTCATCATGCGGCACGTGATACTCGTGCTTTGACAACTTGGACCCGGCACGATTATCACGTGCTGCATGATGATGCAGCCGTAGTCCGCGGATGCGGACCGGGGTTCGACTCGGAGAACGATAGTAGATTAAATCTACGGAAAATGAGGGAAAGTTATTTCAGATTCTACAAATTTAAACATTTTGGTCCCGAACTTTGTCCAGGGAAGTTGTTTGGGGCGCTGAACACCAATATAAGACCCTTTTCCAGTTTCTCAAGAAGATAGCTGTAGGTTGCAGTAGGAAAGGCCATTTGGCTACAGTAACCTACCGTAATCTTCCGAAAAGCCGAAAATGGACCTTATATTCGTTTTCTGCGCCCCAAATAACCTCATTGATCCACGTTTGGGATAAATATGGTCATATTTCTGGAATATAAAAATACATTTTTCGCTGTTTTTGATCTACTGATGTTCATTAAGTGTTGGAATTCCAAAAAACATGTTTGTTACTTTTTAGTATTGATTAAGTATGTATTTTTCTCAGGAGATGCGTGACTACAAAACAGCCATTACGAAAAATCCCGGTCTGGAGCATTTGGAAGACGAACACGCACATATGCATTTGGTTCACGTGGACGAGCATGATCTTCAGGGAGGCCAAATTGTTTAGAGGAGAGATGGTGTGCCACTAAAGGAATGGAAATTTCTGGAGTTTTACTCTTGTTTTTCCCGCCCCATTGTGTCAATCTCGAGGTTCCCCTAAGGAGGAGAAGGAGTTCAACTTACGTTTTGTCTGGTATTTGTTGTGACATGATGTAATTCCCTTGAGTGAGTTGCAGGAGATGTGGAAGATTCATGACCAGTTCCGCATCTTTTGTAGCTCAGCGGGCTCTGTCACAGCGTTTTTTGATCCCATGGTATCAATCCGTCCTTAATAGCAAGGGTTGAGCTTATCGGAATAAACTCCATGCCTGTAGCTGCTCTCTGATGGTGTATATTGTTTTGTTCCGTATATATTTCCACTTCAGAAATATAGTTTTTGAATGTTTAGCGTAATTATACATACCGTAGCGCACGAATGTTCTACCGTATTGCCCCCGAATTCCCGTCGTCTACGTGTACCTGCGCTGAAATACTGTACAGTACATAAATTGTCTTGTTGTTGTTGTTCTTGTGTGTACCAGCGAGACGATCGCAATACAGGAATTCCGGCCGGAATAAAGGCTGCCGCTATTGATTGGGATTGATGGTTTTGTCGTTTTCGTTTTCCCATTGCCTTAGAAAGTCAAGCCAAGTTGTTTATTACTGACAGTAACGACTAGTGATGTATGGGATGTCGAATCATGTGGCGGTTAACTTCGGCGGTTCTCGCTTGTCGTGATTGAATTTGACGAATTGCAGTGTGGACGAGGGATAGTGCAGTGGTTCCACGTGTTGAAACTGGGAATTTAGATGAGGATAATGGACTTATTTAGGGAATGTTTCAGTCTGTATTTAACTAGACCACCTCGCTGGGTCATCCCCACCATTCCAAAGATGGTGAATGTTTTCTGCTCAATTCTGGCTCTCATTCTTTAAATCTGACATCGGATTTTGCTACGGGCACCGTTGAGCCTATCAGCCAATTTTTAGGGTGTTTGAGGAAATTCTTTCGAATTGAACTGAAAACTTTCAACTGGGGTTATTTAGGGCTCCGAAACGCGGATCTGGGGTTCGTTTGTCGCTACACTCATGGTTACTGTAGGTTACGGTAGGCATAATGTCTTTTAATTGGCGTTACGTACCTTAATATTTCGAAGATCGACAAGTGGAATTTCGGTGCTGAACACGAATTTGAGTGAGACCTCCAACTCGTGTGCAGCGTCCCAAATAATACACAGTGAAATTTTGAGCCAAATCTGACGCTTCGACCAAGCTACCGTATACTCACCATAAGCTTCCGTAAACTATCAAAAATCGATAAACGGATTGCAGATTCGTGTATGGCTTTGCAAATAACCCCCAGAGCAGCAATTTGAGCGATTTAAGTCAAATCTGGAACATTTTTCTGAAACGCTTTCAGAACCCCTAATTGAGAAGGTAACCGCACATCCGAAAATCCGTAAAATTTCAAAACACTCAGTTTGCGCAAAGTTCGGGAACCATGCTTTAACCCAAACTTCGCGCAGAGGGGTGTTTTGGGCGCTGAACACGATTATGAGGTGCGTTCCCAGATTTTCGAAAGCATAGTGAGCGTTTTGGAAAGTTTAAAAGGCCAAAATCGACCGTTTTGAGCTTATAACTTCCTGTATCCTGAGGCTCGGGACGGGTTACTGCGCAGTTTTACTATAGGTGCCCAAGAGGCATAACGTCGGCATGGACCCGGAAGAGACTTCACGTTCACTGTTGAATGTTGGCGCAAACTCGGTGTCATGTGCTATAACATAGGTGCACCGAGTTTGGGCCAACCTCAATGGGAACGCAAAGTCTCTTCAGTGTCCATTCCGACGTTACAATACAAGTAGTTTTTTTTTGCAGACGCGTTTACCGCCGTAAACACTTCCCTTGTAAGGAATGTAGCGTATATGAGGTGTGGTTTTTAGTTCGTACTTCGTGTCCAGAGTGTCACGGTCGTAAGGGGTTGTTCTGGGCGTAATAGCTTTGGCTGGTGGAATCTGTACACGGAAGAGGAGGAGCCGAGCACGAGCTTAGCAGCCCTGACGCGACTGCACGCGGCGAAAAACCACTGAACAGATCAACTCTTCCGCTTACTCCGTTTTCGTGTATCGGTTACACGAACCCTCATTTTCTAAGGCCTATTGCATACCTCCCATGATGTTTGTCATCAATATCGATCGAAAATCGGAATTGCTGATATGCACTGGCGCGCGTAGCGGGAAGCATGCACCAAGCCATATGGCGTGTTGACGAGTGATTGCAAACCACGCGGTAAGAATTTTTGGGAATGCTACTATGTAAAAAAGTGTGTTGCTCGGATCGTGGTGGAATTACGGCTTTATGTGAAAAACTCGGGGACAAAAATCATCGTGAACACTGCCTTTAAGGGCAAGGCTTGAAGACCACTTTCCATTTGTCATGCTCTATTTCATGAATGAGCCCGGCAAACATTACCGGTAATTTTGGATGCCTAAAAACTTAAGGATACTAGATTGGAAAGGGTTAGAGATGAGGATCCGCCACCAGACGGCACAAACTCCACATGCAGAACAACTTCGCAAATGACAGTGACGAGGCTTCCAAATGCAAGAAGCTTCGCAGACGTATTTGGTATGGAATTCAAATTCAACTTCACCGTGTGCTCAGACTGACTTTTCTTTACAAATGACGGTTTTTCGTGAGCCCTTTTGACATTTTCGTTCCCTAGAGAGTGTCAAAGCTAAACAAAAACATGAAAAAAAAAAACGAAACGAGCAACCAATAGCAATATGTATACGGCCACGAAACTTGAATGTGATGGGCTTGCCCCACCCACTTCCTCGGTAGCCTTAGGGAGGTGGGTGGGGCGCACACACCACATTCAAGTTTTTGGACCATATGGAGCAATTTATTGCTGGCTTTCAGCCGACATTGTTGTTGTAATGGGCCTCGTTCAGGCTTTTAGGCTTTAGACACAGAAAGGGAAGCGCCCACGAACAGTCTGTCTGGCTAATCGCACTGCACGCGGTGCTCCTTCGACGACATTAGCGCAGCGGCTTTCTGTCACTCATCCCATGTACCCGTCGAATTGTCACTAAGTGCCTCTCATTCTGTGTATTCGATCGACATGTTCCTCGGAGCTCTTGATTTTCGGTGAAAATTCGAATGCTACTTTTATCGTAAGCACTGCATTCGACTAGACCGGTCTCACTCCACTTCTGTGGCCTCACAAGGATAATTATTTAAGCGTAATTTCAATTGAGCGAAATAAAGACTCTAGAGCCTACTACTCAGAAAGTTGGAGCTCGCCACCCGCTAACCAAAAGTGAGGCGGCGCGCAGCACCTCGCGCGGCCCGCGAGCGGAATGGTAGCAGGTGGCGAGCGCTGGCCTCTTAGCGCTCGCCACCCACTCACCACGTCACGGCGGCGCGCTCGCAACTCCACGCTCGCGTAGCGCCGGTCGCCGACGGAAAGACGGCGGGTGGCGAGCTCTCGACTGTGACTTCCGCTTCAATTTCATGCAATACTTAAATTTCCCTTTCGGTTATCTGCTCTTATCGCCTGCATGGGGGGGTCTTGGTACAGCGCTTGACCCCGCCCATTTTTTTCGTGCCGCCGCGCAATTTACACACCAAGCCATGTTTTTTTCTCCCATTCCAAAATCAAAAAACGGGCATGAAAAAATGGGCGTGGCCGAGTGCGATATCATAGCGCCCCCTTTGTTGCGATGGCACCAATTATTCTTTCTCTGTATTAGTACATGTTTAAAAAACGGAGGGTTTAGGGCTTTCAAGAATAATTTATTATAGTCAGTTTCAATTGAATACCCAAAATTCTTAGAACTCCAAGTGTTTCTACTGATTATATCATAACTAATGGGCATAATACTTCGCATTACGAGAAATCACAATTTTCTAAATCTCAACAGAAACTACGGCGCTCAAATAAAAAACTATCGATAAAAAATTCAGTTCATCCAGGCAATCATGACGCTTTCGGGCTTCCTTGTGTGTCCTTTTCCATCGCTTGCAAAGGATCCGAGGCACTTGTAGACTGTTGACTTGTAGACTGACTGTTCTTTGAGTTTCCATGCCTCTGAAATATAGATATAGGTATGTAAAGAAACAGCAACCTCTCACATATCATTGTCACTTACTATCCTAGAGGTTTATTTTTGGTTGAGTGTATAAACATATCCCGGGGCAAAGCTAGTTCGGGGGGGGGACGATCAAGATTCACTCATAGAAATGAAAGGATTCATCCATGAAAATAAAAATTTATTTCGTTATCAGATATGTGATAACGTTATCACTCGTAATTTCCTAGAGACTACATGGAATTAGATCGATTTTTAAAGGCGGTATCATTCATTCCTCATTTGAATTCTGAATGCACTCCCCCCCCCCTCCCGGTTTTGCACCCATGTCTCTCAGAGAAATTTATGTCAATTCAATTGATCACAAGGTCAAGGTGAACCAAACCACCAATTTTGTTTCTCATTGTTTAAAGGCAGGGTTTTCGATAAAATCGGTTGCTGTGCTATCCCCATGGAATGGTAGATCTGGCCATCACAAAAGTTAAGATAAGTAAGAAATTGGATAAAAAACGCTCAGGAACAAGATACTGCTTGGTGTCCTCCCGCCCCCATTTATCGAGATTTGTGTAAAAGCCTGATTTGTCAATTATTATTTTGCTTCTGAAGTGATTTCCGAGCAATTCTGTGGAGTACTGACTAGTTTAACAGTAAAATGAAAGGCGGATGAGCAAGCACTAATGAAAATCTCGTTAACCCATTCACGACCACGTGTCCCACCGGTGGGACACGCGTTGACTACCACTTCGGACCGCGTGTCCCACCGGTGGGCCACCATTTTCAAAAACCTAATTCTCCGTCACAAGAAACTACCTTCGAACCTACATATGATCAATGTATTGACCTACCCAACACTTGAATAAAAACCTCGTGGTCCATCAGTAGGTCAAGTGCAACAACATATCTAGACTTTCATAAAATCAGGTGCGCTGAAGTAGAGGAAAAAACGGCTGTAAAATGATTTCAAAAGCACCTTATAATTTCTTTTGTCGTCTATTGCTAGTTTTTAGGTTGCTTTGTAGGAACCTATCGTTTGAAACACGTTTCCTTTTCTAAAACCGTCGCAGCTCAGTTGACCCCGTTTTGGTTTTGAATAATTGTTTCTTGATAACGAAAGCGTCTCGGAAGCTCAAACTCTGATACTGTCCAACCCTCGTCGATAGCTACAATATAGACACAAAAAAGGGAAAGCAATCACCCGTGGGACGCTATTCAAGCCAGCGTGTCCCACCGGTGGGACACGTTATACGGTGACGCAATGTTGCACGCGGTCCGAACGTGCAGCCACCCAAAATTAGGCGTGGTCGTGAATGGGTTAATTAGGGGGCCGGCCGACACCGGTAATTAGCTGTTATACTTTGTTTTTGAGCGTTTTTTAAGCGAATTTCCGGTTTTTTTCACTTATTTTTGCTTTTGTGATAACCAAATCTACATTGTCATGAAAAGAGCTCAAAAAACGTTTTTACGCGAACCCTGCCTTTAAATGTTGCGAATAGGTGCTATTCTTAGTTCGTGAGGGAAATTAGCCGTTTGTTCGAGCTTCGAAGTGTTTTTTTTTTCAGAATTATGTTTTGGAATAAAAAAACGGCAAATCTCTCTCGCACACTAAGAAAAGCACCTATCCTTTCTTACAATATTTGCTTGAAACCGGACCCGTTCTGATTCCATTGATGCTTCTGAAATCGTACAAGACCTTCTGGGAATGGAGTTATGGTCCCTCAAAAATTTAGCTAGGGAAAATGGTGGACGAGTTGTCCGAGGCTTGTAACTTCCGTCTTTTGCGGCCAATGTATGCGAGCTGACCTGAGTAAAAAGAGAAGTTGAGAATGAAGGGAAGAACGAGGCTTTTGATCGGAAACCATCGCTGAACTCACGGCTTCGAGTGTTCCTTTGTTCACGTCGAGGGGCGGGAAGAGGCGGGACTTGCTCACAGCGACGGGGTTTGCCCACTTTTCTAAGCCATTTTGCGGCTCCTGGGTAGGTTTTCTTCCCGTTTTTTCGACGCTGTTCTGCTTCTGAGAGCGGTGAGAAGCGTTTGTCATGAAAAATTAGAGGATGAAGTTTATCGCGAACAGTACCTTTAAAGTTTAGTTAGGCTCATGCAATTGTGCAACCATTTGGGGGAGGGTTGGGGGGTTACGTTTTTCGGTTCTCAGCATTCTGCCTTTGGAAAAACCAAAAAATCAACGAGCAGTTTGAGATCTTTTCTTTCCTCCAGCAAAACGACATCATCTTCGTTACGTCGATGAGATTCAGTTCCCGGCATCACCTGAGGTCTCGACCTTTGTGCGTTGGTGACACACCAAGATCATTCACGTGACTTACAACCACCTCTCGGACTTTATACCCCTCCCCAAACCCGGACATAAGGAATTCACTTATTATTGAAGGCTGAAACACTAAAATTTGAGAGAATTCAATGCATGTGTATGAGCTTTTAGCTATGTCGAAAAGAAAGTTGTTTTCATGGGCGATTTTGGTAATTTGAAAGGAGTGGCAGTTAGGCTAAGTCAATGCGAAACAGTTATTGATTTTTTTAAACCTGGGGCTCTGGAAGTTATGGGGCGGGTGCGGACCGACGACAAAACATTTAACGAATACTCCGAATATGCCACTCCGATTATGCGGTAATGCATAAAAGCCTAGAGAGGCTACTGATCTATCGCGGCAAGGCACATAACGCCCTATTCGATTAGTGAGCTCACACTTATGTTTAAGGCAATCGCTGAAGGCTGGATTTTGATCAATGCCGTTCTTTCGTTGGCCAGTCCTCTCCTCACTGTTTTTCGAATCGCATTTCCAGTTAAAAAAACAAGAATTATGGCGAGTAACCACTCTTAGCTGCTCTGAACCCTGCCATACATACCAGCGCGCTACTACAGCACTCTGCAGGTAGGCCATCACGTTACTTACGCAGTATCCGTTTTACGATAATCATGAAAACTGGAGCAGTATACGAAAAATTAGGGGTTCGCGGAAACAACTATGAATTTGGTGTTCTGAATTACGGTGTGGCAGAAACTGTGTAAGTGGTGTGACTGGGTAACCGCATGTGGAGGGATAGCAATGCTTCTTGGGACCCTCCATTGGCTCACTCGATCGGGAAAGATTATAGGGAGCAGAAGCAGCAAAACCTAGCCTTCAGTGAGTGCAGTGTGACGCGGTACTGCAAGTTCACTCAGGACCAAACTGCTCCAATGATCGCTACACAGGAAAATTTAGATGCAAGTTCTCCTGCGATGTCTTCCTTTTTTCTCAGTTGTTTTTTTCTAGATTTTTGTAATGAGGAGAATACAGTTCTGTTAGCCTGAAATCTGAAAAGATCACTAAATGACTAGCGGTTTCTATTGAGCTAGAAACCCTAGCTATGGTGTCACATTTTCAGCTTCACCTACAACCGCCTTTTTCGGACTTGACCTGTAATCCACACGTTAAAGGGGATCTCAAATTTTTGATATGAAGAATTTTGAGCTAGTCGTTTGAAAATAACAAAGATGAAGGAAAAACTGTGTAGAATTCCTTGAATTCGTTGTATCAGACTGTGAGTAGTGTCGTTACCGAAGTGAAATTACGGTCTGGAGCTGCGCACTGCCGCGTTTGAGAAGGCCCGCCACACAAAATCGTGCGAGGATCACGGGCAAATTTTTAATGCCTCTGTGAAAGCAGTCCTGAGAGAAATGCAGCTTCAAAAAGTCTTTAGATGAAATAGAAATCATTAATTGAAATCTCAGGACAGGAAAGTGTGTTTTCACACACTACTGGACCTATTTGTAAGTGGCACAGTTGTGTCGGACCATTGACATCATTTGTGTAGAGATAGTGCACGCTTCAGTCAATAGGGATTTTCTTGAATAGAAACGGTAACTGCATTTCTACAAATTGTGAGGAGCAGGACATCGTAATTATAGGGCGCCCGGGACTTTAATACCCCCCACCGCCCCCGTTTCAGGTGTTTTAAAGTTACTTTGAAACAGAAAGTTTTTTTGCCTTGCTAGTGCGAAGCGGCGCTTTGGCCGGGGTTTTCCTGACCGTGATAGATTTAATTGGTTCAGAAAAGCCGCACAGTTTCCGGACATAGCAAGCGCCGCAAAGCGGCGCTTCGGCCGGGGTTTTCCTGACTGTGAAAGATTTAATTGGTTTAGAAAAGCCAAACAGTTTCCGGACAGAGCGCCGTGAAGCGGCTCTTAGGGCGGGGTTTTCCTGACCGTGAAAAATTTAATTGGTTTAGAAAGGCCACACAGTTTCCGGACAGAGCGCCGCGAAGCGGCGCGACCCCCCTGGCTTACGGTTCCCGGACTTGGTTCAGAAAATTAACACAGTTTCCGGGCAGAGCAAGCGCCGCGAAGCGGCGCTTACCCCCCGGCTTACGGTTCCCGGACAAAGCGCCGCGAAGCGGCGCTTTGGCCGGGTTCGTAATATTGTAAGAGTCATAAACAAAAGTAATGCCGAAGCAAACAAGAAAAAAAAGAAAAACGGTAACTCACCCCGAAGATCAACTGTGCTGTCGATCGAGAATGAAGTTAGGGGCCTTCCACCGTAGCTTCAGTGTGTGACCGCAAACGCACCATGTCCTTTTAACATTGCGGTAGACTGTAAGAATGCGAATGTTCTAAATCTGTTCCAAAAGACTGTTTTCACTGCTCCAAAAAAATGGAAATTTCACTTTAGGCTGTCTAGATAAGCTATGAAGTGAACATCTAGTGAAAACAATGACTATGTAGAGTTTGAGTCTCGTGATATTGCAAAGAAAAAAGCCAAACAACAAACAGAAATATGATGACAAACGATGTAGGGGAAAATCGAGGAAACTGTTGCGAAATACTTTGAAGAACGTTAACAACTCAGCGGGCGGTCCGCTAGCGAACAGCTCGCGACCCGCTATGACATCTCTCATCGCGCTCGCGACCAACTATGCCCATAGCGGGTGGCGAGCGAAGACGAAGGGGTAGCGGGTGACGAGCTCTTCGAAATGAGGGGTGAGCGGGTGGCGAGCCAGGCCCGAAATGCGCGCGGGTGGCGAGCTCCGAGTTCCTGAGTATTTGCTACTAACAGTAAGAATTGTGAGTGACTCCGGTAATGACCTAAACCGCGCGTTGCTGATCGCGGTGTGGACTGTCTTTCGCCATAATGCCAACGAATCATCACGCATTCGTTCATCTATTCGCAACTGACTATGACATCGATACCGGCTAAAGTTTTTGGGTCGGCGCGTACTCCCACTGCAGAAAGCTTGCTTACGGTTCGCTGCACGTCCCGGATCGACTGGGCTGAGTCGTGCTGGACTCAAGCCCCCTTCAATGTGAATCTTGTGCAGGTCTATCACACTTTGCACTGCTAAAAAAGACGCCCTTTTTTTGAATCTCTAGTATTGATTGTTCGGAAACTTCAATTGGTGGGGAGGAACCAACAGGATTATCTCTGGCGAGGGATAGGCTAGAGTACATAGTAAGTGGCGGATACCACAACACAACAGCGACTTTTTATTAAAGGTCACATACAGAACAGCGCTACTGGCAACCTCTGATCACCCGAGGCTTCCGAGTAGCTTTTTATACATGGGATTTTTCCTTCCTGTAAAAGTTACTGAAACGCCAGGTACATAGTAAGTGGCGGATACCACTACACAACATTAAACATCCGACTACTAAGCAAATGTTGATGTATTGTAGCACAAAACAGGTTTTGCCTTTTGCCGTTCGCCGGTCATTTTTGGGGGTTTGCCGTTGCCGTTGCCGTTTGCCGAAATTTCAAATTCCTTTGCCGCACACCCCTGCCCCCAACCCATCCAAGTCGCCGTTCCGTAGTCCGCTTCGCTATCCGCTTGATCATTTCGTCGCCAATGCACTAAACAACGGGTTGGGTTATTTGAGGAGCACTCAATGCGTTTTCAGTGGTCTAGGCAACAATGCATAACTCTTGATCTAAACAGAATCAATGCACCGGTTTTTTGTATATCTATTCTTAGAATATATTAAGGTAATTGATTCGTTAAATCAGCTCTATCCACTTCGACCGTGCCGATCCGGCCTTGTTCAGATTTCGACCTTTTCAGGGACTGTTTGGGGCATTGAGCGGATTCTGAGAATGGGAGATTGGAGCACTGTCCTCCACTCTGAAGATATTTAAGTTGCATCCCTAAACTCCATCTGATGCTGGCGAACCTCCCGTTAGTGAGGGACGGAGAGCGGGTCTACCCCCATGAAGGAGATGGAGCGGTTCTCTCCTTCTATGAATTTCATGCATATTGATCTGCAACCGTACTCTTCTTATTCATATTCAGATATAGAACTTTCAGTGGAATACATTTTATAGTCTAGGTTTGCAGTGGGTAAGGGAAATCGTGCTAAATCACATACTCTTCAACGTTAATTACAAAGACAGTCGAGTAAGGAACGGGATCTGGTCTATATACTTTGAACGCTAGTGACAACGTTTTTCTGGGTTGGGGGTGGAGTTACGAAAAGTTTTGGCGAGAATATTCAAGTGAGAGGCGGTGCTCGGACGAGTTAGAGCAGCGTGACGCTCTATCCCAGGGAGGCGGAGCCTGGGCGGGGCGCGAGAGACGCTAACGAGGTGCTAACGACGGCGAGTCGTCGCGCTAGCTAACTGCTGCACTTTGCACACCGCAATAATCTGCTAGTGAGACACCAAATACTATCCACTGATAAAAACATGGTTTGAGCTCAAAAAGTAGAACATTGTCTCATGTCAATTTCAAATATTTATTATCATTATTCTGTAACATTTATTATGTTACATTTGTGTTGAAAATGTAGGTTTTTTTCTAATGAGTTTATAAATCCGAAGATAGTGTTCAAATTTCTTTAAAAAAATTCGTCCCAACTCTTGCGCTACCTAAAACGTTACACTTTACACACCATCCGTTCATCTGTACACCTGGATTTCTTCTTCTTCCGCAGCCTCAAAGTGGTTTTTTGTCATAGGTTGAGAAACTAGGCGGCCTTCACAGGATTCGTCCAAAAGTCTATTGTGGTTAAGGAGGTAGGTCTCTTCGGGCACATGAACAAGTGCGCCGTGTCGTGTCCGGGAGCACCGCAGTCCGGAAATGCGTCTGGTCGGCTGCTGTCGATCTTGTTGACCTAAGACATGAGCAGAATAGAGTGACCACAGCGCAGCGACGCAAGAGCACATCTGGCTTAGAAGACGAGCGCAGAAGACGAGGCCTTTCCATGTTGGAGTCGGCCAATCTCTGTACATCAACTTTACGAGGAGCATCGGCGAACGGCTCCTAATCGACCTCTCTCTAATGGGCGTTGAGCTCGAGGAGAACGTCTTCAAATCAGGGAAAGCGGCTGCTTACGCACTCGGCAGGATTTTTTCATCACACGTAGATACCAAGCGAGGCGTTCAAAACAGAGTCACGGTTAGAGAGCTGATCCGGTTGCCGTTTGTCCATTTGTCGATTTTCAAAATACTAAGGTAGGTTTTGTCTCCTAAATGGCACGGTACCTACCGCAAGCTACAGTAAACCTCAAAATATCGACAAACGGACTCCATATTCGTGTACAGCACCGTAGATCGCCCCCGATCCCCACTTTTGAGCCGAATTTTTTTCTCCGAAAACACTTTAGAATTTTCATGAGAGTAGGTACTACACTTCGGCCGAATCGAATGAATCCCAATTCATTAGCTAGAGAGGCCAAGCTGCACAAAAACGTGAAACAATAATATAGGGTTTCTCTGCGCATTGCCATGATGCCTTTAAAGAAGAAGAAGAAGAAAGGTTCAAGGAAAGAAAGATGACAAGAGGATAGACGGAATCCATGATTAAACAATGCATTGGGGTCCGAAGTATCAAATGACGATTCCGAGCAGTAAGTGTTTTTCTAGGACTACAAGTGCTCCTATGGGGCAACAAGTGATTTCACGGTGCAACAAGTGATTTCAGGGGCAGCAGCTGCTCTTTGGAGCAACGAGTGATTTTGCGGGGTCGGAAATGTTGCCTTTATACATGTGCCATTCATTGCAGGGATAACATCGTATCAATCAAACAGTCAACGGTTAAAGTTCTTGCAACAACGTCTATCAACAGCCTCAACCTTACATGCCGTCGTCACTCATATACCGCTGACCGATCAAACACGATACCTCCGTCACGTTACAACATCAAGAAGACGTCGGCCGCAGTGATATTATATTGCGACTGGCTGCATCTCATGTTATTTTGTTTATTCTCCCCGGCTCGAGGGAGTGTGCTGTTCACACAGCGCGATATCTGATTCTCTGTGTCCTAGCCGCTTATCGGCTCATGTATTATCTGTTCACATACAATTATTTCACTTGTAAGGCGCATCAAAAGAGTTTCCGCTGCGCGGTATCTTCCCAATTATCTCGTCAAGTCGAAACCATTTAAATAGGGCATTCGTGAGCGTGAACATATACTCTATGCTATTCTCTGTCATAAAAGACTGCCACTGAACCCGTCTTACCAAACACACTGCACTACACAGAGGTGCTTCTCTGATGATCAAAGTTTGAAAATTAATCTCCAATATGATTACAACACATATAGGGTAATATTTTTGCAGGACCGTATCTTAGTGCGCGGCGCAAGCAACTTAACGAATCCCTTATGCTCCCCTCAGTCCCGAAGGGTGCGGGACTCAACTGGAAGAGCGCAGAGCGCCATGGAAACAAAGCGAGACTCAAGTAGGAGTGATTGTTTGAGGCCGTTGTTGTGGTCGTAAGAGATGCAACAGCTTCTTCCCGTATTTGTTATCGTTTGCTTTGCTTTAGGCACAGAAAACTTTGTTTAATGAATGAAAAACTGTCCAGTTATGCTTCATTGAAGGAAGGATCCGAGCAACTTCCAGCTGAAGTACGCCGCTCAGTTCGCATCGTAGAGCACAGACGATTTCGAGCAGTTCGCGTTCAACGGTGTCGCGAAAGAGTTAAGAGGGAAGGTGGTGTGTATCTGCGTCAAATCTGTTTCAGAGTAGAATGCTTTCTCCAAGAATGTGTTCCGTCAGAAGGAGTACAATCTGTCAGCAGCGCGTCTGAATTTCTTTAGAAGAGGACTGCTTCCGTTGGTCATCACAGTTGAAGCGTACTGTCAAGCTTATATGTGGTCTCTCAATCTGATCAAGTTCACTTTTTTCTAGATTATTTTTTAGCAAAGGAGAATCCTACAAATGTTAACAGCAAAAAAACCTTCACGAATTCACATCAATCATTTGTTGACCAGGGTGGTTGCATGGGCATTTCCGACCAGTCCAACTTCCATGCTCGTTTTCTGTCCTGATGACAACCCCAGACACCAGTTTCATTCGAGGGCCATCTGAACGATGCTGAACCATTGAACCGCTCTAGCTCCTAACGAAAAAAAAATGGGCGAGGTCAATCCGAAACGTTACTCGTTCCTTTTGGGAATGACGTCCGTCCACCTCTCAAAGCCGGGATTGCAGATTCGGTGGTGACGTCTTGGATGGTGCGTCGGTCCACCTTTCATAGCAGGAATTCCAGTGCACTGATGATCGCCTCCCTAGCACTATCGATTCCACGCCCAATAATCATCCTAGCGGCCACTTCCGTGACGTCATTTTTGATTCAATCTTTTCTCTTTTTGAATGAATTTTGAATTTATGTTTTCCACATCGCTTATCTTCTATTTCGGGGGCCAATTGAGTTTGTTCCTTCGCGTGCTTGTGCGGAGCAAGTGGTGAGACAACGAGAAAGTGCGGTAGTAAGGACGGACAAATGGGAAGACACTCACAAACTGACTAAACAAACACAGAGACCATAAAACGGATAATATTTTTAGAAAGTAGAAACTATATCAGACCCTTAGTAAGCGACCGAAACAAAGACGAGAGTGTGATGGTCAAAAACTGCTCGCCCTATGAGAAGGAGGCGGTAAACTAAATTAAAGGAAGAGTAGTGCGTTAGACTATAGTTCAGATTTGAGAACGCAAGACTGTTCACTTGAAGAAGTGGAGATACAAAAAATAGGACGTGATAAACTCGAGCTAGCTTTTGCCTGACGTAATTTGGCGTCTGCTCGCCAATTTGATGAAACTTCCGTTTGGCTGTCGGCTCGATCCCGTGGATCGATCAGGATACGACCTACACCTGTTGTCTACCGTTTCTCTCGTGAGAAACGTGAATATGGAGCCAATCCAAAACGTCTCTCGTTTGTCCCGACGTGGCAGAAAAACGGTTCGGCCATCGGTCGTATCGAACTGGTGTTCGAGACTGGACCTTTCGTGGTCTCCTATCCAACTGCATGTTATGTCGTTCTCCAAATCGAGGGGGGTATCTGGCCTTGGGCAAAGGGCCTTCCGCAAGAATTGTATTAAGAACGTTCTCAGATTGGCCGGAATAAGAGGGCACAGTGGGCATCGACGGAATCTAAAACAGCAAAATGGAAAAATGTGGTCTGTGGTTATTCAAGAGACACCGATATAAAATTGAGGTCATGAAAGCAAACAACCATGTGAAACTCATCATTTACCGCACAAAAACACAACTCTTTTATTCGAGATTCAACAAAATCATCGTTCCATATAATAGAGGAATCCTATATATAAAGAATAGTATCGGCAGGATACAGTATAAACAATTTATATGCAACATGAGATCAATACATGGCCACTAACTCTTCGACCTCTTCTGCGTCAGTTCGTCAAGGTTTCGTCCGTGTCATTCAATTACGAAGCGGCACTGGCATTTGGGCACAAAATCAGCCGATCGATAGCCATCCTCTCTTTGCTTTCCAGCATGTATATTTCCCCCGCCGAACAGTGTCGCTGCTTCCTGTTCAAATTACGAATGTTTATCCCGTTTTCAGACTAACAACAATCCACTATCGTTGTCCTTTTCTGACTCCCACCTAATCCGCTTCTTCTGATTTACATTTGCATGTTTGTTCCACGCAATATCGGCAGCAGGTGGTAAGGTATGCAGCACGAGCTGAAGAAGATTTGGCCCTTGATGCAATACAGCCTTGTCTGAACTTGCGAAAGACAAGACGAGTTGAGGTTGGAAGTTTAATGCCCTAGCAATTAATTATCTTTCAACACTGGAGAAGTTGCATATATCGCGTGGATAGTCCGTGTTTCCGTTTCCTTAACACTCGGATCGGTAGAAGATAGTCCAGCATACTTTGCTCCTGCCCGCTAACTTCCTTTTCTCCTTGGATGGGAGGGCTCTCTAGCAAAAAAACCTAAAACGTCGATGAACCGTGCGTTCTGATCCTAGCGATCAACGTGCCACGTAATTTGCCCAAGCAAACATGTTTTCTTCTGTTTCAAATTTTCCGTACACGACCAAGCAAACGAAATTAGGATGCACCCACCCCTCGCGCTTGGCTATTCTCTTCCCACAAAACATGGCCCCTTTATCGATTTTACCCCCTATTTTATTGGTTATCGGTAGGTCGGGTTTAATCAATATTAAATGAAATATTCAATTTGAACTTTATACCCGCCGGGTTTTAGGAGGAGGAAACAAGTGGTCCCACACTAGGAACTAAAGCAATCAAAAAATAATAAATATAGAAATAATAAATAGAAAGCAATGGCTTGTAAACTGTGTAGAGCAAATTACTACATACCTTTTGTGCGGTCGTGATGTGGCGGCAGGCAGAATCCAGTGAGTGGACACAGTGGGCAAACAGTTGCAGCTGAATCTGTGGACAGGAGGCTGGCAGCAGAATAGGATCGATGGAGAGAGACGGCGGATGAAGATCTGTGTGGTCGCAATAGCAGAAATAATCTTCTCGCGCCATTGCATTCGACATGTGCGCATTTCGAAAATCACTTGTTTTAACGCATCTTAACGTGTGATTCGACTTGATGTGATTCGACTTGAAAATGGCACTACGTCAAAGAACCCAATTCTTGGTCAATATTGTGAATAACAATGATAAACTCCCATCAATACCGAATCTTCAATTTGAAATCACATTCCCACTTAGGCCCCGCACACTCCTTTGATCCCATAAGGACTCCAACCGAGGCCTTGCTTACTTTCTATAACCTACTGCACACTCCCATTGAGGTCCTGCTTTCTCACTTTATAGTCCTGAGTATATTGTGTGCTTCGACTTGAAAATGGCCCTACGGCAAAGATCCCTAATCTTGGCCGCTATCATTGATAACAAAAATATGGTTCTTTCAATGCTAAAGCTTAAACTTAGTGAGAACCTGCCCGCTGAGTTTTCCTTTGGCTCGAATCTTTACTCTGGACGATATGTTAGAAAAATCACAAGAGTGGTAATTTCATAAGGTTAGAAGTAGTCAGTCAATTTTTGAATAGTGAAATTGCTCGCGAAAGGCGTAGAATGAACGTGTCATGGTGAAATTATAAATTCTACGTATAAGGTGTTGCCACTTGCCGGCAGATTGAGTATTTTTTGGCTCAATACGGCTGCATGGAAAACAATGGTCATTGAACCTAATCGCACTTTGACGCTCACGCCAGTATGTTTTCCTGAGTCGGCATTCCAACGTTACCCCCAAGGATAGAGTTAACTTTGTTTACTGTTCGATTGACTGCCGTGATAAGCTTACCCCTTCAGGGATTCACAACTTACCCCATTGTTCAAAATAGAGGAAAACTCAGCGGTCATGTTCTCATTAAGTTGAAGCTTAAGCATTGATAGAACTATTTGTTTATTTGTTTATTTATACGTCAAAGTTGACGTGCTACAAAACACCTGAGAATAGAGAACCTGGGCTCACAGGTGAGAAAGAAAACTACTCATAACACAAAGAGAAAAAGAGGAAGTGGAGGAAGTGCATCAAAACCAATCCGAACTAGACAATCTCCGGGCTGAAAGAAACCGAACACAATCGTGAATCGGGGAGTTTAATTGTGCTATAGTTCTGAGCATAGAAAAGATACTGTTTTTGAGAGATACGCCGATTCAAAGGAAAGCTGAGGTGCGAACACAGAAAACACTCTGATTCTGATGAAGCGAAATATCTATTACAAGAGATACAGCGTTCGAATGCGTAAGCGCATCAGGGTAGGCCCAACAGGCACACAGTATGATAGTTTTTGGTTATGTAGGTATCATGGGTGGACATGGAGTAGTTGATACCAGTGGTGGCTCCAACCGCCAGTAAGGACCGCAATACATTCAAAAAGACCCTTTAACCGCTTGCACTTCGACATACCACAGTCACATAAAGTAAGCAACTACTCCCATCAGGAGCAACCGAGTAGCAGCGAGGCGGCGGCACGAAAAGCGGGTGGCCTGAACAGAGGATTCATCGCCATATAGCATCACCATGCACCTCATTTTTACTAATGCACTATACTAATACTAATTGTGCCTCGTGCTACATACCACTGAATACTCTTAAATATATTTTTGTAAGATACTATTCCTCCGCATAACTTTTCATTTGCGCCGGTTAAGTTGAAAAAGATTTAATGGGGTTGGGCGCAAAGTTCAACACGTCAGGCTTGTAAACTACAAGGCAAGTATCCAGAATAGTTGAAAACAAGGGATATTTGAGCCTAAAAATCAATGATAATTCTCGCATATCATCGGTTGAGAGTGATAACTGTGAACAATCACCAGTGCAATTACCAGAATAAAAAGCCGGCTTGTTTCGAGACATGGTTATAGAAGTACAGCTGACAGTAAGAAGTGATGCAGCGCTTTTGATAAAAAGTGTTTGTGTTCGTTATTAGAAGCCGGATATTGTCGGTGGTCTCTATTGACCGAATTAATGAAATTCTACGTCAATAAAATGGCAACTGGCACAGGTAAGATTGATCAACAGATGTTAGATCTATGAATAGCTTCCATTGCCATACGATGTAATAAGTGGTTAGGTCGCTGTAGAGAATAGGATAGGATAAGATATCCTCCACGCCGAATACAGAATAAGACGAAACACGTTCTTCTCTAGCTTGCTTCTGGAATATTAGATAGCCGTGACATGTTGATTTTTTCAGCTTTTTCTTGAAGACGATTTTGTTTTCCGCCACGAACACTTCAAGTGGCAATTGTCCGATCCAACGCGCGCAACGATAGAAAAAGTTGTTGAACATTTGGTTTCTCCTTCTGCTTCCCAACGTAGCACAATGGAAGGCAAATCTGGATAGTCTAGAGCTCGAAGGCATGAATGTCCAGTACTTTCCCGCGCGTAATTTTACTTGCCCTTTAAGAATACGGAAGCACAACAACAAATCAGAGAAAATTTGCCTCTTTTGTAAGGAAATCAGTGAAAAATGCTTCAAGCGTTTGGTATGACTAGGCACAGAGTCACGATCAGGATTTATGCATTCAAGCCACAGAACTCGGGTGAAAAACTATTGAACTTTCTCGATTTCAGAGATTTCTTTTTTGAAAAATGGGCGCCACAAAGGTGAACAATAATCCAGATGAGGCATGACTAGGGAAATATAGAGACGTGTCAAAAGTTCTGCGTCAGAGCTTTTAATGTTTCTAAGCAACATAAACAATGTAGCATATGCTTTTTTAATGGTCTTGTCAATGTGATCAGAGAAGTCGAGCTTTCAGTTGAGATGAACTCCAAGGTATTTGCTAGAGTCACAACCAGAGATCGTAACACGATTGACTTGGAATTCAGGCGCCTTGAGTTTGCCAGTATGCATCACTGAACACTTACCAAGATTGAGAGGTATATTCCAGTTGGTGGCCCACTCATCCATGATCTCTATCGAAGTACAAAGCGCACGAAGTACTTGCTCTTGATCTTTCCGCCCATAAGACGCATATATTTTCATATCATCGGCGTAGCCTTGGACTCTAATATTCTGGTGCACTTTCGAAAGCTGAGGCAACTCAGTTGTGTAAATCAGGAACAAAAGGGGGGATAGCACCTCACCTTGAGGTACACCGCTGACACAAGGATGTTTCGGGAAGAAGCGTAGACCTTCCTTCACTGTCATATATCTGTCATCTAAGTATGATCTGAACCATTCAATTAAATTACCCTGAATCCCCAAATGCCCTAATTTTGCGAGAAGTTTGCTGTGACACACCTTATCAAAAGCTTTTGAGAAATCAAAAAATATTATGACAACAGAATCACCCATATTCATGGAACGACTCCAGTCGTAAAAGGCATCAAGCAGATTTGTAGTTGTCGATGCACCGGAAAGCAACCCGTGTTGTTCGGGCGGAATGAGCGATCGCTCATTGAGCCAGGACAACAATTTCTTGCCTATCACTTTTTCCATAACCTTGATAGGCGTAGGAGTGAGGCTTATTGGTCGAAAATTAGTCAGATCTTTGGCTCCAGAAATCTTGGGAATGGCGATAACTATTGCTTGCTTCCATAAATGTGGAACCTCTCCATACATGAAAGAGAGATTGAACAAATGTGCAAGAGGCATAGATAACGATCCATGACATTTTTTGTAAATGATCGGGGGAATACCATCATAAGGTTCCGTCATAGAAGGTTTGAGCGCATTTAGTATGGAGCTGATTTCATTAGGGTGAAATAGATGTTGATGTCATTTGAATGAGCATGGCTTCCGCTTAACGGTGGATTATCATCAGAGGCGTTTGGCGAAAATACACTAGTAAAGTAGTTACCAAAGGCATCTGCTTTTTCATGGTCAGTCGAGTAGGTGATGTCATTATGGGAAAGCAGTGGTGGTAATGAACTCTTGGGTTTACTTACATGACGTAAATATTTGTAAAGGTGTTTCATATGCTCACGTGTGGCAAGTCTCTTTTCATAATTCGCAAGAAATTTTTTCAAGTGGCGATTGAGATCCGCACACACTTTTTCATAAGCAGGGTGGGACAACGGGTTCACGAAATTATGGAATAAGCGTTCTTTCTGACGGAAAGGTTGATTATGTGAGCAGGATAAACCACATTTACAGAATGCGGAGTTTTCATCGGGACAAAGGTTGCAGGAGCCTTATAAATTACTTGGCAAAATCTCTCGTAGACTTCAGTAACAAAAGAAAGTTGGTCAAAGACCTCGAGCCAATTCACGCCAGAGAAATAAAAATTTCAGAGCGAAGAAATCAGTATGGGCGAAATCTGGAAGAGGAATGGGGTAGGAGTCGCATGCTTCCTCCAGCAAACTAAATAAAACAACAGCGTGGTCAGAAGATCCGATCGGTGGTGATAAACTAATGTTAGAAATATTAGGTTAAGATGATAATACTAAATCGAGCACACTGTTATTGTGAGTGGGTTGCAAAACATATTGTTTGAAGTCACCTCCTTCGAAAAAATCGAGGAAGCTTTTGGATGTAGTATTGAGGGCTCATTTGTTGGTCCAATCAATTTGTATATTAAAGTCCTCCGAAATAACTGTGTTAATGCGAATCGAGGACAGATCCCGGAGCACTCCGATCAGAGATTCGTCATCGCATTTCTTCGAATTAGGAGGACGGTATACATTGGTGAAACGAGTATGGGATCCTTCCAATGGGAAAAACACTTCGAGACAGAGAATATCCATTTCAAGAGTGCCAATAATGTTCACAGAGCCAACCAAAAGATTGCACTTAACTAGACAGCAAACCCCCCCCCATCCACACGAGCGGTACGATCAGAGCGATACAGCCAGTAAGGAAGGTTTTCTACAACTTCTGAATTCAAAATATTTTCATTCAGCCAGGTTTCAGTGATGAAAAGAATATCAGGATTGTTTTGATGCAAAAAATGGTGCAAATGTAGAATTTTGTTTTTCAGGCTACGAGCATTTGATAACCCACAGGCAAGCACAGATCTACCGCGCGATGTCAGAAGTTTCCCGAGTTTCCCGACCCCTTGTTTGGGAGTTTGGAAACCTGAGTGAGTTTTCCCGCGTATACCACCCACTCGCGAGATAACTTTCCCTTATTCAGCTCCTTTGCTTGCTGACGAAGCTCGTAGTCCTGATCCCTTTCCTCCTTCCTCATACTACGTCGTATGAAGACATCGGGGAAATCAGAGCCACGAAGCAAACGAGCTTGAGCAAGGGCTCGGCACCAGTGCGAAGTAGTCGGTAGAACCACTTTAACAAGCCGTGGACGTTTAGGGTCAGGCTTACCCATTCTGTTCACCTCTGAGGGCCGGCACTCGACATCTAAAACACCCAAAATTTTGGTGACCTTCTCCTCCACATCCTTTTGGCGATCAGGAGCAGACAGGCCTTGGCCAGTCAACGCCTTTTTTAAGAGGTCCATAGTCGACAGCCCGGAGATCTCCGGGAAATTCACCTGGCCGACGGCTCCGGACCCATTGCTCTCAGCATTGGAGGCTTGGGAGGGAACTCCAGGGGTGCCTCTCATGACTCGCCGTTGCTGACTCATCTGCACGATTTCAATCTTACCGGTATCAATGGAGTAGATAGCTTCACACCACATTGATAGCAGTATACCATTACACGATCGCAGATAGTAACTACATTTTTGTTATCAATGATAGCGGTCAAGATTAGGGTTCTTTGCCGTAGCGCCATTTTCAAGTCGAAGCACACGATATACTAAGGGCAATAGAGTGAGGAAGCAGGACATCAATGGGAGTGTGCACTAGTTTATAGAGAGTAATCAAGGCCTCGGTTGGAGTCCTTATGGGATCAAAGGAGTGTGCAGGGTCTCAGCGGGTATGTGATTCTGAATTGAAGATTCGGTATTGATGCAAATTTATCATGGTTATTCAAAATATTGGCCAGGAATTGGGTTCTTTGACGTAGTGCCATTTTCAAGTCGAATCACAACAAGTCGAATAACACGTTAGGATGCGTTAAAACAAGTGATTTTCGAAATGCATACATGTCGAATGCAATGGCGCGAGAAGATTATTTCTGCTATTGCGACCACACAGATCTCCATCCGCCGTCTCTCTCCATCGATCCTATTCTGCTGCCAGCCTCCTGTCCACAGATTCAGCTGCAACTGCCTGCCCACTGTGTCCACCCACTGGAATCTGCCTGCCGCCACATCACGACCGCACAAAAGGTAGTAATTTACTCTACACAGTTTAGAAGCCATTGCTTTCTATTCATTATTTCTACATTTTTTCTAAATATTTATTTTTTTAATTGCTTTGGTTGCTAGTGTGGGACCATTTGTTTCCTCCCTCTAGAACCCGGCGGGTATAAAGTTCTAATTGAATATTTCGTCTAATATTGATTAAACCCGACCTACCGATAACCAATAAAATAGGGGGGGGGGGGGTAAAATTGATAAAGGGACCATGTTTTGTGAGAAGAGAATAACCAAGCGCGAGGCGGGGGTGCTTCCTAATTTCGTTTGCTTGGTCGTGTACGGAAAATTTGAAACAGAAGAAAACATGTTTGCTTGGGCAAATTACGTGGCACGTTGATTGCTAGGATCAGAACGCGTGCCTTGTACTGAGCACAATTTTATAGCAACTCCACTGCAGGCCCAGTGACCAAGTTCTTACATAATCGCGCACTTCGCTCGGTTTTAGTAGGGGAAGTTTTCCAGTCTATCGCATATACTTGAATGGGACACCCGCCACGGGGCTGTCTTAGAGTATATTTTTGAAAAAGAAATTTAGCACGCGCCCAGTGTGTGAGAGGACCAAGGACATTGTAATTGAAGGAATCAGCCATTTAATCGATGATCCTGTGGAGATGTCTCGCCCGGGCGTCGCGCCCACTGTGAGTCACGGGGCTGGGGCGGGGATGTGAAGGACGCCAAGAGCAGGGGGGACGCCTCGCTCAGTGGTGGATACGGGCGCACGGCTCATCGACGTTCCAGGTTTTTTTTGCTAGAGAGTCCTCCCATTCAGGGAGAAAAGGAAGTTAGCGGGCAGGAGCAAAGTATACTGGACTATTTTGTACCGCTCAGAGTGTTAAGGAAACGGAAACAAGGACTGTCCACGCGATATATGAACTTCTCCAGTGTTGAGAGATAATTAATTGCTAGGGAATTAAACTTTCAATCTCAACTCGTCCTGTCTTTCGCAAGTTCAGACAAGGCTGTATTGCATCGAGGCTCAAATCTTCTTCAGCTCGTGCTGCATACCTTACCACCTGCTGCCGATATTGCGTGGAACAAACATGCAAATGTAAATCAGAACAAGCGGATTAGGTGGGAGTCAGAAAAGGACAATGATAGTGGAATGTTGTTAGTCTGAAAACGGGATAAACATTCGTAATTTGAACAGGAAGCAGCGACACTGCTCGGCGGGGGAAATATACATGCAGGAAAGCAAAAAGAGGATGGCTATCGATCGGCTGATTTTGCGCCCAAATGCTGGTGCCGCTTCCTAATTGAATGACACGGACGAAACCTTGACGAACTGACGCAGAAGAGGTCGAAGAGTTAGTGCCCATGTATTGATCTCATGTTGCATATAAATTGTTTACATTGTAATCTGCCGATACTATTCTTTATACATGGGATTCCTCTATTATATGGAACGATTATTTTGTTGAATCTCGAATAAAAGAGTTGTTTTTTGTGCGGTAAATAATGAGTTTCACATGGTTGTTTGCTTTCATGACTTCAATTTTATATCGGTGTCTCTTGAATAACCGCAGACCACATTTTTCCATTTTGCTGTTTTAGATTCCGTCGATGCTCACTGTGCCTTCTGATACAGGCCAATCTGAGAACGTTCTTAATACAATTCTTGCGGAAGGCCCTTTGCCCAAGGCCAGATACCCCTCTTCGATTTGGAGAGCGACATAAGATGCAGTTGGATAGGAGACCACGAAAGGTCCGGTCTCGAACACCAGTTCGATTCGACCGATGACCGAACCGTTTTTCTGCCACGTCGGGACAAACGAGAGACGTTTTGGATTGGCTCCATATTCACGTTTCTCACGAGAGAAACGGGAGACGACAGGTGTAGGTCGTATCCTAATCGATCCACTGGATCGAGCCTACAGCCAATCGAAAGTTTGATCAAATTGGCGAGCACGCCAAATTACGTCAGGCAAAAGCTAGCTCGAGTTTATCACGTCCTATTTTTTGTATCTCCACTTCTTCAAGTGAACAGTCTTGCGTTCTCAAATCTGAACTATAGTCTAACGCACTACTCTTCCTTCAATTTAATTTACCGCCTCCTTCTCATAGAGCGAGCAGTTTTTGACCATCACACTCTCGTCTTTGTTTCGGTCGCTGACTAAGGGTCTGATATAGTTTCTACTTTCTAGAAATATTATCCGTTTTATGGTTTCTGTGTTTGTTTAGTCAGTTTGTGAGTGTCTTCCCATTTGTCCGTCCTTACTACCGCACTTTCTCGTTGTCTCGCCACTTGCTCCGCACAAGCACGCGAAGGAACAAACTCAATTGGCCCCCGAAATAGAGGAGGATAAGCGATGTGGAAATGCAGTTTTGAGCAAAAAATCCTTAGTCGCCTTCGAGTCAGTTGTTTCATCTACAACCATCGGTTCAGTTCACTGGTATTACATACGAGTTTTCTACGGGCGAGAGGGACTGCATTACTCAGATCCCTAACCGAGTTACCTCTAAGATACCGTCGAATACCTAAATGAAGAAACTGTTACCTTTGGATGTTGGAACAGAAAGGAGAATAAAAAGGAAAGAGGGGAGATGAGGGGGTCTCGAAATAGTTGGGGCAAACATTCAAAAGGATCCAAAAATTCAAAATTCATTCAAAAAGAAAAAGATTGAATCAAAAATGACGTCACGAAATTGGGATGGTTATTGGGCGTGGAATCGATAATGCTAGGGAGGCGACGTTACCAGGGGTGCGTTCCAAGAACATTCCCTCGACGCCGTGGGAGGAAAAGCAACCTCACCTTGGACGAATTTGCTTTCCATGGATGCGAATTATAACTGAAAATTGCTCCCACTTGGCCGTGGCTTCGTTTCCATGGACGAGTTTTGCTATGGGAATGTTCTTGGAACTCACCCCGGTGCACTGGAATTCCTGCTATGAAAGGTGGACCGACGCACCATCCAAGACGTCATCACCGAATCTGCAATCCCGGCTATGAGAGGTGGACGGACGTCATTCCCAAAAGGAACGAGTAACGTTTCGGATTGACCTCGCCCATTTTCCCCGTTGGGAGCCAGAGCTGCTCAATGGTTCAGCATCGTTCAGACGGCCCTCGAATCAAACTGGTGTCTGGGGCTGTCATCAGGACAGAAAACGAGCATGGAAGTTGGACTGGTTCGAAATACCCACGCAACCACCCTGGTCAACAAATGATTGATGTGATTTCGTGAAGGTTTTTTTTGTAAACATTTGTAGGACTCTCCATTGCTAAAAAATAATCTGGAAAAAAAACTGAACTTGGTTAGATTGAGAGACCACATATAAGCTTGACAGTACGCTTCAACTGTGATGACCAACGAAAGCAGTTCACTTCTAAAGAAATTAAGACGCGCTGCTGACAGATTGTACTCCTTCTGACGAAAAATATTCTTGGATAAAGCGTTCTACTCTCAAACAGATTTGACGCAGATACACATCGCCTTCCCTCTTAACTCTTTCGCGACACCGTTGAACGCGAACTGCTCGAAATCGTCTGTGATCTTCGATGCGAATTGAGCGGCGTACTTAAGCTGGAAGTTGCTCGGATCCTTCCTTCAATGAAGCATAACAGAACAGTTTTCTATTCGATAAACAAAGTGTTCTGTACTTACAGCAAAGCAAACGATAACAAGTACGGGAAGAAGCTGTTGCATCTCTTACGACCACAACAACAGCCTCAAACAATCACTCCTATTTAGGTCTCGCTTTGTTTTCATGGCGCTCTGCGCTCTTCAAGTTGAGTCCCGCACCCTTCGGGACTGAGGGGAGCATAAGGGATTCGTTAAGTTGCTTGCGCCGCGCACTAAGTTACGGTCCTGCAAAAATATTATCCTATATGTGTTGTAATCATATTGGGGATTAATTTTCAAACTTTGATCATCAGAGAAGCACCTCTGTGTAGTGTAATGTAGTGCAGTGTGTCTGGTAAGACGGGTTCAGTGGCGGTCTTTTATGACAGAGAAGAGCATAGAGTATATGTTCACGCTCACGAATGCCCTATTTATATGGTTTCGACTTGATGACATAATTGAGAAGATACCACGCAACTCTTTTGATGCGCCTTACAAGTGAAATAATTGTATGTGAACAGATAATACATGAGCCGATTAGCGGCTAGGACACACAGAATCAGATATCGGGCTGTGTGAACAGCACATCCTCGGGATAGTTGTGCTTTCCACGCATGGCTTGTGGTGCACACAGATGGCCTCATTTTCATGTACGACGAAAGAGTTATTACACTTGGAATTGCACCGCATATTGATTCTAAGAGAAAGTTTTAAACACGGTTGTAAACGTACCGTCGGCATGGATCTCGATGAGACTTTGCGTTCCCCATTGGAGGTTGGTTGGCGCAAACTTCATGCACCTAACTATGTTATAGCATATAGCGCCGATTTTGCGCCGACCTTCAATAGTGAACGCAAAGTCTCATTAGGATCCATGCCGACGTTAAGAGTTTTTTTGGCGGTCTTCAATTTTACCTCACCTTCATATTCATGTCTTTTACATGAGGTACACCTACCTGAAGGTTGGCAAGGATATAAAGAATGGAACAGTACCTAACGAACTTGGGTTTTTCATATTCTCCACAATTTTGCCGTGATGCTTCGAATTTTCCTGCTGAGCATTCCGTTCTTCTAATCTCTCGATAAAGCTTCACGTCGATGGCCTGTTAGGTGCGTTCTCCGAATGAGTCGAGAGCCAGTAAACAATTCGAATTCGAAGAGAGCATTCCCCAGGCCGTGTAGTGTCTCTTGATTATGCGTCATAGCCCGTATTCTGGTTCGAGTAAGTCAGCACCCTCTTGGGGACCACTCCTATCGATTTGAGTGACCGGGTCAACAAAAAGCGTTTTGTTGTTCCACGATTGTGGTAGAGTCGGAGCTAGGTCTTTTGTAGCTCTGAAATTTTGTCGAAGATGTATCGTAAGGTGCAGCGGAGGTATGATTGAAGCACAATTGCATGGCTGCGGCTTTGACAGCTCCGCAATTGTTCCTTACTGGGACAGAGCAGATGCGGGGCGATCGCAAGTCGTCCCGCTGCAACACGAATGCTGGGCGATCGCGGGTCAACCGCGTCTAGTTTCCATGGATACGTGCACGAATCTAACATGGGACCACATTGAACTCAAAACGGAGTTTTGAAAAACGGTCCTCTGGGGGTTGTGAAGGAGTTGGAAAGAAACGATGTGAGGTTTTGAAATTTCACTCAGTCCTCACGGGTAGATCAAAAACGACCAAAAAAAGAAGGAAACAAGAACGCTGAATTGGGAGGATTTGGCACAAATGTGGCCTATACAGTGGCCTTGAAATCATCTGAAAAGTTTCTCCTAAAAGTTTGAATCTAGCTAGATTCTTATGTTATGACTTGTTTATTGATCCCCTGAACAATACTCGTTTCTTGCAAAGAACCGCTCATTGCAATGAGATAGTCATTTCTTTGCGTTCACCTTACTTGTTTTGAGTTTTAACAGTGTCTCTTGTTTTTATTCCTCTTTTCTTATATCGCAGAGGTAACGTGATATTAACGGAGAGCGGTTCACATCAATTTTAGAAACTATGGAAATTTCAAGGTTTCAACAATTGCTAGAATATCAAGACTACCCTTACCCTTCTCCCCGACATATGTCACAGAAAAACCTCCTTAATTCGGAGAAACACTTTAGGGGACTTATTTTGATATAAAATGCTGGAAAAAAAGTTCGGACAAAATGAAGCTTCGTGGACTTGTTCATTGATCAATGACCAATCTTTTGTCCAACAAAAATAGTCATTATAAACAGAAGTGGGCTTACCTAAACTACAAAATCCATTGAAGCAACCTAATACTTCCGCGCATGGCTCGAAGACTCAAGACAAGTTTTCCATTACAAATTCCAAAAAATTGGGTAGAAACATTCTGGACGTAGAATCCGAGTATGCTCTTCTCTTCGCAGCTGCTCTGAAAAAAAAGAAACCACTCTGAAAAAAAGTTACAGGCTTTTTTTCAAGCCTCGCGACAAGGCAAGGGTACCCATCAGGATATGTTTAGGGTGGTTTGGGAAAAATCTTCGGATTCGGCTCAAAACTTGTATGTTGGGATAATTTAGGGTGCTGAACACGAATCTAGAGATCGTTTATCAAAACTCTGAGGTTTACTGTAGATTAAGGTAGTTGTCATGACATAGAGGGCCTAAACCCACCTTAATGATTCGAAAATGGACAAGTGAATATCAAAATCGTATTCAGCATTCCGAATAACCGCCGTTCAGAAATTTTGAGTCAAATCTGAGACTTTGACCCAACTAGCGTATACCCTCCGTGATCTACCGTAATCTGTCGAAATTCGATAAACTGACCTCAGATTCGCTATAAGCACTCTAAATAACCTCCGAGAGCGAAGTTTGGGTCTTAATTTTTTTTCGACCTTTGGGGCCCCATGAGGTAGTAAGTAAGCTCAATGCCATGTAGGGGGGGGGTTCAGAGGTCAGAATTTTTTTCGCCCACACTCCGCCCCAGGGGGTAATTTGGGGCGCTGAACACGAATCTGAGATCCGTTTCCTGTTTTTTAGCGGATTTCGTTAGGTTAGGGTGCATTGAATGGTATATTACCTACCGTAACCCATTGTTTTTGGTGATTTTTGATCTACCCGAAAGGACTGAGTGAAATTTTAAAATCTTGAAATGTTTATTTCACGCCCTCTACAACCCCCGAAAAACCATTCTCGAAGCTCCATTTTTCTCTCAAAGTGGTCCCTTGTAAGAAAGGGTGTCTCTCAAGGTACTTGGAAAATCTTTCTCTCAGGAGAGCTCGAGCTTGGAACGTAGCTAGTAGTAGCAACAGTGTTCTTCGGGATTGGTGCAAATGCAAAAAAATCGCGGGAATCTTCGACAAACGTTTGAAGAAGTATAATAACGCTGCGAAAAAAAAGGCAATTGCATTCAAAATAAAAACTCGTTTTACAGGTTTCCTTATTCTAAACTAAAAAGTAGGTCTGATGTTGATTGTCTTGATAGAGAAGACGGTTCCAGTGTAGGGGATGATGCCCAAAAGGCTCAACCTCTATTTAGTGTATTCATGAGAGCTTTCATGGAGAACACCGGTTTGGATAACCGAGCTAGTCTTCCGCTGTCCCCTGTTATGCCGGACTCTGTTTGGTTTTATCCGGATGAGTTGCTAGAGCTACTTACAGAATATCTTTCATCTTTCTCGGACACGCCGGATCATATTCCCTTGCATTTAATTAAAAGGTAGTTGCAGTCATAGTTAACCCCCTTGCATAAATTTTTAAGCTGAGCTTTATGAAAGGTGATGCTCCGAGTAGATGGCGTACTTCATTTGTCACTCCCAACCCTAAGGAGGAACCGTTTTCTGATTCGAACAATTACTGACCCATCAGCATCACTTCTATTTTCGCCAGACTTTTCAAAACAGTATTAAAGAAAAGGATTTGGGCTCATTCGGAAGAACAATCTTCCAACTCGGAGTTCCGGCACGGGTTCCAAAAGAATAAATCAACAATTTCGGGGATGCTGCAGTGGCTAGGCGACTGGACTCGGGCGCTCGACAGTGATATTGGTGTGGATGTTATTTATCTTGACTTAACCAAAGCATTTGACAAAGTTTCCCACCGTAAATTGGTAACTAAATTGGAAAAATTGGGTATGCACGCGCGGATAGTGGTCTGGATTCGTGCCTTTCTCACTGGTAGAACCTTCAGAGTTCGGCTTAACGCTGCGTTCTCCTGCCCTGCTTCAGTCCTGAGTGGTGTACTAAGGGGAGGAGTGCTTTCGCCGGTTCATTTTAATGTTTATACCTATGAAGTTCCTGTGATTATTTCCTCGTATAGTGTTGGCTGTTCGGCATTTGCTGATGATTTCAAATTTGTACAATCCTATTTTGACCGCGGAGGATTCGGGGTGCTTGTAAACTCCTCTTGATGATGTTTCAAGTGGTCCCACGAATGGAAATTACCGCTGTTCAGTGGGAAAACTAAAGTTATGAAGCTTGGAAAGAGTTGAGTGAATGGCATTTATAGTGTTGACGGTTAGCAGTTGAGCGAGTTCAACGAGTTTATGGATCTTGGGTTCCTCATAAAGGGCGTTCTTAGTTTCGACGACCACTCCCACCAGGTTGCTTCCAAGGCGAGCGGAATGATGCATAGTGTAGTTGGAGCACTTTCGACTACCGATCCGGCCGTACTCGTTGAAGCATATAAAACGTACATTAGGCCTCTGATGGCATACGGTACTGTAATTGTCAGTCCTTATTGAAGGGATCTATCGAAACACTGGAAAACGTTCTGAATACTTTTACGCGAAGGCCCTTTTTCAGAACCGGTTGGATTCATGCGGATCGTAACGTGACTCATGTGGCCAGACATGCTAGGCTAGGTCTAACCACTTTAGAGCACAGGAGATGAAAGTTTGACATGGTTATGATGTATAAGATCGTTCATGGGTGCGCTGGTATCAAGGCTAGCCGGCTGTTCAACCTGAGGGAGTCTATCACTAGGGGGCGCCGGTGAAATTGGCGCTTGTTGGGGCTAGGCGTAATGTCAGACAGCACTTTTTTGTCAATAGAGCGGGTTCTTATTTCAACAAACTCCTTCGCTCAGGCTTTGTAATTGGGACACTCACTACATTCAAAAAGACGCTTGAGAGCTATCTGTTGCCCCAAGAGCGACCTTTATAGGGTCTTATGCCTCGATGGGTTGTACGTTTTGCAATTGTTATTAATTTGTGAGATTCATATTGTTGTAGGAACAATAATGTATAATTATGTATAGTTATTGTGACGTGTTTATCTTTGTTGTATTGCCTTTTGTGTGGTTCAATTACGTTGCCATTGCACGTGTTGTACCATGACTCATCGCCGTATCACTTTGGCTGCGGCGGCCGTGTGTATGACTGTGACGTAGCATTGCATGTTGACGCGTATTACGAAACACGGGTTATGTACGTTGCGGCCTATGAGGGCCTCTGAATGTTTTTGATGTGTGCAATTCTTCGGTAGCTAATAAAGCTCATTCTTCACTCGTCTACAAGCAGCAGCTCTACAACAACTGGCGATCTGGACTACGTACGTGGACGCGGCTGCCCCGACGACTTCGACTCAGCCCCGGCTCTCTGCCCTAGAGCCCGGTCGATCGGCTGATCAATTGGAGGATTCAGCCCCGGCTCTCTGCCCTGAGCCCGGTCGATCGGCTGATCAACTCGTGGATTCAGCCCCGGCTCTGCCTCGAGCCCGGTCGAACGGCTGATCGGTCCACCAACGATCGTTCCCGGCTCTTCCTCGGGCACGGTCGAATACTGTCGACGATCCATTGATTCCTGGCTCTTTTTCGAGTCCGGTTGAGATTGTCCCGGCTTGTTTCAAGTCCGGTTGCAGAAGGATCGATTGATTGGCCCCGGCTCTGCCTTGAGCCCGGTCGAACTGCTGATCAAGTACAGCTCACGCAGCCCCGGCTCACAAACTTTGAGCCCGGTCGAACTGCTGCCTGAGCACTAGTACTCTACGACTGATCAATCATCGCAACGAGTGTACATTTTTGAGCCAGCCGAAACGAAGATGGACGCTGCAACACTGCGAGAAATTCTGGATGCTCACGCCAAAGCACAGCTGACGATGTTCAACGAGATAGTCAAACGTATGGAGGGAATGGTCTCCAACACAGGACCATCCGGCTCGACTACTCCAGCCACTACAACCGAGTTCGTCACTAACTCGCTGTCAACCAGGCTACCAGAATTCATCTACGATCCAGACAATGGATGCACCTTCGACGTGTGGTACAATCGGTACGAAGACGTCATTTCGAAGGATGGTGCAACCCTAGACGACGCCGCAAGGGCTCGACTGATTGTTTCGAAGCTGGATGCCGTGACTTACGCTCGCTTCACAAGTCATATCCTTCCGAAGAAAGCCTCCGACGTGTCACTGGCGGATACTGTGAAGACCTTGAAAGAGCTGTTTGGACACAACACCTCGATCTTCGCTCGACGCTACGCATACCTGAAAACGCAACGTGTGGACGAGACGTTGCGTGACTACACAGGACTTGTCAATCGACGTCATGAAATGGCGGAATTCAACGACGTAACTCCCGAGCAAATGAAGTGCCTTGTGTGGATTTGTGGACTTGCCTCTCCAACGGATGCCGATATCCGTGCTCGTGCTCTATGCAAGATGGAAGACAATCCTCAGACGACGTTGAAGGAACTCACCTCAGAGATTCAACATTTCATCGACATCCGACAAGATGCTGCTCTTCTCGAACGGTCTGCTCCACGATCAAGCGTCAATGCGGTCAAATCGAAAACGAGCCGAGACCGAGTGCTCCCTTCTCCTTCAAAGACTCGAGATCGAGAACCGCCTTCTCCATGCTTCCGATGTGGAGGACACCATTGGTCAAGGGACTGCACGTTTATCAACAAAACGTATCACGACTGCAAAACCGTTGGCCACAAAAGAGGATTCTGCAAGAACTTCGAAAAGAAGAGTACGCAGCACAGAAGAAAACACAGGCGAACAAACAACGTCGTTATCGCCTCTACCTCATCCGATTCCGCTCCTGTTAGCCGTATCTACCGCTCAGTGCAGATCAATGGAACGATGGTCCGGATGCGTCTCGACACCGGAGCAGATGTCACACTGCTCAGCCAATCCGATTGGATCGCGATCGGCCGACCGAAGTTGCGGCCTTCGCTCATCACTTTGCAATCCGCCAACCACAAGAAGCTGAATGTTCGTGGACAATGTGAATGCGACTTCGTCATCGATGGTCACAATGGACGAGGTACATGCTACGTCACCGGTACTTCGTCATTGTTGGGCCTTGACTGGATTTCTCAACACGAGCCGCTGTTTCGCCGTCTGACAGAAGGCTCCGTCTTCAACGTGTCTTCATCTACACTGCATTCTGCCCTAACGACTCAGCTGAAGAACCAGTTCACTGCAGTGTTTGCACCAGGATTGGGACGATGCACGAAATCAAGAGCAAAACTCGTGCTGAAACCCGACGCCAAGCCTGTCTTTCGCAAGGCTCGCCCAGTTCCGTATGCTGCGCTTCCGCGGATCTCACAAGAAATCGACCGCTTGGTGGCCGCCGACGTGCTCTCGCCCGTGGATCACTCAGTATGGGCTGCACCTATCGTCACCGTTCAGAAGAAAGGTGGTTCAATCCGATTCTGCGCAGACTATTCAACAGGATTGAACGACGCACTCGAGCAGCACCAGCACCCTCTTCAAACACCAGATGACATCTTCACAAAGCTGAATGGAGCTCGATACTTCTCGCAACTCGACCTTGCTGAAGCCTATCTCCAATTGGAAATGGACGACGAGTCAAAGCCCTTGTTGACGATCAACACGCACCGAGGATTGTATCGTTTCAATCGACTACCTTTTGGAGTGAAACCCGCTCCTGGAATTTTGCAGCAGCACATTGACGCTCTCATCGCTGGTTTGGAAGGAACTGCCGCCTACCTTGACGACATACTGGTTACCGGTAGAACCATCGAAGAGCACAATTCTCGTCTTGAAGCTGTGCTCCAAAGGATCCAAGACTATGGATTCCGTGTTCGACTGGAGAAGTGCTTTTTCCTGCAGACGGAAATCACCTATCTGGGCTTCATCATCAATGCGCAAGGACGTCTCCCGGATCCCGCTAAGATCAAAGCGATTCACGAGATGCCACCTCCAAAGAACGTCAGTCAACTACGCGCTTTCCTTTGGCTCGTCAACTTCTATGGTACCTTCGTCAAGGACCTGCACAACCTCCGCGCTCCGCTGGATGCCCTTACCAAGAAGGATGCTTTCTACAACTGGACACCGGAGTGTCAATCTCGCTTCTGCCGAATCAGAGAAACTCTGAAGTCGGATCTTCTGTTGACCCACTTCGACCCGTGCCTGCCAATCATCGTCGCAGCCGACGCTTCCAACTACGGGATCAGAGCCATGCTGTCACACCGCTTTCCAGATGGATCACAGAAGGTCATATACCATGCAAGCCGTTGCCTGACTTCTGCGCAGAAGAACTACAGTCAGATTGAGGAGGCGCTCGCTCTCATCTTCGCCGTGCAGAAGTTCCACCGCTTCATACATGGACGTCATTTCACTTTGAAGACCGATCACAAACCACTCCTTTCGGTATTTGGAAGCAAGAAAGGAATACCCGTCTACAGTGCCAACCGTCTTCAGCGATGGGCTACGACGCTACTCAACTACAACTTCTCGATCAAGTACGTCAACACAAAAGATTTCGGCCAAGTCTCGCGTCTCATAGCATCACACTCACTGGAGCCGGAAGACTACGTCATCGCCGCCGTCGATGCCGATATCACTGCTGAGTTTGCAGAAAGCTGCAGTCAACTTCTAGTCTCAGCCGAAAACATCCGAACCGCAACGCTAGCGGATACCTTGCTCAACCAAGTGATCGACAACACGAAGTCCGGCCGCTGGCCGAAGGTCAATCGCGACTCTCCTCTATGGCACTACTACAACCGCAGAGACACGCTCACAACTGTCAATGGTTGTTTGCTAACGGCTTCACGCATAGTGATTCCGACATCACTGCAACGCCGTATACTCGCGACGCTCCACAAGGCTCATCCAGGACAAACAAGGATGAAAATGCTGGCGCGCAGTCATGTCTACTGGCCGACACTGGATGGCGACATTGAAGGAATTGTCAAAAGTTGCAGTGTGCAGCAGCCTCCAAGAACCCGTCAAGGCAGAACTGCAGTCCTGGCCGAAACCCAGCTCTCCGTGGACACGCGTACATCCAGACTTTGCTGGACCGCTGGATGGTCAATTCTATCTGCTTATCGTCGACGCCTACTCCAAGTGGCCAGAAATCATCCAGATGCCAACAATCTCGTCGTCTGCAACTATCTCCGTCATGAAGAGAATCTTTTCACAGTTTGGAAATCCGGAGACTCTCGTTACGGACAACGGCACGCAGTTTACATCTTCACAGTTCTCGTCGTTCTGCCGTTCCCGAGGAATCACCCACTTTCGCACGCCACCGTTCCATCCGCAGAGCAATGGACAAGCCGAACGTTTTGTGGACACCTTCAAGCGAGGACTCGCAAAGTTGAAGGGGGAGGAACTAACAGCAGATGCACTTCAAACCTTCCTGATGGCATACCGGTCGACTCCTTGCCCATCTGGACCGAACAATCTGTCTCCCGCTAAGAACTTCTTGGGGCATCGGATGCGAACCGAGCTGGATCTGCTGTCTCCAAACGTCACAGCACCAGGATCACGTGACGCCAAGATGGAACGACAATTCAATCGCCGACATGGTGCTCGGGCTCGTCACTTCGATGTCGGCGACGCTGTTTACGCCAAGGATTACCGCAGTCCGAAAGCCACATGGACTCCTGCCGTCATATTGCCTAAAACAGGAAACTCCACCTACCTCCTCCGCTGTGGAGGTCTATAGTGGACCCGGCACATCAACCAGCTACGTCCGAGAGATGATACGACAATATCAAAAAGACTTCTGGACGTTTTCGACTTGCCGATGATCAGCAACCGTGCTCAACCTGATTTGATTTGATTTATTACACGGTAGAACCGTGTGATAGACAAACAACAAAACGAAACACCTAAACGGCAACTGAAAAAGATCAAAGATAGAGGACAATAATAAAGCAGATCGATAAACTGACTACGAGGCAACACCGGCACCATGAAGGGATGAGATCTTACAAACATCGCTCCTGGGAGAACAGATAAATCTCAAGCGCCTTTTTGAATTCAGTGAACTTCTAACTACCAAGCCTGACCGAAGTAATTTGTTGAATTCAGACCCCGCCCTATTGACAAAAAGTGCTGTCTTACATTCCGCCTGGCCCCAACGAGGCCCAATTTCACCGGCGCTCCCTGGTGGTTGACGATCTCAGGTTGAACAGCCGGCTAGCCTTGATGCCAGCACTCCCATGAATGATTTTATACATCATTATCATATCAAACCTTCTTCTCCTGTGCTCTAGAGTGGTTAGGCCCAACTTGGCATTTCTGGTGACATGACACACGTTGCGATTAGTCTGAAACCACGATGTCCTGAAGTAAACTCTACGTGTGAAAGTATTCTGGACTTTCTCCAGCGCATCGATGGATCCCTTTTTGTATGGATTGAATACCACCGTGCCATACTCCATAAGTGGACGTATGTACGTTTTATACACCTCAGTCAGGACATTTGCGTTAGTAGTTGAAAGTGCTCGAAACGCGCTGTGCATCATCCTGTTGGCCATGGACGCGACCTGGAGGCAGTGATCATCGAAACTAAGATCATCCTTGACAAGAAAACCAAGGTCCTTAATCTCGCTGACCTCGCTCAACTGCACACCGTCAATAGTATAGAAGCCATTAACTCGCCTCTTACCAATCTTCATCACCTTAGTTTTTTCGCTGGAAAGCGGCAATTTCCATTCAGACGACCATTTGGCTACATCATTAAGGGCTTTTTGTAAACACTCTGATTCTTCCTGGTCCGAATAGGATTATACAACTTAAAGTCGTCAGCGAATGCCGAACAGCCAACGTTGTTCAAGGATATAATCGAGGGAAGCTCATACGTATAAATATTAAAGAGAATAGGTGATAGCACTCCACCCTGGGGAACACCACTAAGGACTGCAAAGGGAGAGGAAAACGTACTGTTAAGCCGGACTCTTGTGTTCCGCCAGTGAGAAAAGCACGAATCCAAGCCGTTATACGCGGATGGATACCCACTATTTCTAGTTTGTTTACTAATTTGCGATGAGAAACTCTGTCAAACGCCTTGGAAAAATCGAGGTAAATAACATCCACACCAGCATCATTGTCCAGCGCACGAGTCCAGTCTTCAAGTGATTGCAGCATCGCCGAAATTGTGGATTTACCCTTTTGGAAACCATGTTGGTGCTCCGAGATGATGGAGTGCTCCTCCAGATGGGTCATAATTCTTTTCTTCAATACTTTTTCAAAAAGTCTTGCATGATCTACAATCGACTACACTGCCAGCAACGCCGCCTGCTCCTCTACAGCTTAGACGATCTACTCGACACCGTCAGCCGCCGTCGCGCATGGTCGTGGATCCGTCAAGGAAGACATACAAGTGATAACTTAACGGGGGAGGTGTTGTAGGAACAATAATGTATGATTATGTATAGTTATTGTGACGTGTTTATCTTTGTTGTATTGCCTTTTGTGTGGTTCAATTAGGTTGCCATTGCACGTGTTGTACCATGACTCATCGCCGTATCACTTTGGCTGCGGCGGCCGTGTGTATGACTGTGACGTAGCGTTGCATGTTAACGCGTATTACGAAACCCGGGTTATGTACGATGCGGCCTATGAGGGTCTCTGAATGTTTTTGATGTGTGCAATTCTTCGGTAGCTAATAAAGCTCATTTTTCACTCGTCTACAAGCAGCAGCTATACAACACATATCCCTTGTCATTCCTCGTTAGGGTGGTGGTTTTTCTTATTGTTTTCGTTGTTATCGTTCACACGGGTTCCCGTGTAATAAATGAAATAAAATGAAGCTAAATATATGCAGTAGAACAGTACTCAGAACTGATTGATCTTTTGTTTGCCCATTGACACGAAAGCGAGGTCAGTCACCACATCAGACTACCTGGACTTCCCGACGCAACAACCGTGAAAAACGCAAAATCATCGGACAAGGAGAAGGAGAAGAAGACAGCCTAGATTTTCGGTGTGGAAAATGATAACTGATTATGTTGTCTAACTATTCTGTTGTGCTGTCAATAAACCCAAAGCGATAGTGCATAAGACCAATGCATACTATTCTGAATGCTCTCGCAATCGTTCGCGAATATCTTCGAACAAATGACTTCAAGTACATGTACAGGTAGATTTGAAGTCTGGAATCGTCGACGTATAATTAACACCTGAGAGTGGAAATGTACTTCGAGAAGGCGTTTGTAGCGCCGAAATCATGAAGGTTTACCATGCCTATCAAAAAGCATGAAGACCCAGGAGCCGCCACCTGAGGCCGCCAGCAGATGGGCGGAGCCTCCGGAGGCTGAGCGAAGTTCAAGTACCTTAAGCTTGGGTAAATGAACCGGCGTCAATGTTGACATCTACAGTTCACTTCCGCACTGCCGTTCAGTCCGCAAAGTGCACGCTGGTTGCAAAATCGTGCTGCGGCGCGGTTGCGAGTATCCTCAGACAGGGATGTGGGATCACCCGGGCGGTTTTTGCCTTTGGTGCCCGGGTGACCCCACCACCCCGGGTGATACCATATCCCTGTCAGAGGATACTCGCAGCCGCGCCGCAGCACGATTTCGCAACCACGTGCACTTTGCGGACTGAACGGCAGTGTTGAGGTGAACTGTATATCCTGCCCCATGAATGCGTCTTACATGTCCCTGGTTTCATTGAATGCGCGCCCCCGGAAAGGTGAAATTGACGAGACCAGAATATCGCAGCAAAATGGTTATGTCATCACGTCAGTATAGGGGCTCTCTACACACCCCGTTTATGCTGTTCAAAACGTCACGCGACTCAATGCAAGTGAAGAAGCCCCGAGTGGAATGAGAGCGGTAGAAAGCCAGACGACTCTTCTCTCGGAGTGTGGAGAGTCCCACTTCCCATCACGTCGGCGTGGATCGCCCAACTGAATGCTCACGTAGGAAACAAACTTCTAGCCGGTTTGGATCTACAGTGGCAATCGTTATGCCTAAATACCAAAGTTACAGGCTTGTTCCCCCAATAGTGTATCACTCAGATGGTAACACCGGTCGGATCGACACCGCTGAAAGGCCTCTCCGAGCTGATCGCGGGAACGTAGCGGGCGAATGGCTGTAAGGGGTGTGGTATACTTCGTCGTTGTAATGAGCGACAGGCTAGCAATCTAACACAAATCGCGGCGAGACCCGCATCGGAGCAACGGCAACGGCCGTCATAGGAACAGATGTCGCGTGTGCGTCGCAGCGACCTGTCGCGCAGGGCTGACATACTGCAAATGGGCCCTAGCCTGTCGCTATTACTGTCGCTGGCGCTGTACAGAGCGACGCGACCGTGTGTCGCAAAAGTATACCATACCCTTAAGCAAAGGCCCGCTGGGCTCATCGCGGGAAGATGTTAAGGCGCCGATCGGACAGGAGATAGCCATTGAAGTTTCCGTCGGATCGCGGGCCCATGCGGAGTTCGTCGCTCGGATCGTGGGCAGCATTTTAGCATTCTCTCCATGCCGGGTCCATCCTAGGACGATGGCGGCCAGATTGCGGGGTGGGCGTTGTTCGGTCCGCCATGCGCACGTGGATTACGTGAGATTTCGCACGAGCCGCGCGCGTACATTCCAGCAGAAGATTTTGCTCGCGAGAGAGGAGAAGATTTCCGCCTGGAGGGAAGGATTCGCTCGCGAGGGAGAGAGAAAGTAACCGCTCACTGCCGGCCCAAAGAAACCGCACGGCTCAGTATGAAGCGAAAGATCAATCAGAAGTGCATCCAGGTGCGAGCGGCTCCAACGTCTACTCCCATATCAGTTCGAATGGAGCTTGTAAACGCTATTGCAAAGTCGGATTATGGTAAGGCAAATACAATGTTCATTACATCGAAAACTATCTACATATATTCCAATGTGTATTTTTAGCTCCATGCGGAGAGCTTGGCTATGGCTAACGAGCTCACTGTTGCTGGTGGTCGCGGAAATGAGAACTTCCGCAGAAGACACCAATGGAACAGAACTCGATCCGAGCGGATGAATCCGGTCGTATTAGGTGACATCCCCCTATCTGTGGCAGTTTGCTCCTTAGACACGGAGGATTTCGTGCTTTTTGATGACGACAACAGTATACATATTCATAGCAGACATGTAGTTCTATGAATATACATATTATTTATAGCACTATACATATTTACATATACATATTTGGGAAGTAGAAGTCTTCAGGAAACTATCACTTATTAAATGCACATCAAAACTCTGCTGGTAAGGAGCAAAAGCGTAAAAAATGTGCGAAGAAGAAATTGAACTTCTTCGATGGGACGGTCGTTTTAAGCAGATTCCAAGCACAATGCGTGCAGAAGGTAGAACTCCGCAATTGTACACTATATTGATTGAAGTGCAAGGAAGTCATTCGGTGTCGCTTCTTTTCGCACTGTTGTCGAAGGCAACAAGCGAGGAGTACACGAGACTGTTCAGGTGAATTTGTGATACCGGTACTTCAAACCAGTGTTTGAAAAACTTTTCTATAGATTCTTCAGTGTTGGGTCCTTCTTGTGAAATCAGTGAAAAGAGCAAAAGCTGAGCGCTCTCGGTTTTGCATGAATACCGTTCAAGAGAGGAAACTCTGAAATAAATAGGTTTGATATCCTTCATTTTACGTGGCTTAAGGGCTGATTTGGTGAATCACTTCCACTTCTGCTGTGTCCCGGAGTAAGCTTTGTGATGGATTTTGAAGCAGCTGCTATAAATTATGCTAAGCTTGGCGCGGAGGTTCACGGAAGAGCAAAAATTGTAATATAAACGGAAGTTAAGATGTTCTATGACACTTGGTTATGTTTTTGGAGGTAGCATTTGCGTCGAAGTTTCATTCCGTATCTTCCGTGGTACATCGCCGATTATAATATATGAGGGTAGAACATGGTGTAGAATAATGATATTTATAAAGCGCGAACATATGAAAAAGGTTAGACAACCATATTTCCAGCTAGGAATAGGCCCACTCCTGTACTCAGATCATCTCTAGGTCTTGCTTCTTTTCTAATTTCCATTCGAGAAAATTTGCTCCCACGGTTGGCCGATTTCGGCACTGGTTTAGGGAACCAGTGTCGCGAGGCAGTCGCAACGTTGCACTACCGTAGCGCCTGCGCTGAAGCGACTTCTGATCATAGGTTTGTTGGGGTGGAGACAGCGGTCCGAGAGGTGAAGATTGTTTAGGATGCCTGAGTGGAGAATAGTGAAGGTTCCCTATAGACTTGCAACTTCAAAATTTGACGTTTTCTTAATCCTCTTTTTTTTTCCTGCATTCAATATATTCATATGTGTGAGATGTTAGTAGAGCCAAATCCAAGACGTTAGTAGATTTATTCGGTTGACGTTTCGGCTATATCGCCTTCGTCGGAACCTGGAAGAATCAAGAACAAATGCGACATATCCCCTCAAGCAACCTTTCAAATTACAAGAACAAAGTCCGAACTAACCACAAGATTTGTACTTAAAGGCAGGGTTCGCGATAAAAACGATTTTTGAGCTTTCTTCATGAGAATGTAGATTTGGTCATCACAAAAGTAAAAATAAGTGCAAAAAACCCGGAATTCTGCGGGAAAAACGCACAAAAACAAGGTATAACGGCTAATTACTGGTGTCGGCCGGCCTCCTAATTAACGATGTTTTCGTTAATGCTTGTTTATCCGCCTTTTACTTTGTTTTTAATGTAGTCAGTAGTCTCCAGAAGTGCTCAGAATTTACTTTAGAAGCAAAATAAAAGTTAACAAAACAGGCTTTTATAGAAATCCCGATAATTGGAGGCGGGAGGACACCAAGCAATAACTTGTTCCTGAGCGTTTTTTATTAAATTTTTTACTTATTTTCACTTTTGTGATTCCCAGACCTACCTTTTCATGGGATTAGCACAACAACCGATTTTATCGCGAACCCTGCCTTTAAAAAAGCAGAAACACGATCACAGAATGCTCACTTTACTCGCGCCGAGCCAAGTTAGTAGTGGGCACCCTAAGGGGTAGATGCAGTGGGTGGTCAGAAGAAGCGCGTCCTTGACATGAAGACGTTGAGGTCAAAATCTACAGAGGTCAAGAAACGGGGCAAGCTCAGCTGTTATGGCAAGACATTCCTCTTCCCTGTTCATTTTACGATCTTTGGCGGTTATCCAGAATGCTTCGAGAGTCTTGCGTGCCGCAGTTTGTGGCTCCCGCGTAAGAATTCTAACGGTAACCTCAAACTCCAAGCCCTCATGGTACAGTCTACGGTGCGTACCCAACGGCGTGGCAGGGTTGGATTTCCTTAGGCCGCAAGATGTTCTTTAACACATGTGCATAGAAAACGCCCGGTTTCCCCAATATATTCGTCTTGACGAAGACCTCACACGATAACATAGGTCACCCCTGACGTCATGCAGTCTCCCTCGCGTCCAAATAGGCATACTACGCAATCCGGAGGAGCGCAAAATCGATCATACAACCGATTCCGGATCAGCTGGCGTTTCAGGTTAAGAGGCGGAGTTTCAACAATCCTGACCGCGTCTTCAAGACTGTATTTACTTTGGGCCGCGCGGACCGCTGCGCTAAAAGCGTCAGAGACAAAGGGAATGCAGAAAGGAACTTTTACAGTATTGTCCGACGTTGCGGCGCCGTGCTCCCTGGGCGGTCTGCCGGTACGATGGCCCCCTGGATGGTATCCATTCAATAACGCAACTTTTCGCGCTATCTCTAGTGAGGCAGCTCTCTCCATGCTGTCGGACGAAACCCTTTTCGCTGTGCTGTATAAGTTCTTAATGACTGCACGCTTTGTACTAGACGGGTGCGCAGACATGGAGTGAACCAGAGTATTTTTATTGCTGGTCTTACGATACACACGATAACACTGGCTCGGCGCGAGTAAGGTGAGCATTCTGTGATCGTGTTTTTGCTTTTTTAGGTACAAATCTTGTGGTTATTTCGGACTTTGTTCTTGTAATTTGAAAGGTTGCTTGGGAGGATATGTCGCATTTGTTCTTGATTCTTCCAGGTTCCGACGAAGGCGATATAGCCGAAACGTCAACCGAATAAATCTACTAACGTCTTGGATCTGGCTCTACTAACTTCTCACACATACTAACGACGAACCATGCCAAGATTCACAGAAAGTCGAACATGGAAAATATTTATATTTTTATGCATTCATTTTGGAACATTTTTTTCGTTACTTAGATGACCTCCTTCAGAAATTCACTACTCTTAATGTGATCCGCATGAGTCATGAAAAATTTCCTTAGAGCTGTCTTGAAGTCAACATTTTTTGGAAAATTCCTCCAAGCGATTTTCAAAAACTACCTGTTCTTGGCTCATAACATTTTTGTCCTTTAAGATGGATCTTCGAACGGAAATGTTTCCAAAATCTTCACGAAATTTTGGATCTAATTATGTTTTCATTTTGAGAAAATACCTTCCCAATCTCTCAGCCGATTTCAAATTATGAACTTACGTTTCTTTCACCAAAAGCAATCAGTTTTTCGTCCACAACTTTTTCACCCTAGAAGATAGCCTTCTACTGAAAATAGTTTTCGGAATCCCCATGAAATTCTGCATCGACTAGCGTTTTCAGTTTTAAAAAATACGTTCACCTTCTTCCAGCCGATTTCAGTTTATAAAGTGGATTTTTTTCGCCTGAAATTATCGGTTTTTCGTCCATTACTTTTTTGTTCTTGGAGATAGACAATTGGTGAAAGCTGTTTTCAGAACTTCGATGGAATTCTGCGTCGACTAGTGTTTCCAGCTAAGAAAAATATGCTCTCTTATCTTCAGCCTAATTCATTTTACGAAACACCGGTTTTTTGCCTATAACTCTTTCACCGTTGAAGATAGGGTTTTGGTGAAGGTCGTTGCTGAAATCTACGTAAAATTGTGCGTCGATTGATATATCGGGTTCTTAACTTTGCTTGCCGCATAAGCCAGCCAGGTCGGTGGAGCCGAGCCCCGTTGTTGGCTCCAGCAGAACTCTGCGTCTCTCATTTATATCATAAAGACGAGAGCACCCTATGGAGAAGATAGGGTTCTGGTGAAGGTACTATGGAGCTCGGCTCCACCGACCTAGCTGGCTTATGGGGCAAGCAAAGTTAGGAACCCGATATACCATTCTACGCAGAATTTTACGTAGATTTCAAAAACAACCTTTACCAAAACCTTGCCATAAAAATCGCTTATGAGTAAAAATACTAACACAATGAAGTTCTCAAATTTTGAGCGTTTCGCTAAATTAAAGCTGCTAAATAGTGGAAAGACTCGATGTGTGAGCCAATCTTAAAAGAAAGCATATTTCCTATTGATTTCAACGAACATGTTTGTCGTGCATCTTCAGTATTTACATTGCTGTTTTGTGCAATTGTCTTAAACATCGTCATAAATCAAATCAATCAAATCAAATCAGAACCCTATACGGTTAAAGAGTTATAGGCGAAAAACCGGTGTTTCGTAAAATGAATTAGGCTGAAGAATCGAGAGAATATTTTTCCAAACTGGAAACACTAGTCGACGCAGAATTCCATCGAGATTCCGAAAACAACCTTGACTAAAGGTCTATCTCCAAGCACAAGAATGTTATGGACGAAAAACCGATAATTTCAGGCAAAAAAAATGCTCTTTATAAACTGAAATCGGCTGGGAGAAGGGGAATGTTCTTTTCAACACTAAAAACACTTTTAGATGAAACATCTTATGATGATTCTGAAAACAACCATAACCAACGGTCTATCTCTAAGCACAAAAAAGTTATGGACGAAAAACAGGCAGTGACACTCACCCAATCTTGAAAATGACTTGCATGAGCGTTGGGTCACTCTCATTCTTTTTCGGGACGTTTCACCGATTGTCACCGGTTTTCCCAATAGTGAAGGTTCCCCCCTTCACCTGCCCAGAGGTGAAGGTTGGGAGCTATTCGAACGACCTTCATTGAAAATTGCCGACCCACTCAGGTGTTCGAATTATACGAAAGCTATTCGAATTTTTCAGATGTCCCACTCAAACAGAAACGCCAGGTCGGGCCAACGGCGCTGAAACCGTCTCTAAGCTGATTGTGGGAGCATGGCGGGCGAATGGCGCTAAATAGAAGTTTCGCAGGGCTGATCGCCGGACGACACGAACTCGTCGGTTGGATTAGTGTTGTTTTCCCAGCCATTCGCCCTTGGTCCTATTTGCGTTTCTGTTCAAGCAAGTCTTGAGACTATGAATATCCTGTAACACCTGAATCAGGCAATCAACACCTCATGAGTATGCATCGATACTGACGTTGTCCGTGCATGGGAGTGCGATATTGATGGCTAGTGATTTTTAGCGAAGTCATGGACTGCGCGTTAAATTTTTTTTTATTCTTTTGTCGTTCAAAATAACACTGAAAAATGCCAACATTCGTTAAATTAGATAGTTGTCAGTCGTTGTCAATCATATCACTAGTTGAAAGAAGAGAGTACGGGTTTCTTCATCAGGGTTCGCGATGAAAATGACTTTTCAGCTCTCTAGATGAAAATGTAGTTTTTGTCCTCATAAAACCAAAAATGAGTGGAAAAAAGTTAAAATTTCGAGGAAAAACGCACAAGAACAACTTACGACGGCTATTCACTGGTGTCCGCACGCCCCCCAGTTAACGAGATTTTTATGATTGCTTGTGCATCCGTCATTTATTTTGCTCCTAAAGCAGTCAACGGTCTTCTAGAATTCTCAGCAATTACTTTAGAAGCAAAACAGAAGACGGCAAAACATGCATTCACCGAAATCTCAATAATCGGGGGCGGGAGAACACCAAGCAATAACGTGTTCCTGAACAACTTTTCTCCAACTTTTCACCTATTTTCATTTTTGTTATGGTCAGATCTACCTTTCCATGAGGATAGCACAACACCCGATTTTAATCGTGAACCCTGCCTCTGAGCTGTATGAAACAAAATCGGCAGCGAAAGGGAAAATTCGCGGAAAAATTCATCAACATTAAAAAAAAACAACAGCGTGATAACAAGAATGCACAATCGTCTTGAAGGTATAGTCTGCGCTCAATTGTCGGTGTTTTCTGCAAATGGCATATACTGCGCGCTACATAACGTCGGCTTAGCTGCCAACCCAATAGATTATGTTGGGTTTTCGTTACTTAAAGGCTGTGGTCACGATGAAAAACGTTATAGAAAAAACTACAAAAATCAGCTTAGATCAAAAACAGCTGAAAAACTATGAAAGTAGAGCGGTGAAAAACGGGCTAGAATTAGAGTTTCTAGTGCCCAATGAAGCTGTTTCGTGCACACGTGCACAGCGATGACGAAAAAGATCGCCGTATCATGCCGAGCAGTCAAAAATCATCAACATTCAGAGAACGAAATGAATGCAAATTTAACGAATAAAAACAGTTGAATAATGAAAGCATCACTTCAGTCAATGTTTTTGACGAGATGTGTACAAATATCCAAAGCTTCATTGATTGAAATTCAAGTTCAAGCCAGCTGATGTTCTTGATATTAGAGATCATCGATGCCGATGATGTGGGGTAGACTCGTCCACCATCAAAAGACATGAAAGTTCAGGCTTCGAATTTGGCCCAGAACAGCTATTTTTTCGCGATTTTTTCTTATAGGTTCTACTACTCTATACCCAGAGAAGGGTTCAGAGAGAAAAAGAAGACGAGCATATTTGAGCGCGACCCCTGCCTTTAATCCATTTCCAGCCTGTTCCCCATACATAGGTTGGAGAAAAAGTTGGCGTATTAAATGAGGTAACATCGGCGTGGATCGGGAAGAGACTTTGCGTTCACTGTTGAGTTAGCGCAAACTCGGCGCACCTATGCTATAGCATATGGCACCGACTTTGCGCCAACCTTCAACAGTGAACGCGAAGTCTCTTCACGATCCATGCCGATGTTAGCTATTCGTTGGAATGCATGAGAATTTCTGAATATTCGAGGATCGGTAATTCAAATCCAGGTGTTGGATGATTCGGCTGTCTCAAAACATTAATATACATCTGTTGTGCCTGGAGTTCACAATGCTCCTTGACCGGCAATATGCAGGCCTCCGCGTAAAGATGTTCTATTGGGGAGCTCCTTTCACAACCGGTAGCAATTCTAAGCGCAGCATTCTGTACACGCTGTTGCTTATTTCAGGAGCTGTCAGACACCAGGTGCTGCCACACTGGTGCCGCATATTCCAGAGCCGGCTGAAGTATTGCCTCTGTAGGTTCTCAATATAGTCTCTCGGCTGCTCCCCCTCCCCATGATGTTCCTCCGAGAGCTCTCAAGATAGTAAGCCTAGCCTTGACGACTGTTTGTTTCTTTTCGCATTTTGTGGAACTTCAGTGACGGATCAAGAATAAGGCCAAGCATCTTGGGGAATTTTGCTGCTGGCAACCGGTCACCATCCCATTTAAAATCTCGGTGGGCACTGTGTTCCTTGGTGTTTGTTGTGAACACTGAAACAGAGGATTTTGCGGCAGAGACTGTGAGCATAATATTATCGAGGAAGAGCTTCAACTCGACGAGATAGGCACTGATCTTGTTAGCGGCTACCTGCAGGTCACGGTCCTGGCACATAATGGTGATGTCGTCGCCATACATAACAATCTTTACATCATTGGGAGGCTCGGGAATGTCCTCAAGATACAGGCTGAATAGGGCAGGGGACAACACTCCGCCTTGCGGAACACCGGCTGCTATTGGAATGCTATCGGATACGTTATTCCAGAACAGAAGCTTAGCCCGGCGACCTTTCGTGAGCGCTGCAATCCGTCGCTTCTGCCATGATGTTAGCGACGACTTGAGCAGTTTCTATGACACCAGTCCCAAGTTAACAGAGTCAAACGCTTTGCTCAGGTCAAGGGCGACGGCCACCGTTCTTAGGGGCTTTTTCATGTTGAACCCATCGACCGCAAAGCCCACGATCTCTAATAGAGCAGTAGTAGTAGAGTGAAGTTTCCTGAACCCATGCTGATGCTGCTGTCGCTCATTTTGATCAGCCAGGTCCCTCACGATCAACTTTCCAGCTAATTTGGCGACGGGCGATAACAGGCTTATTGGTCGAAAGCCTTTTGCCGTGCTTTGGGACTTGCCTGGCTTTGGCAATGGTATCACATTGGCTGTCTTCCAAGCTTGGGGTAGAGTGCAGGTCCGGAAAGAAGTGTTAATGATATCTGCAAGCATCGGTAGAAGTTCCATGGGAAGCTTCTTCAGGATGGCTGGGGAGATACCGTCAGGTCCGACAGCCTTCGAATTCCGCATTTCTTTGATAGCCTTCTCTACTTGAGTGAGAGTAAAAGCCTCAGAAGCGTTCATGAGCGGCAACCGGCTCAGCCCTCTAACCGTGACTCTGTTTTGAACGCCTTGCTTGGTATCCTTCATTCCCCAGCTACTCGCAGGGTAGGGCATCACTATCATAGGAGCGGTGCTGTTTTGAGAATGATTACTTCATTTTCATAGTTGCTTCATTCGGAAAAGCAACCGCTTCGCATCTACGATATTGATTGTATGACTGCGAGATGCTCGGAAATGAAGGATACGTGTTATGAAAAAATCCTGGCGAGTGCATAAGCAGCCGCTTTCCCTGATTTGAAGACGTTCTCCTCGAGCTCAACGCTCATTAGAGAGAGGTCGATTAAGACGCCGTTCGCCGATGCTCCTCGTGAAGTTGATGTACAGAGATGGGCCGACTCCAACATGGAAAGGCTTCGTCTCCTGCGCTCGCCTTCTGAGCCAGATTTGCTCTTGCGTCGCTGCGCTGTGGTCACTCTATTCTGCTCATGTCTCAGGTCAAGAAGATCGAAAGCAGCCGACCAGACGCATTCCCGGACCGTGGTGCTCCCGGACACGACACGGCGCACTTGCTCATGTGCCCGAAGAGACCTACCTCCTTAACCACAATAGACTTTTGGACAAATCCTGTGAAGGCCGCCCAGTTCCTCAACCTATGAAAAAAAACCACTTTGAGGCTGCAGAAGAAGAAGAAATCCAGGTGTACAGATGAATGGATGGTGTGTAGTGTTCCTTTTTAGGTAGCGCAGGAGTAGGGACGAATGTGGAAGAATGTGTCAATGGACGAAAAGGATATGTACGAAAGGAAAGCTCTCACGGATAAGGAGAGATATGCAGAGGTAATTGATTCACAGAACTTTTCTCCCCTTCTAGCTGTTCCTTCTTTTTTCTTTCGTTCCAGGTTGAAGTAAAAAGATTATGAGAATATTGAATTATTTGATCAATTTCATGATTAAAGGCCGCTATTTGGGCTGGCAGGTCTTGAAAAAGACGAACGGTTTTTGAAACGCTTCATTTTCCAATACGGAAATCTCAGGTGTATAGTGTCTTCGTTAAATTGAGTGAGGAAGTATCAACGATAAATTTTTTGTTTGTTTTTCCACCGGGAATCGAAGGGACTGGGTCTCACTGAAGCTAAAGGGTCGAAAGGACGAACAAAAACGGACCTAAAAGAGCCCTTATCAGCTCCGAAATCCGCCCGTGCTAGATCTTTCTAATCAGTCGATACGTATGTGATATACGTTAGGAAAGGGCTAACGCAAGCGGACTTCGGAGCCGATAAGGGCTCTTTCGGGCTCATCTTAGTTCGTTCTTTTGATCGTATCGCTCTCATGAAACCCCTATCTTTCGAATTCCGGCGAAAAAAACGAAGGCGAAATTTATCGTAAACACTTCCTTCAATGGAGGGGCTGCGGCTGTAGATCGTTGGTCGCGATCGAGACCTTGCTGAAAGGTGTGGTCGCGTGCTGCTATGCCCGTCGTAATTATTGCGTCTAGTCCACTCGCTCGAATAAATGTGGCGCAAAGCCTTATCGTACATCGCACGTTTTCGCGATTTTTTTCCATTGGCGCTTTCTCACGTCTTGGGGTAAAAGTATTATCAGCCGATGGGGAAAAAGGGAAAGGGAAGGATTTTCGAAGAGATTTGTTTTCAAGCATTTTCGAGCGTTGTTTTTTTCTATTTTTGAGGGTTTTGTTTTCAAACAATAGTGGGTGGGCGAATATCCCATGTGCTTCTTTGTATTCTATTTTAACTTGGGTAATCACTTTTTTTTAAGAGTTGAATTTTTATGAAAGTTAGCTTAGTTTCGGTTTTTTTTCTCTTCTCTGCCTTACTTGCCGTAATTCTACTCATGTTTATCAAAAGTTTAGCTATAAGTTGTAGACAGGGTCCAGCGAGCTTTCGCCTGCTCATAAAAAAAAATTTGGCACTAAATAAAACCCAAAATTCTCAGGGCACCGTAAAGGTGGTGGACTAAAATTAGGGAAAGTTCTCACTTGAGCTGGAGGCTCATTGAAATTTACTTTTGTACTAAGTTTTGGTCGCAGAGAGGGGGGTCGTAGCTCCATAGAGGTCAGCTATAACGCCCCGCTGGACCTTGGTTAAATGCAGATCATTCGAAAGGGAATTATATGCTCTGCAAGGTAGTTGACTTGGTTTTGAACCGTTTTATCGATTTTCGGATCGATAAGGCGGAGGATCTGAAAGAAGCTCCAATGTATTGATCCGAAAATCAATGAAAAATTGGTTCATGCACACTATTAGAGATTTGAAAATTCCGTAGTCATGCGGTGAATGTGGTCGTTCAAAAGAGTGTTTCCGTGCATAATAATTCTACATTCGGGTTTTTTATTGGTTTGTAAGTCAGTAAAGGAGGCCTGTTTTTGACCCTCCACTTGATCGATTCGAAAATCGATTAGAGAATTATTGTTAAAAATCCATTCTAGTGTCTTGTAGAGCAAATATTTTCAAGGGATAGCTAGAAGTACGGATGGGGTCATTTTCTCCACCGGCCAATCGGCAATGTCTAATTAGGGACTGATACCAGCACAAACTGGAGTTTTGAAAAATGGTCTGTTGAGTGTTGTGGGGAAGGTAAGGAGAAACAATTTAAAGTGTGATAAAATTCCTTAATGCACATTCGTACTGTTGTTCTCTGGGCCAAATTTCGGTCCGCATTTGCGGACTACGGCTGTTTCATCATGCGGCACGTGATACTCGTGCTTTGACAACTTGGACCCGGCACGATTATCACGTGCTGCATGATGATGCAGCCGTAGTCCGCGGATGCGGACCGGGGTTCGACTCGGAGAACGATAGTAGATTAAATCTACGGAAAATGAAGGAAAGTTATTTCAGATTCTATAAATTTAAACATTTTGGTCCCGAACTTTGTCCAGGGAAGTTGTTTGGGGCGCTGAACATCAATATAAGACCCTTTTCCAGTTTCTCAAGAAGATAGCTGTAGGTTGCAGTAGGACAGGTCATTTGGCTACAGTAACCTACCGTAATCTTCCGAAAAGCCGAAAATGGACCTTATATTAGTTTTCTGCGCCCCAAATAACCTCATTGATCAACGTTTGGGATAAAAATGGTCATATTTCTGGAATATAAAAATACATTTTTCGCTGTTTTTGATCTACTGATGTTCATTAAGTGTTGAAATTCCAAAAAACATGTTTGTTACTTTTAAGTATTGATTAAATATGTATTTTTCTCAGGAGATGCGTGACTACAAGACAGCCATTACGAAAATTTTCGGTCTGGAGCATTTGCAAGACGAACACGCACATATGCATTTGGTTCACGTGGACGAGCATGATCTTCAGGGAGGCCAAATTGTTTAGAGGAGAGATGGTGTGCCACTAAAGGAATGGAAATTTCTGGAGTTTTACTCTTGTTTTTCCCGCCCCATTGTGTCAATCTCGAGGTTCCCCTGAGGAGGAGAAGGAGTTCAACTTACGTTTTGTCTGGTATTTGTTGTGACATGATATAATTCCCTTGAGTGAGTTGAAGGAGATGTGGAAGATTCAAGACCAGTTCCGCATCTTGTGTAGCTCAGCGGGCTCTGTCACTGCGTTTTTTGATCCCATGGTATCAATCCGTGCTTAATAGCAAGGGTTGAGCTTATCGGAATAAACTCCATGCCTGTAGCTGCTCTCTGATGGTGTATATTGTTTTGTTCCGTATATATTTCCACTTCAGGAATATAGTTTTTGAATGTTTAGCGTAATTATACATACCGTAGCGCACGAATGTTCTACCGTATTGCCCCGAATTCCCGTCGTCTACGTGTACCTGCGCTGAAATACTGTACAGTACATAAATTGTCTTGTTGTTGTTGTTCTTGTGTGTATCAGCGAGACGATCGCAATACAGGAATTCCGGCCGGAATAAAGGCTGCCGCTATTGATTGGGATTGATGGTTTTGTCGTTTTCGTTTTCCCATTGCCTTAGAAAGTCAAGCCAAGTTGTTTATTACTGACAGTAACGACTAGTGATGTATGGGATGTCGAATCATGTGGCGGTTAACTTCGGCGGTTCTCGCCTGTCGTGATTGAATTTGACGAATTGCAGTGTGGACGAGGGATAGTGCAGTGGTTCCACGTGTTGAAACTGGGAATTTAGATGAGGATAATGGACTTATTTAGGGAATGTTTCAGTCTGTATTTAACTAGACCACCTCGCTGGGTCATCCCCACCATTCCAAAGATGGTGAATGTTTTCTGCTCAATTCTGGCTCTCTTTCTTTAAATCTGACATCGGATTTTGCTACGGGCACCGTTGAGCCTATCAGCCAATTTTTAGGATGTTTAAGGAAATTCTTTCGAATTAGACTCAAAACTTTCCACTGGCGTTATTTAGGGCTCCGAAACGCGGATCTGGGGTTCGTTTGTCGCTACACTCATGGTTACTGTAGGTTACGGTAGGCATAATGTCTTTTAATTGGCGTTACGTACCTTAATATTTCGAAGATCGACAAGTGGAATTTCGGTGCTGAACACGAATTTGAGTGAGACCTCCAACTCGTGTGCAGCGTCCCAAATAATACACAGTGAAATTTTGAGCCAAATCAGACGCTTCGACCAAGCTACCGTATACTCACCAAAATCTTCCGTAAACTATCAAAAATCGATAAACGGATTGCAGATTCGTGTATGGCTTTGCAAATAACCCCCAGAGCAGCAATTTGAGCGATTCAAGTCAAATCTGGAACATTTTCCTGAAACGCTTTCAGAACCCCTAATTGAGAAGGTAACCGCACATCCGAAAATCCGTAAAATTTCAAAACACTCAGTTTGCGCAAAGTTCGGGAACCATGCTTTAACCCAAACTTCGCGCAGAGGGGTGTTTTGGGCGCTGAACACGATTATGAGGTGCGTTCCCAGATTCTCGAAAGCATAGTGAGCGTTTTGGAAAGTTTAAAAGGCCAAAATCGACCGTTTTGAGCTTATAACTTCCTGTATCTTGAGGCTCGGGACGGGTTACTGCGCAGTTTTACTATAGGTGCCCAAGAGGCATAACGTCGGCATGGACCCGGAAGAGACTTCACGTTCACTGTTGAATGTTGGCGCAAACTCGGTGCCATGTGCTATAACATAGGTGCACCGAGTTTGGGCCAACCTCCAATGGGGAACGCAAAGTCTCTTCAGTGTCCATTCCGACGTTACAATACAAGTAGTTTTTTTTTTGCAGACGCGTTTACCGCCGTAAACACTTCCCTTGTAAGGAATGTAGCGTATATGAGGTGTGGTTTTTAGTTCGTACTTCGTGTCCAGAGTGTCACGGTCGTAAGGGGTTGTTCTGGGCGTAATAGCTTTGGCTGGTGGAATCTGTACACGGAAGAGGAGGAGCCGAGCACGAGCTTAGCAGCCCTGACGCGACTGCACGCGGCGAAAAACCACTGAACAGATCAACTCTTCCGCTTACTCCGTTTTCGAGTATCGGTTACACGAACCCTCATTTTCTAAGGCCTATTGCATACCTCCCATGATGTTTGTCATCTATATCGATCGAAAATCGGAATTGCTGATATGCACTGGCGCGCGTAGCGGGAAGCATGCACCAAGCCATATGGCGTGTTGACGAGTGATTGCAAACCACGCGGAAAGAATTTTTGGGAATGCTACTATGTAAAAAAGTGTGTTGCTCGGATCGGGGTGGAATTACGGCTTTATGTGAAAAACTCGGGGACAAAAATCATCGTGAACACTGCCTTTAAGGGCAAGGCTTGAAAACCACTTTCCATTTGTCAGGCTCTAGTTCATGAATGAGCCCGGTAGACCCTACCGGTAAATTTGGATGCCTAAAAACTTAAGGATACTAGGTTGGAAAGGGTTAGAGATGAGGATCCGCCACCAGACGGCACAAACTCCACATGCAGAACAACTTCGTAAATGACAGTGACGAGGTTTCCAAATGCAAGAAGCTTCGCAGACGTATTTGGTATGGAATTCAAATTCAACTTTACCGTGTGCTCAGACTAACTTTTCTTTACAAGTGACGATTTTTCGTGAGCCCTTTTGACATTTTTGTTCCCTAGAGAGAGTCAAGGCTAAACAAAAACATGAAAAAATAGTATACGGTTTTCTGCGCGTACGAGGACTTTAAAACGAGCAACCAATAGCAATATGTATACGGCCACGAAACTTGAATGTGATGGGCTTGCCCCACCCACTTCCTCGGTAGCCTCAGGGAGGTGAGTGAGGCGCGCACACCGAATTCAAGTCTTTGAATCATAAGGAGCGATTTATTGCTGGTTTCACAGCCGACATTGTTGTTGTAATGGGCCTCGTTCAGGCTATTAGGCTGTAGACACAGAAAGGGAAGCGCCCACGAACAGTCTGTCTGGCTAAACGCACTGCACGCGGTGCTCCTTCGACGACATTAGCGCAGCGGCTTTCTGTCACTCATCCCATGTACCCGTCGAATTGTCACTAAGTGCCTCTCATTCTGTGTATTCGATCGACATGTTCCTCGGAGCTCTTGATTTTCGGTGAAAATTCGAATGCTACTTTTATCGTAAGCACTGCATTCGACTAGACCGGTCTCACTCCACTTCTGTGGGCTTACAAGGATCATTATTTAAGCGTAATTTCAATTGAGCGAAATAAAGACTCTAGAGCCTACTACTCAGAAAGTTGGAGCTCTCCACCCGCTAACCAGAAGTCCGGCGGCGCGCAGCACCTCGCGCGGCCCGCGAGCGGAATGGTAGCGGGTGGCGAGCGCTGGCATGCTAGCGCTCGCCACCCACTCACCACGTCACGGCGGCGCGCTCGCAACTCCACGCTCGCGTAGCGCCGGTCGCCGACGGAAAGACGGCGGGTGGCGAGCTCTTGACTGTGACTTCCGCTTCAATTTCATGCAATACTTAAATTTCCCTTCCGGTTATCTGCTCTGATCGCCTGCATGGGGGGGGTCTTGGTACAGCGCTTGACCCCACCCATTTGTCCGTGCCGCCGCGCAATTTACACACCAAGCCATGTTTTTTTCTCCCATTCCAAAATCAAAAAAGGGGCATGAAAAAATGGGCGTGGCCGAGTGCGATATCATAGCGCCCCCCTTTGTTGCGATGGCACCAATTATTCTTTCTCAGTATTAGTACATATGTTTAGAAAACGAAGGGTTAGGGCTTTCAAGAATAATTTATTATAGTGAGTTTCAAATAAATACCCAAAATTCTTAGAACTCCAAGTGTTTCTACTGATTATATCATTACTTGACTTACTTGACTTAATCGGTTGGCTTTCGCCTGACGCGGTCATTCCGCATCTTCACCGAGGTGTGCCGTCCTAGTAGTCAGCCGTGTCCATTTTTCACGGTCTTCAGCCACAATTTGAACACATTCCATCCAGCTGTCACTATTCCATTTCGTGCGAAACGAAACATCGCGCCTGAACTGTCTCTCGATGCCGAGTGACTTTAAATTCTCTTTAACCACATCCGTCCAGAACTTTCGCCTACGCCCAGGTGGCCGTTTCCAGACAGGATTTGGAAGCATTTTTAAAGCGTGTTGTAATGAGACGATCCGGCGTTCTTCTTAGTATATGCCCGAGCAGTCGAAGTCGACTTTCCATTGCTGCTTGAGATGGCGTTAGGAGATGCTGGCACCTCCTCGTGTCAAGCGTTGATGTACTGCGTCGATTTCGTTGTAAAGGTCTTCGTTATGGCATACACGCGGCCAGAAATATCCAAGCAAACGCCTAAAAAGCTTCCTCTCCGTGCAATCCAACCTTCCATCTGCGTTTTCGAAAGCGCCCACGTCTCCGATCCGTACATCATGATAGGGCGAATAGCGGATAGGTAGACGCGCAACTTGACTTCCTTCGCGATGGTGGTAGACCACAAACACTTGGTTAGAGAATTGAATGCAGACGTAGCTGCGCACATCGTTGTCGAATATCCGCTGCATAACTACCATCGTTCTTCAGCAAACAGCCCAAATAACAGAAATCGTCCACCAGTTCGATACGTTGTCCGTCCACACAAACTCCAGTTGAAGGCCCTGAGAGACCCACATCTGCTTGCATTTGTCGGGACGAAGACGAAGTCCATAGGCTGCGGCATACTTCGAAACGAGGTTCACAATCCTTTGCAGTTTTGCGTTGTTTTCAGCGAATAACACAATGTCGTCGGCGTACTCCAGGTCGACAAGGGAGCGTCCTGATGGTGTTAGGATCACATCCGCAGGAAACTGTTCTGCAACTCTACGCATGATGTCATCAACGGCGAAGTTGAAAAGAAAAGGTCCTGCAACGGCTCTGCCTTACTCCTGTTTTCACCTCGAAAGCTGACGTAAATCCGACAGGTGTACGAACTGCTGCTGTTGTTCCTTTGTTCATGTCCTCGATTAACTGAACATACTTTTCCGGGACTCCATCTGCTCGCAGAGCATTGAGCAATCGATCACGATGAGGAGAGTCGAACGCGGCTTCAAAGTCCAAAAAAGCAAGCTGTAATGGCTTTGAAAACCGCTGCCACGATTCAATTACTCTTCTCACGACGAACACTTGGTCGATGGTCGATCTTCCAGGTCGAAAACCGGCTTGCTCATCTCTGGTCGTTCCTTCACGATGTTTGATGAGTCGCTCGAGAATGATACGTTCTAAAACCTTGTACATGACACGAAGTAGAGAGATTCCTCTGTAGTTCTTAGGATCCGTGACGGATAGCTTCTGTGAAGAGGTACGAGGCTCGCATGTCCCCACGAATCGGGTATCCTTTCGCTCATCCATATGATACGGGTGGTGTTGGTCATTTCAGGAATCCCGGACGGAGGAAGAGCTTTCAGCATTTCAGCAGTGATGTTGTCATCTCCACCTGCCTTCCATTCTTCATTTTCCGGACACAATCAAAAACTTCAGACTCAGTCGGCGGTTCCTCACTGACATCGTAATGTGCTCTCTGAACATGCGGGAGCTCAGGTACTGATGGCGCTGGACGATTCAGTAGTGAACTGAAGTAATCCTTCCATATTGGCAGCGTCGCATCACCAACTGCAACTCCATTGGTAGTGTTCAAGACAGGAGAACATCTCTTCATCTTCCCGCTATGCTGTCGCAGCAACATGTAGGCTTTCTTCGGATTCTTCTCCTCCCAAGCCTTCTCGAACTCCTTAGCTCTACACGTCCACTCGTTCGCGGTCACTTTGAAGCTGCCGACGCAACTTCCTCCTCAGACGCTTCTCCTCCACGAAGTTTCCTGCAGTTCGAGAGCACATACTCTGTTGTAGGTAGATGTTGTTTGTTCTGAGACGTAGGCAAACTTCTTCTTAGGCTGTACAACCGGGAGTGCCTCTTTCGAAGCGATCTGGATGCACTTGACAAAAGAATCCGCGTCGCAAAGTTTCTTCTTAGTCCGTACTCCGATGTGAATAGAAAACGCGTTGTCGAAAATTCCTTCTGCACTCTTCATCTCTGAGACTTGTCATGTCAATCCTCTGGAGAGGCTGAGCCCCTCGCTTCCTCTTATGAATCCTCGCAGTGAAGTTCAACAGAACAGGACGGTGATCCGAATCGAATGCGACATCCCATACAGCTCTAGATCTTCGAATGTCCGATACTGAAATATTCCTCGTCAGGACATAGTCAAGCTGTAGTTTCAAAGTTGTCATCTTCCGCTTCCGCTGCTCTTCTGAGATAGCCGGGCTGGTCCCTGCCACGTAAGCTGATGGCGGCGATGATTCCTCTTGAATGTCGATGCAATAATCAGACCACTGCGTTCACAAAAGTCGACGAGGCGGTAGCCATTGTCCGATGTTTGCTCCACTGCAGAACCATTTACCGAGTACTTCGGATTCCTGATCAAGTCCCATCTTCGCATTTGCGTCAATCCTCACGACAACAGCATGTTGACAAGGTATCCTGGCCAGCAACGTATTGAGTTCCTCATAAAACGCATCCTACGAATTGTCTTCGGCGGTTTCAGTGGGCGCATGAGCACTCACTATCCACAGATTGAATCCTCTGTGATCCCGCAGTCGTACGAATGCATTCCGACACGACGTTGAGCCGAACTCCTTGACCATACCATTGAAATCCTTCCTTACAGCTATTGCACAGCCTCCCACTCTCCTATCGTCAGCGTTACCGCAGTAGATGGTGTACCTCCGACGCTGATGACGGGTCTATCCTGAGGCGGGTTTCCTGCAAAGCAGCAAACGGTGCATGGAAACAGCTCAGAAGGCTGGGAAGCGCAGTTTTTTGGATATCACTCGACAGCGATCGACAGTTCTGGGTGGCGAAAGTGAGGATTGTGGCCAAAGACTCCATGACTCCCCTAGGTACGGATCCTAAGGTGTTATGGACCAGAGGCCTTAGTGTGCCGGACGGCGACACCTTTATGCAATGTGTGGGATACTTTCATGATATAGTTGTGCACGCTATATCGCTCGAACGTTCCTGTGTACACTCAAACGTCTGCTGGGTTCAGTAGAAGCAGGGGCACCAACGAGCAGGTACCAACAGACTTGTATACACCCCCATATCATAACTAATGGGCATAATACTTCGCATTACGAGAAATCACAATTTTCTAAATCTCAACAGAAACTACGGCGCTCAAATAAAGTACTATCGATAAAAAATTGAGTTCATCCAGGCAATCATGATGCTTTCGGGCTTCCTTGTGTGTCCTTTTACATCGCTTGCAAAGGATCCGAGGCACTTGTAGACTGTTGACTTGTTGACTGACTGTTCTTTGCGTTTCCATGCCTCTGAAATATAGATATAGGTATGTAAAAAAACAGCAACCTCTCACATATCATTGTCACTTACTATCCTAGAGGTTTATTTTTGGTTGAGTGTATAGACATGTCCCGGGGAAAAGCTAGTTCGGGGGGGGGGACGCTCAAGATTCACCCATAGAAATGAAAGGATTCATCCAAGAGAATGAAAATTTATTTCGTTATCAGATATGTGATAACGTTATCACTCGTAACTTCCTAGAAACTCCATGGAAATAGATCGATTTTTAAAGGCGGTATCATTCATTCCTCATTTGAATTCTGAATGCACCCCCCCCTCCGGTTTTGCACCCATGTCTCTCAGAGAAATTTATGACAATTTAATTGATCACAAGGGCAAGGTGAACCTAAACCACCAATTTTGTTTCTCACTGTTTAAATATTGCGAATAGGGGCTATTCTTAGTTTGTGAGGAAAATTAGCCGTTTGTTCGGGCTTCGAAGTGTTTTTTCTTTCAGAATTATGTTTTGGAATAAAAAAAAACGGCAAATTTCTCTCGCGCACTAAGAAAAGCCCTATCCTTTCTTACAATATTTGAATAGCAGCACAAAGCACGACCACCTGGGCCTCCATCACTATAGCACTATTTCGTCACATCTCTAACCACTCCAAAACAGTATTGAACCGTATGTGGATTTCAGTTCACCAAAACCTTAAAGTTTAGTTAGGCTCATGCAATTGTGCAACCATTTGGGGGAGGGTTGGGGGATTACGTTTTTCGGTTCTCAGCATTCTGCCTGTGGAGAAACCAAAATATCAACAAGCAGTTTGAGATCTTTTCTTTCCACCAGCAAAACGACATCATCTTCGTTACGTCGATGAGATTCAGTTTCCGGCATCACCTGAGGTCTCGACCTTTGTGCGTTGGTGACACACCAAGATCATTCACGTGACTTACAACCACCTCTCGGACTTTATACCCCTCCCCAAACCCGGACATAGGGAATTCACTTATCATTGAAGGCTGAAACACTAAATTTTAAGAGAATTCAATGCATGTGTATGAGCTTTTAGCTATGTCGAAAAAAAGTGGTTTGCATGGGCGATTTTGGTAAGTTGAAAGGAGTGGCAGTTAGGCTAAGTCAATGCGAAAGCGGTTATTGATTTTTTTTTATCTGGGGCTCTGGAAGTTATGGGGCGGGTGCGGACCGACGACAAAACATTTAACGAATACTCCGAATATGCCACTCCGATTATGCGGTAATGCATAAAAGCCTAGAGAGGCTACTGATCTATCGCGGCAAGGCACATAACGCCCTATTCGATTAGTGAGCTCACACTTATGTTTAAGGCAATCGCTGAAGGCTGGATTTTGATCAATTCCGTTCCTCCGTTGGCCAGTCCCCTCCTCACTGTTTTTCAAATCGCATTTCCAGTTAAAAAACAAGAATTATGGCTAGTCACCACTCTTAGCTGCTCTGAACCCTGCCATACATACCAGCGCGCTACTACAGCACTCTGCAGGTACGCCATCACGTTAATTATGCAGTATCTGTTCTACGATAATCATGAAAACTGGAGCAGTATACGAAAAATTAGGGGTTCGCGGAAACAACTATGAATTTGGTGTTCTGAATTACGGTGTGGCAGAAACTGTGTAAGAGGTGTGACTGGGTAACCGCATGTGGAGGGATAGCAATGCTTCTCGGGACTCTCCATTGGCTGACTCGATCGGGAAAGATTATGGGGAGCAGGAGCAGCAAAACCTAGCCTTTAGTGAGTGCAGTTTGACGCGGTACTGCAAGTTCACTCAGGACCAAACTGCTCCAATGATCGCTACACAGGAAAATTTAGATGCAAGTTCTCCTGCGATGTCTTCCTTTTTTCTCAGTTGTTTTTTTAGATTTTTGTAATGAGGAGAATACAGTTCTGTTAGCCTGAAATCTGAAAACTTTACTAAATGACTAGTGGTTTCTATTGAGCTAGAAACCCTAGCTATGGTGTCACATTTTCAGCTTCACCTACAACCGCCTTTTTCGGACTTGACCTGTAATCCACACGTTAAAGGGGATCTCAAATTTTTGATATGAAGAATTTTGAGCTAATCGTTTGAAAATAACAAAGATGAAGGAAAAACTGTGTAGAATTCCTTAAATTCGTTGTATCAGACTGTGAGTAGTGTCGTTACCGAAGTGAAATTACGGTCTGGAGCTGCGCACTGCCGCGTTTGAGAAGGCCCGCCACACAAAATCGTGCAAGGATCACGGGCAAATTCTTAATTCCTCTGTGAAAGCAGTCCTGAGAGAAATGCAGCTTCAAAAAGTCTTTAGATGGAATAGAAATCATTAATTGAAATCTCAGGGCAGGAAAGTGTGTTTTCACACACTACTGGACCTATTTGTAAGTGGCAGAGTTGTGTCGGACCATTGACATCATTTGTGTAGAGATAGTGCACGCTTCAGTCAATAGGGATTTTCTTGAATAGAAACGGTAACTGCATTTCTACAAATTGTGAGGGGCAGGACATCGTAATTACAGGGCTCCCGGGACTTTAATACCCACCACCGCCCCCGTTTCGGGTGTTTTAAAGTTACTTTGAAGCAGAAAGTTTTTTTTTGCCTTGCTAGTGCGAAGCGGCGCTTTGGCCGGGGTTTTCCTGACCGTGAAAGATTTAGTTGGTTTAGAAAAGCCACACAGTTTCCGGACATAGCAAGCGCCGCAAAGCGGCGCTTTGGCCGGGGTTTTCCTGACCGTGATAGATTTAATTGGTTCAGAAAAGCCACACAGTTTCCGGACATAGCAAGCGCCGCAAAGCGGCGCTTTGGCCGGGGTTTTCCTGACCGTGATAGATTTAATTGGTTCAGAAAAGCCACACAGTTTCCGGACATAGCAAGCGCCGCAAAGCGGCGCGACCCCCCTGGCTTACGGTTCCCGGACAAAGCGCCGCGAAGCGTACTCCCACTGCAGAAAGCTTGGTTACGGTTCGCTGCACGTCCCGGATCGACTGGGCTGAGTCGTGCTGGACTCAAGCCCCCTTCAATGTGAATCTTGTGCAGGTCTATCACACTTTGCACTGCTAAAAAAAGACGCCCGTTTTTTAAATCTCTAGTATTGATTGTTCGTAAACTTCAATTGGTGGGGAGGAACCAACAGGATTATCTCTGGCGAGGGATAGGCTAGAGTACATAGTAAATGGCGGATACCACAACACAATAGTGACTTTTTTTAAAGATCACATACAGAACAGCGCTACTGGCAACCTCTGATCACCCGAGGCTTCCGAGTAGCTTTTTATGCATGGGATTTTTTCTTCCTGTAAAAGTTACTGAAACGCCAGGTACAGGGTAAGTGGCGGATACCACAACACAACATTAAACATCCGACTACTAAGCAAATGTTGATGTATTGTAGCACAAAACAGGTTTTGCCTTTTGCCGTTCGCCGGTCATTTTTGGGGGTTTGCCGTTGCCGTTGCCGTTTGCCGAAATTTCAAATTCCTTTGCCGCACACCCCTGCCCCCAACCCATCCAAGTCGCCGTTCCGTAGTCCGCTTCGCTATATGCTTGATCATTCCGTCGCCAATGCACTGAACAACGGGTTGGGTTATTTGAGGAGCACTCAATGCGTTTTCAGTGGTCTAGGCAACAATGCATAACTCTTGATCTAAACAGAATCAATGCACCGGTTTTTTGTATATCTATTCTGAGAATATATTAAGGTAACTGAATCGTTAAATCAGCTCTATCCACTTCAACCGTGCCGATCTGGCCTTGTTCAGATTTTGACCTTATCAGGGACTGCTTGGGGCATTGAGCGGATTCTGAGAATGGGATATTGGAGCACTGTCCTCCACTCTGAAGATATTTAAGTTGCATCCCTAAACTCCATCTGGTGCTGGCGAACCTCCCGCTAGTGAGGGACGGAGAGCGGGTCTACATTCATGAAGGAGATGGAGCGATTCTCTCCTTGTATGATTTTCATGCATATTGACCTGCAACCGTACTCTTCTTATTCATATTTGGAACTTTCAGTGGAATACATTTTATAGTCTAGGTTTGCAGTGGGTAAGGGAAATCGTGCTAAATCACCTACTCTCGACGGTAATTACAAAGACAGTCGAGTAAGGAACGGGATCTGGTCTATATACTTTGAACGCTAGTGACAACGTTTTCCTGGGTTGGGGGTGAAGTTACGAAAAGTTTTGGCGGGAACATTCAAGTGAGAGGCGGTGCTCGGACGAGTTAGGGCAGCGTGACGCTCTATCCCAGGAAGGCGGAGCCTGGGCGGGGCGCGAGAGACGAGGTGCTAACTAACGACGGCGAGTCGTTGCGCTAGCTAATTGCTGCACTTTGCACACTGCAATAATCTGCTAGTGAGGCACCAAATACTATCCACTGATAAAAACATGGTTTGAGCTCAAAAAGTAGAACATTATCTTATGTCAATTTCAAATATTTATCATCATTATTCTGTAACATTTATTATGCTACATTTGTATTAAAAATGTAGGTTTTTTCTAATGAGTTTATAAATCCGAAGACAGTTTTCAAATTTCTTTAGAAAAATTCGTCCCAACTCTTGCGCTACCTAAAAAGTTCCACTTTACACACCATCCGTTCATCTGTACACCTGGATTTCTTCTTCTTCCGCAGCCTCAAAGTGGTTTTTTGTCATAGGTTGAGAAACTAGGCGGCCTTCACAGGATTCGTCCAAAAGTCTATTGTGGTTAAGGAGGTAGGTCTCTTCGGGCACATGAAAAAGTGCGCCGTGTCGTGTCCGGGAGCACCGCAGTCCGGAAATGCGTCTGGTCGGCTGCTGTCGATCTTGTTGACCTAAGACATGAGCAGAATAGAGTGACCACAGCGCAGCGACGCAAGAGCACATCTGGCTCAGAAGACGAGCGCAGAAGACGAGGCCTTTCCATGTTGGAGTCGGCCAATCTCTGTACATCAACTTTACGAGGAGCATCGGCGAACGGCTCCTAATCGACCTCTCTCTAATGGGCGTTGAGCTCGAGGAGAACGTCTTCAAATCAGGGAAAGCGGCTGCTTACGCACTCGGCAGGATTTTTTCATCACACGTATCCTTCATTTCCGAGCTTCTCGCAGTCGTACAATCAATATCGTAGATGCGAAGCGGTTGTTTTTTCGAATGAAGCAACTATGAAAATGAAGTTATCGTTCTCAAAACCGCACCGCTCCTATGATAGTGATGCCCAACCCTGCGAGTAGCTGGGAAATGGAGGATACCAAGCGAGGCGTTCAAAACAGAGTCACGGTTAGAGAGCTGAGCCGGTTGCCGTTTGTCCATTTGTCGATTTTCAAAATACTAAGGTAGGTTTTGTCTCCTAAATGGCACGGTACCTACCGCAAGCTACAGTAAACCTCAGAATATCGACAAACGGACTCCATATTCGTGTACAGCACCGTAGATCGCCCCCGATCCCCACTTTTGAGCCGAATTTTTTTCTCCGAAAACACTAGAATTTTCATGTGAGTAGGTACTACACTTCGGCCGAATCGAATGAATCCCAATTCATTAGCTAGAGAGGCCAAGCTGCACAAAAACGTGAAACAATAATATAGGGTTTTCTGCGCATTGCCACGATGCCTTGAAAGAAGAAGAAGCAGAAAGGTTCAAGGAAAGAAAGGTGACAAGAGGATAGACGGATTCCATGATTAAACAATGCATTGGGGTCCGAAGGATCAAATGACGATTCCGAGCAATAAGTGTTTTTCTAGGACTACAAGTGCTCCTTTGTGGCAACAAGTGATTTTACGGGGCAACAAGTGATTTTAGGGGCAGCCGCTGCTTTTTGGAGCGACAAGTGATTTTGCGGGGTCGAAAATATTGCCTTTATACATGTGCCATTCATTGCAGAGATAGCATCGTATCAATCAAACAGTCAACGGTTAAAGTTCTTGCGACAACGTCTATCAACAGCCTCAACCTTACATGCCGTAGTCACTCATATACCGCTGACCGATCAAGCACGATACCTCTGTCGCTTCACAACATCAAGAAGACGTCGGCCGCAGTGATATTATATTGCGACTGGCTGCATCTCATGTTATTTTGTTTATTCTCCCCGGCTCGATGGAGTGTGCTATTCACACAGCGCGATATCTGATTCTCTGTGACCTAGCCGCTTATCGGCTCATGTATTATCTGTTCACATACAACTATTTCACTTGTAAGGCGCAACAAAAGAGTTGCCGCTGCGCGGTATCTTCCCAATTATCTCGTCAAGTCGAAACCATATAAATAGGGCATTCGTGAGCGTGAACATATACTCTATGCTATTCTCTGTCATAAAAGACTGCCACTGAACCCGTCTTACCAGACACACTGCACTACACAGAGGTGCTTCTCTGATGATCAAAGTTTAAAAATTAATCTCCAATATGATTACAACACATATAGAATAATATTTTTGCAGGACCGTAACTTAGTGCGCGGCGCAAGCAACTTAACGATTCCCTTATGCTCCCCTCAGTCCCGAAGGGTGCGGGACTCAACTGGAAGAGCGCAGAGCGCCATGGAAACAAAGCGAGACCTAAATAGGAGTGATTGTTCGAGGCTGTTGTTGCGGTCGTAAGAAATGCAACAGCTTCTTCCCGTATTTGTTATCGATTGCTTTGCTGTAAGTACAGAGCACTTTGTTTATCGAATAGAAAACTGTTCTGTTATGCTTCATTGAAGGAAGGATCCGAGCAACTTCCAGCTGAAGTACGCCGCTCAATTCGCACATCACAGACGATTTCGAGCAGTTGGCGTTCAACGGTTTCGCGAAAGAGTTAGGAGGGAAGGTGGTGTGTATCTGCTTCAAATCTGTTTGAGATTAGAACGCTTTATCCAAGAATATGTTTCGTCAGAAGGAGTACAATCTGTCAGCAGCGCGTCTGAATTTCTTTAGAAGAGAACTGCTTCCGTTGGTCATCACAGTTGAAGCGTACTGTCAAGCTTATATGTGGTCTCTCAATCTAATCAAGTTCAGTTTTTTTTTCTAGATTAATTTTTAGCAATGGACAATCCTACAAATGTTAACAGCAAAAAAACCTTCACGAAATCACATCAATCATTTGTTGACCAGGGTGGTTGCGTGGGCATTTCCGACCAGTCCAACTTCCATGCTCGTTTTCTGTCCTGATGACAACCCCAGACACCAGTTTCATTCGAGGGCCGTCTGAACGATGCTGAACCCTTGAACCGCTCTGGCTCCTAACGAAAAAAAAATTGGCGAGGTCAATCCGAAACGTTACTCGTTCCTTTTGGGAATGACGTCCGTCCATCTCTCTTAGCCGGGATTGCAGATTCGGTGGTGACGTCTTGGATGGTGCGTCGGTCCACCTTTCATAGCAGGAATTCCAGTGCACTGGTGACGTCGCCTCCCTAGCACTATCGATTCCACGCTCAATACCCATCCTAGCGGCAACTTCCGTGACGTCATTTTTGATTCAATCTTTTTTCTTTATGAATGAATTCTGAATTTTCAGATCTTTTTGAACGTTTGCCCCAACTATTTCGAGACCCCCTCATCTCCCCTTTTCCTTTTTATTCTCCTTTCTGTTCCAACATCCAAAGGTAGCAGATTTTGCATTTAGGTATTCGACGGTACCTTAGAGGTAATTCGGTTAGAGATCTGAGTAATGCAGTCCCTCTCGCCCGTAGAAAACTCGTATGTAATACAAGTGAACTGAACCGACGGTTGTAGATGAAACAACTGATTCGAAGGCGACTAAGGATTTTTAGCTCAAAACTGCATTTCCACATCGCTTATCCTCTATTTCGGGGGCCAATTGAGTTTGTTCCTTTGCGTGCTTGTGCGGAGCAAGTGGCGAGACAACGAGAAAGTGAGGTGGTAAGGACGGACAAATGGAAAGACACTCACAAACTGACTAAACAAACACAGAAACCATAAAACGGATAGTATTTTTAGAAAGTAAAAACTATATCAGACCCTTAGTCAGCGACCGAAACAAAGACGAGAGTGTGATGGTCAAAAACTGCTTGCCCTATGAGAAGGAGGTGGTAAACTAAATTAAAGGAAGATTAGTGCGTTAGACTATAGTTCAGATTCGAGAACGCAAGACTGTTAATTTGAAGAAATGGAGATACAAAAAAATTGGACGTGATAAACTCGAGCTAGCTTTTGCCTGACGTAATTTGGCGTCTGCTCGCCGATTTGATGGAACTTTTGTTTGGCTGTCGGCTCGATCCAGTGGATCGATCAGGATACGACCTTCACCTGTCGTTTCCCGTTTCTCTCGTGAGAAACGTGAAAGTGGAACCAATCCAAAACGTCTCTCGTTTGCCCCGACGTGGCAGAAAAACGGTTCGGCCATCGGTCGAATCGAACTGGTGTTCGAGACTGGACCTTTCGTGGTCTCCTATCCAACTGCATGTTATGTCGCTCTCCAAATCGAAGGGGGGTATCTGGCCTTGGGCGAAGGGCCTTCCGCAAGAATTGTATTAAGAACGTTCTCAGATTGGCCGGTATCAGAAGGCACAGGGGCATCGACGGAATCTAAAACAGCAAAATGGAAAAATGTGGTCCACGGTTATTCAAGAGACACCGATATAAAATTGAAGTCATGAAAGCAGACAACCATGTGAAACTCATTATTTACTGCACAAAAAACACAACTCTTTCATTCGAGATTCAACAAAATCATCGTTCCATATAATAGAGGAATCCTATATATAAAGAATAGTATCGGCAGAATACAATATAAACAATTTATATGCAACATGAGATCAATGGCCACTAACTCTTCGACCTCTTCTGCGTCAGTTCGTCAAGGTTTCGTCCGTGTCATTCAATTAGAAAGCGGCACTAGCATTTGGGCGCAAAATCAGCAGATCGATAGCCATCCTCTTTTCGCTTTCCTGCATGTATATTTCCCCGCCGAGCAGCGTCGCTGCTTCCTGTTCAAATTACAAATGTTTCTCCCGTTTTCCAAGTAACAAGAATCCACTGTCGTTGTCCTTTTCTGACTCCCACCTAATCCGCTTCTTCTGATTTACATTTGCATGTTTGTTCCACGCAATATCGGCAGCAGGTGGTGTGGTATGCAGCACGAGCTGAAGAAGATTTGGCCCTTGATGCATTACAGCCTTGTCTGAACTTGCGAAAGACAAGACGAGTTGTGGTTGAAAGTTTAATCCCCTAGCGATTGATTATCTCTCAACACTGGAGAAGTTACATATATCGCGTGGAGAGTCCGTGTTTCCGTTTCCTTAACACTCGGATCGGTAGAAGATAGTCCAGTATACTTTGATCCTGCCCGCTAACTTCCTTTTCTCCCTTGATGGGAGAGCTCTCTAGCAAAAAAACCTAGAACGTCGATGAACCGTGCGTTCTGATCCTAGCGATCAACGTGTCACGTAATTTGCCCAAGCAAGCATGTTTTCTTCTGTTTCAAATTTTCCGTACACGACCAAGCAGAAGAAATTAGGAAGCACCCACGCCTCGCGCTTGGTTATTCTCTTCCCACAAAACATGGCCCCTTTATCGATTTTACCCCCCTATTTTATTGGTTATCTGTAGGTCGGGTTTAATCAATATTGAACGAAATATTCAATTTGAACTTTATACCCGCCGGGTTTTAGGAGGAGGAAACAAATGGTCCCACACTAGCAACCAAAGCAATTAAAAAATAATAAATATAGAAATAATAAATAGAAAACAATGGCTTGTAAACTGTGTAGAGTAAATTACTACCTTTTGTGCGGTCGTCATGTGGCGGCAGGCAGAATCCAATGGGTGGACACAGTGGGCAAGCAGTTGCAGCTGAATCTGTGGACAGGAGGCTGGCAGCAGAATAGGATCGATGGAGAGAGACGGCGGATGGAGGTCTGTGTGGTCGCAACAGCAGAAATAATCTTGTCGCGCCATTGCATTCGACATGTACGCATTTCGAAAATCACTTGTTTTAACGCATCTTAACGTGTGATTCGACTTAATGTGATTCGACTTGAAAATGGCACTACGTCAAAGAACCCGATTCTTGGCCAATATTGTGAATAACAATGATAAATTCCTATCAATACCGAATCTTCAGTTCAAAATCACATTCCCACTGAGGACCTGCACACCCCTTTGATGCCATGAGGACTTCAACCGAGGCCTTGCTTACTCTCTATAACCTACTGCACACTCCCATTGAGGTCCTGCTTTCTCACTTTATTGTCCTGAGTATATTGTGTGCTGCGACTTGAAAATGGCCCTACGGCAAAGAACCCTAATCTTGGCCGCTATCATTGATAACAAAAATATGGTTCCTTCAATGCTAAAGCTTAAACTTAGTGAGAACCTGCCCGCTGAGTTTTCCTTTGGCTCGAATCTTTACTCTGGGCGATGTGTTAGAAAAATCACAAGAGTGGTAATTTCATAAGGTTAGAAGTAGTCAGTCAATTTTTGAATAGTGAAATTGCTCGCGAAAGGCGTAGAATGAACGTGTCATGGTGAAATTCTAACATCTACGTATAAGGTGTTGCCACTTGCCGGCAGAAACCTAATCGCACTTTGACGCTCACGCCAGTATGTTTTCCTGAGTCGGCATTCCAACGTTACCTCCAGGTATAGAGTTAACTTTGTTTACTGTTCGATTGACTCCCGTGATAAGCTTACCCCTTCAGGGATTCACAACTTACCCCATTGTTCAAGATAGAGGAAAACTCAGCGGTCATGTTCTCATTAAGTTGAAGCTTTAGCATTGATAGAACTATTGATTTATTTGTTTGTTTGTTTATTTATACGTCAAAGCTGACGTGCTACGAAACACCTGAGAATAGAGAACCTGGGCTCACACGTGAGAAATAAAACTACTCATAACACAAAGAGAAAAAGGGGAAGTGGAGGAAGTGCATCAAAACCAATCCGAACTAGACAATCTCCGGGCTGAAAGAAACCGAACACAATCGCGAATCGGGGAGTATATTTGTGCTATAGTTCTGAGCATAGAAAAGATACTGTTTTTGAGAGATACGCCGATTCAAAGGAAAGCTGAGGTGCGAACATAGAAAACACTCTGATTCTGATGAAGCGAAATATTTATTACAAGAGATACAGCATTCGAATGCGAAAGCGCATCAGGGTAGGCGCAACAGACACACAGTATGATAGTTCTTGGTTAGGTATGTATCATGGGTGGACATGGAGTAGTTGGTACCAGTGGTGGCTCCAACCGCCAGTAAGGACCGCAATACATTCAAAAAGACCCTTTAACCGCTTGCACCTCGACACACCACATTCACATAAAGTAAGCAACTACTTCCATCAGGAGCAACCGAGTAGCAGCGAGGCGGCGTCACGAAAAGCGGGTGGCCTAAACAGAGGATTCATCGCCACATAGCATCACCATGCACCTCATTTTTACTAATGTACTATACTAATACTAAATGTGCCTCGTGCTATGTACCAATGAATACCCTTAAATATAATTTTGTGAGATACTATTCCTCCGCATAACTTTTCATGTGCGCCGATTAAGTTGAAAAAGATTTAATGGGGTTAGGCGCAAAGTTCAACACGTCGGGCTTGTAAACTACAAGGCAAGTATCCAGAATAGTTGAAAACAAGGGGTATTTGAGCTCAAAAATCAATGATAATTCTCGCATATCATCGGATCAGAGTGATAACTGTGAACAATCACCAGTGCAACTACCAGAATAAAAAGCCGGCTTGTTCCGAGACATGGTTATAGAAGTACAGCTCACAGTAAGAAGTGATGCAGCGCTTTTGATAAAAAGTGATTGTATTCGGTATTAGCAGCCGGATATTGTCGGTGGTCTCTATTGACCGAATTAATGAAATTCTACGGCAATAAAATGGCAACTGGCACAGGTAAGATTGATCAACACATGTTAGATCTATGAATAGCTTCCATTGCCATACGATATAATAAGTGGTTAGGTCGCTGTAGAGAATAGGATAGGATAAGATATCCTCCAAGCCGAATACAAAATAAGACGAAACACGTTCTTCTCCAGCTTGCATCTGGAATATTAGATAGCCGTGACATGTTGATTTTTTTTCAGCTTTTTCTTGAAAACGATTTTGTTTTCCGCCACGAATACGTCAAGTGGCAATAGTCCGATCCAACGCGCGCAACGATAGAAAAAGTTGTTGAACATTTGGTTTCTCCTTCTGCTTCCCAACGTAGCACAATGGAAGGCGAATCTGGATAGTCTAGAGCTCGAAGGCACGAATGTCCAGAACTTTCCCGCGCGTAATTTTGCTTGCCTTTCAAGAATACGGAAGCACAACAACAAATCAGAAAAAATTCGCCTCTTTTGTAAGGAAATCAATGAAAAATGCTTCAAGCGTTCGGTATGACTAGGCAAAGAGTCACGATCAGGATTTATGCATTTAAGCCACAGAACTCGGGTGAAAAACTGTTGAACTTTCTCGATTTTAGAGATTTCTTTTGTGAGAAATGGGCTCCACAAAGGTGAACAATAATTCAGATGAGGCATGACTAGGGAATTATAGAGACGTGTCAAAATTTCTGCGTCAGAGCACTTAATGTTTCTAAGCGACATAAACAATGTCGCATATGCTTTTTTAATGGTCTTGTCAATGTGGTCAGAGAAGTCGAGCTTTGAGTTGAGATGAACTCCAAGGACTTTGCTAGAGTCACAACCAGAGATCGTAACACCATTGACTTGGAATTCAGGCGCCTTGAGTTCGCCAATATGCATCACTGAACACTTACCAAGATTGAGAGGTATATTCCAGTTGGTGGCCCACTCATTCATGATCTTTATCGAAGCACAAAGCGCACGAAGTACTTGCTCTTGATCTTTTCGCCCATAAGATGCATATATTTTATATCATCGGCGTAGCCTTGGACTCTAATATTCTGGTGCACTTTTAAAAGCTGAGGCAACTCAGTTGTATAAATCAGGAACAAAAGGGAGGATAGCACCTCACCTTGAGGAATACCGCTGACACAAGGATGTTTCGGGCAGAAGCTCAGACCTACCTTCACTGTCATATATCTGTCATCTAAGTACCTTATCAAAAGCTTTTGAGCTTCAAAAAATATGATGTCAACAGAATCACCCATATTCATGGAACGACTTCAGTCGTAAAAGGCATCAAGCAGTGTTGGAGGAATACCATCATAAGGTTCCGTCATAGAAGGTTTGAGCGCATTTAGTATGGAGCTAATTTCATTAGGGTGAAATAGATGTTGATGTCATTTGAGTGAGCATGGCTTCCGCTTAACGATGGATTATCATCAGAGGCGTTTGGCGAAAATACACTAGTAAAGTAGTTACCAAAGGCATCTGCTTTTTCATGGTCAGTCGAGTAGGTGATGTCATTATGGGAAAGCAATGGTGGTAATGAACTCTTGGGTTTTCTTACATGACGTAAATATTTGTAAAGGTGTTTCATATGCTCACGTGTGGCAAGTCTCTTTTCATAATTCGCAAGAATTTTTTTCAAGTGGCGATTGAGATCCGCGCACACTTTTTCAAAAGCAGGGTGGGACAACGGGTTCACGAAATTACGGAACAAGCGCTCTTTCTGGCGGAAAGGTTGATTATGTGAGCAGGATAAACCACATTTACAGAATGCGGAGTTTTCATCGGGACAAAGATTGCAAAAGCCTTATAAATAACTTGGCGAAATCTCTCGTAGACTTCAGTAACAGAAGAAAATTGGTCAAAGACCTCGAGCCAATTCACGCCAGAGAAATAATTGTTCAGAGCGAGGAAATCAGTATGGGCGAAATCTGGAAGAGGAATGGGGTAGGAGTCGCATGCTTCCTCCAGCAAACTAAATAAAACAACAGCGTGGTCAGAAGATCCGAGCGGTGGTGATAAACTAATGTTAGAAATATTAGGTTGGGATGATAATACTAAATCGAGCACACTGTTATTGTGAGTAGGTTGCAAAACATATTGTTTGAAGTCACCTCCTTCGAAAAAAATCGAGAAAACTTTTACATGTAGTATTGAAAGCTCATTTGTTGGTCCAATCAATTTGTAAATTAAAGTCCCCCAAAATAACTGTGTTAATACGAATCGAGGACAGATCCCGGAGCACTTCGATCGGAGATTCGTCATCGCATTTCTTCGAACTAGGAAGACGGTAAACATTGGTGAAACGAGTATGGGGTCCTTCCAATGGGAAAAACACTTCGAGACAGAGAATATCCATTTCAAGAGTGCCAATAATGTTCACAGAGCCAACCAAAAGATTGCACTTAACTAGACAGCAAACTCCCCCACCCACACGAGCGGTACGATCAGAGCGACACAGCCAGTAAGGAAGGTTTCCTACAACTTCGGAATTCAAAATATTTTCATTCAGCCAGGTTTCAGTGATGAAAAGAATATCAGGATTGTTTTGATGCAAAAAATGGTGCAGATGTTGAATTTTGTTTTTCAGGCTACGAGCATTTGATAACCCACAGGCAAGCACAGATCTACCGCGCGATGTCAGAAGTTTCCCGAGTTTCCCGACCCCTTGTTTGGGAGTTTGGAAACCTGAGTGAGTTTTCCCGCGTATACCACCCACTCGCGAGTTAACTTTCCCTTATTAAGCTCCTTTGCTTGCTGACGAAGCTCGTAGTCCTGATCCCTTTCCTCCTTCCTCATACTACGTCGTATGAAGACATCGGGGAAATCAGAGCCACGGAGCAAACGAGCTTGAGCAAGGGCTCGGCGCCAGTGCGAAGTAGTCGGTAGAACCACTTTAACAAGCCGTGGACGTTTAGGGTCAGGCTTACCCATTCTGTTCACCTCTGAGGGCCGGCACTCGACATCTAAAACACCCAAAATTTTGGTGACCTTCTCCTCCACATCCTTTTGGCGATCAGGAGCAGACAGGCCTTGGCCAGTCCAACGCCTTTTTTAAGAGGTCCATAGTCGACAGCCCGGAGATCTCCGGGAAATTCACCTGGCCGATGGCTCCGGACCCATTGCTCTCAGCATTGGAGGCTTGGGAGAGAACTCCAGGGGTGCCTCTCATGACTCGCCGTTGCTGACTCATCTGCACGATTTCAATCTTACCGGTACCAATGGAATAGATAGCTTTACACCACGTTGATAGCAGTATACCAGTACACGATCGCAGATAGTAGCTATATTTTTGTTATCAATGATAGCGGTCAAGATTAGGGTTCTTTGCCGTAGTGCCATTTTCGAGTCGAAGCACACGATATACTCAGGGCAATAAAGTGAGGAAGCAGGACATCAATGGGAGTGTGCACTAGTTTATAGAGAGTAAGCAAGGCTTCGGTTGGAGTCCTTATGGGATCAAAGGAGTGTGCAGGGTCTCAGCGGGTATGTGATTCTGAATTGAAGATTCGGTATTGATGGAAATTTATCATGGTTATTCAAAATATTGGCCAGGAATTGGGTTCTTTGACGTAGTGCCATTTTCAAGTCGAATCACATCAAGTCGAATCACACGTTAAGATGGGTTAAAACAAGTGATTTTTGAAATGCATACATGTCGAATGCGATGGCGCGAGAAGATTATTTCTGCTATTGCGACCACACAGATCTCCATCCGCCGTCTCTTTCCATCGATCCTATTCTGCTACCAGCCTCCTGTCCACAGATTCAGCTGCTACTGCCTGCCCACTGTGTCCACCCACTGGATTCTGCCTGCCGCCACATCACGACCGCACAAAAGGTAGTAATTTACCCTACACAGTTTACAAGCCATTGCTTTTTATTAATTATTTTTATATTTATTATTTTTTAATTGCTTTGGTTGCTAGTGTGGGACCATTTGTTTCCTCCCCCCCAAAACCCGGCGGGTATAAAGTTCAAATTGAATATTTCGTTTAATATTGAATAAACCCGACCTACCGATAACCAATAAAATAGGGGGGTAAAATCGATAAAGGGACCATGTTTTGTGGGAAGAGAATAACCAAGCGCGAGGCGGGGGTGCTTCCTAATTTCGTTTGCTTGGTCGTGATCGGAAAATTTGAAACAGAAGAAAACATGTTTGCTTGGGCAAATTACGTGGCACGTTAATCGCTAGGATCAGAACGCGTGCCTTGTACTGAACACAATTTTATAGCAACTCCACTGCAGGCCCAGTGACCAAGTTCTTACATAATCGCGCACTTCGCTCGGTTTTAGTAGGGGAAGTTTTCCAGTCTATCGCATATACTTGAATGGGACACCCGTAGGCTGTCTTAAAGTATATTTTTGGAAAAGAAATATGGCACACGCCCAGTGTGTGAGAGGACCAAGGACATTGTAATTGAAGGAATCAGCCATTTAATCGATGATCCTGTGGAGATGGCTCTCCCGGGCGTCGCGCCCACTGTGAGTCACGGGGCTGGGGCGGGGATGTGAAGTACGCCAAGCGCAGGGGGGACGCCTCGCTCAGTGGTGGATACGGGCGCACGGCTCATCGACGTTCTAGGTTTTTTTGCTAGAGAGCCCTCCCATCCAGAGAGAAAAGGAAGTTAGCGGACAGGAGCAAAGTATACTGGACTATTTTGTACCGCTCCGAGTGTTAAGGAAACGGAAACACGGACTATCCACGCGATATATGCAACTTCTTCAGTGTTGAGAGATAATTAATTGCTAGGGAATTAAACTTTCAACCTCAACTCGTCTAGTCTTTCGCAAGTTCAGACAAGGTTGTATTGAATCAAGGGTCAAATCTTCTTCAGCTCGTGCTGCTGCGTCATGTTCTACCACACCACCTGCTGCCGATATTGTGTGGAACAAACATGCAAATGTAAATCAGAACAAGCGGATTAGGTGGGAGTCAGAAAAGGACAGCGATAGTGGATTCTTGTTAATTGGAAAACGGGATAAAGATTCGTAATTTGAACAGGAAGCAGCGACGCTGCTCGGCGGGGGAAATATACATGCAGGAAAGCGAAAAGAGGATGGCTATCGATCGGCTGATTTTGCGCCCAAATGCTAGTGCCGCTTCCTAATTGAATGACACGGACGAAACCTTGACGAACTGACGCAGCAGAGGTCGAAGAGTTAGTGGCCATGTATTGATCTCATGTTGCATATAAATTGTTTATATTGTATTCTGCCGATACTATTCTTTATATATAGGATTCCTCTATTATATGGAACGATGATTTTGTTGAATCTCGAATAAAAGAGTTGTCGTTTAGTGCGGTGAATAATTAGTTTCACATGGTTGTTTGCTTTCATGACTTCAATTTTATATCGATGTCTCTTGAAATAACCGCAGACCACATTTTTCCATTTTGCTGTTTTAGATTCCGTCGATGCCCACTGTGCCCTCTGATACCGGCCAATCTGAGAACGTTCTTAATACAATTCTTGCGGAAGGCCCTTTGCCCAAGGCCAGATACCCCCCTTCGATTTGGAGAGCGACATAACATGTAGTTGGATAGGAGACCGCGAAAGGTCCAGTCTCGAACACCAGTTCGATTCAACCGAAGACCAAACCGTTTTTCTGCCACGTCGGGACAAACGAGATACGTTTTGGATTGGCTCCATATTCACGTTTCTCACGAGAGAAACGGGAGACGACAGGTGTAGGTCGTATCCTGATCGATCCACTGGATCGAGCCGACAGCCAAACAAAAGTTTCATCAAATCGGCGAGCAGACGCCAAATTACGTCAGGCAAAAGCTAGCTCGAGTTTATCACGTCCAATTTTTTTTTGTATCTCCATTTCTTCAAGTTAACAGTCTTGCGTTCTCAAATCTCGGATCCGTCCTTCCATGAAGCATAACTGAACAGTTTTTTTTATTCATTAAACAAAGTTTTCTGTACTTAAAGCAAAGCAAACGATAAGAAATACGGGAAGAAGCTGTTGCAACTCTAACGACCACAACAACAGCCTCAACCAATCACTCCTAGTTAGGTCTCGCTTTGTTTCCATGGCGCTCTGCGCTCTTCCAGTTGAGTCCCCCACCCTTCGGCACTGAAGGGAGCATAAGGGATTCGTTAAGTTGCTTGCGCCGCGCACTAAGTTACGGTCCTGCAAAAATATTATCCTATATGTGTTGTAATCATATTGGAGATTGATTTTCAATATTTGATCATCAGAGAAGCACCTCTGTGTAGTGCAGTGTGTCTGATAAGACGGGTTCAGTGGCAGTCTTTTATGACAGAGAATGGCAGATATTGCTTTTGTACGCAAGTGAGACTCCAGCTTTCATAACCACTTTATAGGAAATTTTCGGTGTAATAACACCTTCTTCAGCCTATAATCATGGCAACTATATATATGTACACAACAAAAACGACCCAACAAGAAAGGTATAACTAACCCGCTGTGGTGTTCTACAGTGGAGGTCTGTAAAGTTATTACTTAGATATGTACAGTACCCATCCAACAACGGAATGAGACGACCCCACCTTAGTTAAATCCCAGCGCAACTAAGAATGACTACGTATCTTTCGCAGCTGCTATGATATCAGTCTCAATGCCTCCATCAACTCATCCCTATTATTTATCTCTGGTGATAGTCGCCTTATCGCCAGCGCCTCCATTAACTTTTTTTCAAGAGGAGTTTCGAGAGAGCGGTGCAACACTGACACTTTCAGGGTAGGAGGGGGCCATTCGTGTGGTGTAGAAGCCGATGTCGCGAGAAGCTGTTTCTTGGGTATGAAGAAGGATTCCGCAGGGCTCGTGAGTGCTCGTCTATACGTGCATATAGCGGTCGTGACGTCTCTCCTATATACTTCTGACTGCATCCCTCGCAAACAATCAAATAAACTGTGCCTCGTAACTGGCAGATGAAACAACGACAGCATAATTTTTGTCGTGATACATTTGCTATCTTAATTAGATATGTGGGATGTCACCAGGCGGCTACCGTATATGATGAGTCGATAGCATTTCTCCTACAATGTAGAGCGCTGAGGGTATTTCCGAAATTCATCAAAACCTTATTTTCTGGCATACCTTTTACTCTGAATACTTCCGTATCCTCTAGTCTCCTGGCTTTGAAGCGCGCACTTCTGGATGCTAGTATAGCAGAACGACGTCGGAAAAGATGACAATGTATCCATGGCATTATCTCATGCAAGGCAATTCTGCGCACAAGACTGAGCACGAATGTTTGGGAAGAAATCTCGGGAAATAACCAGATAGTTTGCTCACGTATTCGACATCACGAAAGAGGTAAACTACAAGAGAAGCTAGCCCACTTACGTTCTACTATGTTCTCTCAACGCCAACATTTCATTTTACCAGATGCTGTACCACCAACCCGGTGTACTATTGTTGGAACGGATGAAGTCGACGACGACATGCAAGCTCTCTTGAGTTTGGGTCCTTCATTTGCGGTCACTAAGGGAGTAGATCAAGGAGTTCAAGACGCAGTATTGTGTGGATTCCACAAGTTTGCCCATAAATTGCGATGACGTGAAAATTCACCACCTACAGTATTGGACAGGATAGCGACGCTCAGCGCATCAATACCTTTTCCTCGCACATCGCTATCAGCACCTAAACCTGCACCCGCAGTTGAACCAGCCCTCGCATCACTCCAGCTTAACCTTGTACAATGCTATACAAGCCACACAACGACGTTTGCTTCGAATCTTACTGTACAGGAAAGACGTGGACTGAGCAAACTTCTGTCGTTAAAGGGAGAGCTTCGTTACAGCGTGAGCGACAAAGGAGGCGACTTCGTTGTGTTGTCGCAAACAATGGATAAGAACCTTGGACGAGCATGCCTGTCGGACACCAACACATACGGGAGATCATCTGTGCGCGAGTTCGAAACGGTGTCGAAGCATCTGAGCACAACGATCAAGAGAATCCTGAACAAGGTTATGGACCCGAAGACTACAAGTCGCTTCTTACTGACATTTCCTATACTCTCCACATACTACGCACTGATCAAAACGCACAAGCTCCGCGATCAAGCCGACCTGCGCCATATAGCGGAGAGCAACATCAAAACAAGACCGATCATTTCGTCATGTGGGGGGCCGTCAGACAGGATCAGTTAGTTCCTTGTCAGACTTCTCTCACCTCTCTTACGACACGTTGCCGCCCATATTGTGAATGTTGAGGAGTTCATGTCTACATTGAGTCGATGTGAAGTACCCAGCCATGCGTGCTACGCGAGTTACGACGCGGTGTCTTTGTACACGAATGTTAACAACGATGATGCTGTCGATGCAGTCGTTGAACTATTGGAACGACATCAAGACGAAACTCCTACTTTTGGATTGCTGGACGAGGATATAAGAGAGCTGCTGTCTGCGACGCTTAAATGCAATATCTTCCAATTTGATGGCGAACTCTACACGCAGAAACGTGGCCTTGCTATGGGCCTGAGGATCGCACCCCTGCTTGCCATCGTATTCCTGGATAGATTAGAAAGGCGATCGCTCACACAAGGGATACTGTTCTACAAAAGATACATCGATGATATCTTTGTTATAGGGTCTACGCTCGAGGATCTTTGCACTGTACTTGAAAACCTCAACACGTGTGATGAGAGTCTCAGCTTTACAATGGAGGCCCCTGACGAGAACGGAATTCTACCTTTCCTCAATGCAAAAGTTCGGATACTCGACGGCACGAAAGAACTGACCTGGTACAAGAAGCCCGCTTCACGAAACATCATTCTGCACTCCCGAAGCGCGCATCCGCTATACATGAAGGTTAACGTAGTGAGAAATTTTATTGCTGCTAAGAACAAAATCAACTCTTGTGAGTCACCAGAGGTCGAAGCGGAAATTACAACGATCCTAGCCGAAAACGGCTATTCAACATGCAAGCCCAAGTCTTGGCGACCGACATTCACTCGCGGAGGTGTACCTCTGGTTCTACCTTACGTTAATGAGCGAATCGCGAAGGACGTTAACAGATTTGTGAAGCTCTCAGGACTGCCGGTAAAACTAGCATTCAGACCTCGACAAACTCTCAAGAGCTTATTGACCTCGACAAGAATTTACGAAGAGCGATGTGGACGAAGACGATGTACTTACTGTACTGAGAAGAAAATCTGCCAGTTACGAGGCACAGTTTATTTGATTGTTTGCGAGGGATGCTGTCAGAAGTATATAGGAGAGACGTCACGACCGCTATATGCACGTATAGACGAGCACTCACGAGCCCTGCGGAATCCTTCGTCATACCCAAGTAACAGCTTCTCGCGACATCGGCTTCTACACCACACGAATGGCCCCCTCCTACCCTGAAAGTGTCAGTGTTGCACCGCTCTCTCGAAACTCCTCTTGAAAGAAAGTTAATGGAGGCGCTGGCGATAAGGCGACTATCACCAGAGATAAATAATAGGGATGAGTTGATGGAGGCATTGAGACTGATATCATAGCAGCTGCGAAAGATACGTAGTCATTCTTAGTTGCGCTGGGATTTAACTAAGGTGGGGTCGTCTAATTCCGTTGTTGGATGGGTACTGTACATATCTACAATACCGCTCATAACATGTGTCCTAAAACGCGTCGGCGACGCGAAAGCGCGTCGGAAACGTCGTTTTGGTTCAGAGTGATGATTTTGGAATCTGAGAACACTGTTCGATTCGTCTCGTCGCGCTGATTCCAAAAATGTATTCAGGCTTGAGAAAAACAAAGTCTCGACCTAGTTATGACCTACTTTTTCAAAAGGAGTCAAAATCTTTCAAAGTAGATATTTTCGAAATTTTAAAACGTCAGTGCATTCGTATTGTCATGCTGATTTCAAAATATATGCATAGTCAAGATCAGTCCGATTCTGACCTACTTTCAACTTTTTTTCAAATTCAATGAATTCAAACTCTTTTTCAAAGCGGTTATTTTGAAAATATAATAGCACCATTCGATTAGCAGCGTCATTCCGATTCAAAAAGTGTGTTAAAATGAGAAATAAACTTTATATCAGGCCTTATTATCGTCTATTTACGACTGAACTTTCTGATGACCTCGCTAATTACCCTCTAAACTGGGGCTGCCTACAAAAAGTGCAATATTGGGCAACTCTGCTGAGGCAACCGTGACATTTCGCGCCTTTACCTTTAGTCATTAATAACATATGCATTTGACACAGTTTCGAATGCAATTCAAAACTTCTCGAAGGCTGTTTCTGTCTTCAGGTTCTCATGATGACTCCGTTGTTGACAGCGGACTCACGTGTTTAGAAAATTGCACAAATCGACTAAAGACATCGAGAAGAACAAATTTCTCTAATTTTCATTGTTTGAGGGACAGTTTCATCATTTTTCAGTTGCTGAAGTACCTAAGGCGACCAATAAACGGGTGAGTCTCCCTCCGCTAATTGTCAGTCATCAACTAGCGGTGTACTGTAAGGGGCTGCTCACGCACGCGAACTAAAAGCGATTTTGACCGTAGCATTTCAAAAATCTGATTTGAAATCGTATTCATCTCTGAAATTAGGAAATCCGTTTTTTCAAATTTCAAAAGTTTCCACTTTATTTCAATTTTTCAAAACTTCCAGTTATTTTAATTTCTGAAAAATCTCTGATATGCACTCGTTTCATTCTAGAAATTAAGAACTCCGAGTTTTTCCAGACTTCAAAATTTCCAACCTATTTCAAATTTCAAAATTTTCAGTTCAATTCAATTTTTGAAAAGTTTTGATTTAATATCGTATTTACTTCTGTAATCAGGAATTCTCTTTTTTCAAACAAAGAATTTGCAGTTTATTTCAAAATTTTCGAAAATTTCCATTTATTTTGATTCTTGGAAATAACTCTGATATCAACTCGTATTTATTCTTGAAATTAAGAACTACGACTTTTTCCAGGTTTCAAAATTTCCCATTTATTTCACATCTCAAAAATTTCAGTTTTTTTCAATTTTTAAAAAAGTTTTGATAAAATCGTATTTACTTCTGAAATTAGGAAATCCGATTTTTTTTCTTACTTAAAAAATTGCCAGTATATTTCGATTTTTCAAAACTTCCAATATATTTTAAATTTAAAAAAATATTTCAACTCGTATTCATTTTTGAAATTAAGAATTCCGATTTTTCACAAGTTTCAAGATTTCCAATTTATTTCAAATTTCAAAATTTTCAGTTTGTTTCAATTTTTGAAAAACTCCAATTTATTTAATATTTTGAAAAACTGAATTCACTTCAAATTTAAGAAAAAAAGTATATAGAAATTTCTGGGAATTCTTGTTTTGATTCAAATTCTTTCAACATTTAAACTTTATTCAATTTTTAAGAATTGAGCCTCTGACGAGAAATCTCCGTATTTATGCTTCCCTTCAAAATCAGATACTATTAATGCAATATTGAGATTTGGCCGCAAGCGTCTCGCGTCAGATCACGGGCCCCTCACATGCGGTGCAATTGCTGGCCGCGCAACTCCTCAGCTGGGCCATATCGCCACACACACACAGCACCGATCAATCGAGATAGAGTGCCAACTTTCAATTATTTTATTAAACTCTTTTATCGATTCCAAATTCTTCTAGAATTGAAGAAGTTCCATGATTTCAGAAGTTGAGGTATTTGTATCAGAGTTTGTCTACAGATTTAGAACCTTGCCAACGCTGGCCCTGTGCGTGACCCTTGCACCCTTCACATGCCGGCCGATTTACCAACGCAGGCTGGCCTTCTCAGCCGCCACTGACCATCTCAGTATCGACTGGAGGACCCACATGAGACTGAGATATGGAAGAATCATCATTGAGTATACATGTTCCACCCACTCAGCAGTCAAAATATAAACGAATGCAGAAAATTGTAATTCTCTTCGGATTTAAAAAAATTAATTCTACAGAACTTTAGTTTTTTATCAACAATTTATTCCTTATTTAATGTTTTCAGTATTTTTTCCTTTGAATTTCGCATAATTTGACTTTTTAAAAAAATTTATATAGTATATTAACTTTTTATTCTATTCTTTTCAATTATTAATTGCTATTTTCTTGTATACTTATTTATTATTTCATTAAAGTATCTTATGGATCCAAAATGAATTCAGATTCGCAGAAATTCCAAGACTTCTGAAGTTCTAGGGCTTTTAGGTAAAGTGGTATACAGATTTGGAACTTTGCCAACGCTGGCTCTGTGCGTGACCCTGCACCCCTCACATGCCGGCCGATTTACCAACGCAGGGTAGCCTTCTCAGCCGCCACTGACCATCTCATTATCGACTGGAGGACCCACATGAGACTGAGATATGGAAGAATCATCATTGAGTATACGTTCCCACCCACTCAGCGGTCAAAATAGAAACGAATGCGAAAATTGTAAACCTCTTCGGATTAAAAAATTAATTTTACAGAACGGTGTGGAGATGTACCACACCACGGGCATCTTTAGAGAGATACTTGTGTGCGAACAAACTCACACATGATCCTTAAACTCCAAAAACTCCGTGCTGATCCTGGAACAAGGACTGAAATTGTTATTCGTATGAAATTTCGTTAATCAAGTTCTGAAAAAATTACGATTTTCAAAAGTTTCATTTCTGCTCTAGACGCTGAGTCTGTTAAGTCTCTAGTGAAGTGTCGATTTCGATTATCACCCGCAGCGGAGCGGTAGGCCCTCAGTGGAATATAACTAGTGATAAGAAGGTTTCGACGAAAAGCCACCACTCCGCGCTGTGATAATGGAAAACAGGAGGTATTAGAAATGAAACAGAGTCTAATAACTCCTGAATTAGTAGGAAGTTTTCTAAAGCTGAAATAAACCGGAATTTTTAAAATTTGAAATAAATTAGAAATGTCTGATATTTCAAAAAAATCGTAATTCTCAATTTGAAAAGTAGATACGAGTGGAAATCAGAATTTTTAAGTGAATTGAATTCGAAATTTTGAAAAATTTTGTTATTTTGAAATTTTTGAATTTTTAAAATAAATTTAAAATTTTTGATATTAAAAATTTTTTTCGAAATTTTTCATTTTTATTTTCTTTCTGTGAAAAATTCTGGGAATTCTGTGAAAAATTTTGAGATTTGAAAAACAATTGGTTGTTTTTATTTTCAGAGACAATTACAATTTTAAATCGGTGTTTTTCAAAAATTGAATTAAATTTGGAAATTTTAGGGGTCACTGGCGTATGCACGATGTGCGTGCAAGACCGGGTCAACATGATGGGCTGACGGTTTTCTGCATTCGTTGATAAAAAACTAAAAATTCTGTGAAATTAATTTTTTTAATGCGAAGAGTTTGCAACTTTCTGCATTCGTTTTATATTTTGACTGCTGAGTGGGTGGGAACGTATACTCAATGATGATTCTTCCATATCTCAGTCTCATGTGGGTCCTCCAGTCGATAATGAGATGGTCAGTGGCGGAGGAGAAGGCCACCCTGCGTTGGTAAATCGGCCGGCATGTGAGGGGTGCAGGGTCACGCACAGAGCCAGCGTTGGCAAAGTTCCAAATCTGTAGACAAACTCTTATACAAACACCTCAATTTCTGAAATCTTGGAACTTCTTCAATTCTAGATGCATTGGAATCGATAAGAGAGTTTAATAAAATAATTGAAAGTTGGCACTCTATCTCGATTGATCGGTGCTGTGTGTGTGTGGCGATATGGCCCAGCTGAGGAGTTGCGCGGCCAGCAATTGCACCGCATGTGAGGGGCCCGTGATCTGACGCGAGACGCTAGCGGCCAAATCTCAATATTGCATTTAAAGCATGATTTTGAAGGAAACATAAATACGGAGATTTCTCCGCAGAGGCTCAATTCTTAAAAAATTGAATAAAGCTTAAATGTTGAAAGAATTTGAATCAAAACAAGAACTCCCGAAATTTCTATATACTCCTTTTTTCTTAAATTTGAAGTGAATTCGAGTTTTCAAAATATTAAATAAATTGAATTTTTCAAAAATTGAAACAAACTGAAAATTTTGAAATTTGAAATAAAATGGAAATCTTGAAACTTATGAGAGAAAATCGGAATTCTTAATTTAAAAATAAATACAGAGTTGAAATTATTTTTTCAAAATTGAAATAAATTGGAAGTTTTCAAAAAGCGAAATATATTGGCAATTTTTAAAGTTAGAAAAAATCGGAATTCTAATTTCAGAAGTAAATACGATTTTATCAAAACTTTTTAAAAATTGAAAAAAAACTGAAAATTTTTGAATTTTGAAATAAATTGGAAATTTAGAAATCTGAAAAAGTCGTAGTGCTTAGTTTCAAGAATAAATACGAGTTGATATCAGAGTTACTTTCAAGAATTAAGATAAATGAAAAGCTTCGAAAAATCGAAATAAACTGCGAATTTTTAGTTTGAAAAAAAGGAATTCCTGATTACAGAAGTAAATGAGATATTAAATCAAACTTTTTCAAAATTGAATTGAACTGAAAATTTTGAAATTTGAAATAGGTTGGAAATTTTGAAGTCTGGAAAAAAATCGGAGTTCTTAATTTCTACAATGAAAACGAGTGCATATCAGAGATTTTTCAGAAATTAAAATAACCAGGAAGTTTTGAAAAATTGAAATAAAGTGGAAAATTTTGAAATTTGAAAAAATCGGATTTCCTAATTTCAGAGATGAATACGATTTCCAAATCAGATTTTTGAAATGCTACGGTCAAAATCGTTTTTATTTCGCGTGCGTGAGCAGCCCTTACAGTACACCGCTAGTTGATGACTGAACAATTAGCGGAGGAGACTCACCCGTTTATTGGTCGCCTTAGGTACTTCAGCAACTGAAAAATGATGAAACTGTCCCTCAAACAATGAAAATTAGAGAATTTTGTTCTTCTCGATGTCTTTAGTCGATTTGTGCAATTTTCTAAACACGTGAGTCCGCTGTCAGCAACGGAGTCATCATGAGAACCTGAAGACAGAAACAGCCTTCGAGAAGTTTTGAATTGCATTCGAAACCGTGTCAAATGCATATGTTATTAATGACTATTAATGACGATTATATTTTCAAAATAACCGCTTTGAAAAGAGTTTGAATTCATTGAATTTGAAAAAGTTGAAAGTAGGTCAAGAATCGGACTGATCTTGACTGTGCATACATTTTTGAAATCAGCATGACAATACGAATGCATTGACGTTTTAAAATTTCGAAAATATCTACTTTGAAAGATTTTGACTCTTTTTGATAAAGTAGGTCATAACTCAGGTCGAGACTTTGTTTTTCTCAAGCCTGAATACATTTTTGGAATCAGCGCGACGAGACGAATCGAACGGTGTTCTCAGATTCCAAAATCATCCACTCTGAACCAAAACGACGGTTCCGACGCGCTTTCGCGTCGCCGACGCGTTTTAGGACACATGTTATGAGCGGTATTGTAAGTAATATCTTTACAGACCTCCACTGTAGAACACCACAGCGGGTTAGTTATACCTTTCTTGTTGGGTCGTTTTTGTTGTGTACATATATATAGTTGCCATGATTATAGGCTGAAGAAGGTGTTATTACACCGAAAATTTCCTATAAAGTGGTTATGAAAGCTGGAGTCTCACTTGCGTACAAAAGCAATATCTGATAGAAATGAGGCTTCGAGATGGCAGTATTCTAACACAGAGAATAGCATAGAGTATATGTTCACGCTCACGAATGCCCTATTTATATGGTTTCGACTTGACGAGATAATTGAGAAGATACCACACAGCGGCAACTCTTTTGATGCGCCTTACAAGTGAAATAATTGTATGTGAACAGATAATACATGAGCCGATAAGCGGCTAGGACACACAGAATCAGATATCGGGCTGTGTGAACAGCTCAACCTCGGGATAGTTGTGCTTTCCTCGTATGGCTTTGTGGTGTACACAGATGGCCTCATTTTCACGTACTACGAAAGAGTTCTTACACTTGGAATTTCACCGCATATTGATTCTGAGAGAAAGTTTTAAACACAGTTTTAAACGTACCGTCGGCATGGATCTCGATGAGACTTTGCGTTCCTCATTGGAGGTTAGTTGGCGCAAACTTCATGCACCTAACTATGTTATAGCACTGCTATGTTATAGCATATGGCGCTGATTTTGCGCCGACCTTCAATAGTGAACGCAAAGTCTCATTAGGATCCATGCCGACGTCAAGAGTTTTTTTTGCGGTCTTTAATTCTACCTCACCTTCATGTTCATGCCTTTTACATGAGGTACACCTACGTGAAGGTTGGCAAGGATATAAAGAATGGAACAGTACCTAAAGTACTTGGGTTTTTTCATATTCTCCACAATTTTGCCGTGATGCTTCGAATTTTCCTGCTGAGCATTCCGTTCTTCTAATCTCTCGATAAAGCTTCACGTCGATGGCCTGTTAGGTGCGTTCTCCGAATGAGTGGAGAGCCAGTAAACAATTCGAATTCGAAGAGAGCATACCCCAGGCCGTGTACTGTCCCTTGATTATGCCTCATAGCCCGTATTATGGTTCGAGTGAGTCAGCACCCTCTTGGGGGCCACTCCTATCGATTTGAGTGACCGAGTCAACAAAAAGTGTTTTGTTGTTCCACGATTGTGGTAGAGTCGGAGCTAGGTCTTTGTAGCTCTGAAATGTTGTCGAAGATGTATCGTAGGTTGCAGCGGAGGTATGATTGAAGCACAATTGCATGGCTGCGGCATTGACAGCTCCGCAATTGTTCCTTACTGGGACAGCGCAGATGCGGGGCAATCGCAGGTCGTCCCGCTGTAACACGAATGCTGGGCAATCGCGGGTCAATCGCTTCTAGTTTCCATGGATGCGTGCACGAATCTAACATGGGACCACATTGAACTCAAAACGGAGTTTCGAAAAACGGTCCTTTGGGGGTTGTAGAGGAGTTAGAAAGAAACGATGTGAGATTTTGAACTTTCACTCAGTCCTCACGGGTAGATCAAAAACGACCAAAAAAGGAAGGAAACAAGAACGCTGAATTGGGAGGATTTGGCACAAATGTGGCCTATACAGTGGCCTTGAAATCATCTGAAAAGTTTCTCCTAAAAGTTTGAATCTAGCTAGGTTCTTATGTTACGACTTGTTTATTGATCCCCTGAACAATACTCGTAGCTTGCAAAGAACCGCTCATTGCAATGAGATAGTCACGATTTGCTAGCACTACACCATAACTCAGCCGGTTAGGAGTTGGATTACGAAGCAATTTAAAGGTGGTTCGAATACTGTGGTATCATTACTGCATTATGGCTGACAGTAATGACATTTCTTTGCGTTCACCTTACTTGTTTTGAGTTTTAACAGTGTCTCTTGTTTTTTATACCTCTTTTCTTATATCGCAGAGGTAACGTGATATTAACGGAGAGCGGTTCACATCAATTTTAGAAACTATGGAAATTTCAAGGTTTCAACAATTGCTAGAATGTCAAGACTACCCTTACGCTTCTCCCCAACATATGCCACAGAGAAACCGTACTTAATTCGGAGAAACACTTTAGGGGACTCATTTTGATATATGACGCTGGAAAAAAGTTTGGATAAAATGAAGCTTCGTGGACTTGTTCATTGATCAATGACCAATCTTTTTTTCCAACAAAAATAGTTATTAGAAACGGAAGTGGGCTTACTTAAACTACAAAATCCATTGAAGCAACCTAATACTTTCGCGCATGGCTCGAAGACTCAAGACAAGTTTTTCATTACCAATTTCAAAATATTGAGTAGAACCGAAACACTCTTTGAGAAGCGCTTTTTACAAGAAAACTACTTTTAGTTAGCCTGGCCATTCTGGATTAAATAGACTTTCTGGAACCATTCTGGACGTAGAATCCGAGTATGCTCTTCTCTTCGCAGCTGCTCTGAAAAAAAAAGAAACCACTCTGAAAAAAGTTACAGGCTTTTTTTCAAGCCTCACGGAAAGGCAAGGGTACCCCATCAGGATATGTTTAGAGTGGTTTGGGAAAAATCTTCGGATTCGGCTCAAAACTTGTATGTTGGGATAATTTAGGGTGCTGAACACGAATCTAGAGATCGTTTATCAAAACTCTGAGGTTTACTGTAGATTAAGGTAGTTGTCATGACATAGAGGGCCTAAACCCACCTTAATGATTCAAAAATGGACAAGTGAACATCAAAATCGTATTCAGCATTCCGAATAACCGCCGTTCAGAAATTTTGAGTCAAATCTGAGACTTTGACCCAACTAGCGTATACCCTCCGTGATCTACCGTAATCTGTCGAAATTCGATAAACTGACCTCAGATTCGCTATAAGCACTCTAAATAACCTCCGAGAGCGAAGTTTGGGTCTTAAATTTTTTTCGACCTTTGGGGCCCCATGAGGTAGTAAGTAAGCTCAATGCCATGTAGGGGGGGGGGGGTTCAGAGGTCAAAATTTTTCGCCCAAACTCCGCCCCAGGGGGTAATTTGGGGCGCTGAACACGAATCTGAGATTCGTTTCCTGTTTTTTAGCGGGTTTCGTCAGGTTAGGGTGCATTGAATGGTATATTACCTACCGTAACCCATTGTTTTTGGTGATTTTTGATCTACCCGAAAGGACTGAGTGAAATTTCAAAATCTTGAAATGTTTATTTTACGTCCTCTACAACCCCGAAAGACCATTCTCGGAGCTCCATTTTTCTCTCAAAGTGGTCCCTTGTAAGAAAGGGTGTCTCCCAAGGTACTTGGAAAATCTTTCTCTCAGCTCGAGCTTGAAACGTAGCTAATAGTAGCAACAGTGTTCTTCGGGATTGGTGCAAATGCAAAAAAAATCGCGGGAATCTTCGACAAACGTTTGAAGAAGTATAATAACGCTGCGAAAAAAAAGGCAATTGCATTCAAAATAAAAACTCGTTTTACAGGTTTCCTAACTCTAAACTAAAAAGTAGGTCTGATGTTGATTGTCTTGATAGAGAAGACGGTTCCAGTGTAGGGGATGATGCCCAAAAGGCTCAACCTCTATCTAGTGTATTCATGAGAGCTTTCATGGAGAACACCGATTTGGATAACCGAGCTAGTCTTCCGCTGTTCCCTGTTATGCCGGACTCTGTTTGGTTTTATCCGGATGAGTTGCTAAAGCTACTTACAGAATCGCCGAAATCTTTCTCGGACACGCCGGATCATATTCCCTTGCATTTAATTAAAGGGTAGTTGCAGTCATAGTTAACCCCCTTGCATAAATTTTTAAGCTGAGCTTTATGAAAGGTGATGCTCCGAGTAGATGGCGTACTTCATTTGTCACTCCCATCCCTAAGAAGGAACCGTTTTCTGATCCGAACAACTACCGACCCATCAGCATCACTTCTATTTTTGCCAGACTTTTCAAAACAGTATTAAAGAAAAGGACTTTGGCTCATTCGGAAGAACAATCTACCAACTCGGAGTTCCGGCACGGGTTCCGAAAGAATAAATCAAGCATTCGGGGATGCTGCAGTGGCTAGGCGACTGGACTCGGGCGCTCGACAATGCTATTAGTGTGGATGTTATTTATCTTGACTTAACCAAAGCATTTGACAGAGTTTGCTACCGTAAATTGGTAACTGAACTGGAAAAAGTGGGTATGCACCAGGGATGAGCGGAATAAAAATATGAAATTTCGGAAATCGGTTTTCGGGTTTCGGAACAAAAATTTTTTGTCGGGTTTCGGAAACCGGGCGCGAAACGGCTGAAAATGCGCGGAAATGCGGTTTTCGGAACGCGAAACGCAGAAAAAATTCAGAAATCATCAAGTGTTTTCAAACGTCCAAGATGGCCCGATATTTTCGCATTCCGCAGAATTTTCGGCGGTTTTCGGAATGCGGAACGCAGAATGAAAAAAATGAGCGAAACCTCGGGTTTCGGAACGCGAAACGAAGAACTCCGCTCATCCCTGGTATGCACGCGCGGATAGTGGTCTGGATTCGTGCCTTTCTCAGTGGTAGAACCTTCAGAGTTCGGCTCAAAGGCAGCATACACGCTCGCAAACATGGTCAAGATATCAGCATAAACAGGCCCGCACGGCCCCTATCATGTCGTCAACGACGTTTGAAGCGCTGAAAACCATCCAGGACGACAGTATTTGACCATCCCTGTCACGCACGCCAGTATTTTCACACCCCTTCGAGTAACAGAATGAAAAGTTAAACTTGAGAAAACATGTGACAAATTAGAGTGATAGCACTATCAAAGGGGAGTGCACCAGAGAAACAGCTCGATTTACTTGAATATTGCCTGTCTAAACACCCATAAACTCTCATCCACTTTCGAGAATGCCGCTCTACTCTGGATGGCTTTTAAAAATGGAGAATTTCATCAGTGCACGAACATGTAATATCCAGGTAAATCGAGCTGTTTCTCTCGTGCACTCCCTTTTGATAGTGCTATCACTCTCAATTATCACATGTTTTCTCAAGTTTAACTTTTCATTCTGTTACTCGAAGGGGTGTGAAAATACGGGCGTGCGTGACAGGGATGGCCAAATACTGTCATACTGGATGGTTTTCAGCGCTTCAAACGTCGTTGACGACATGGTAGGGGCCGTGCGGGCCTATTTATGCTGATATCTTGACCATGTTTGCGAGCGTGTATGCTGCCTTTAACGCTGCGTTCTCCTGCCCTGCTTCAGTCCTGAGTGGTGTACTAAGGGGTGGAGTGCTTTCGCCGGTTCATTCTAATATTTATACCTATGGAGTTCCTGTGATTATTTCCTCGTATAGTGTTGGCTGTTCGGCATTTGCTGATGATTTCGAAACTGTACAATCCTATTTTTACCGCGGAGGATTCGAGGTGCATGCAAACGCCTCTTGATGATGTTCCAAGTAGTCCCACGAATGGGAATTACCGCTGTTCAGTGGGAAAACTAAAGTTATGAAGCTTGAAAAGAGTTGAGTGAATGGCATTTATAGTGTTGACGGTTAGCAGTTGAGCGAGTTCAACGAGTTTAGGGATCTTGGGTTCCTCATAAAGGGCGATCTTAGTTTCGATGACCACTCCCACCAGGTTGCTTCCAAGGAGAGCGGAATGATGCATAGTGTATTTGGAGCACTTTTGACTACCGATCCTGCCGTACTCGTTGAAGCATATAAAACGTACATTAGGCCTCTGATGGCAAACGGTACTGTAATTGTCAGTCCTTATTGAAGGGATCTATCAAAACACTGGGAAACGTTCTGAATACTTTTACGCGAAGGCCCTCATTCAGAACCGGTTGGATTCATGCGGATCGTAACGTGGCTCATGTGGCCAGAAATGCTAGGCTACGTCTAATCACTTTAGAGCACAGGAGACGAAAGTTTGATTTGGTTATGATGTATAAGATCGTTCATGGGTGCGCTGGTATCAAGGCTAGCCGGCTGTTCAACCTGAGGCCGTCAACCACTAACAAGTAACCACTTCGAACATAAAAATGGAGTTTTGAAAAACGGTTTTTTGAGGGTTGTAGAGGAGTTAAAAAGAAACAATTTGAGATTTTAGAATTTCACTCAGTCCTCACGGGTAGATCAAAAACGATCAAAAAAGGAAAGAAACCAGAACGTTGGATTGGGAGGACGTAGCACAAATGTGAGCTATACAGTGGCCTTGAAATCATCTGAAAAGCTTCTCTTAAAAGTTTGAAGATGAAATCTAGCTAGGTTCTCGAGTTATGACTTGTTCATTGATCCCCTGAACAATGCTCGTTGCATTCAAACCACCGATCACTGCAATGTGATAGTCGGGTGTGAGCTAGCAGCACACCGTGGCTCAGTCGGTTAGGCGTTGGATTACGAAGCAATTGAAAGAAGGTTCGAATACTGTGGGTTCATTAATGCATTATGGCTGATAGTAATGACATTTCTATGTGTTCACACTACTTGTTCAAAGTTTTAACAGTGTCTCTTGTTTTTTATACCTCTTTTCTTATATCGCAGAGGTAACGTGATATGAACGGAGAACGGTTCACATCAATGTTAGAAACTATAGAAATTCCGAGGTTTCGACAATTGCTAGAATATCAAGAATACCCTTACCCTTCTCCCCCACATATGTTACAGAAAAACCGTCCTTACAAAATCCATTGAAGCAACCTAATACTTTAGCGCATGGCTCGAAGACTCACGAAAAGTGTTTCGTTATCAATTTCAGAATTTGGAGTAGAACAGAACCATCCTTTTGAAAACCCATCTTACAAGATAACTACTTCTATTGATCCTGGCCGTTCTGGTTTAAATGTAGTTTTCTGGTGCCATTTAGGACGTAGAATCCGAGTATGCTCTTCGCAGCATCTCTAAAAAATAGAGAAGTTTTTATGGAAAGAAGTTATAGTCGTTTTTCCAAGCCTCGTGACAAGGCAAGGGTACCCATCAAGGAATTTTTAGGGTGGTTTGGAAAAAATTTTCGGATTATGCTCTAAACTTGTATGTAGGGGTAATCTAGGGTGCTGAACACGAATCTGGAGATCGTTTGCCGAAATTCCGAGGTTTACTGTAGTTTACGGTAGTTGTCATGACATAGAGGGCCTAAACCTACCTTAATAATTTGAAAATTGACAAGTGAACATCAAATTCGTATTCAGCACCCCGAATAACCCCCATTCAGAAATTTTGGGTAAATTCTGAGATGTTGACCCAACTACCGTATACCCACCGTAATCTACCGTAATCTGTCGAAAGTCGATAAGCTGACCTCAGATTCGTTATGAGCACTTTAAATAACCTCCGAAAGCGAAGTTTGAAACCTAAATTTTTTCTCGACCTTTGGAGCCCCATGAGGCCAGAAGCTCAAGGCCGTTTTTTGGGGGTACAGAGGTCGATTTTTTTTTCGCCCAAGCTCCGCCCCAGTGGGTAATTTGGGGCGCTCAACACGAATCTGAGGTCCCTTTCCTGTTTTTTAGCGGATTTCGTCAGGTTAGGGTGCATTGAATGGCATTCTACCTACCGCAACCAATTGTTTTGGTGGTTTTTGATCTACCCGTGAGAACTGAGTGAAATTTTAAAATCTTAAATTGTTTATTTTTACGCCCTCTACAACTCTCAAAAGACCGTTTTTCAAAACTCCATTTTATATTCGAAGTGTTCCCTTGTAAGGGGCGCCGGTGAAATTAGCGCTTGTTGGGGCTACGCGTAATGTCAGACAGCACTTTTTTTTCAATAGAGCGGGTTCTTATTTCAACAAACTGATTCGCTTAGGCTTTGTAATTGGGACACTCACTACATTCAAAAAGACGCTTGAGAGCTATCTGTTGTCCCAAGAGCGACCTTTATAGGGTCTTATGCCTCGATGGGTTGTACGTTTTGCAATTGTTATTTATTTGTGAGATTCATATCCCTTGCCATTCCTCGTTAGGGTGGTGGTTTTTCTTATTGTTTGCGTTGTTATCGTTCATACGGGTTCCCGTGTAATAAATGAAATAAAATGAAGGTAAATATATGCAGTAGAACAGTACTCAGAACTGATTGATCTTTTGTTTGCCCATTGACAAGAAATCGAGGTTAGTCACCATATCAGACTGTCTGGACTTCCCGACGCATCAACCTTGAGAAACGCAAAATCATCGGACAAGGAGAAGGAGAAGAAAACAGCCTAGATTTTTGGTATGGAAAATGATAATTAATTATGTTGTCTAACTATTCTGTTGTGCTGTCAATAAACCCAAAGCGATAGTGCATAAGCCCAATGCATACTATTCTGAATGCTCTCGCAATCGTTCGCGAATCTCTTCGAACAAATGACTTCAAGTACATGTATAGGTAGATTTGAAGTCTGAAATCGTCGACGTATAATTAGCACCTGAGAGTGAAAATGTACTTCGAGAAGGCGTTTGTAGCGCCGAAATCATGAAGGTTTACCATGCCTATTAAAAAGCATGAAGGCCCAGGAGCCCTGAGGCCGCCAGCGGATGGGCGGAGCCTCCGGAGGCTGAGCGAAGTCCAAGTACCTCAAGCTTGGGTAAATGAACCGGCGTCAATGTTGACATCTATATCCCGTCCCAAGAATGCGTCTCACATGTCCCTGGTTTCATTGAATGCGCGCCCCCGGAAAGGCGAAATTGACGAGACGAGAATATCGAAGCAAATTGGTTATGTCATCACGTCGGTAGAGGGGCTCTCTACACACCGAGAGAGGAGTTGCCCCGTTTATGCTGTTCAAAACGTCACGCGACTCAATGCAAGCGAAGTGGTCCCGAGTGGAATGAGAGCGGTGAAAAGCTAAACGACTCCTCTCTCGGAGTGTAGAGAGTCCCACTTCCCATCACGTCGGCGTGGATCGCCCAACTGAATGCTCACGTAGGAAACAAACCTCTAGCCGGTTTGGATCTACAGTGGCAATCGTTATGCCTAAATACCGAAGTTACAGACTTGTTCCCCCAATAGTGTATCACTCAGATGGTAACACAGGTCGGACCGACACCGCTGAAAGGCCTCTCCGAGCTGATCGCGGGAACGTAGCAGGCGAGTGGCTGTAAGGGGTGTGGTATACTTCGTCGCTGTAATGAGCGACAGGCTAGCAATCTAACACAAATCGCGGCGAGACCCACATCGGAGCAACGGCAACAGCCGTCACAGGAACAGATGTCGCGTGAGCGTCGCAGCGACCGCGGAGGGCTGACATACTGCAAATGGGCCCTGCCAATGGCAATGTGCGTCGCAATGGCCAATGGCTGTCGTTGTTACTGTCGCTGTACAGAGCGACGCGACCGTGTGTCGCAAAAGTATACCATACCCCTAAGCAAAAGGCCCGCTGGGCTGATCGCGGGAAGATGTTAAGGCGCCGATCGGACAGAAGATAGCCATTGAAGTTTCCGTCGGATCGCGGGCCCATGCGGAGTTCATCGCTTGGATCGTGGGAAGCATTAAAGCATTCTCTCCGTACCGGGTCCATCCTAGGACGATGGCGGCCAGATTGCGGGGTGGGCGTTGTTCGGTCCGCCATGCGCACGTGGATTACGTGAGATTTCGCACGAGCCGCGCGCGTACATTCCAGCAGAAGATTTTGCTCGCGAGAGAGGAGAAAATTTCTGACTGGAGGGAAGAATTCGCTCGCGAGGGAGAGAGAAAGCAACCGCTCACTGCCGGCCCAAAGAAACCGCACGGGTCAGTATGAAGCTCATTCAGAAGTGCATCCAGGTGCGAGCGGCTCCAACGTCTACTCCCATCTCAGTTCGAATGGAGCTTGTAAACGCTATTGCGAAGCCGGATTATGGTAAGGCAAATACAATGTTCATTACATCGAAAACTATCTACATATCTACATATATTCCAATGTGTATTTTTAGCTCCATGCGGAGAGATTGGCTATGGCTTACCAGCTCTGTTGCTGGTGGTCGTGAAAATGAGAACTTCCGCAGAAGAGACCACTGGAACAGAACTCGATCCGAGCGGATGAATCCGGTCGTATTAGGTGACATCCCCCTATCTGTGGCAGTTTGCTTCACAGACACGGAGGATTTCGTGCTTTTTGATGACGACAACACTATACATATTCATAGCAGACATGTAGTTCTATAAATATACATATTATTTATAGCACTATACATATTTACATATACATATTTGGGAAGTAGAAGTCTTCGGGAAACTATCACTAATTAAATGCACATCAAAACTCTGCTGGTAAGGAGCAAAAGCGTAAAAATGTGCGAAGAAGAAATTAAAACTTCTTCGATGGGACGGTCGTTTTAAGCAGATTCCAAGCACAATGCGTGCAGAAGGTAGAACTCCGCAATTGTACACTATATTGATTGAAGTGCAAGGAAGTCATACGCTGCCGCTTCTTTTTGCACTGTTGTCGAAGGCAACAGGCGAGGAGTACACGAGACTGTTCAGGTGAATTTGTGATACCGGTGCTTCAAATCAGTGTTAGAAAAACGTTTCTATAGATTCTTCAAATTTGGGTCCTTCTTGTGAAATCAGTGAAAAGAGCAAAAGCTGAGCGTTCTCGGTTTTGCATGAATACCGTTCAAGAGAGGAAACTCTGAAATAAATAGGTTTGATATCCTTCATTTTACGTGGCTTAAGGGCTGATTTGGTGAATCACTTCCACTTCTGCTGTGTCCCGGAGTAAGCTTTGTGATGGATTTTGAAGCAGCTGCTATAAATTATGCTAAGCTTGGCGCGGAGGTTCACGGAAGAGCAAAAATTGTAATATAAACGAAGTTAAGATCCTCTATGACACTTGGTTATGTTTTTGGAGGTAGCATTTGCGACAAAGTTTTATTCCGTGTTTTCCGTGGTACATCGCCAATTATAATATATAAGGGTAGAACATGGTGTAGAATAATGATATTTATAAAGCGCGAACATATGAAAAAGGTTAGACAACCATATTTCCAGCTAGGAATAGGCCCACTCCTGTACTCAGATCATCTCTAGGTCTTGGTTCTTTTCTAATTTCCATTCGAGAAAATTTGCTCCCACGGTTGGCCGATTTCGGCACTGGTTTAGGGAACCAGTGTCGCGAGGCAGTCGCAACGTTGCACTACCGTAGCGCCTGCGCTGAAGCGACTTCTGATCATAGGTTTGTTGGGGTGGAGACAGCGGTCCGAGAGGTGAAGATTGTTTAGGATGCCTGGGTGGAGAATAGTGAAGGTTCCCTATAGACTTGCAACTTCAAAATTTGACGTTTTCTTAATCCTCTTTTTCCTGCATTCAATATATTGATATGTGTGAGATGTTAGTAGAGCCAAATCCAAGACGTTAGTAGATTCATTCGGTTGACATTTCGGCTATATCGCCCTCGTCGGAACCTGGAAGAATCAAGAACAAATGCGACATATCCTTCCAAGCAACCTTTCAAATTACAAGAACCAAGACCGAAGTAACCACAAGATTTGTACTTAAAAAAGCAAAAACAAGATCACAGAATGCTCACCTTACTCGCGCCGAGCCAAGTTAGTAGTGGGCACCCTAAGGGGTAGATGCAGTGGGTGGTCAGAAGAAGCGCGTCCTTGACATGAAGACGTTGAGGTCAAAATCTACAGAGGTCAAGAAACGGGGCGAGCTCAGCTGTTATGGCAAGACATTCCTCTTCCCTGTTCATTTTAGGATCTTTGGCGATTATCCAAAACGCTTCGAGAGTCTTGCGTGCCGCAGTTTGTGGCTCCCGCGCTAGAATTTTAACGGTAACCTCAAACTCCAGGTCCTCATGGCACAGTCCACGGTGCGTACCCAACGGCGTGGCAGGGTTGGATTTCCTTAGGCCCGCAAGATGTTCTTTAACGCGTGTGCATAGAAAACGCCCGGTTTCCCCAATATATTCGTCTTGACAAAGACCACACACGATAACATAGACCACCCCTGACGTCATGCAGTCTCCCTCGCGCCCAAATGGGCATACTACGCAATCCGGAGTAGCGCAAAATCGATCATACAACCGATTTCGGATCAGCTGGCGTTTTAGGTTAGGAGGCGGAGTTTCAACAATCCTGACCGCGTCTTCAAGACTGTATTTACTTTGGGCCGCGCGGACCGCTGCGCTAAAAGCGTCAGAGACAAAGGGAATGCAGAAAGGAACTTTTGCAGTATTGTCAAACGTTGCGGCGCCGTGCTCCCTGGGCGGTCTGCCGGTACGATGGCCCCCTGGATGGTATCCATTCAATAACGCAACTTTTCGCGCTATCTCTAGTGAGGCAGCTCTTTCCATGCTGTCGGACGAAACCCTTTTCGCTGTGCTGTATAAGTTCTGAATGACTGCACGCTTTGTACTAGACGGGTGCGCAGACATGGAGTGAACCAGAATATTTCTATTGCTGGCCTTACGATACACACGATAACAGTGGCTCGGCGCGAGTAAGGTGAGCAGTCTGTGATTGCGTTTTTGCTTTTTTAAGTACAAATCTTGTGGTTATATTGGACTTTGTTCTTGTAATTTGAAAGATTGCTTGGGAGGATATGTCGCATTTGTTCTTGATTCTTCCAGGTTCCGACGAAGGCGATATAGCCGAAACGCCAACCGAATAAATCTACTAACTTCTTGGATTTGGCTCTACTAACATCTCACACATACCAACGACCAACCATGCCAAGATTCACAGAAAGTCGTACATGGAAAATATTTATATTTTTATGTTTTCATTTTGGAACATTTTTTTTCGTTACTTAGATGACCTCCTTCAGAAATTCATTACTCTTAATATGATCCGCATGAGTCATGAAAAATTTCCTTAGAGCTGTCTTGAAGTCAACATTTTTTGGAAAATTCCTCCAAGCGATTTTTTAAAAACTACCTGTTCTTGGCTCATAACATTTTTGTCCTTTAAGATGGATCTTTGAACGGAAATGTTTCCGAAATCTTCACGAAATTTTGGGTCGAATAATGTTTTCAATTTGAGAAAAAAACGTTCCCAATCTCTCAGCCGATTTCAAATTATGAATTTACGTTTCTTTCACCAAAAGCAGTCAGTTGTTCGTCCATAAATTTTTTACCCTAGAAGATAGCCTTCTAGTGGAAATTGTGTTCGGAATCCTCATGAAATTCTGCATCGACTAGCGTTTTCAGTTTCAAAAAATACGTTCACCTCCTTCCAGCTGATTTCAGTTTATAAAGTGCATTTTTTTCGCCTGAAATTATCGGTTTTTCGTCCATAACTTTTTTGTGCTTGAAGATAGACATTTGGTGAAAGTTGTTTTCAGAACTTCGATGGAATTCTCCGTCGACTAGTGTTTCCAGCTTAGAAAAATATGCTCTCGTATCTCCAGCCTAATTCATTTTACGAAACACCCGTTTTTCGCCTATAACTCTTTCCCCGTTGAAGATACAATACCGGCCATAACTTCTGTCCCAAAGCGCGTCGGCGACGCGAAATCGCGTCGAAAACGCCGTTTCCGCTCGGAGTGGACTTTTTGAGAACCTGAAAAAACCATTCGATTCCTCTCGATTAGGAGATTGCGATTATATGTTCGAACTTGAGAAAAACTCAAGTCTTCACATAGTTATGGCCTCTTTTCCCTAAAAGAAGTCAAAATCTTTGGAAGTGGTTATTTTCGATTCTGGAAACACCGTTCGCTTCCTCTCGTCGTCCTGATTCCAAAAATATTATCATGTTTAGAAAAATGTTACATCATGACATAGTTATGGCATATTTCGCCCACCCAAAGAGTAGGAATGCTCTATCAACGGCGAAACTTGAACGTGAGCATCACCAGTATATTTGTATCGTAATTCTGACTTCTAAGCTGTCTCTGTACCTTTAGAAGTTTGAGATTTGACTCTTGATCTTTCTTTGTTTTATATGAACTCGGTTTTGGCGATGGCCTCCTTCACTTTCCGGTTTTCCGCGCTCTCCACGCTATTGCTCTTCTCTGACGCACTCCTCGCTGCCTGTACTGCCTCGCTCGAAGACAGTCCCCCAAAACCGAATAGAATTCGAGGAACGGAGACGGACTGGAGAGTCAGTGTTATGAAAGCCCGGTATCTGAAAAGCCAAAGGTTCAAATGGGAGAGAAGTAAACATCATGGGTGTTCTCTGAGAAATTGCTATAGCGAGACGGAACGCTGGTCGGCGGAAAGCAGTTATCTGAAGAGGTGGTCCGTATTGAATCAGCATCAAGAGAGAATCGGAAAAGGAGTTAGCGTTATGGGTGGTTTGTCCCTGGTTTACCTGGTTTACTAAATCCTATTCTCACACTACGGTGAGTAATTCAGTGGCTATAGACCACCCAGCCAGCGCGCGGTCGCGGCGCGCACAGCATTAATTTGTTTCCCACTCATCATTGAGCACTCTTCGGGAATGCGGATGTAAAATCATGTCATAAAAGAAAAGTATCGCATCCTCGTTCAATGAGGAAAATGCATTTTCACCTAGTTGAGAAAAATCCTCCGTATTAGCTCAATTTAAAAAGAAATATCCAACAGTGCCATTCTGAAAATTCTCTGTTGTCGGTCAGTGATTCCGCGTTATAGACCACCCAGCCAGCGCGCGCGCGCGGCGCGCAGCATTTATTCGTTTCCCAGGCGAAGTGTGTGACTCGTCATCGAGCAATCTTCCGGAGAATGCATGCAAAGGAAAGCATCGAATCCACGTTTCATAAGAAAAAGGCATTCTCACCAGTTGAGAAAAATCCTCCGTATTAGCTCAGTTTAAAAGAAATATCCAACAGTGCTATTCTGAAAATTCTCTGTTGTCGTTCAGTGATTCCGCGGCTATAGACCACCCAGCCATACGCGCGCGGCTGCGGCGCGCGCAGCATTTATTCGTCTCCCGGAGGAGGGTGTGACTCATCTTTCTGCACTCTTCGGCCATCATTCAGTACCAGTGAAGTATTGAATCCACGTTTTATCAGCAAAATCACAATTGTACCAAGGTAGAAAAAATACTTCAACAGACATAACAAAATCCGCTAAAGTTTGTGAGAAACTAGAAGAAATGATCTACGAAGATCAAACGGACGAGCTGGGCAAAGCACTGGATGACCGCGTGAAGTCCGCGGATAAAGTGCAATTCATGCAGAAGGTGAGATTGAAAATTTTATATGGATTTGCTTGTATGCATTCCCGGAAGACTGTTCAATGATGATTCACACACTTCGCGTGGGAAACGAATAAATGCTGCGCGCGCCGCGGCCGCGCGCGGTGGCTGGGTGGTCTATAGCCGCGGAATCACTGACCGACAACAGAGAATTTTCAGAATGGCACTGTTGGATATTTCTTTTTAAATTGAGCTAATACGGAGGTTTTTTCCGAACTAGGTGAAAATGCATTTTTCTCATTAAACGAGGGTGCGATACTTTTCTTTTATGACATGATTTTACATCCGCATTCCCGAAAGAGTGCTCAATGATGAGTGGGAAACGAATCAATGCTGTGCGCGCCGCGACCGCGCGCTGGCTGGGTGGTCTATAGCCACTGAATTACTCACCGTAGTGTGAGAATAGGATTTAGTAAACCAGGTAAACCAGGGACAAACCACCCATAACGCTAACTCCTTTTCCGATTCTCTCTTGATGCTGATTCAATACGGACCACCTCTTCAGATAACTGCTTTCCGCCGACCAGCGTTCCGTCTCGCTATAGCAATTTCTCAGAGAACACCCATGATGTTTACTCCTCTCCCATTTGAACCTTTGGCTTTTCAGATACCGGGCTTTCATAACACTGACTCTCCAGTCCGTCTCCGTTCCTCGAATTCTATTCGGTTTTGGGGGACTGTCTTCGAGCGAGGCAGTACAGGCAGCGAGGAGTGCGTCAGAGAGAGAAGAGCAATAGCGTGGAGAGCGCGGAAAACCGAGAAATTGAAGGGAGGCCATCGCCAAAACCGAGTTCATTAAAAACAAAGGAAGATTAAGAGTCAAATCTCAAACTTTTAAAGGTACAGAGACAGCTTAGAAGGCAGAATTACGATACAAATATACTGGTGATGCTCACGGTCAAGGTTCCCCGTTGATAGAGCATTCCTACTCTTTGGGTGGGCGAAATATGCCATAACTATGTCAAGATGTAACATTTTTCTAAATATAATAATATTTTTGGAATCAGGACGACGAGAGGAAGCGAACGGTGTTTCCAGAATCGAAAATAACCACTTCCAAAGATTTTGACTTCTTTTAGGGAAAATAGGCCATAACTATGTGAAGACTTGAGTTTTTCTCAAGTTCGAACATATACTCGCAATCTCCTCATCGAGAGGAATCGAATGGTTTTCTCAGGTTCTCAAAAAGTCCACTCCGAACAGAAACGGCGTTTTCGACGCTATTTCGCGTCGCCGACGCGCTTTGGGACAGAAGTTATGGCCGGTATTGTAGTGTTCTGGTGAAGGTCATTGTTGAAATCTAGGTAAAATTGTGCGTCGATTGATGTATCGGGTTCCTAAGTTTGCTTGCCGCATAAGCCAGCCAGGTCGGTGGAGCTGAGCCCCGTTGTTGGCTCCAGCAGAGCTCTGCGTCTAGATCCTCTAGATAATGTCTGAGGAGACACTACCCCACTCCCCCTAGCCGGACCTCTTTATTACTACCCCTACCTCTACATCGTTGGCTCCCAGAGCCCAATAGCAACTAAATATTTCCGCTAGTTGTCAGCTTCAGACCCCCATCTTCGAGAAAAGGTTTTTTTTAGCTCTCCATCAAAAAATCAACTCACTTCGGGCCTATCTGAAATTTCAATTCCAATTCAGATTAATCCAAAGTGATTTAATTTTTTGATAAAGGGCTCCAAATAACTACTCCAGCTCGGAGATGGGGGTCTGAAGTTGAGAATATTTAAGTGCGATTGGATTCTGGTTGCAACCGTTTTGTGAGCTCGACTTCGGCTGCCTGAATTTCCTTTCCAAAGTGAGCACTGGGGATGACTCCTTGAAGTAGTAATTCTCTTAATACTTTCATGTTTTTAGCATTCCAGAAGCTCACGTTTAATGCCGCTTCTTACAATGATAGCCCACAACATGATCGATTGCAACAAGCTTGACATGTATTCTCAGCCTTTTCTACCTGGAACAACTTGTTCGTAAAGAAAATCATTCATTTTTGAGCTTTTTAATTGAGTTGATCACCACTAATCACCCGTCCGAGTTCTCATTTTTGGTTATATCAGATTCGCAATTCGTTCTTTTGATGATGCTGTAGACTTCTATAGTAATTCTTTTCATTTTTTGATTATTTGAGACTTGTGATTCGTTTTTTAATAACGTCTTTTCGTGGAAGGGGTGTAGGTGTCCTGCCGAGTTGTGGACCTCGCGGAGTTCCCTTGGTGGATCCGAAGGATTCCGTGGTTACGGAGCTTTCAGCAACCGCCTTCGAAGGAAGATTCCGGTTTTTTCCGTCCGTTTAAGTGTGTCATTTGCGTCGTCGTTTCAAGATGTTTGAGAGGAATCTCTGATCATCCGGTGGTGTTTATTTACCCTGATTCCCATCCATGTCGTTAATACTCGAGGAGAGGTAAATGTAGCTAGAAGAAAAAATGTAGATTTGAAAAAATAAGCGTAGTTAGCCGGTATCACCTTTTCTGGTTAAGAAGGGAAGCGTAGTCCGGAATGAGCGAAATGGAGTACCTTGCTGGGTTATCGAAAAAATCACCGCATTCAATGCGTAACGAATGTGTATCCAACTCGAGAGACCACGCCCATTGAAAGGGTGTATTGCAGAGACACGTGCTCCGAACAGCACCACGTGCTGCAAAATTCTGCCGAAGGAGCACGTGCTGCATAATTCAATCGCAGGAGCACGTGCTGCAAGGTAGTCCAGTAGCGCTATCGTAGCAGCACACCGACATGCAAGTCGGCCAGCTCGCCGAGCACCATCTGGGGCCTCGAGTGGTTGGACGAGGTCTCCAGCGGCTGGGCCAGCAAAGCACCGCAAACACGGGTAATTGAACCAGCTAGGTTGCCGCTTTTTACGAAATATTCGAATTTCGAATATCGTTCGAACATCGTTTCGAAATATTCGAATATTATTTGAAAACCAAAATTCTCGAAATTTGAATGATTCGAAATTCCAGAAATCATTCGAATAATTTTCGATAATAACAATTCGGTCCGAAGTATACTAAATAGCCAACCTGGAAAAAAATGGTACCCGGAGAAACATTTAAGTTTTTATGGTTCACCTACCGTTCTGAGATAGAAACTTTTTATGATCTGCGATTAGGCCAGAGTCACTCACAGCTTTAACTACTAGTAGCGAGTATACTTTCACCGAATCAAATGATTCGAATATTCATTCGACGGGGAAATTCGACTTAGAAAAGTCCAATATTCGAAAGGTGTCAATTTCCGGGTAATTCGAGGAATCGAATATTCGAAAATTGCGACTTCCCCAATTATTCCAAAACCGACTATTCGAAAAGTGCCAATTTCCAAATCATTCGTAAACCGAATATTCGAAAAGTCGACTATTTGAAGAGTTCAAATTTTCGAGTCCTTTAAGAAACTCAAATTTCGAATTGTTCGAAAAGCCGAGTATTCGAAAAAAATTAAAATGCAAAAGCATAGTAGCGAGGACGTCCTCGCAAGATACTCCATTTTGCTCATTCCAGACTACGCTAAAATGGCTTTCCCATCAAGTGGTATATAACGACTGTGGCTAAGCAATAGAGTGTTGTCTGCTTACGGACGTCAATATTAAAATAATGTATTGTCGGCATGGATCCTAATGAGACTTTGCGTTTACTATTGAAGGTTGGCGCAAACTCGGGCCGTATGCTATAACGTAGGTGCACAGAGTTTGCGCCAACCTCCAAAGAGGAACGCAAAGTCTTATTAGGATCCACGCCGATGTTCTATAATGGCCACTCAAAAAAAAGGATCCCGTGCCTTTTGCCTTTCTCGTGCCTCCGCCTCACTGCTACTCGTTTGCTCCTGATGGGAGTAGCTGCTTACTTCATGCGACTGTGGTATGTTAAGGTGCGAGCGGTTAAAGGGCAACTTTATATGAATTGCGGTCCTTACTGGCGGTTGGAGCCACCACCTGTATCAATAACTCTACGTTCACTCACGAATACAATCTGGTGATTTACACAGTGTTTGTGTGCCTGGTGGGTTTAAGCTGATGCGCTTGTTGTTCTTTTGTTTCTTTTTAATATTGTAACCTCTGCACTAGAGGGTCACATCTACTTATGTGGATGTAATTCATATAAATATAAATAAAATTCCTTGCCTTAATTGGCATTTTCTTTCACTTAGTTTGTATGCATACGAGTGCTCCTCAATAATTCTTTATAGAGCAGAATTAATTCATAATGAGATAATACAATGCATTGCAAAATTATATGACATACCTAACAGCCGCACATTTTGCAAACAATTCTTTTGTATCGAACGAATAGCGAAATCGGTAGATCAGACAATTCCGGGTCCTCAAAGATGTTATCCTTAGCTAGGAACAAATCAACTACCACAAGTATTTTCTAGCGAATTGAATGTAAAACTGTCGTGAAATATGTAAAAAACGAACGGGTACGTGAATGATACGAAAAATCCGGTCTTCTGGATCACGTTACGGCAGGTACTGCGTAGTTGACGTGATTGCGCACCCGCATGGACCCAGAGGGAGCACTGCTTCTTTGGACTCTTCATTGGCTGACTCAATCGACACAAAGTGTGCCCAGATTTTGATATTCGCTAAGCTTCCGCGCGAGAGATCCTGCGTTACAAGATGTTCGCGTCTTTTATACTTTCCCCGCCAAGCGGTGCGGCACAGCGCAATCCTTTTACGTCGATCACACGGTGCGGCACGATCAATATAATAGGATTGCCCTTCCTTCGAGAGTTTTGACCGAGAAAATAGCCGCGAGATAGCCAACCAGGCTCCGCAGCGTTCCTGGTGGCTATTTCTCGGCTTTTCACGAAACGGACAAGAAATGGCAGAGAAATAACGAGAAGCTACCAAATCTAACCAAGACGCAGCCGTCGTCGGTTCGACGATCCGCCATCCGGGGCCGCCAGCGTTTGGGGGGGGGCTCTCGAGGCTGAGGGAGGTCTAAGAAGCCGCAGAGTGGCCGCACCACTCAGTAAGGGGAGCTTAAACGACCCTTTACATGTGACGTCGAGTAGCGACGCTGCAAAAAAACTGAGCGCCATTCGACACTCTTGTATGCGTTAAAGGCAGCATACACGCTTGCAAACGTGGTTGAGATAACTACGGAAATAGAAAGGCATAGCTCAGAACACAACGCCTACGCATTCTAAAGCGTCAAAACGACCCATAATGCCGCTACACGAGTGAATAGTTGGCCACGCCCTATATTTCATCGACCCCTGACATGTTTGCTGGGCCATTCCCACCGTCAGCAACGTTGGTGGGTGGTACAATAGTGCGAGAATGGCCCAGCACCTTTGTTTTGAGGGGGAGGGGTAAGCGTTATGCGGGAAATGGGCGGGGCAGGGCGGAGTCGGCTGTCACCAACTGTCCAGGTGGCCAGTCGTAAACGAGGTGCGAACGAAGGTGCGAGGAACGCAATTACTCATACACTGTAGGGGGCTAGCGTAGCTCTTCAGGGGGGGGGGGCAACCCTCCGGGCACCGGCGCTTGCCGCCCCCCCCAATCGGGGGGGGGGGCTACCGCCGAAGTGACAATTTGGCTTGATCGGAGTCCCCCCGGCGGTGTGTATACAAGTCTGTTGGTACCTGCTCGTTGGTGCCCCTGCTTCTACTGAACCCAGCAGACGTTTGAGTGTACACAGGAAACGTTCGAGCGATATAGCGTGCACAACTATATCGCGAAAGTATCCCGCACATTGCATAAAGGTGTCGCCGTCCGGCACACCAAGGCCTCTGGTCCAGAACACCTTAGGATCCGTACCTAGGGAGTTCATGGAGTCTTTGGTCACAAGCCACAGTTTCGCCACCCTGAACTGTCGATCGCTGTCGAGTGATATCCAAAAAACTGCGCTATCCAGACTTCTGAGCTATTTCCATGCACCGTTTGCTGCTTTGCAGGAAACCCGCCTCAAGGAGAGACCCGTCATCAGCGTCGGAGAGTACACCATGTACTGCAGTAACGCTGACGATAGGAGAGTGGGAGGCTGTGCAATAGCTGTAAGGAAGGATTCAATGGTATGGTCAAGGAGTTCGGCTCAACGTCGCGCCGGAATGCATTCGTACGACTGCGGGATCACACAGAGGATTCAATCTGTGGATAGTGAGTGCTCATGCGCCCACTGAAACCGCCGAAGACAATTGGAATGATGCGTTTTATGAGGAACTCAATACGTTGCTGGCCAGGAGACCTTGTCAACATGCTGTTGTCGTGGGGATTGACGCAAATGCGCAGATGGGACTTGATCAGGAATTCGAAGTACTCGGTAAGAGGTTCTACCCAGTGGAGCAAACATCGGACAATGGCTACCGCTTTGTCCACTTTTGTAAACGCAGTGGTCTAATTATTGCATCGACATTCAAGAGGAATCATCGCCGCCATCAGCTTACTTGGCAGGGACCAACCCGGCTATCTCCAGAAGAGCAGCGGAAGCGGAAGAAGACAACTTTGAAACTACAGCTTGACTATGTCCTGACGAGGAATATTCCAGTATCGGACATTCGAAGATCTAGAGCTGTATGGGATGTCGCATTCGATTCGGATCACCGTCCTGTTCTGTTGAACTTCACTGCGAGGATTCATAAAAGGAAGCGAGGGGCTCAGCCTCTCCAGAGGATTGACATGACAAGTCTCAGAGATGAAGAGTGCAGAAGAAATTTTCGACAACGCGTTTCTATTCACATCGGAGTACGGACTAATAAGAAACTTTGCGACGCGGATTCTTTTGTCAAGTGCATCCAGGACGCTTCGAAAGAGGCACTCCCGGTTGTAAAGCCTAAGAAGAAGTTCGCCTACGTCTCAGAAGAAACAACATCTGCCTACAACAGAGTATGTGTTCTCCGAACTGCAGGAAACTTCCTGGAGGAGAAGCGTCTGAGGAGGAAGTTGCGTCGGCAGCTTCAAAGCGACCGCGAGCGAGTGGACGTGTAGAGCTAAGGAGTTCGAGAAGGCTAGGGAGGAGAAGAATCCGAGGAAAGCCTACACGTTGCTGCGACAGTATAGCGGGAAGATGAAGAGATTTTCTCCTGTCTCGAACACTACAAATGGAGTTGCAGTTGGTGATGCGACGCTGCCAATATGGAAGGATTACTTCAGTTCACTACTGAATCGTCCAGCGCCATCAGTACCTGAGCTCCCGCATGTTCAGAGAGCACATTACGATGTCAGTGAGGAACCGCCGACTGAGTCCGAAGTTTTGGATTGTGTCCGGAAAATGGAGAATGGAAAGGCTGGTGGAGATGACAACCTCACTGCTGAAATGCTGAAAGCTCTTCCTCCGTCTGAGATTCGTGATACAAGAAGCTATCCGTCACGAATCCTTAGAACTACAGGGGAATCTCTCTACTTCGTGTCATGTACAAGGTTTTAGAACGTATCATTCTCGAGCTACTTATAAAACATCGTGAAAGAACGACCAGAGATGAGCAAGCCGGTTTTCGACCTGGAAGATCGACCATAGACCAAGTGTTCGTCGTGAGAAGAGTAATTGAATCGTGGCAGCGGTGTTCGAAGCCATTACAGCTTGCTTTTTTGAACTTTGAAGCCGCGTTCGACTCTCCTCATCGTGATCGATTGCTCAATGATCTGCGAGCAGATGGAGTCCCGGAAAAGTATGTTCGGTTAATCGAGGACATGAACAAAGGAACAACAGCAGTAGTACGTACACCTGTCGGATTTACGTCAGTTTTCGAGGTGAAAACAGGATTAAGGCAAGTAGCCGTTGTAGGACCTTTTCTTTTCAACTTCGCCGTGGATAACATCACGCGTAGAGTTGCAGAACAGTTTCCTGCGGATGTGATCCTAACACCATCAGGACGCTCCCTTGTCGACCTGGAGTACGCCGACGACATTGTGTTATTCGCTGAAAACAACGCAAAACTGCAAAGGATTTTGAACCTCGTTTCGAAGTATGCCGCAGCCTATGGACTTCGTCTTCGTTCCGACAAATGCAAGCAGATGTGGGTCTCTCAGAGGCCTTCAACGGGAGTTTGTGTGGACGGACAACGTATCGAACTGGTGGACTATTTCTGTTATTTGGGCTGTTTGCTGAAGAACGATGGTAGTTACGCAGCGGATATTCGACAACGATGGGCGAAAGCTACGTCTGCATTTAATTCTCTAACCAAGTGTTTGTGGTCTACCACCATCGCGAAGGAAGTCAAGTTGCGCGTCTACCTATCCGCTATTCGCCCTATCATGATGTACGGATCGGAGACGTGGGCAGCACCGAAGACGCAGATGGAAAGGTTGGATTGCACGGAGAGGAAGCTTTTTAGGCGTTTGCTTGGATACTTCTGGCCGCGTGTATGCCATAACGAAGACCTTTACAAGGGAATCGACGCAGTACATCAACGCTTGACACGAGAGAGGTGCCAGCATCTCCTAACGCCATCTCAAGCAGCGATGGAAAGTCGACTTCGAATGCTCCGGCATATACCAAGAAAAACGCCGGATCGTCTCGTACAACACGCTTTAGGAATGCTTCCAAATCCTGTCTGGAAACGGCCACCTGGGCGTAGGCGAAAGTTCTGGACGGATGTGGTTAAAGAGGATTTGAAGTCACTCGACATCGAAAGACAGTTCAGGCGCGATGTTTCGTTTCGCAGGTAATGGAATAGTGACAGCTGGATAGAATGTGTTCAAATTGCGGCTGAAGACCGTGAGAAATGGACACGGCTGACTACTACAATGCCGCCCGCGACTTTGGGAAAAACGGCGTTTTCGGCGTTTTTTTTTTCGCCGCAAACCGCCGCTTTGTCATACTTTGTTCAAAGTGGTCCATTTGGGTTGCTAGGGGCATATTTAGAATCAGTATCGAGAGCTCTTCATTTTGGGCTTACACATGTCTTACCCTGCAAACAAGGCATATAGGGTTAACAGAATCAATCGAGTGTACGAAAACTGAAGCTAGATATCAAACTGGTGCTAATACTTGACTCCATATCAACCGTAAAGGTCAAGGACGAGTCATATAGAAGTATGTAGGGCTAATTTAGGGAGGTGTTGAAATTTAAAATTAATGTTTTTAGCCGTTTCCTCGCCCCTGCAGACACAGTCATCGTCCTTCGCTCGGGCTCAAATTGCCCGCGATCTCAATTAAGTGTAGACTCTTCCAAAACAGAAGCAACCTGTCTGAAGGCATTTCCCGCCTAGCGCCACCTCGGTGAATTTGGCTTTGAAAAACGTCCCAGACCACTGACTTCGCTTTCTCAGCTCAAACAGGAACAATCGACCTGAGACTCAGCCTACAACTTTACTTTCTGATCCTTCTTCGGAAGAACACTGCGGCCGCCCAATCCACAAAACTCGAATTTTCACAACCCTAAGAACTGACAGCGCTTTTTAGCCGTTCTGCCGCTGCGGCTACACCCTCATCGCCTCCAGCTCGGGGGCAAAAGGTAAGGGATTTCAACTGCGCTCAGGACAGACTCCCTTGAAACAGAAACAACAGGTCTGGAGGCAATTCCCGCTTAGCGGCACTCCGGTGCAGGGATGTGCGGCAAACGATTTTGAAAAATCGGCAAACGGAAATCAACAAATTTTGTCCAAAAATGGCCGGCAAACGGCAATCGGCAATCGACAAACGGCAAAATAAAAAAAATCTCGGACAAAAACGATGCAAATGTTCTTAATGTAGCAGTAAAAATACTTCTTTCTCATGCAAAAATCGTATTTCGATAGCCAGATAAGAAATGGTTTCTGAATAGTGTATGGCCGACTGTCCTTGAACCTCGGCATTTTGTTCTAGTTCAATAACACCACGAGGTTTTTCAATAATACCACAATTACTTTGGTACAATACCTGATATAAAAAGCAGCACCGAAATGGGCATTCTATTGAACACTGGTAATGGGAATGTTGTGGTGAGAGGATAACAATTTTTCGAGGTTCTCTAATATCAACCCTTTTCGGAATATGTAGTAGTCATGCAAATGCTTCGTGTTTCAAATTTATGGCACGAAATTCAGAGTATCGCGCAATCCAATTTGAGGGGATGAGCATTCGAAAGTACTTTCAAAAAAAGGAAGGGGTCAGTGTGCCCCTACTTGACTTCATTATTTTTTAACGAGCGTGGCAGCCCTTCCCTTGCGGAAATCGCCGCTGCGACTCCGCGATAAAGCCATGTCGTCTCCGCGAAAGGTACCAGAGCGGCTCCGCGAAAGTGCCGCTGCGGCACCGCGATGGGTGGCTGCGCCTTTACAAAAATAGGACCAAGCGAGAGTAACTCATATGAAATTAATCGTGAGCCATACTACAACTGGGCGGGGCCTACGAACAGAAATGTGCACCTACGGTTGTTAGGTCCTTTATCTGATTAGGAAACTTTCTCAGAGTTCGCGGCGTACTCGTTTCGTGCCTCACGGTGTGTTTACTGTGTAACCGGAACTTAGATCAAAGATAATCACGTGAAAAAATACAACTAAAACGCACGTTTCCGAACGGCCTTGGAAACGTTGCTGAGAAACGGCTAAATATTCGGCATCTCTCCCCTGCGACCTTTTAAATTTCTTCTGAACTGCGCGCTAATAACTCAAATACATTGAATGGGATAGTTTTTCAAGCTTTCCACCAATATGACTCCTGAAAAACCGCGGTTTGCTCAAACCACATCCTTCCCAAACTGTACGCCACCCCTTATTCCGAACACCGTCGACTCCGTCAATCCAGTTTATAGTCAGGCAGCGAATTTAACCGAAACGAATGTTCCCCACAACGTGTACATCCTCCCCCACCCTTTTAACTCAGAACTCCAACTTTCAACTTGGTAGCATGTTTCTCAGCGCAATTGTGAGCATAATAGGAGATGGCAAAGTGCATACAGTTGACCGCAATGTTAAAAGGACATGGTGCGGTTGCGGACTCGCACTAAAACTACGGTAGAATCTTCGGGATCTAAACGCACTTTGCCAGATTTCGTCATCGATCGGAGCCGCAGCTGATATCCTCGTCAGCAGAGAGACGACGGTTGGCGCCGATGGATGACGAAATCTGGCCAGATTGCCAGATTCTACGGTAATTTAGTACGAGTCCGCAACCGCACCATGTCCTTTTAACATTGCGGTCAACTTTAACCCCACAAACTGCCAGTCAAGTCCAACGTCCTCTACACGACGCTTTGAAAAATGTCTGAAAGAAATTGAGCTCTGAACCCTTTGTGCCCTCTCCTGAAAAATGTTTAGGGTGTTATTTCTTGTCCCGATGAACCCTACATTTATTGATCAAGCCTCAGCAAGGAGAGCGTGGTGAGTTCGGTACTCTTCGACACAAGAGGACCCACACGAGCATGACACTACAATACTAGCAATTGCTTTGACATGACCGCACGGTGGATAACATCAACTGGCTTGAAGTTTTGAAGTACATATAGCCTGTCTCCCTACTTTCGAGCCGGTCGCTGCAAGGCTTATGGGATTTAGCATGCGCGTCCTAATCGCGGCGTTTGTTATCTACTGCGCACTTTTTTGCCGAATTTTGTCGAAAAGTGAGAGGAAAAACGGCAAATGACAATCGACAAAAATCGTCCAAAAACGGCCGGCAAACGGCAATCGGCAACCGGCAAACGGCAATTGTCGCACATCCCTGCTCCGGTGACTTTGGCTGAAAACGATCCCCAAATCTTTTCAATGTGTAAAAGCTTCTGGGAACGCCTTATCCATTTCTCGACTGAAACCGCCCTCATCCCAGATATAAAATTTTCTGCTTTTGGAACCCGGTACGGCACAGCGGTGCAGTAAAACAGGTGATATCGCGCCCGAAATTTCAAGTTTCTCTGGCCCCTGTTTTGAACTGATTGTTTGTTTCTGGGAACACGTTTAGGTCAATCTTGATTGATTGTTCAGACTGTCCGTTCTCGTCTTTTTTCGTGGCTATTGCTCATTTTCAGGCCAGTATATTTCGGCAATTCCTGCAGGAATTCTTCTCTTTTGCAACAATGCTTCTGAAAATACAGGTTTTCGGAAACTTGCTCAGATCTCAGCGTTCCACGCAATGCAAGAATCAAATTTCAATCATAAGAAGCTGCCATATTCACTTCTAGATTATTATAAGTCCCATATCAAACTTCGGTTTTCGAGTTGTCGGGACAAGCTATAGCCAGTCAGTGCACTGAGGCAGTGTTACGTCGAGAGAACACGCATCCTTTTCTTTTCTGTTTCTCGTTCCCAAACGCCACTGAACGGACGCTTCCCAACGTCCCTCACTCGTCGAGTTTCTATTCTCAACCCCCACCCAGTGTGGAGACAGGGGCAGAGGGCATGTGGATCGAATCCACACCGCGGGTGTGGCTAAGGAACAGTTCGGCTGGTAAACACGACGCGCGCGACGGTAGAACGCTGTGCGCGCTCATCGTCCTTGGGGCGCGCTAACCGAGGGCACTCAAAAAAGTTGTTGTTGTTCCACTTTAGCCGTTCCCCTTTATCGTTTTTTGCATTTTGTTCATGTAGGTTGATGTGTCAGACGTCGGAATCAATATAATCATCTCCCATTCCGCTCCAAGAAGCAGAGAAAAAGATCTATAATAAAACTTGTATGAAATGTGCGAATTCCATTGAAACGATGGTATGAGAAGTATTCAAAGAAAAGCACATTATGAACCAAAAAAAAACATGAATAAAATGCAAAAAATGATGTAGGGGGACGGCTACAATGGGACAACGACTACTTTTTTCGAAGGTTCTCGGTTAACGCGCCCCAGGGACGATGAGCGCGCACAACGTATTTCCGTCGCGCATCGCGTGTGCTAGCCGAACTGCTCCTTAGTCACACCCGCGGTGTGGATTAGATCAACATGCAGGGGCAGAGCTGCAGAGCTACACAGCGCAGAGAAGAAGAGCAGAGGAATAGGATCAAGCCAACTTGTCACCTCACTTATCGATTCGTCATAGCGAGGAACAGGGAGTGTGAGCGACGTTAATTTACCGTGCGGCCCAATTTAGCATTGAATTGGAAAAAAACAATTTAGCGACTGACCGACCTATTGTACGAAGTTTCAGATTTTCGCATTTTTGAACCCAAATATGTTTGCCATTTCCTGAGCAACAAACCTCCTTTTGCTTAGATTTATGGGCAGTAGCAATGATTCCCGTCGAATGTTTCTGATTCTCTCCATAATGAGAAACTCGGAGAAGATTTAAATCGCGAAAAGTGGTTCCTAGCGATGTCCAATGAGTGACGTTTGACCGCAGCCCATCAAGGAGGCCAGAAGTAACTGCTGGTAGCCTTTGCGGTTCCTCGCAGCTCACGATAAATATGTAGTTTAGAAAACCAGTCGTTATTTTTTGCGATCCATTCTTTCTAACCCGGATTGTTGTTATCACAAAATTTTCTTCGTTTTCTGCGGCTCCGTAGACACGATCAGCCAACGCAAGACATTTAGACCCTTCGTGATAAGGGCTTCCCAATGGTATAATAATTTTTTTTCGAAATCTGTTCGAAAAAAATCCGAACCAATGAATTTCGAAAAAATTTCGAAAATTCGGATTCCGAACGAAAATTGAAAAATTTTCGTTCGAAAAAATTTCGAACGAGCGGAATCTGAAAAAACCTTGTTTGACGAATTTTCGAACGAAAACGAACGAAGAAAATTTCAAAAAATCTTTCGAAAATTTTTCGAAAATTTCGTTCGTGTACAACTATACTGTGAATGACTCATCGCGTGGATTGACATTGCATGACATTGACCGTAACGTGTTGTGATGCAACGCGGCAGTCAGATTGATGAGAAGATTTGAGAACCACCCGTACAGTACAATTCTCTTCATTAAATTCGAGCCCTCGATATTTAGCAATTAGACCACCCATAAGGTTTACTCCGCTCCAATCCAGTTCTTGTCCTTCGTAACCTAATTGTAAGGACTATCCATATTGTCAAATCCCTTCTACCCCCCACTTGTTCTTCCTGCTTCCACCGACGCCATCTTCCCGCTAGTACCCCGAGTCCATTTCGGCTGCCGGAAATCAATCAATTTCGGGGTACTTCGCTTACTGAGAAATGTATGCGAGACACTGCAGCGCGAAGATTTCGACATCTTCAAAAGAGGGCGCGGGGAAGCAGAGAGCAAAGCGAGGGACCGGCAGTAAATCGCTCCTTTGGATATGAACGAAGGACTCAGAACCTTTTTGTTTGAGTTTGAACCTTAACAAATATTATACCATTGGGAAGCCCTTATCACGAAGATTCTAAATGTCTTGCGTTGGCTGACCGTGGCTAGCGGAGCCGCAGAAAACGAAGAAAATTTTGTGATAACAACAATCCGGGTTAGAAAGAATGGATCGCAAAAAATAACGACTGGTTTTCAAAACTACATATTATTCATCGTGAGCTGCGAGGAGCTGCAAAAGCTACCAGCAGTAACTCCTGGCCTCCTTGATGAGCTGCAGTCAAACGTCACTCATTGGTTATCGCTAGGAACCACTTTTCGCAATCTGAATTTTCTCCGAGTTTCTCATTATGGAGAGAATCAGAGGCATTCTACGGTAAGCATAGCTTCTGCCCGTAAATATAAGCAAAAGGAGGCTTGTGGCTCAGGAAATGGCAAAAATATTCGTTTTTGAAAATGCGAAAATCTGAAACTTTGTAGAAAACGTCGGTCAGCCGCGGACAGCTCGATTACCTGCTGTCTATATCGTTTACACTGTTGAGTTGGACGTGGCATTACGTTGAAAAACCACAATTTACTTGATTTTTCCTTTCGCCAAATCGATTGATTGGGTAAGCCCCATATGCCTTGTTTGCCCGTAGCTCAGTTGGAGCACTTTGAGCCAAGTTATGACGAAAAGTCGCGATTTCACGACTTTTGCGGCTTTTTTGAGAAAATTAGTGCTGGTGTTGTAGTGCGTGTATTGTACTTGTATATAACTCGTCCTTGATCTGTGCGGTTGGCATGAATTCAAATATTTACAAGAATTTCATACCCAGCTTCAGTTTTCGTACACTAGATTGATTCTGTAAACCCTATATGCCTTGTTTGCAGGGTAAGACATGTGTAAGCTCAAAATGAAGAGCTCTCGATACTGATTCTAAATATGCCCCTAGCGACCCAAAAGGGCCACTTTGAACGAAGTTATGACAAAGCGCCGGTTTGCGGCAAAAAAAAAAACGCCGAAAACGCCGTTTTTCCCAAAGTCGCGGGCGGTATTGTAGGACGGCACACCTCGGTGAAGATGCGGAATGACCGCGTCAGGCGAAAGCCAACCGACTAAGTCAAGTAAGTCAAGAGCCCCCGTTACTGCCCTGAAGCCCCCCTGTCACTGCCCTGAAGCCCCCTGTGACTGCCTTGAAGCCCCCCTGTCACTGCCCTGAAACCCCCCTGTGGCTGCCCTGAAACCCCCCTGTGGCTGCCGTGAAGCCCCCTGTCACTGCCCTGAAGCTCTCCCCCCCCCGTCACTGCCCCGGAACACTGATGTCATGTCACGGCCCCGGAGCAGTGACGCCACGGCCCCGTAGCGGTGACGTCACGGCCCCGGAGCGGTGACGTCACGGCCCCGGAGCGGTGACCTCACGACCCCGGAGCGGTGACGTCACCCTCTCCCCGGAAAGCGTCGCCGCTCTCCTCCAAAAATATCCCTTCCTGACAGGGACTTGAAGTCCCCGTCCGGGGCCGGCCCTGTTGGGCCGATTGTGGCTCTCTATAAGGTGAGGCGCCTTTTATACCGGTTGAGCACGTGATAGATCACAGAAATCACGTCAAATCGGGACAAAACTTGTAGGTCGTTTACACTGGTCTAATGGTAGGAACGAAACCAATGTAAACTCGTTGCTCTCAACTTATAGATACCCTGATTGATTTTATAACAAGATCGACTTACCAGTTTTTGAAAAAAAATTTTAATTTACTTATTGACGTGAATGACGATGTGTGCGTTTGGCCTACTACGCCTTCTCTGGCCTCTATTGTCGTAAACTACCTTCTACGACTTCTTCCCACCTTTTCCCTCTCTTCCTCTCGGGCAAGGGCCGGAGGGGAGCAAGGGCCTCCCCTGAAGCCCCCCTCGTGGGAGGCCTGCACTGTCGCTTCCCCAAGTCGAAAACGGGCTCTATTGTCCGGCGCATGCCCCCCGCCGCAGAGTCTGAGTATAGCGTTGCTCTCACTACGGCCGCTTGGACCAACTAGCGAGCTACTCGAGCCAGTCGATCCAATTTTATAAAGGCTATAAAGGTAGCTGTTTCTAGAAACATCTGATCACCAATCTTGTTCTATCATTATCATCATGAAATATTATGTACACTTTAGTAACTGATGTCCCTCTATATTTCTATATGCATATTTCTATATGTGGTTCTGTTACAAATACTAAAACTTCCAAATAAGAACTACAGGCTATAAAACGGCGAAATTCGCATGGTTCCTACGCGTGCTGATACGGAGCGGAGGTCAGAGACAACGAGAGAGCGGAGGGCAGACGGAGGCCCAGGCGTCGCGCGCACCGCTCGCGCCTCGAATGATGTGAATTACGACGTTTTATAGAGGGTACACAGATTTTCCCGAGTTTAGGTGAAGGACGCTTTAGTTGCCCATTTTGGCGTTTTCGCCCTTTTTTCCCTGAATAGCAGCGATATTATACCAAATGACTCAAAAATTCGAAAAGCAGAATAAATTACTAATGACTCGATGTGAAAAAAGAACATTATTCAAACCGTTGAGTGAATCAAATATGAATCGAATAATTGAAAAAAGGACAATTGAATTCAATAAAAGCGCAATTTTAATATATTGTAGGGGAAGGACAATGCTCTAATATTCCATACTCGGATACGGCTAAATGTGTAACAAGGGAACTACTATAAGTCATACTAACCATTAAGAATGAAATGTACTTTTCTAGAACGTTTTTATAACGTAAATGCGAATATGGCCATCGCAGCTGCCAAGACTCACTCTGGAAGAAGTTACCAGCGTTTTTAAAGTTTCGCAGCGAAGTACCCCCTATGGAATTTTTGGATGGTTTTTAAATTTTTCTCCGGATTCTGCTAAAAACATGTAAAACAAAACTTTGCCTAGGGAGGTTGTTCTGGGCCTTGAACACGATTATGAAATCCGTTTCCGGATTTTCGAAATTTTACTGCGCTTCTTGGAGGGTACAATAGGTACGAAAATCAACGAATTGCCTATAACTTCTTATACAACGAGTCTAGGCAGCTGCGATGGGCATATTCGGACATTTGGAATGGATGGTATGACTCATAGTAGTTCCCTTCTAAGAGATTCACAGAAATTTTTTCTCAAGCACGGGTCATTTCTGTACTATCACAGACCCCACCTAGTGTACCGAATAGACGTGGAACCGAATCGAATACGGTTGATATTGTCCTATCTGGGGTTACGACGGCAACGGCAGGGAGCGGAGAAATAGAGGGCGGGGCAAATCGCTACTTCTGCTACATTGCGGGTCGTTTTTAACACTTCGAACTGCGAAGGCGACGAAGCCATACCATTCCATTTCCGTAGTTATCTCAAACACGTTTTCGAGCATGTATGCTGCCTTCAATGGTAATACAAGACCGTGGTTGATTATAATTTTTCTAACGCCTTCTTCGATTTAGACAATAATTTGAGTAAATCCGTCGTCCAGAACTTCTGCTCAGTCTATCATTGCTTACTTATTACAGCTCCGCGTGGCTGTTACCTCCCCCAACTATTTGGAGAATGATTTCATTCATTGTCGAATGTGGAAAGGATTCCACAAGATGGCCATCGAGTACACAAATCGCCACATGGTTTGAGAAAATTTAGAAGCCCTGAACAGTGAACGCATGTTCGCGAAGACGAACTGAAAGCTTATCGAAAATCGAATGAACACACGCAACACATAAAGGTATGTTCTGTATAGTTAGATCCGCGGCTTGTTTCCTCAATAAAAACATTTAAATTGAAACCGTGGTTGGCGCGGCGGTTTAAATCTCACCAGCGGCTGGCTGGTAATTACTACCCAGCCGTTGGTGAGATTTCAACCGTCCCGCTAGCCGCGGTTTAAATTCAAATGTTTTTTCTTGAGGGAACCAGTTACGGGCCTAACCATACACAATTCCGTTTAGAAATGTAAGAGAGACTAATATGGTCCAACAGCATGAATCTGCATAATAGATTTATTCATTACTTCTATATATAGTAAAGATTCACAATAACATTTTGCTTAAAAATAGCAATATCACTGCATAGAATATACTCTCAGCAGTTACAGATCTGGATATACATAAATAGATACACGTAGAATCTGCTTAAGAGCTTTATTTCTTCGTTCAACCGACTTGGCAACAGGAAGGTGCAGAAATTTTGGAAGTTTTTCTCAGTAAACAGCAAACGAAAAATCGAAAGGCCTAACTGACCAGAAAACGGGAATCAGAGGACAAAATAACACCCATAGCTCTGTGTATAATCACAGTTTCTCAACTTCTATACAAATAGAGAAGAGCAATTTTTTGAACTTCCATAATATCGCTTACATTCGTGAACTCATCCATGATAACTAGCCGCGACTGGCCCGCGATCGCCCAGCATCCGTGCTACAGCGGGACGACCTGCGATCGCCCCGCATCTGCGCTGTCCCAGTATGGAATAAATGCGGAGCTATTAATGCCGCAGCCATGCAATCGCGCTGCACTCATACCTCCGCTACACCCTACGATACCTCTTTGACAAGATTTCAAAGCAACAAAAGACCTAACCGCGACTCTACCACAATCGTGGAACCACAAAACACTTTTTGTTGACCCGGTCACTCGAGTCGACAGCTGTATCTACTAGGTAGTTGAATAAGTTTTGTCGTTCGATAAGCAAAGCACAATTTTATGGTTCAAAATACACTTTATTATTCAGTATAATCTCCCTGAACATTAATACACTTGCTAAAATGATCCACCAATCTGTGGATCCCTTCCCTGGATAGAGAATTTGGAAGGTCTGCAAAATTCGCTTCAACAGCCGTTAAGATCTCTTCATTTGATGGAAAACGCTTGCCACGCATAAATTTTTCGAGTTCTGGAAACAACTGGAAGTCGCTGGGGGCCAAATCTCGTGAATACGGTGGATGCCCCAACAATTCGAACTTTAATTCATGGGTTTTAGCCATTGTCAAAATGCTCTTGCGACACGGTGTATTGTCCTGATGAAAAAGGTTATTTTCCTCTGCAAACCGGGTCCTTTTCCACGAAATATTTCCTTCAACTGGTCCAAAATAATGTGCAATAATATTTGGAATTAATTCTTTTACCAGTTTGCAAGTAATCTACAAACAACATTCCTTTCGCATCCCAAAAAACTGATGCCATAACCCTCTTGGCCGATTTCAGGGCAAAAACTCGTTTCGAAGCCGAACAACCAGGTTCACACCACTCTTTAGCCTCTTGTTTTGATTCAGGATCATGGTGATAGACCCAAGTCTCATCCATAGTGAAGAGTCGACGCACAAAATCCACTTTATCCTTTTTTAAACGCTCCGAATGTTGCTGAGAAGTCGCATTTGAATGTGTTTTTGTTCCATTGCTAGCGAATGCGGCACCCATTGTGCATACAGCTTTCTAAAACCCGAAATTTCACTTAATATATGGCTTACATTGCCTAATAAGATGTGTAGAGCCTCTACTAAATCTCTCTCAGTCTATCGACGATCTTCCAAAACCATATCCTGTATTTTGGCTATGATTTCTGGTGTTGATGCGCTTTTTGGACGTCCTTCATGAGGATCGTCTTCAAGGCTTGTACGACCACGTTTATATTCAGCAACCCATCTTTCTACTGTTCTGACTGTAGATGAACAATCATTATACACTTTTAACATTCGTTCGTGAATTTTTTTTTGGTGCTACGCCTTCCAAAAATAAGAATTTTATCACTGCACGATATTCATTTTCTTTCCATTGCAGTGAGACAGCGACACTAAATGGCTTGTAAACAAAGAATTAATTGACAGATCGAAATGAAACTTCACATACGTTAATTTCCAGTGTGTACCAACAAAACAAAAACAAATTGGGCTACTAGTGTAAACGACGCTGGCCAACGCCGTTCATGTACGGGTGCGGGACTTAGAAAGAGTGGCCAACCCGCTATCCGAGGGGGCGAATTTTAATGTCAAGGGGTCTGTTTTTACTTTAAACAGAAATGTACTTACACACTGAGGAGGGATAATTCATTCACAAAGACGATTACCAGAACACCAGATTTAAAGGCATCGACACCGAGGGATAATGATCATGACCCTCGAGTAACTACAGGCAAGACAAGGAGATGAGAGAGATGGAGTCCATCCCAGAGGATGGAGAGGAAAATATGAAGGGTAGCATCGGGCCAGAGAGAGAGACCTGGAAAATCACCGCAGTAAGTAACCAGGGGGAAAGCGGCATCAGCCGCGAGAGAGAAATAAACTTGTATATCCGAAAGCGTGGAGTGTGAACTATATATGTTGATTCCATTGCTGCTTTTATATGGTGGTGCTTCGCCAGATCTGTCCAATGATCGTGGATTGACAATGCATGTTTTCGAGCCATGGATATTAATTAATCCGTTGCGTGGTTGTACCTCAAGGGATCGGTTATCCCATAACATATTTCCAATAAATCCTCGCCGGACTTATGATCGAGCATAACAGATTTTCAATTAAATCGTCGCCGGCTCGTGGTCGAACAATGCGAATACGAAACCTTCGTGTTTAATAATATCGGTGGTGGTGTCTCTTGTGTACTATACGGCTTTGTATGATATTCACATTTACCGTATCCGTCAGTTGATAGACGAATCCGCTTTCATCATTGTTTGTGTACATCGTACAGACTGGCCTTTCTGTTATCTCTTTTCCATTTCCTTACATCGGGCTCATGATCGAGCATAACAGATTTCCAATTAGATCGTCGCCGGCTTGTGGTCGAACAATGCGAATACAAAAACTTCGTGTTTAGTAATATCGGTGGTAGTGTCTCTTGTGTACTTTACGGCTTTGTATGATATTCACATTTACCGTACACGCCAGTTGGTAGGCGGATCAGCTTCCATATTCATTCTCGCACGTCGCACAGATTGGCTTTCCTGTAATCTCTTTTCCATTTCCTTACACTAGCAACGCCCTCTCTTATCGAACGACAAAACTTATAAAACAACCAGGTATACGGTGGGCCCCAAGAGGGTGCTGACTTACTTGAATCAGAATACGGGCTATAACGTATAATCAAGGGACACAACACGATCAGAGGAACGCTCTCTTCGAATTCGAATCGTTTACCGCTGGCTCTCCACTTATTCGGAGAACGCACCTAACAGGCCGTCGACATAAGCTTTATGGAGATTAGAAGAACGGAATGCTCAACAGAAAAATTCAAAGCATCACGGCAAAACATTGGAGAATATGAAAAAACCCAAATACGTGAGGTACTGTTCCCTTCTTTATATAGTTCCCAACCTTCACGTAAAAAACATCAACACGAAGGTGAGGTGAAATTCAAGACCAACAAAAAATACGCTTAAAGGCACAGTCCAACCTCATAGGTAAAATGTGATATTATAGTCCGCCCACCATGTACAGCAACCCTGCGACGCGCGAGATCTCAATTCGATCAAATAAGTGAGAAACTACAGGGACAATGTCGGCCCCGCCCCCAAGCCCTAAAAACGTGCTCAAGCGTTTCGACCAGAATAGGGAACCGAAATCTTTTCAAACGGAAAAATTGGTTCGTGTGATGACTTGTCTTCAGGCCGAGAGAATGAGACTTCAAGCGGAGACGAAACGACTTGCAGTTGAAACAAAACGTTTTGATGCTGAGGATGCACGTTCGAGGTACTACCAGCGTAAGCTGAGGAGACTCGACTCGACTTCGACGAAGGAAATGGCTTTTCGAGTAGAAGTTAATTATTCCCGCTTCTTTGATTAACAATTGAACTTAATTTGCCTTGTTCCACATTTTTGTAAGAAGAAATTGAAATTCTTTGAATAGTGAATGGAAGGTGAAAAGAAAGGAGATCCATGATTAATTGACAGGATGCAATTTTGAAAAACTTGTTATTTTTTAGGTATAGTATGGCTGAGTATATTATGAATGGTTGATAGAAACTTTTGTGAGAAATGTATAAATTTTTAGTAAACGGCAGCCTTAGCATGAATAAACATCATAAACATAAAACATCTCCACTTCCTACGATGCTCTGCGCAGCGACGAGCATCACGTATATAACTCTGCTGAGGGTTATACGTAATTACGACTACGACCCCTTTTTAGGTACTAGTTGAATGACTTTCGAAATCCAAGTGATGATTCAACGTATCCATGAGTTTGTCAAAAATTCGGAATCGCTAATATTACGTCAATTCAAATGTTGTCCTAGCACAGCCAAACCCACGTTTGTACATGACCCATCGTGAAGGCAACAAATGGTCTACTGAAAATGAGCCATGGACAGTGGTTGTCGTTTATTCCTTGACGGGGCTTCGGGTTTATTACTTTTGACCTTCACCTGCGCCGAAAAAGTGTGGCAGCCGACTAGCATGTGAGGGGAGCATGTATTTTGGGCCACCTGTCGTTTTCCATCCCAGAAGGAGTCATATGTATGCGCAAGCTAAATTATCTCAATTGTGATCGATGTCCCAAGGTTGGTGAATATTCCTTTTCTTTCAGCTCAAGCTGAATAGCAAAGAGCGTTTCCTAGCTTTCACCAAAGTCTGCTTCTACAGACGGGGTATCATATGATTGAAAGGGAGGTTTCATTCCGGCGCTTAAAGATATATGGCTTGTATCCTATCTTTAGGCGTTGGAATTCTTATCCCACTATCTTGGAAGCGGAGCGGTGGTTCGTCCATTTCTACCATTGTTTTCTCAAAAACAACAGCTCGACTTCTATGATAAAGCTATCATAGCAGCGGCGCGGCTCCCTCTCAACCAGTGATTGACGATATGTAGAGCTGTTGTTGCAGAGCTCCTTATAAACTCCAAAAACGAACCAACGTCACGTCAGCAGCTAATTATATTCAAAACTGTCCCTCTCATAGCAGCGAACAGGCTCATAACGTTTTCCCTATTGCCAGACTGATCCTTCCTATTTGTGAAACATGGCGCAATACATGCGAGAAAACGGCTCCATATGATTCTCACCTCTTTCACAGATCCGGATTTGACCGCGTCCATTAAGATTCCGATCCACTCGTCTTCTCTAGTCACAACAGAGGCAAAGCTCTGCCAATGAGAGACAGCACGGAAGTTTGCATCTTTGGGACCACTCATCAATAAATAGATTGCAAATGCGTAATAAGAGACAAGCCATCGACGGTTTCCGAATTTCTTTCGAATAGTTTAGTAACCGCCGAATGCTTTCGTGACTGCTGAAACGCATGGCGCCCACGAAGCACATGTCTCCCACAATGTTGTGGTCGTTCACGTTCTCGAATGAAGCCATCATGTCGTTGAAATCCTTATCAGAATCGGTCCCGACAGCAAGATCAAAATAGTAGTTCATTTTTGCCACAATACCTGACTGCAAATCAAGTGCGAAGCTAAAAGCCATTCGCTCAGCCTCATTCAGCTGTTGTCGGCCAAGCTAAGCATCTCTAAAGAAACATCGTAGCGATTTTTGTGAGCTGCTCACTGACAGGAACACCTCGCGCCAGATTCGTGTTAGGCACAAAGCTGTTAGGGGCCACAGCGTTTGCAAGTATTTCGGCATTCCTGAGCAAGCTGGGCACTACTGTGCGATCGGTCATGAGTGTTGTTGTTAGTTGCAGTAACATTACCTCCGTTTCATTGCCTTACCAAAGACTTGTTACAACCGTCTCCGGTAACATTTGCAAGGTGGTCACTTACCTACGAATAATTTCTATTGAAGTAGTCAATTTTTCTGTATCACTATCATAGAAGAGGTGTGGCTTGAGATAGATTTCTTCATTTTCGTATTTGAAATTTCTGAAAAACCACCGCTTCGCACCTACGATTGTGATGATAGGACTGCGAATAGCGGGGAAATGAAGGCTATCTGCGCTGCTCACTGACAGGAACACCTCGCGCCAGATTCGTGTTAGGCACAAAACTGTTAGGAGCCACAGCGTTTGCGTGTATTTCACCATTCCTGGGCAAGCCGGGCACTACTGTGCGGTCATAAGTGTTGTTGTCACTTGCAGTAACACTATTCTCAGGAGGAATAGGCCTAGAGACATCGCTCGATACTCCTGAGGGTTTCCTGCGCAACCGATTAGAATATATCTCATGCCACTTGATTATGAGTGCAGAGCATAGTAGACATGGTAGCACAAGTTGTTGGATCGTTATCGACATCTTGAAACGACGAAAAAAGCTAGTCGTTTACTTGTTTAAGAGGTTATACTGAGCGTTTGAGTTGTTTTAAATCTTTTGAGCAGGAGCATTTTCGAAGTCGGAGAAGGTCAGATGTCTGAAGCGAGTTCCGAAAAATTCGATCATACGCGAGAAGGAGCTGTCCCCATCGCAGTATTTCACAAGGAATACTGAATGCCAGTCCCGTTGGGTAAATAGTAATGGAAGGTACCGGAGAGACACAGTCGATGGAGCGGTTCATTCGGCTCGGCTACGCAAAGCCAATGGATCACCTTGGGTCTTCGCCCTCGGTGGTTTCTCCGTTCTCGGCGGTTGTTTTCGCACGCCTTGTCCTTCTGGCTCGCTTGTGACCCAGACTGGAGTGGATTGTATGGGTCATACCCGTCCTGTGGTTTTGAGAAAGATTTCTTCATTTTCGTAACCGAAATTTCCGAAAAACCACCGCTTCGCACCTACGATTGTGATAATAGGACTGCGAATAGCGGGGAAATGAAGGCTATCTGCGCTGCTCACTGACAAGAACACCTCGCGCCAGATTCGTGTTAGGCACAAAACTGTTAGGAGCCACAGCGTTTGCGTGTATTTCACCATTCCTGGGCAAGCCGGGCACTACTGTGCGATCATAAGTGTTGTTGTTACTTGCAGTAACACTATTCTCAGGAGGAATAGACCTAGGGACATCGCTCGATACTCCTGAGGGTTTCCTGCGAAACCAATTCGAATATATCTCATGCCGCTTGATTGTGAGTGCAGAGCATGGTAGACATGATAGCACTAGTTGTTGGATCGTTATCGACGTCTTGAAACGACGGAAAAAACTAGTTGCTTACTTGTTTGAGAGGTTTTACTGAGCGTTTCAGTTGTTGAAAATCTTTTGAGCAGGAGCATTTTCGAACTCGGAGAAGGTCAGACGTCTGAAGCGAGTTCCGAAAAACTCGATCGTACGCGAGAAGGAGCTGACCCCATCGCAGTATTTCACAAGGAATACTGAATGCCAGTCCCGTTGGGTAAATAGTGATGTAAGGTACTGGAGAGACACAGTCGATGAAGCGGTTCATTCGGCTCGGCTACGCGCAGCCACTGGATCACCTTGGTTCTTCGTCCTCGGTGGTTTCTCCGTTATCGGCGAATGTTTTCGCACGCCTTGTCCTTCTGGCACGCTTGTGAGCCAGACTGGAGTGGATTGTATGGGTCATACCCGTCCAGAGGGGTTCTTATACCCCTCTGGAGGATGATATTGAGAATCGAAAGCAAGCATATTATTCCTTGACGTTTAAAGGCAGTGGTAGCGGTGGAATATGCTTGTCTACTTTTCTCCTCTAAACCCTTGTCTGGATCTAGAGTAGTAGGACCTGTAACAGAAATTGCGAAAAGAACCCTATTTTGGGTGAAATTATCATCCTGAACTTTCAGTTCTTTTGATGGTGGACGAGCCCACTCCACACCATCAGCATCGATGATCTCTAGTATCAGGAACGTCAGCTGTCTCGAAATCGACATTTAATCGACCAAAAATTACCTTTCAACTTTCCTGCTCAGATATTTGTGTCCTCATGTAGTGAAACCTTGATTAAAGTGCTTGCTTTCACTGTCCAACTGTTTTAATTGGGTAAACATGCATTTAATTCTTTCTCTGAATGTCTACGACTTTTGACTGCTCACCATCGGACTGCGATCTTTTTGGGAGGAGCTGTGCAAGTGTGCAAGGATCGGCCACTTAGGAACCTAATAACTATAACTAGAGCCCGTTTTTTGCCCATTCAGCCTCGTGGTTTTTCAACTGTTGGCGAACCTGGGTTATTTCTATGGCCTTCTCAACACTTTTGAGGAGTTTTAACAACCGTTTAAGTTGTTGAAAAACTTCTGGGTCGCCGATGGCACAATTCCAGTGGTGCATTCACATACTGGGCGTTAGGTGTTCGGTTAGCATACTGTGCAACTTGCTGGTAGTAGTTCGGATTCACGACAACTGATGGATGCGAAGGCAATGGCTGTTGTGATGCGATTCTTTTTCCAGGTACAAGCCTGAACCGGGTAGGCAAATGCGCAGGTAACTGTTGGCCTCTTGTGTTCCTCATTTGAGCACCACCGTAATTGACATAGCCATAGGGCGGAGGATACACATGAGTAAGAGCCTTGACGATGCGTCCGGCGGTTCTCTGCTGCACATATATCGTCGTCAATCACTGGCTGAGGGATAGCCGCGGCGCTGCTTGGCGGGAAAAACTGCTAGCAGGAAAACGAAGGGAGGATGACTATAGATCGAGTGGTTTCCCGCCCGATTACTGAGCGCCGCCTTCTACTTTAGAGATACTGACGATATCATGTCGGTCTGTACGGGTAAGCCACGGCCAAGAACTCGAGGTGCGGTCTGCATTGGCAATGAAACTTCGGCCTCCAGAGGTTGAATATTGTATTCGGACGTCATCTGATAGACTAGTCGTTTACTTGTTTGAGAGGTTTTGACAACCGTTCAAGTTGTTGAAAAACTTTTGATTCGCCGATGGCATAATTCCAGTGATGCATTCACATACTGAACGTTCGGTGTTCTGTTAGCATGCTATGCAACTTGCTGGTAGTAGTTCGGATTCACGACAACTGATGGATGCGAAGGCAATGGCTGTTGTGATGCGATTCCTTTTCCAGGTACAAGCCTGAACCGGGTAGGCATCTGCGCAGATGACTATTGGCCTCTTGTGTTCTTCATTTAAGCACCACCATGATTGACGGGTGTGCTGCCTTATGGCCAAATGGGCAGGGCGTAGGCGGAGTCGGCTGCCACCAGCTGCCCAGGTGGCCGACCTCAAACGGAGGCGCGAGAAACGCAATTATAGCGTTGGTCTCTCTATGGCAGCGAGAGCCATAGGGCGATGGATACACATGGGTAAGCGCCTTGACGATGCGTTCGGCGGTTCTCTACTGCTTAGAGTTCGCGTAATTTTTGTCTGATGAATTGACGGGGCTGCAACGGTAGATCACAACGCGCGAATCGAAACCCCATTCTCAAGTGAGACCTCCAACCCCACACGGCCAGCCGCACGGTCCATGCGTCAGAATAAATCAAAAACCGAAACCATATATATCATGTCGGGCAGTACGGGTAAGCCACCGTCAGGACTCGGGGTGCGGTCTGCAGTGGCGACGAAACTTCGGCCTCCAGCGCATGGATATCGTCTTCGGGCGTCAACTGATAGCTTATGCAGCGTGCACTAAAATAAATTTCTCTTTCCAACGACCTATGCCATTTCTCCAATTTTTTTAAAAAATTCCGGCGTGATTCCAAATCGAAGAAAAGCTGGAAACTTATTATTCAACCGAGTGGTTCCCCACACCTACTAATTTCGAAAGATTGCGAGACTGTAAAGAAAGCGAACCAGAAGCATCAAAGCGTTTTCCTGAACTTTTGAAATTATATATTCATTGGACGAATAGGCGGAGAGCATTTTCAACAGAATTTTTGAATGCCCAGTTGAGAAAACGGCAAGCAAAACGTCACGCATGAATGCACAACACTTCTTCTAACACTCGATTTGGAAAGACGCCAGGACGCTGGACTTAAAGCAAGCCTCTCATAAAGGACAACTTCATTTTGACTGTTGAAAAGATCTGTTCTTCTTCGTGTTGTTAAGAATCGGCTCAATGACATTTTTTCTACATTATAAATTGCATTGGGTATCTCCACAAAATGCTCTTCGATTACCAGTTTAACACTTTAGAGTAGCCCAAAACCGAACTTTAAGTCTAAATTTCGCTACCATCCTTCACTTCGACTACCATACTACAGGTCCTCCTCGGAGTTTACAAAAACTACGAGTGAATTTCACATCACAAAATTAATCTTGGGGTGCCTTGTGAGAAATTTCAACAGAAAATAAACCACGGTCGTGTCGAAACAATTTGCAGGTGGAATTTTTAGTCATGAGTGGAAGTAAGCCCGTCCACTTAAACGCCACAACGCCCACTTTTGTCGTCCCATAGAATTTTGGAATCTTCTCGGAATTTACCACTGGACAGCAAGTTCAATTTAATGGTTGAAGTGTCACCCGAAAAATCGAAACGGCATTCACACAATGAACTAATGAGAGAATGAGCAACAATGACAATCCAACAGTTGGCAAATCTGGACGATATGACGCGGAAGAACCATTGAACAAACGAAATAAGAGGATAAATTGGAGCGATAAATGGCATAGATGGTCAGCGGCTCTGCAATGTTGCTACAGAGGCAACGGATCGGTGCCGCCATGATTACGGAACCATCGCTTAAGATCTATGGTACACTTTGAGGCTGATATGAGCAACACGTTCGCATTTAGCACCATTTGCGGAAGGAATTGCACCTGAGCGACGGCATTGACTATCGTAGCCTCGTTTCGCGAAGGGCTGACACACTGCAGATGTGCCGGAACCTGTCGCCGCCTCTGTCGCTCGTCGCTGTGCAGCGCACTGCAATAGGCCTAGTGCATACTTCCTGCGACGGGCGACGAGACGCAACGTCTGCATATATATATATATATATATATATATATATATATATATATATATATATATATATATATATATATATATATATATATATATATATATATATATATATATATATATATATATATATATATATATATATATATATATATATATATATATATATATATATATATATATATATATATATATATATATATATATATATATATATATATATATATATATATATATATCAAAAGTCGATATGGCTGATATGCACTGTAGCTATATGTCATGGAGAAAGTATGCACTAGGCCATAGTGAAAAGTTGAAAAGACTAGGAGTTCTGTGACTAGTGATGGCTGTCAATGTGTTCAGCGACAGTGAAACAGTGCTGCAGAAAAATACAATAAACCTCACGATTGCGATAGATCGCGACGCATTGAGAATTGTGGTTACACTTCTGCTCTATTTAGGATAGTTTTTTGAAGTATACCTTTTGTGGGTTCAGCCTATGTTCGGAGCAGCGCTTTTATTCTTCTTAGCTAAGTCTGATACCAAGATATGAAAGCATAGAGATAAAACGGTTCGTTGGCTAAGGGCTCAGATCTAACGCTTAGAAGCCGGGGAGAGAAGACACAATTACTCTCTGTCACGTTACCACCCACTGTGATAACAGTGCATAGCCAAACCACCTTTTTTTTTACTCTTCCTTTTGGAAAGTATTCAAGGAGGTTCAAGAAGGAGCTCTTCTCAACTGAATAGGCGGAGAAACTATTGGTGCATCTCAGAGATATCTAGCAGACCTATGTAAGACCAGATCAGGTGAGGATTGCGATCGTGTAGTTGCCCAATCGGTTGAAGGTACAGAGAAAGCTTGTCATATCATACAATGTTATCCATCCATGGCAAACGAATCTCAGGACAAACAGTTTCCCAACTCGCTAGCTTTCTTTGCACTTGATCGATCTAGCTGACCGTTAGATGTGTTACGGGCGTGGTTGGCTTCAAAGGAATGATTTACGGTAAAAGGCCTCGAATAGGTTAACGTCTTGCGAACTCTTTCAAAACCTCTGATCTTTTCAACGCTCTGCACACTCCTCCTCTGGCCATGCCTTTTTCACAGCGTTCGTTGAAGTCCTAAATAATCCCTTTGAAGCCACGCTCACCTTCCACGACGTAACCCTCAAGGCTACAGTTGGGAAACCATTACGTCCTATGACTTCTGTATGCCACTAAATGTCACAACGAAATTAAGGCATTAAGAGAGAATTGGTGAGAGGGCAGAGATTCTCGTATTTCATGCACTTACTATGTACAATATATCCTGTCTTCAAATAGCACAGCACATCATTGCATGAGACCGCATTTTTGCAGACCACACACGCCGACTTGTCTTCAATCTAAACATAACGAGAGCTATTGGAACGCTCAACTAATGACATCAACAAGCGGAAAAAGTCCATTAAACTCTTATCCTTTTCCCTGGGAGGATGTTGTCTCACTGCCTCATCATAATCTCTGTTTATATTTCGTATCCGATCAAGCCTATACTCCAATTTCACTTTTGCTATGCTTTATAGTTCCCCCCTAAGAGGGTTGGTCCCGAGTCAACAAACTTTTTATGAACCTAGGACGTACTATCGCAGCTGCGGGGCAGCTGGCCAATGCGTCGCAGAACATGAACCCAAGCCTGGGCACGATGTGAAGTTTGCAACTGGTTACAAGGGTGAAATTTTACGTAAGTGGTCGTAAGTGGTCATCGTAAGCGCAAGAAACAATGCCGCAAAGGCAAAACCTTGAAGTACAGGGTATGAGAGGTAAAGCTCCACAAAACCCTTGACTTTCGAAAAAAAAACACTTTTTTGAGAAACTCGGAGAGTATTCACTTACCGACCCCTCCGCCCATTTCTGCGTGTCCAGTGCAAAACTTTGGTCGGAAGTTGCTTTGCGCTCAAAACTAATCATGTCAGTGGATTCCTTATGACTTTCCTTTACCAAATAGCTATTTCACTGCGCAAGCATGGATGTCAGGGTTTCCCTAGATAGAGCATTTTTAGCAGTGCCACGTTTGCGCCTATCATGACGCTTCTGATAATCGCGCTGGAGCGTGCTCAATGACTGCCGGAGAGTCGGCCTCGTTTGAGGAATTTTCATGCTTTCGACCAATTATACTTTTACAATAATGACCCAACAAACACTTCCTGCGTTCTCAGACGGACTAAACACAGGGGTCAAACACAAAAAAAACGATTACTGGTTTTCAGCGCGTACGATGTCTTCGAAGAGGGGAGCATAGTACGTATCAGGGGTGTGCGTTAATGAAAATTAATTTTTCGTTAAGCGTTAATCGTTAATTTTCGGAAAAAACCGCGTTAACCCGTTATGCGTTAACACGTTAATTTTGCATTTCGTTATACCATTAAAAAGAAAAACATTACCACGTCAAAAATCAATCAATCATCAGATCTCCCATATCAATCAGTGTCATACAGAGTTCGGCGCGGTATAGAGCCTCACAAGGGGTTTTGAGCTCCGGAGATGTGACCTTCGGAGGAAGACCCAATGTGCAATTATTTATGTGAGTGAAAACTGCCCGGAACAGTTTTTCACATGGAATTCAACTATGCATTGCAATCAGGGGTGTGCGTAATTACGATTTACGATTTTACGATTTACGGTGTTTTTTGGACTCGTAATTACGGTTTACGATTTACGACATTTTGGACCGTAAATCGTATTTTTTTCGTAAATAAAAATACATGCAATGGAAGTTAATAACAAGATATATCTAATTGACCTGCTCTAATCCCACTTTGCGTATACTAGTATTTTTGGTAAGGAGATGGGACCAGCCCAGGCGTGTGACTACAACACGATCCCATCATCATTCTTTGACGCGATTCTATCATTTCATAGCGGGACACACGGTCGGAGTTGGAGGCGCTGGATAACTGATCCGCGTTGCGTGCCGCGCACGGCTCACTAGCTGCCGCCTACGACGAAATGCAGTCTGAAAGGACTCTTCACGAAGAACTTTGTTTTCGAGTTCTTCATGAAGATTAACTGTTCTGATTCCTACAACTAGTTTAGCGCCAAAACATCGAGCGAAGCAGTCTGAGCTATCCGAAAATTGCTTCAAATACTGCTCCTCGCCCGCTTTTTGAGTAGATTATGTCTACTCTGAGTCGACAAAAATCAACAAGAGGGGCGTCCTTTTTTACCCAAGAAGTTTGACTCTCAAAATCGTTGCCTCCCGTTAACTTCTCTTCGTCCGCGGCAAGCGGACACTCAGAAAAGGCGTGAGCGCTAGTTTAAACGCTCATCTTCGCCCTTTTCTTTTATCTCTCACAAATGCGAACGTTTGTTGGGGCGCCTTGGCTACATTCCTCCACTATGGGAGCTAAACTACAAAAAGCGGTAAAATTTAGAAAGAGTTTTCTGTGCTTACGTTGCCTTTAATAGTCTACATTATCGCCACCATAAAGCTATGAATCTGCAAGTGATTTAGAAGATATAGGAAGAAATAACTTGCGCTGGGCGACCGATACTGAGCTCTAGATAATACAGAGTTGCCACGGATCGGACTGATACTTTGCTATCTCTATTGAAGGTTGGCGCAAGTTTGGTTCCATATTTTCCGGCGTACGTGCACCGAGTTTGAGCCAACCTTCAGTAGGGAACTCGAAGTACATATCAGTGCAATCCTTGCCGAATGTATAATCGGTGTTGCCGTTCCGCTAGCAAAAGGGAGGAGTTCTCAAATTCGGCTGTAGGAAATCGCTCAGATACGGTAATTTTGGCTCGTTTTAACGCCTACAACGGCGTTGGCGTTTCGGGAGAGGAATTAAGAGTATAATTGTGACCCTGTTGCCCAGCAGGTACTCGGACAGCTGAATCGGGCAGGCGGAATTTTCAAGACCTGGGAAGAAGTTGTTGAATGATGGATAAGGGAAAGCAGAGAAATACGGGTAAGGCGGTCCCATTAAAGGTATGGTATACTTTTACGAGACACGGTCGCGTCGCTCTGCACAACGACAGCGACCGCCTGTCGTGGAGCTTCCGCCTTCTAAACCTGTCGCAACCGTGCGCTGAGCAGCGACAGGCTTCGGTTCACTCGCAGTATGCCAGCCCTCCGCGACATTTCGCTGCGACTCATACACGATAACTGTTCCTACGACAACCGATGCCGTTGCTCAGATGCGGGTCTCGCCGCGATTTGTGCTAGATTTCATGACTGTCGCTCATGACAGCGACAAAGTATACCATACCCCTTAGACGTGGTGAGCTGTCAAATACAATCTAATATGTATGTGCTTAGTACGTGCAACGGTGGACAGTAGAACGGTAGGTACATAGTTTCTCTTGTTTCACCATAGTGAAATATTTTTAGTGGTTATTGTTATTATTTGCTGTTTACGATTTACGATTTTTACGATTTACGATTTACGAAATTTGAAAATTTATTTACGCACACCCCTTATTGCGATTTGACTGAAATGCTGTTTGAACTTAGTTGGTAGTGACGGTGTTCAATTAGGAAGCTTAGGGTGATGTTATTGCGAAGGTGTTCCCAAAATGATAGCAAGACATATGAATCCTCAATGTGAAGTGCCTAAAGCATTTTGCCTTCTAAATGCTAAATGATTTCTGCCAAAGATTTCTATGAGTCAGTAGAGTTGATATTTGAGTTGAGCGTGGTCGATTTACGCGGCACAAAAAAGATTCCTCGTTTAAGATTGAGGCCGAGCACCGCTAAAATATGAGGGCTAACAAGTCTCTCAGGTGGCGGCAATTTTGAAAACTAAGATTCACGGGAGTAGTATATTTGAGTCCATCGTGGCTGATTTATTCTATGCTGAGTTTCGGCGTCTGAAATGAAGGCCAAAGACCGCTACACTGATAGAGGAAGAAGACGAAAACATCCAATACATTATACTAATACGTATATAAAGTTCATATGTATAGGAATATTCACGAAGTTTCACGAAGTTATTCAAAAGTTAAAAAAGTTCTTCGAAGAAGTTATTCGAAGTTTATTCAAAGTTATTCACGAAGTTCACGAAGTTTTTTTTTCCAAGTTCACGAATCTAAACTATGGTTTTAAAAATGCAGTAACTTATGTTTTAAATGAAGTACCTGGGAAAAAATCCTAGCTTTAAGAAACAACACTCTGTACCCTACCGCTTGAAGCCTACTGCACCTCTAGAGTGTGCCCTTTGCGAAAAGTTTCCTGGTGTGGGTTCTGCTTCAATATCAGCGTTTTATTAGTACTTGCTTTGTTAGATGTGGACCCACAGTGCATTTTAGAGAAGAACCCACAACAGTTTAATGTTCTTAAAGGCACAGTCCAACCTCGGAATCGTTTTTCTGTTTTCTTGTCTATCTTGGAGACGGTTCCACGCTGATTCCAATGCTTCCTCTGAAATCGTAAAAGACCCTCTAGAAACGGAGTTATGGCCCTTGAAAATTTGAGCTACGGAAGCAGGGTGGACGAGTTGTCCGAGCTTTGTAACTTTCGTAATTTGCAACCGATGTGTGCGAGCCTACCTGAACAAGGAGAGAAGTTGAAAATGAAGGGAAGAACGGGGCTTTTGATCGGAAACCATCGCTCATCTCGCCACTGCTGAGCTTGAAAGATCGTAAAAGCCAAGGTGCCAAGGTGGCTTCCGGATGTGGGCGCCCCAAGTTGGCTTCCTCCTATATCTCGTTTATTCGGAGGGATTGAGAGCTCGCACTTGGCAGGTGCTATATAGGGTGGGTCTACTTCACAATCATGTGGAAATCTCAGATTTCGTCCCTGAGCTTGGACTGTGCCTTTGAAAGGCTCTCTTCAGATTTGCAGAAGGTTGCAGACGGTAGAGTATAAAGTCTTGTTTCTCAAAGCCAGGATTTTTCCAAATAACGCATTTACTACTTAATTTTTTCACAATCAAACGGTGAAATTTCGTACGCAGGGTAAATCAGCGAGCTTGACTCAAATATCCGACTCTCGTGACTCATAGTTTTCAAAAATGTCGACTTCCGGCGGGACCACACCTGAGAAAGTGTGAGCCCATACACTGTAGCAGTGTTAACCCTCCATCCTAGACGGTGAAAGTGTATAGGGCCTTTCAGAGTGGCGTCGCAGAAAATTTCGCTGTCGCGGCGACGAGGTGAGAGATGGGGTGCTACGCAGCGCAAACCGTGCCGCGCGACGGGAGCGAACGTCGCGCTTTCAGAGTGGGAGCGACGGCGCGAGCTGGGAGCGACGACGCGAGCTGGGAGCGACGTTCTGCGAAGTTTTGCGACGTTTTGCGAGGCGAATGGTCTCGACCATTTTTGTCGCTGTCGCTATTTGTCGCTGATGTTTCTTCGTAATAGCTAGTGTTCCTTCGTTACTATCTCGTATTAGCTAGTGTTCCTTCGTTACTATCTGTCCATTAACTCTCTGTGGAATCATCTTTTTGCCTATTTCACTAACTATTTGCCATCCAGGATTAATTTCGTCATGGGATTTAATTGGTCATCCAGGATTTACCTCGTCATGGCGTTTAATAATATTTTGTGGTCGACACCTTCATTGTTATGCAAATATTTTCAGTTGAAGGTGATTCTACTGGTGGTAGTGTTTCCTGGTATATTATTCGAAATGGCTAGTTTTTATTCAGAGCGCATGTTTATGCGCTCTGATCAAACTTAAAGGGCGGGGAAGAAATAAGAGACGCTGAGAAAGGGATATGACGCGGCGGCAGTCGATAGGCCACGCCTTTTTTCCTTCGCTCTGAGGAGCGATGCCGCGAATTTCGCAGCGACGCCACTCTGAAAGGCCCTTATACAAAGGTGAATAGACCCTGCTTCACTCAAATATCCTGCTATCATGATCCGTACTCTGCATAACTATGAACTTCAAGCGGGATCGAACTCCCTTCCCCTCAAACATCCGCATTTCATTACACAGCACAGACTGTAATCAGTTATAACGTAGTGCACCAAAAGTTGCACATCTAATTACCAATAAGAAGCTATTGGTCAAAGACAGATGTGCTTGAAACTCATGGCAGCACAACCGCTTCCGCTCAGCCTGTGGCGAGCGTTTTGCATTAGAATTCATGCATATTGATCTTCTGCCGACCTCTTCTCACTGATAAGTACCTGTACGAAACTTGCTGGACTGCACTATACATACACTTTTGCACTTTAAGCTCCTCTCTACAAAAATGCGATGGGCGCTGTTCGTCCTTGCAAACACCCGCACTTTTTTCGCATAGCACTGACTTCACCAATTTAATACGACAAGAGTAATTTAACTGCAATCAAACACTAGGGGCAAACCTTCTAGATAAACACTGTTTGAACACATCAGCTCTAGGTGGGGAGGGGAAGTGGTAGAACACGGTCAAAACTTGACCTTCTCACGCTCCTCGGGAAGGGGTTCAGAACGAAATTAACATTGGAGTGGGGGTCTGAGCAGAACGGGCCGACCCGCACCCCGTGCAGTAACCTGGTGCCATAACTCTACGACAATTAACGAATTATAAATTAACGTGATTTCAAGACTTTTTCTTTAAGCGTTAATCTTTAATTTTCGAGAAAAAACCGCGTTAACCCGTAAATGCGTTAACACGTTAACGTTATAACGCATAGCCCTGGTACGTATGATGGGCGCGGAATGTTTCGTCGAATAGAAACATTTATCCTAATTACTCTGGCAATTGAGGGCGTCGACGCGACGACCAATTGCGGTGTCATCCGAATCTGCTCCAAGGCGTCGTCCCCATTAAGGTCTCGCGGGACATCCGAAACGCGATGGTAGCGCGGGAGACCCAATAATTGCGGAGCATCCCAGTGGCCATCGCGGGTGACCCGAAAGATTCTAGAGCGGCCGTAGGCTATTAACCTAGCCTTTTCAAATCGGTGCATTTCGTGATCTAATCGAGTTGTGTTATAGCTACTGCACCCGTGCAGACGACATGAACTGCAATATTGCTTTCCATTCACTTTAATTCTCCAGCTCAATTTGCTGCTGCGAAAACAGCGTATAATATAATTAATTCTTTATTGTCCACCTGAAAACGCTTTCACATGTTCACTACAATTCGCTCATGAGCATTATTATTATATACGAGATGAGTACACAAGCGGAAAGGTGAATATACAAGATGGTTATTATTGTTGCGTTCATTTGCTATTCACACCATAATGGGACAGAAGTAAGGCTCACAATACATGAAATAGTAAAATTCACAGGTATAGAGTAAGAAAATCAAATGTATGCAGATGGAAGAAATGTACAGCTGTTCACAATAATTATGAAGGAAAATTTGCTACTTATTCACTATAATATGTATGTTTACCTTTTCATACTATTGTCTTGGTCATCTTTAAAGGGCTCTCGATGTCGCTCATCACCAGCTGCGAACGATCGCTTCTTCATCAAAGCATATTTATCACCAGTTATAGTTCACCGAGGCCCACCGCTCCGCTGATGATGACAATCGAAATTGAGGGCTCACCAGAAATCACTTATATAAGCTCTGGTACAGCCGTAGTGACCTGTTGATTTCGATTATCACCAGCAGCGGAGCGGTAGGCCTCGGTGAAATATAACTAGTGATAAGGAGGTTTCGACGAAAAAGCCACCGCTCCGCACTGTGATAACCGAAAACATGAGTTCACTTGGAATGAAACAGAGTCTACCTATGATCGCACGCACGCCAGCGAGGAGGTAATGAAATATCATTACCTCGTCGCTTGCGTGCGTGCCACGTGTGTTCGACGCGGCGATCTCTCGACCAGTGATCGACGATACTTATAGATCTCACTATCGTTACATCCCTCAGAATTAATAATCAGAGAATGGATGTCATAATGAGTTTCTATGGGAATATTAGCAAGCAGCATTTTAATTAACAGTATTACGATTCACAGTAAAAAAAAAGGTAGGAATCACTTGTCATGGAAACGGAGGAAGGAATGGCGACAAATGGAAAAAAATACAAAAACAACCACACCATTACCTGAGTGATTGAACACGTACTTGATTAGAATAAAAATGTAAACGGCGATGTCGTGAGTATTTGCCTCATTTACAATCCATCAGAAGCTGGGCAGGGCTTGGCCATCTTCGTGTTTGTGGTACAATCGCTCTCGGTACTATAAGTAAATTGAAAGTTAACCAACGTGAAACTGAACACTATAGACCAGAAATCACATAGCAAAATCAGCACTTACATAAGGAGTTGCCCATCAAAACCCGTTTTTTGACTTCCTGCATGTACGAGCTCACATCCTGCCTAAAAATGTTTTTGATACGGGCATGTGGTAATGTGTATGATCTAGTTCCGCAATCACGTTCAGTCCGCAAAGTCTCATTATCACAATCGTAGAAGCGAAGCGGTTGTTTTGAGAATGATTCTAGTTGATTTTTTCTAAAACAACCGCTTCGCTTCTACGATTGTGATAATGAGGACTGAACGCGATTGCGGAACTGACTATACAAGGCGTTGAATCCAGGGGAGAATTTTTCGTCCCCGCCAGTACTGTAGCTAACAGGAGCACAAATCCCGGCAGGACCCGCCTCCAACCGCGACGCACATCCGGCTCGACAGCGCTGGCTGGCGCTTTGCCAACTTTTTTTTGTTCATTCATGCAATGTGAAGGGAATTCAGAAAAAAACTTCAAAAACTGTGAGTAAAGAAACAAACTTTGAACGGAAGTGCAAAGGACGATAAATAATGCCGGAAAATAATAAAGTTAGAATTTTAAAATTCAGATTAAAATTAAAATGAGGTGATTAGAACGATTCTTCCGAGGAAATTTTGTATATACGAACCACGTTCTACCCAGAAAACCAGTGTGGCATGAGAAAACCGAATTCTTACCCCTTCCGTCGACTCCGTTACCCCTTCGATGCTTGCCGGCCTAGCCTTTGCGTTATCAATCAATCGGTGATTGCCGGAAAGGCTGGCAAAGCGCCAGCGCTGCCGAACCGCATGTGCGTCGCGGTTGGTGTCGGGTCCTGCCGGGATTTGTGCTCCTGCTAGCTACGGTACTCGCGGGGACAAAAAAAATCCCCTGGATTCAACGTCTTGTGTAATGTGTTACTCAAAAAAGTTCATAAAATTAATACGTACGTGCTATAAAGTTATCGAGCGTTCCCGTTTTGCTGTAGGGAAATGAGCACATCTTACCCTGAAATGCATAGCTTTGAAACTTACAATTAAAGGCGCATCACCCACTGAAAGTAGTAAAGTTGAGTTAAATCACACAACTGGTATTGTTACTTGAATTTAGCGTGCTTTACAGTTTTTCTCCTTCCTATAAGGTCCTAAAGTTTGAGATTACAAAAACTATTACTTATTTATCATGAAAACCGCATTGATTTATGTCACCGAACAATTGTGGCGGGTTCAGACCAGTTCTGGGTTAAATTAGGCCAAAAAAGGATATTTATTTATTTACATAAGCCTGTGTACCAGACCTATGTGCAACGAACAACATAAACGAAATCAGCAAAAAAGCATACATAAGGGACAGGGGAAAACTACCAGTTTGCGATCAGGTAGTGTAATGAATTCAAAACAGATATACGTATAGCCCATAATGTTGTAGAGACAAGGAAATTGCTCCGCGACGGATTAGCGCTCGCCACGCTCGTTCTCGAAGTGCTCAGCTACAAGTTTTCTAAATGCCTTATGGCTCACCGGGATGGATTTTAGCCTCCGAAGCCGTTCGAATGCCGGGGTCGTCCTATTTATGAAGAAAAAGCGCCTGCAGTTTAGGTTTGAATTTTTGCGCACAATTTTTGAAGCTCCTCCCCTGGTACTTGATGTTCTCACCTCGACAATACACCCAGGCCGGAGACCAAAGTCCGGTTGATACAGGATTTTATGAAGCAGCAGTAAGTCATTCAACTCTCTCCTTACCAGAAGAGATGGCAGTTTGAGCTCACTATTCCTGGTTTCTGCTGATGGCATTTGTTGATAATGGCAAAAACCGAGCTTCCTGATCATTAACTTTCTTGTCAACCCGTTTTGCACCTTTTCAAGTTTGACTATGCTTTTCTTTTTGTGCGGACAATACACTGGTGTCCCATACTCAAGAATAGGTCTCACGTAGGTTTTAAAGGCTCTAAGTAGTACTCCGCTATTTCTTGTTCCCAGTCCCCTGAATATATTATTCACAGCCACGGTGGCTCTGGTAGATACCGATTCGCAGTGCTTGTCAAAACTGAGGTTTCGTGTGAGGATGAACCCCAGGTCAGTGATCTGCTCGACATTGTCAATCTCAGTCCCTTCGACATTGTAAGTATGACAGTTATTTGAGGAACCTAGATGCAGACACTTCGTTTTCTCCTTCGATAGCGGCAGGTGCCATTCATGAGACCAGACCGCCATTGCATCTATTGCATTTTGAATTGCCTTAATGTCCTCACTAGAGCCTGCCTGGCGAAAAATCTTAATATCGTCTGCAAATGCACAGAAATCAACTCCAAACCCACTCAATAAGTCCCCCAGCTCGTGCGTGTATATATTGAACAAGATCGGTGAAAGGACTCCACCCTGCGGAACCCCACTACACACTGGATGAGTCGGCGAATACGAAGTGTTCACTCGAACCGAAAAGATCCTATGCTCCAGAAATGAGGTAATCCAGGAAACTATGCGCGGGTGTACACCTACCATTGTTAGTTTTTGTATTAGCTTATGATGCGGGACTTTGTCAAATGCCTTGGAAAAATCGAAGAAAACAACATCAACATCACTACCTTGGTCTAAAAGAGACGTCCAGTTGTTTAGGGCTTCAATCATAGCTGTCACGGTTGACTTACCCTTTTGAAAGCCATGTTGATGGGGGGAGATAACCGAACGATTTTCGAGATGTGCAACTATTCTCTTTTTAAGAATCTTTTCGAACAACCGAGCAAACAATGACGTTATACTAACCGGTCTGTAGTTGGAAGGCTCCGTGAATGGCGCCTTTTTAGGAAGCGGGATGACATAAGATAACTTCCATCGATCGGGGACCTCACTTGTCACGAAGCTCAAGTTGAAAATGAACTCTAAGGGTCCCGCTATTTCATGAGCGACTTTCTTCACGAACATCAGAGGGATATCATCCGGCGTTCTTGAAGATGAATTCGGCCATTTCAATAGTTCTGTAATAATTTCTTCCTTATAGAACCAACAGGAATCTTGCATCACCTCGAAGTTCGGGGAAACCAGCCTCGCTTGGTACAGTGAAGAAGCTCTTGAAAATGAATGTTCGAATGTATTTGCCAAGAGTTCTGTCTTGTCCCTGTCAGCCCTGAGGATATTTCCGTCAGACGTCTTAAGCGCTCCAATGGTTTTTTTATCATTCATTCCAGAGTTCAAAAGCTTGTAAAACGCATTCCTATCTTCCGATTCGATGACTTTCTTCTCTATACTATCATTGTACTTTTTAAGCTTGCGTTCGAACTTACCATTTATGTCCTTGAACTTTGCCCAGCTAGCGGGGGTATTGAGTTCTTTTGCAGCAAACCACGCATCTGTGCGCAACCCTTGAAATGCCTTGAGGTATGGGGGAAGCCTGCGATGACCGCCAGGGACCATGTGCGTTGGTACAAAAAGTTCAATGCAGTGTTGGATTATGGCAATTAAAATTTCGTATTTTCCATTAACCGTAGCCTCCGACTGAAAAGAATTATACCAGTCAACATTCATCAGGTACTCCTTTATCAGGTCGAAACAAGCTGCCTTAAAATTTCTTTTCATCTCCTTCATGGTGCTTTGTTTACGAAGCCTGAGCCTATACTGAACCAAGGAGTGGTCACTCGAACCCAGGGGAGGCAAGACACCTGTATTCAACACGAAATCGTTGTCACAGCAGAGCACTAAGTCTAGGATATTACCCCCACACGTCTCCGATTTAACATACTGCGAAAGAGAGTGAGTGCAGCACATATTCAAAAAACTCCTGGAAACAGAACTGTTGGCAGTGTATGATCCATCACTGATCGAGAGATCGCCGCGTCGAACACAAGTGGCACGCACGCAAGCGAGGAGGTGATGATCCCATCACTACCTCCTCGCTTGCGTGCGTGCCACATGTGTTCGACGCGGCGCTCTCTCGACCAGTGTTCGACGATAGGTGCCACCCCATCGCACATCAGGGAAATTGAAGTCGCCGGTGGTTACGCAGGGGTAGTTAACAGACACCATATCACTAATGCTTGCGTTCAACTGCTCAGTCATCACCGCGGTACAACTCGGAGCTCTATAAACCACAATGAACCGCACAAGAACGAGCCCTGCTTCCACGTCTGCACATAAAATTTCATACGAGTCCGTAACAGACTCACGGAAAACAAGAGCAGGTGAATAAGGCTTCCTAACGAACAAAGCAACCCCACCTCCTCTCTTGCGACTACGGTCACACCTGAGAATGTCGTAGTGAGAACTCCAGTCCCCCAGCAGAGGCGCCAATTCAACTCCCGTCTTAAGCCACGTCTCCGTGAGCGCAATAATGTCAGTGTTTTTGTCCTGTAAAAGCAATACAAAAGAATCATTGTTTTTAGAAATAGATCGTATATTTGTTGTAAAGCATAAAATACTACGAGATCCGTCCCGAGGATGGCTTACGCGTTTTCCGCACTCGAAGCAGTAGCAGAAGAAGTTGGATCAGTGGCAAGTGTAGTAGTATCAGCAACTGGCAAACTCGGATTGGCAACAAGCGTGCTCGAACCAACAACAAGCATATTGGGATCGTGAGGAAGCGTGCTAGTATCAGTAACAGGCGTACTAGATTGAGAAGGCTGTGAGCTAGAGAGAGCAACATTTGTAGATGAGCGACGTGCAATAGCAGCTTCTCGCCGGCGTGCCAGTTCTTCCTTTGTGAGCGAAGGCCTTATGAAGACCCCGTCGCGGGAGAAGGATCGCAGACGAGGAGCCCTACGCAGCGTCAGGTTCTGATAATAGCTAGAGGGGAGAACAACTTTCAACAAACGGGGTCGATCAATCTGTGGTTTACCTAGCCTATAAACCATACAAGGAATACATTCAACACTCAGATGATTCAATACATCTTCTACGACAGAGTAATCATCTTTTGTTCTTTCAATAGACCGCTTTTTAGAGAATTCAGGGACGCCCGAAACAACCAGTGAGCGCAACCGCTCCTTCTCCTCCGCATCTACACTATGCCTACTGCTAACAACGTGGCTATCATGCACAACAGGGGGATTTCGCAGGGCCGATGATTGAGAAAGTTTAGCCTCGGCGTCCGCTAGCGCACTCTTGAGAGCAGTTTTCAGCACCAAGAGCGGCGACTTTCTCCTGCAACTCTTGGTTCTTTGCTAAAACAGCAGAGAACTCGCTCTGGACGTGCAAAATATGGACAAACAAAGCCTTCATATATTCCGGGGCCTTCTTGTCCGCCTCCAGTTGTTCGAGCGCCATCTCGATTCCATTCGGCGGCTGTGAACTTCCATCTTTGCCTTCTTTCGCCGATCGCCTTCTGGTCACCATCTGGAAAGGGACAGCGGCAGCGGCGGGCATCTTGTCAGATACACAGGGAGGAAATAGGCCGAAATTCACCTCTTACGGTGGCTTTTTTAAGGTTGATGATGAACTTGCAGAACCCGCCACACGGTTCCTCGCCTGTGGAGCCCAATCGAAGACGCTCGGTAACTTCCAGCCACGCTCACGTGAATAGTAGTAGCGGCACACACAAGTTGACCATCGGCTCAACACGATACCAGACCTCAAACTTGGGTAATTTAACCGGATATGACGGTGGATAAGGTGAATGAACCAATTTTGTTGGGGTAGTTTTGGCTCTATGTGTGGAGGCATCGTTCCCATTGGCAAAGGGCCACAGAATTATATACCACAGGTAATACAGCGACACAGCGCATCAAGGCGGGGTCAGTGAAGGGTCGTTGAAGATATTGAGTGCACTTTTTTGTCTTTCTGTTTTTCTTATGTTTTTCAAAATAACACTCTAAACTTAGCCTCCGAATAGAATTAGAACTGTTCTGTAGACAGAGTGATGAATCTGAACGCATATGTGAAAAGCACGCCGAATACCCTAAATCAAGCAATACTGTATAGGATATAAACAGCAGGAAATCACAGACGATAGTGTGATAGGAAAGTCAGAAGACAAATAAATACAATATCCAATACAACGGTGTAGAGATTGTGTGGAACAGCAACTGTTCAGAAAGTTTTTTTGCTGTCTGGTTAAAAACATTGTGTGCAGGAACACACTGCACAACCAACGCGACGCCACTATTTTTGCCCCCGCGCGTCGCCCGATTCGAGCTTTGGCCAGAAAATTGGAGTGGGGTAGACGCGCGCTATACTCAATGCACCCAACGCACCCAAATTTCTGGCGCGTCGACGCCCTCAATTGCCAGAGTACATAAAGACTATGCGGCACATGCATAGGCATGCAGAGACGCAGACTTCGTATATGAAGTGATGTGACGAACGATGCCGCGTGGATTATGCGTACCCGTCATAAGGTTGAACAGAGAAAATTATCGCGTAGAGCCAACGACTCTTTTGTGCATTGGCGCAGAGAGCGTTTTGAACGACGGAGGAAACCCTTCATATGACTGACCAATCGTGAGCCGTAGCCTTAGAACCTACATATACACAACTAGGCGATTCCCTCAGTTGTTCATTATAACCAGTATAAATAATCTCGTGCGTAGCTCAACGAAGAAACTAATGTAAAAACCAACCACAATCTTTTGATTCGGAAAGCTGTTCTTCTCTATCTCCGCGCATTTTTCCAATAAACTAGCCTTAGATTGCACCATATACCGATCGTGCTGCTTCTTAGCAACAGCTCGCATCAAGTAAAACGAAACCTGAAAGATCGAGATCACCTGATCTGACGCAAGCGGAGACAAAGTGGGAGAAAAAAGGAGAAAAAGGCTGAAGGCATGATACATCGTACGGGACGAGGGAACTCACTGAAATCTGAATATGGTACCTCAGAAATCAAACACTATGCGGTGTTATTCGAAAATCATTCAAATCTACGATCAATAACTATAAAATTTATTAGTGTGGCTAGGTCGGTCTCGACTACATCAACCCTATTCAACAATTTTAAAGTGGCTTTTGGGAAACAGCCGTTTGCTTCGCTCGGTTGTCAGCGCCCAACCGATCGCATGTGGCGGGAGCCTCCCGGAAGGGTCTGAAGTCTGCCCGCCCCATACATCGGGGGCCGTATTCATGAAACCACGGGAGCCTCACGAAATGGTTTTTAGAACCAGCCGATGCATGCGGCTAGCAAACTTCAGACCTTCCCGGGATGCTCCCGTAGTTTCGTGAATATGGCCACGGCTGATTCTAAAAACCTTCCCGAGGCTCCGGTGGTTTCATGAACACGGCTACTGGTTGACATTGCCCAGTGGTACCACTGTTTCTAATGTCCTGAGTTACGCACCCTCCACGACCGCTAGCTCAGAACTTTTGAAACAAGTCACCAAAGCCTTTCAGTGACTTACAGGGGCTCAACATACAAGCAACACATCTGGCTACAAAAACACCGATATACCGGGTTATCCCGTAATACGAAATACTGGTATGTAACTTATATCTGTCACTTGTTCATTGCTTCTTTAAGAATGGAATGGAGTGGGATCGTTTTTTGTAGTTTAGCTTCAAGTCGCACGTTACGTAATCGGTTGTAAATAATTCGGAAGATTCGGTAAGATGTTTGAAAAGTGCTGAGAAGCGGAGACTGATGAGAGGCACAAGAGCTATGCCGTCAGCACAACCCTACTCTTTCCACACGCTGACGACGTTACAATATAAGTTCGATTTTTATGAGAATTATGTGTTCCGAATCGGGACACGAGCAAACGAATTCAATTGTCACTCATCCACGAGAGGAAGAATCGGCTCGCGCCGACTGTCACGCCTGGAACATTGGGAAATCTTTCGCTGCGTATGACCATGATGAAGGTTTGGGACTAGTGACAAGCAGGCATCGGCTATTAGAGCGAAGGTGGAAAATCGGCGAGCACGGCCGACTCCAACGCGCGCCATCCGTCTACCTATTGTCCAATTTATTCGAGATTCTGCTGATGAACTAGACGTTGCCTAGGATTGGCGAAACTGCTTCTTCAAGTGGTGTTCTCTTTATAATAGTTAACAAAATAGAGCATGGTGTCAGTTAGGAGACAGACGAACGGCTGATACTTCACAAAAAGTGTAGGCCTGATCGTCTAACTCAGCCTTCGGGCCACGGCTTATGTCTGCGAAGAGTGTATTTGGCCACCATATTTTGATATATTCAAAGGCAGCATCCCCGATATCTCATGCCGTTGAATTTTCGAAGTTAAATATATGTGAGGAGGAACCTGAGGTCCCAGGGCCAAAAGAGCAACAGCCTGAAACGATTTAAAAAAGCTGCAAACAAGGGTATTGGAGTCCCCGCAACGCCTCCCGCACGTAGGTCTTCGCGTGGTGAACAAATAAAAACTTGAGATTGTGATAACATCAAATAATCAAAACATATATATATTATCAAGTTATCCGTTCCCACTGATTGCATGGATAGGTATGACTCCTTCACAGCGGTCAACTCTTCAATGCACAGAAGTCAACGGAAGCAGGGGTGGCCGCAGTCTATCCCAAAGAGACGGTTTTCACGTTTTTTCCAGACACCAATGTGTTGACCGAATACTCGTTTTTTCGAATTCTTCGATCATTCAGAAAAAGGATTATTCGGGTCATTCGAATATTCGAATATTCAAAAAGTAGATTATTTGGCTCACTCGAATAATCGAAAATTCAATGACAGTGATTTACGATATTATTCGAATATTCGACGTTAAATATTCAAATGGTCGACTGTACCATATGTACTCCACATTTGGGAGCCAAATTCCTATGTTTCATACTTTGCGCGTGAGCGCACCACTCTAACAGCAGAACTTCCCTCGAAACAACTGGGGAACTTCCCCCGAATTGGGGGGAGGCGAAGGGGACTTCTCGACAGCAGAGTAATGGGGGAAGTTCCCACAGCAAGAGTTCTCTTGTTCTCCCGACTGCAGGTCTTCCCGCGAGCTTTCGACTGCTGATCTTCCCACTGTTCAATGATTAATCAAGAATCAGCTTGTTAGAACTCGCTGTTTTCGACAGTCTACTGTTCCTGAAAAACTGCGATCGGTCCAAAAATAATCACCTCTGACTGAAAGTTGTAGAGAGGCTTATTAGCTTCTTTGGAAACCAGGCAGAGATGCCTTACGTAGTCCTTGAGTGGCAGATCTGCCCCCTCGACTTGCGAAGTGCGAGACCACCTCGCGACTAGCCCGTCTGCATCACCGTATACGCTGCGGCTTTGTTTTCGCGTTCATCATGTTCGGGGGGAGGCCATGGGAACAACCGCGAAGCGAAATTCCCTTGTTCTCCCCCCAAGTTGACTGTTTCGAACGCCTTATCGTCGTGTATAATTCGAGGGGAGAGGAGCGAGACGTACCCCTCCGAGGGGACGTCTCGCTCCTCTCCCCTCGACCGAGTGATAACGACCAAATCAGGTCTATTGTCCTCGGGAACATCCCCACAAATTTCTGAGTCAGTCTTCCCCTATCCTTACCATATTTTCACTTTTTTCCGCCTCAGTCGACAGTGAACCATGACAAGTTCGTTCTCACATACGGTATAGCCCACTTTACATTCAAGGAAAGATGGTACAGTGTCGTTTCCAGTTCGAACAAAATACATTGCTGCCAGGCCCCATCATAACGTTTCCAATTTTCAGGATTGAGCAACACGAGCCAAATTTGGAAAAGTTGTTGCCATTCTGTTGAGCTGGGTGGAGCGGACAGAAGACAAACCTGGTCAATTGCCGTTGACTCTGGGAGTACGCTTATGACCTTCTCAGGATCAACTGCATCACCCATGCATTTTAAGAGAGAAGATATACGCGATTCTCCACCATTGGCCGACGCAAACTCAGGACCCCTTAAGAAGTTATGACATTTCAAAAGACTACATGAAACCCAACCACAACAGAATACTTACCTGTCCTCCAAGAATTTCAAAAGATTGAGGCAAATATCAGGCTGATTGACAGAATAATGTGAGCAAATCAATTCGGCAGCATCGTAGTCATGATAGACGGTGATGACCTGGTCGAGCTTATCACCAGCAGATTTCTGAAGTGTATAAGTGAAAACAACGGATGTAAAGGCATTCGAAATGCTGGTCCCTTGAAACACACTAAAAGCTCTGATACTATGGGTAGGCGATTCATCCGCTACTTCGTCAGGATTTTCCAAACTCCCCTTTTCAAACCATAAGGAAATGTCGTGAAAGAAATCCGCGAAATCAATTGCATAAAGGCCCAAATAGAGTATCGCCGCTGATATGCGCGGCAGCATGCAATGGAGAAGTATTGATCATGCAGCGCCGCACGATCGAATTCCCTCCAACACATGCTGTCGCGCCCTTCTGCGGCGAGACTCCATTCGGGACCTAAGACATTCGATCTATTCGCCTCAACAGCTCCCGGCTATTTGTAGTAGACGCATGCTCAATGGATAGGGAACCGCGAAGCGCAAGCCTTCTTCGTCTTCTGCAGCCTCAAAGTGGTTTTTGTCATAGGTTGAGGAACTGAGCGGCCTTCACAGAATTCGTCGAAAGATCCATTGTTGTTAAGGAGCAGGGTCAAGCGGGGTTGCGAAGTTCCGCAACGGGGGTGGGGGGTCGCAAAAATTTTGGCCTAAAAAAGGCTACGGGGATCGCGAAAATTTCGGACCAAAAATGATTTTTTGGTGAAGATCTTCTAAAAATTCTCGATATTATCGGTTCCCATAGGCGCTTTTAGACGCTTTTGATCGACTACTGAACAAATTTTCGGCGTGTGACCATTAGAGTAGCCAAATATAAACTGCCCAGAAATCGCGCCTCGGGGGGGGGGTCGCAAAAGTTTTGGAACCTGGAAAAAATTGGGGTTGGGGATCGCTCCCATTTCGAAAAATTACGCGGCGCCCCGCTTGACCCTGTTAAGGAGGTAGGTCTCTTCGGGCACATGAACAAGTGCGCCGTGTCGTGTCCGGGAGCACCACAGTCCGGACATGCGTCTGGTCGGCTGCTGCCGATCTTGTTGACGTAAGACATGAGCAGAAAAGAGTGACCACAGCGCAGCGAGGCAAGAGCACATCTGGCTCGCATGCCGAGTTGAGACTCGGACTCGCAAACCCGAGGCGGCACCGTTCCCAAGATAGGGTTCACAGCCGCCTTTGCTAGATATCCTCGAACAAACTGGGTGTGCTCCTCACGCAGAAGACGAAGCCTTTCCATGTTGGAGTCGGCCCATCTTTGTAAATCAACTTTACGAAGAGCATCTGCGAGCGGCGTCCTGATCGACCCCTCTCTAATGGGCTTCATGAACCTCTTTGTCGGATGATTCGGCTGTCTCAGAACATTAGTATACATCTGCTGTTACTGGAGTTCACAATGCTCCTTAACAGGCAAGATGCAGGCCTCCGCGTGAAGATGTTCTATTGGGGAGCTCCTTGCACAACCGGTAGCAAATCTAAGCGCAGCATTCTGTACGCGCTGCAGCTTATTCCAGAAGCTGTCTGACACCAGGTGCTGCCACACTGGTGCCGCATATTCCAGAGCCGGCTGAAGTATTGCTCTGTCGGTTCTCAGTATAGTCTATCGGCTGCTTCCCATGATGTTCCTCCGAGAGCTCTCAGAATATTGAGCTTTGCCTTGACGACTGTCTGTTTCTGTTCCGCGTTTTTGTGGAACTTCAGTGACGGATCGAGAATGAGGCCAAGCAGCTTGGGGAATCTTACTGCTGGCGAGCGATAACCATCCCATCAAGCGCAGGCCAGAAGTTCGCAACCACATACTGAACGCTTTTTAGAAATCAACTTTGAGTATGAATAGATTCCAGTAATCTTGACATCTCACGTCATGCGATATTATAAGCAAACTGGGGCAAGGCAAAAATTTCTCAACAGAGAAGAGGGAAATCACGCAAAGAGATACAGAATATTGCGTAAAATTCCAGTTCTCCAATAAGTATCGACCGAGTCAAACACTCAGTAAGCCGCAACGCTGCTATTGTGAACGGACTCATTCAATATCGCGATTATTCAGCCCCTATATCCCACGCGTGCCACGTTTTCCACGCCGCTGCGCCGCGTCTTATCAATGTCTAAAAAGTCCAGATGAGCCAGGTATTCGACATAGCTTTAGAATACTTAACAGGAAAAATTCCCATGGAAGAAATAGGCAACAATTTCAAAAACAAGCCAACCCTGCTATCGCAGAGCAATCGTTCAACACCACATTCTGGAGGGAGGCGATCGTAGACTGATGTTCGGTCAGCCACAGTCATCTTTAAAAGCAAGCGACGAAGCTGATGGCGGCAAGTAGCATCTGAAAAGAAAACCGTTTCCGAAAGCAATTACGAAGGAAAAGGAAAATTGAAGGAAAATTTCCGTCTAACCTCCATCGCTTATGTCGCGAATATACATGTTGCACAATTCCTTTGCTACTTCCTCACTGAATGGAACACTTTCGAGATAAAGCTTGAGAAGTCTAGCATTTCCATCCAGTATAGTTCTTACGGTTGAGTAATTCAACAAATTGGTATTCACAATCATCTGAAGATTCACAACCGACAATGGCGTCAAACATTCTCAGCAGTGCCTCAGACAGATGTAAGCTTCAGGACCCAGTAAACAAAAAACAAGACGCGGAAGAGAATGTTTGCGTTTAAGTCGTCGATAAAGCACGTTCACTCTCAGAACCCTGAAGAAACCAAGCTTGTGAGGGCGTCGAAATTCCACCACACGCGTGGCGTTGTCCGAGCGGACAGACTCGCCAGCGGGTCTTCTATTTTTGTGTACTGGTTCCACAAGCCACACATTTCCTCGAATTCATGAGATTGATTTCATACGGAGACACAAGCCGAGGTGCATTGGATTTCGAATGTGGTCCCTTTTGCAAAATCGCGTGTTCCGATAAATAAAATAATGATCTGCACCCAACATGGAATTTTTGAATCCCTCATGACTGGACTGGGATCATAAATGGGGAAGCGTTTCATACCTATGGACAGACTTTGCGCCCGCTCTATATTTGAACAAATATACTCTCGTTCTCTGGGTAAAGTTCCGGTCCGCATTTGTGGACTACGGCTATTGCATCATGCGAAACGTGTTGAACGTGCTGGAACCACTTGGTTCCGGCAACATTCACCCTTCTCCCAGCACGATTGTTTTGTGTAGCATGACTCGGTTCGAGACCTCGGTTTTCACTACGACAGGAAGTTGGATTTTTCTGAGCATGTCAAAATCAAATGCCAATCGGCTCACAGGCGGATTTTTCAGATTTATAAGGGTATCTCCACTAGAAACAAACAGGTTCTGCTCCGAGCATATAAGACTTATATACGACCCATTGTGGAATCTGGAACATCAGTATTCGCTCCGCACAAGAAAAAGGATATTGACGCGCTCGAAAAGGTCCAGAATAGTTTCACTCGCAAACTGTTGATTCGCATCGGTGGTTTCCTGAATTCCAAGATACCCAGGGCCCACTTAAGGAACAAATATTTTGGGTTGCCAACGTTGGATTCTCGGCGCAGAGGGTTTGACCCTTGCATGGTCCGCAAACTTCTGGAAAACAGCAGTATTTTCAGGCTTGCACCCTATTTCAAACTAGTCACATCGAGAACTAGAGGTGAAATAATGAAAATATTTCTCGGTCGGCCAATTACCAGTGTTAGGGTTAGGTCTTTTCCACACAGGGCGGGTAGCGCATACCTGAAAATCGCTAGAAGAGTCACCGGCGCTGCTTCCTTGGGCCAGTTTAGGCGACGGGTATCCCAAATAGTTCTTAGCTACGAAGCATAGCATTTTCGATTGTTTCTTCTTTTCTAGAGATAGATCTTCGTTTGTTTGATTGGTAGGGTGTATGAAGAATAGGAGTATTTTGCTCAAGTTTTGCTGTCTGTTTTTTTTTCTTTCTTCCGGTCTTGTTAGTTTTTCTGTGCATCTCTTCTTATTCTTATCACGCATTCGCCTTATGTGAGTGTAATAAACATATACATATATGATTCAACAGCCGTAGTCCGCAATTGCAGACTGGAATTTGGCCCGGAGAATGACAGTGTGTAGCCTTTCGAGTTGTGATGGCCGCACTGTTGACTCCAGATTCAAGCTCCAGCGATCACATTATTGCAGTCACTTAGCTAGCGCCCCCCCCCCTCACCCCAACAATCTGGCTCCCTGTGATGATCACAGAGGAGACCACAGCTTGAAGCAACGGGGAGGAGAGGAGCTTCATGCCCTCAGCCGGCCACCACGCTCAAATAGCTGGCATTGTGCAGTACAAAATTGCAGTAATAATTTATGCTTTCCAATCAAACGCAATAACATCGGCATTAATCCTGAAGAGACTCTGCGTTCCCTATTGGAGGTTGGCGCAAGCTCGGTGCACCTATGTTTAGCATAAGGCACCGAGTTTGCGCCAACCTTCAACAGTGAACGCAAAGTCTCTTCCAGATCCACGCCGACGTTACGTTAACCGGCTCACCCTCTGAAGATTAATCGGGGACGGGGACCGCTCGCGTGGGAGCTTGCAATCTGCAATGCCGTCATTACATATGAAGAGGAATGTAACAAATGATATGATTTGCAACTACAATTTTATAGGTCAGTTCGGCTTGGGGTCGGCAAGTGAGAGAGCAAGCCCAGTTCTTAGTTCGAGTAAGGAGTCGTTTATACGTCCGCAGCCGAGCGGCGCGGCACAGTGTTTTCTGTAATATTGATCACGCGACGCGGCTGAATCGATGTTATAGAACTGCACTTCGCCGCGCCGCTCGGCGGCGAAAGTATAAACCAGGCATAAGGCGCCCGTCAGGGTCAAACGAGTTTCACCCAGTTGATGTGCACAAAAAAGGTGGCAGACAGATGCAATGCACCTGACGTTTTCGTAGTTAGGGAGTAGGCCGGAGTGAGACGGACTCAGACGGGGTTTCGGCCAAATCTGATGGGGACCTAAAATATCTAGCACTTGAGCAGGTCCGAGAAAGTTTGAGAATACGTCTACCCGCAATTTTCGTCCGCAATTCCCAACCCAAGCATCACCCAGGAAGAAAGAGACTTCAAAAAAGTTCGAGGAATTACCTTTACACATTGCTCGCCACAAAGTGAAATCAGCCACGATAAAACTTTCGTCAACAGCTTCTCATCCGTTATACTGAACGCTTAAAATTAGTTGCGTCAAGACTCAATTTATGATGTTTTAAGAGATTTAGTACAATTTAATGCAGGTCTAAACAGGCTACTCACTTTGACGCCTTATCAATGACGCTGCTAAGGTTGAAGTCGGCATCCTCCAACTCCCGAACGGAAAGTCGTCTCCAAATTTCCCAAGCCTTCTTCGTTTCACTGGATCTTAACCACAGCTCCGCAGCGTAATGATAATGACCATGATTCTCCAGGAACACAGCACATTCCTCATAATTCGGTAGAAAACCTTCCAAAGCGAAAATATCCCGTATTTTGGCATGAATGGTGAACAACTTCAGCAGACACGAATCCACACTCTAAACCAAATGGATGTTTCTAACTACCCTAACTACCATTCTTCTATTCACACTAACCACGCGATGCGGTTGCGCAAAATGAAGGTCACGAATCTGTAAGAGATACTCCTCCAAGAACTGAAAACCTTCTCTATCGACATCACTGTTGGTGCAAACTGATGGCCATTCAAAGAGAGCGATCACCTGAATTTTGTAAATTTTGCATGAATAGAAAGTAAACAAAAGTGTGGGGTCAAACTAGCCTCATCTGGGTTTACTTCCGTTGCTACCAGCAGGTCTGCGGCCTTCTCATACATGCGTTCCTCTAAGTATTGAAACGCAATCTTCCTTTTCAACTCCACAAACTTCTAAACAAATGCTGTGAAAATTGTGCAGATACTTGAGACCAGAACTTCGCGAGAAACCTTCGTTCGGTGCTTGGAAGGGGTCATGTGCATTGATGATTTTTTTAGAACGGAACTTACACCTCAGAAAAATTCTTCCTCTTTTCAGCGACTTTTTGCCTCAGGGTTGAGCAGGGTTGAGACTCGTCGCTACGGGGGTCGTGCAATAATTGGAAAACTTTTGGAAAAAAAGAAAATTGGGGGAGCTGGTGCGATTTCACCGAATTTTACCACAAATTTGATCTTTGTCCAACTTTAGCACTGTCAAAAAGCTAAAGGAATTTATATTGGAAGGAGGATTGTGAAAATTCGGGAAATAAAAAAATGGTCAAAGAGGGGGGTCGTAGCTCCGCTGAAAATTGGCGCAACGGCCTGCACAAACCTGTGTTATCTCTTCCTTACCTCCAAGATCGCCATCGAAAATCTTCACTCTCACAGAGGTAGTACCTACAATCTAGTCTCGCGTGCTCTCCCGAGCGTTCCCTTATTCAGAGAACATAATATTTACCGCTCGTAAAAAAGATGAAGAGTTGATTAAGGTGCGCGGGGATGGAAATGGGGGGTCAGCCGCGTGCAGCGATCGATAGTTGATCGCTGGAAACCGTTTCTGGCAATGAAAAGTCCAAGAAAAATTTCAAACCACAGGCGTTGGATCGTATCATGGCGCCAAACACTGAGAAGGGCGGACAGATCAGAGGGAAGGGCTAAGCAGCGCTATTGGTGGCCGAATTGGCGTCGACCAGTAGCGGTGACAGCCCTTCTCTCTGATTTGCCTGCCCTCCCCACTGTTGGGTGCCAAGAGACTATGGTGGGGGTAACCGCGAAACATATAAAATGCAAAACGAGAAATAGGACAATCCATCGGTGCACGCGACAGGCGCGCGGGCTGCTAAGTGGTCCGCAACCGTATAATAAGCGGTGACCCTCATTGTACCACCCATGAACGTCCTGTTCGGTAAAGCCCCAGCTTCAAAAGAAAAAAGTTGAAGAATATAGGTTCTTACTACAAGACTCTCCACGTCGAAATGCTGATTTATTTTTGCCTGATAAAGTGATAACGCTTCCTCGTATTTTCCATGAGAAAACAAAGCGTCCACCTGGAACACTAAACATAAATCAATACAAAATCGACATAAAATGTAGATAGAGAATAAAAAACGTATATGAAGAATAACTCACTTGTTTCTCTATAGATACCATAGAAACACAATGAAGAACTTGATTGCTAGCGATGAAGATTGATCCATCAAGTACAGATAAAACGTTCGCATCTTCCGCTTTGATGGATTGAGTAATGCGAGCTTCTTCAAGGCTGAAAGTTTGGAAGAGAAGTTAATTCGTTTTTGTACAGTACCGGAATACTTGGAATGTACCTGACAATCAGAACTTCCTCGGAACTGAGAATGTACGTATACGGCGTACAACACACCATCAAATCAATTGAAATCGATGGAATTACTACAGGTGGACGAATTGAAACGCCTTGTTCAGTCACAGATATCAGAAGTCCATCCATTCCGCTCACAAGGAACTCCTGCAACACCGAAGCAGATAATCGTAGAGCCTGAGGTTTCAGGTTAGGGTAGCCACTATACTTGCTATCCAAATAAATCCTTTTTTAATTTGAAAAAAAAAAACAAGATATCCGAATCAAACCATTACTCGAAGGGTCAATGATTCGGATAAATCAAATAAGTAATAAGATAACAATTTCGAAAACCGACCAATACAGGCTATAAAACGGCGAAATTCACTTGGTTCCTACGCGTGCTGGTGAGGAGGTTAAAAACAGTGAGAGAGCGTAGCGCAGACGGAGGCCGAGGCGCCGCGCGCGCCGCTTGCGCCTCGAATAATGTGAATTACGACGTTTCATAGAGGGTACCCACTTGTTATCGAAGTAAATCGAGGTTTTTGTGCGCTGTTAGTGCTCAGATTACGTTACATTTTTACAACTACTAGGACCAAGACAGACAGCTCGCAAAAAGCTCCTGTCGCCTTATAGCTGTATGACAACTGGCATGGCAATTTAACCTTGAACGCTGAGCGCTTTGAACCTGGCTTCTAAGGCTAGCGTCATAGTTGGACGATAGGCTGCAGTCCCACCCAGCTGATATGCAAGTCAAGTACGCGAAGCAAAGATCAAAACTATCTTCCGATGGACTGTCCTGTGGCCCTATTCATAAAACTACGGGAGCCCCGGGGAAGGTTCTTAGAACCAGCCGAGGTATGCGGCAGACGGACTTTGGACCCTCCCGAGAGGTTCCCGTAGTTTCATTAATACGGTCATTCCCTAAGCTAGACTCTGGTTCATTTCAAGTGAACTCCTGTTTTCGATTATCACAGCGCGGAGCGGTGGCTTTTTCGTCGGAACCTCCTTATCACAAGTTATATTTCACCGGGGCCCACCGCCCCGCTACGGGTGATCATCGAAATCGACAGGTCACTAGGGGTTTGCCAGAGTCTTCTCGGACTCGTGTTGGATCCTTCGCTGAAGCTTCATAAGAACACAGAGCAGAAGTAAGCCACAGTGAAAACTAGACTCAACGTCCTACGTGCCTCGGTGGAACGTCCTGGGGGTGCAGTAAAGGAACAATCCTGGCCATGTACAAGGTCATCGTACAGCCAGCCCTAGAGTATACTGCACCAGTCTGGCAGCACATCGTGTCGGACACGTCTTGGTCCAAGCTGCAGCGCATCCAAAATGAAGCACTGCGAATGGCAACAGGCTGTTCTAAAAGCTCTCCAGTAGAGCACTTACACGCCGAAGCTCACATCCTGCTAGCAAAGGACTATTGCCAACTCTACGCACAACAGCGGTACATAAACATTCTGAAGCAGCCAAATCATCCGTCGCGAAGAGTATTAGACCCTGTGAGAGAGAAAGGTATAAGAAAGCCGCTTGATGATGCTAAAACGAAAATCAATATACAGAGATGGACCAACGCACAACAAGAACGCCTCCGTCTCTCACGTGCGGAGCATACCCAATTCGTCAAGGATCACTTGTGCAAGGCCGCCGTAAACTCTTATCTGGGAGTCGTGCCGCCTGAGGTCAGCGATACGAGATGGAACTCGGTAGGCATGCCAGGTGCATCCTTGCCTCGTTGTGCTGTGGGAACTCCCCCATGCTTATGTCTTATTTACATAAGATCGATAGCGGCAGGCCTGACAAGTGCCCAGATTGTGGTAATAAAGGGCATACTACTGCGCACCTTTTTAACTGCCCGATGAGACCGACATCGCTAACGACAACAGATCTTTGGACGAATTCTACGCTGATGGCCCAGTTCCTCAATCTATGACAGGACCCTCTCTGTGGCTGCAGAAGACGAAGAAGACGGCCATTGGGTTGTTGGTCCACCCGGTTTATAGGTGCGCAAATCACGCAAAACGGACGGGAACCGTCTTCCTACGTGCCCTCCAGTGTCATACATGAAACTCACTATGCATTGGATCCGAGGCGAAAATTCTCGGATATTCGGATTTCGAGCTGATGCGGAAAAATTTTTTCGATAATTCGGATGTCGGTTCGATTCGGAATTGGCGTTTTTTTTTCGAAGCATCGCTTTTCATTTCTGATGAGAAGCCTGGTAACCTCAGCTGCGGAACCCGACGGGTGGTGAACGCATTCGAGACAAATACATTGATGTGGCCCCAAAACTTATGTTACTAGATTCTTCTGAACCAACATGAGCCTTCAATATGGTAATGGCTCAACGCAAGCTTGGACGGCGAGCACACGCAAAGGCTTACGCCGCCGAGCGCCAGCCGTTTCAAAAAGGGCTATGCATCAAATGTAACAAATGAGGATATCAAAAGAGGTCATACCATATCAGCACAGCATATCTGTGGTCGAATAATTTGTGGATCGAACGGGAACAAGGGAATGACTGATTTATTAGTAACGTTGTAGATGTTGTATAAGCCGTTGGCCGCGAAGCATACGATCTGCCTATAAATACTGGAAGCTTCACACACAGTAACGATAAAATATGTAGATACAACGAAGGTATCAGCGACTGCGGCACAAAGGCCTACCACGGATGACCACATATGGAGGCCTAAACACTATCAAAAACGGGACGCTGGTTCAGAGAAGTTGCCACGTCGTCGTGGTGTTCCACCAATCACTACTTTCATCTACATCGTTGCAGGCTCTCCAATCCAGCAGAAAAAAGAGCGGTGTTTACCTTGAATAAGTCATTGCGGTGATATTCCCGTCCACATTTAGTTTCTGCAGCGATTCCAATTTGCCATTTCGACGTTCGCAGACATAGAGTTGCTTAGATGTTGTAGCCAAAGCAATTTGCAGACAAAATGGATCATCAACAGTAGGATTTGTGTTCACAGCGATGCGTTGCACTGATGCACGATTTGAAACTATCTGAAGGAAAATCAATATCCTGCGCTGTTAAACTTTTAGGACCTGATCATTTTTGCACGAAAAGAAAACGTCTGTGAGCGGCCGTAGCCAGCTGTGGAGGGCTGAAGCCGCCACGGTCGATATATATCAGAAGCGTGGCCAAGGAACGATGAAAAACGGCCTTACTGGAAGTTCTCTCCTCCCCGCTCGTCCATGCATTTCATAGGCATCGACCGGGCCGGAAGCATTCCTCTAAAGCTGACTACGGTCGCCTTCAGTGAGTTTTTTCATCCCGTTTTCCACGACTTCACTGAGTGTCGACAGGGCCGCCTACGGCCGTTCGGCCAGAAATGATCGGACCAATGCAGAAGCAGCAACCTCAAAAGCAAGTGCTGCTCATGAAACTCACCCCAAAGGAACCAAGTTCAATGTCGAAAAGGATATTATCGCACAAAACCAAAATGATGTCCAAAGCCGAAGCAAACTCAATCTGCCGAACTTCTTGCTTCTGAACAAATACACTTTTGGAACAAGTAAAATATTTACCTAAACTAGATTAGCGAACAGTCGCACATGGGGAAGGGTTCAGTTCGGGTCCGTATGCACATAGCATTCTTTGAGACGGAATTTACTGGATACATTGCAGACATGGACGGAGACAGAGCAAGGAAAAGCGAGATTTGGTGGAGAAATGGATAAAGCCGCGTGCGCGCACACAACTATAGTCAGCACGGGGCGCACTGATACTTTGCGTTCCCAATTGTGGGCTGGCGCAAATTCGGTGCACGTATGTTATAGCATATGTGCACCATGTTCACGCCAACACACAATAAGGAACGCAAAGTATCAATGCGATCTGTGCCGACTGTACGCGATGAGCCCCAGTAAATCTCGCCCGAAATGAAATTTATCATTCCACGGAAGTCACCGTCCTAGAGGAGCCAATTTCCAATTGTTGATCGAGGGTATTTGGCCAATCACTGGAGAGATTTGCGGGGATGGTTAACTCGGTCGAGCGCGGTAGTCTAATTTATCCTCAGGTGGTTGGGGGGGTCTTAGCATTAAAAAGAAAATTTTGGTTGCGGGTTGTTGAAATTTTAGCCCAAAACAAAAATTTGAGAAGGGGATCGTTAAAATTTTAAAGAATTTCAATAACCAAGAGGATGGGATCGTAGCTCCGCTGATGTCCTACACAACAGGCTGCTTGACCCTGATGTAAGCATTTGGAAAGAGATTTATATACGGCCTCAGAGTTCAACACACATTGCGGAATCCATGGCGAGGGTCAGAGCGCCTGTTTGCACCACGAATGGGTTGCTGACTAGACACGAGTCGCTAAAATTCGGCACACAGAATCGTGAGAGAAAGTGATAGCCCATACTTTGCGGGACTGAAAGAAAATGATGCCATAAGGAAAATTGTACAGGGCAAGCACGAGGCTTTGAATTGTTTTCGAAAACGCCGAGTCACCTCAACAACATCAGGGATTGTAGAGTCCGGTGTACTCCATTCTTTTGCCTACCGGGTTATACGAATTTGGAACAAACTGCCTCAAGAAATTGTCGAAGCAAAAAATTTTTCGATTTTCAAATGTCGCCTGTCCAAGTTTGATCTCAGGTCAATACATGGGACAGACGGCCGTTCATTTTGTTAGAGCTTTACATTCAGAGTGCTATCACTTTTACGAGTCGTTTTACGTGTGTTTTCCTACTTGTCTACCTACCTGTTTACTTGCATGGGTGGACTACCTCAATTCATTCATTTCTTTGATTTTATTTTACCTTACATGTGAAGCTACTACCTCTTCACAAGATCATGTATGTTTCTTTATTGCCACAATAAAGCCATTGATTGATTGAAAGTACTCAGAAGGGACTTCAAAAATGCTAATTTTCCCGAGATCTTTGTGTATTTGAACAGTGTGGACTGGTATTGGGCGTTTAACACTGCTGACTCGGTTAATGCTGAATATGAAATGTTTATTTCTATTCTGCAGCATTGCATTCATCTTTTTGTACCACTCATAGAAGTTTCCAAGGGCACGGATCATCTACCGGAACATTTGCAGCGCCTGGCGTTTAAAAAATCACAGGCATGGAATCGGGCTAGATTTACTAATACAGCAGACGACTGGGAGGTGTATAGAGTTATATGTTGGAGATTTGACAAGCAATTGAAAAAATTCAACAGAAATGTCGAAAAGAGAATCATTGAATCAGGTAAAAGAAATTCTTTCTATAGACTTTTGAGAGCTAGATTGAGAAACAAACCCCGATTAGGGCCTATTGAATTTGAGGGGTCCATAATAACAGACGACAAAGAGAGGTCAGAAATATTTTCATCCGTTTTTGGAAAGGCTTTTTGCGAGGACGATGGACCTAGTGACCCTATGAATCTTGCCCAGGAATTCAATACAACGGACGATTCCGTTTGGTTTTATCCAGAGGATGTCCACAAGTTCCTTTCTAGCTGGCCTATTTCATTTTCCGATACACCGGATCATTTGCCTCTGAAGTTTATTTAACAAGTAGCCCACATTAAAGTTGGACCGCTCACATATATTTTTAATCTCTCGTTCATGCGAGCAGAGGTTCCTGATAGGTGGCGTGTAGCCTTTGTAACTCCTATTCCAAGAAAACCCCCTCATACTAATCCCGAAAACTTTAAGACAGTAAGCATTACCTGTATTTTTAGTAGGTTGTTCGAGAAGATCCTTAAGGTGAGAATATGTAAGCATTTGAAGGACCACTCAATAATTTCGGAATCCCAACATAGTTTCCAAAAGAAAAAGTCGACGGTGACGGCCATGTTGCAATCATTCAATGAATGGGCCTCACATGTGGATGAGGGAAAAGAGGTTGATGTCATCTATGTTGACTTTTCCAAGGCTTTCGACAGGGTCTCTCACTCCAAACTCATGCTGAAGCTCGCCCAAGTTGGTATTCATCCTAGAATTATAGCATGAATAAGAGCCTTTTTAAGCAATAGGTCGTTTGTTGTTCGAGTTACTTCAACTTTTTCTGATCCCAAACCCGTTTGCAGTGGCGTACCTCAGGGAGGAGTTTTGTCTCCAATACTATTTAATATATTTACTTACGAACTGCCACGACTAGTTAGATTTGGTACGGTTAAATGCTCTGCTTTTGCTGATGATTTCAAAATTTTCTCTCCGATTCATACGGCAACTGACAAGGAGTACTTGCAAATCGCGTTGGATAAGGTCGTAAGTTGGTCTAAATACTGGAGCATGTTGCTTTCAAAAGAAAAAACTAAAGTCCTGCACACTGGAAGCAATGGTTCAGGTGATGTTTACACCGTTGATGGTCAACAGCTCCAGGCTGTCGATGAGATAATGGATTTGGGTTTCCTGGTACGCAGCGATCTCACCTTTGATGCTCACTGTGCTAAGGCTGTGTCCAGAGCTAGTAAAGTTATGTATAGCATGTTCAGAGCCCTGTCCAGCAACAGTGAAAGGGTGCTTCTTAATGCTTACAAAACGTATGTTAGACCACACCTTGAGTATGGAATTGTAATTTTCAACCCCCACAAGGTCTCGATCACGGGTGCGTGGGAAAAATCCCAAAACAGGTTCACACGCAAGGTGATGATCCGGGTCAGGGGTCTCAGCTATAGTGAAATGCCGTGCAGCTTTGCTAGGAGTAAGGAGCTACAACTTGAATCGCTGGCCTGCAGATGGAAAAGGTTTGATCTTCTGATGGTTGATAAGATCTTGTATGGCCTTGTGGGACTCAAGCCAAACGATTTCCTCCAGCTCAGGGCGTCTACCACAAGAGGCAGCAGCGTTAAACTTGTCCGCAACAGAGCCAGGAAAAGTTTGAGGCACCACTTCTTTGTTAATAGAGCAGGAAGTGAGTTTGAAAAGTTACTCAAAAGGGGCAACCTCCCTACAACTCTTTCCGCGTTCAAACGTATCTTGGATCAGTACTTGATGACTGAGGATGATTGAGCCTGTTTCAATTCATATTGCTACTGTATCCGTTCCTGTTTTTTTTTATTCAGTGCTTTTCATTTGTTTTCCTGTGTAGCTTAATTATGCAGGCATGACCTGTAATAAACAAATACAAAATACAAATCTTTACGATCACTAAAGAATAAATTTGTCCTCGAAACATTCCGTGCCGTGGATGGATCCTCAGTAGAAAATCTGAAATCTCATCACTCATCGCGCGCGTGCGGCGCGCGCGATGCTGCAGCCTCCGTCCGTCCCTCGCTCTCTCGATGTCTATAACCTCCACTCCGCACCAGCAAGCGTAGGAACCATCAGAATTTCGCGTGGGTGGTGGTCGTAATGTTTCCCAGCCACAGAAAAGACGAGGATCGGGGGAGGAGCGAAGTGCGTGCCCGTTTCCTGTACCTCTTCTGTGGCTGAGAGACATTACGACCACCACTCATTTCGCGTTCTTAAAGCCTATATACCAGTGACTTCGAGCTTGTTCAGAAGTTTACAAAGAACTACCTCATCGAAAGCTTTGGAGAAGTCTAAAAACATAATATCTAATCCCTCTGATCCAGGTTCCAAGTTCAATAATCAGTATATGTAAGCTTTCCTCTTTGAAAACTACGCTGATTCAAAAGTATGATGAAATTCCCAACTAGGTGAAACACCAATCGTTGTTTTTCAGAATTTTTTTTCAAAAACGAACGTATCTCATATTGGCGCCCACTAATCTTGGGACACTGTAATGGACAATTTTTAAAAGGAGATGACTCTTTTATCTTTCGATTGAGCACATCATTCACATAATTAGACCTCTCCATACCAACGTTTACAAACTGGTCCAAGCCTGATCTATCCATACCTCCCACTCCTAGGATTTAAATGCTACCCGATGCCTTAAAAGTCGGCTTCTTCGACAAGTAAGACTGAAATTCTCAAAGACATAAACCTTGGAAATGATTCAATATTTTTTTAATTACTTTGGGTCAAATTGTGGTCTTGAGAAGCAATTAATTACTTTACTAGGCCGGGTAAACGCTGCTCACTCATACTGACATTTGGAAAATTCGGGTTGAAAATTAGGGCACCTTACCCCCCCCCCTCCCTGTTCATTAAAACCCCTTCTTGGTGAAGGTTGAGAAATAGTACTCCCGGGTGATCAATTAGAGGAAATACGGTATTCTTGAAGTATTTCGAATACTTGGATTCTCTCATTCTAATCCGATACTTGTCCAATTCGAATCCTCCGAGAAAAGTAGAATGTGTTTGACAACAATTTTTCGCATCGCTCGAAATATCTACATCTGGCAGCCTTGCGAGAATTCCACTGTACACCCCGATCGCACTGATACTTTGCGTTCATCAATGTGCGTAGGCGCAAACTCGGTGCATATACCTAAAGCATAAGCACACCGACTTCGCGCCACTGTACAATAAGGCACATAAAGTATCAGTGCGATCCGTGCCGACTGTACATGATCCACGTCCACCACGGCCTCACTCAGTCAAGGAGACTGTACATTTTGAACATGGGGTAATGTTGAGAATTGACCTCACCAATGGCAGTTCGAAATTTCCCGCGATTTTAAATCGTGCCTTATGTTGCTTAGCGTGAATTACACGTCCACGATTCGTGCCTAGGAATACCACAGACGAGGATCCACCAATGGAGATAACCTAAATGGCTGTCAGAGTTAGTGCCGTTTATAATTATCGTCAGCTCCCAAATAATTCTCAATGATCACCGCTCGCCCCAGCCGTCTCCTCACGAGATAGTCTCGAGAGGATTAAGGAACGAGCGGTAATCAGAAGCTAGAACAAAGGCGGCGATCGGGAGGCTCTGCCGACCGATCGCTGCCATCACGCTTCACCAAACGAGGGACCAGACGATACTAGAAAATGTTACGGTCACATAGCCAACCATTGCAAGTAAGTAGACAGTGTTGGCAAGCACAAAAATATAAAGGAAAATACCTCCTCATTAGCCTTCAGATGACTAGCAAGTTCGCAGCAAACACCCAACTCAAACTTTTCCTCATTTGATGGGCTGTCGCTCATTGAGTAGTCTGAAAAATAAGATGTTTTTTCGTCAGAGGCAGAGCGAAGCTATCGCGAGATCTTCTGAGAAAGATGGATTAGCAATTTAAACTTGGGAATGATTCGTGTTATGCAAGAAACACGCCGTGAGCTACATGGGAGACGACAAAGGTGCGAGAGGATGGCGATGACTTTTGAATGAATCATTTCATGCTCAATAACACAGTTGCGGCTAACGCATTGAATGACACATGATACACACCAAAAACGAGCTGAATGTGTATCTGCAGCTGCAGAAAACCGCTGCTCCAAAGCGTAGCGTGACTGCGAATGGGCTGAAGAACGACTTGTTGAGAATTCATCCATCCATCTAGCCGCTATCGAAATTGGAAACCTGGTAGGGGATGTGGACCATGGTGGTGAGCGAAGGAGGTCGAGCCTGTGAAGGTCGCTTATATCTCGCTTATTTGAAAGAATTAAGATCTCGCACTTCGCACGTGTTATGCATTGCGTTGCAAAATTATACGCCATACTCAAATTTCCGCGGTTCCAAACTTCGCGTGATTCGAGGAGACGAACGGTAAACGCCATTCGATTGAGCACCCTCGGAAATACCTGGGTACGCATCTTCATGAAATTGAAGCAACTAACAGGAAACTGGCAACAGAAATTGCCAAAAATGACCGTTGCAAAAGTATACAACATAGCTGACGTTCTTGCAGAAATTTCAATTGTAGACCCTCTGTATCACTTCGTTCATGGTACGAACCATCAGAAACATCAAGTTAATTGTCTTCAGAATTGCCTTGACGCTGAACCACTTCAAAAACTTCACGGCTAATTTAGACGGAGCCACACGCTCGTATTGTCTGCTCTGATGTAGATTCAACGCCCAAGAATACCTCACACGTTTTCCACTGGATTCAATTTCACCACCCTAAATTTTTCCTCCATTCAAGTTTTAAGCCGAATCCGGAATTATTCTTCAAAACACCCTAAAAATTTCACAGGGGGGGACCCTCACCTTGTCGCCAGACTTCGAAAAACGCGCATAACATTTTTCAAAGCGGTGCGAAGACCGTAATCAGATTCTACGCTAGAAACCGCTTCTTCTTCTTCTTCCTTGCAGACACGTCGAGGGTACTGTCATAAGTTGAGGAACTGGGCGACCAATAATGGATTCGTCCATAGGTCCATTATGGTCTGCGTGGTTGGTCTCTCCGGACAATTAAACAAATGTGCCGTATCGTGGCCGTGACATCCACAGTCTGAGCAAACGTCCGATTCGCTGTTGTCAATCTTGCTAACGTATGCCATAAGCATAGTAGAGTGACCACAGCGCAGCGATGCCAGGGTGCATCTGGCCCTCCTTCCAAGTTGAGACTCGGATGTGCAGACCCGGGGCGGCACCACTCCCTGGATGGGATTTACCGCCGCCTTTTCCAGATGACACCGTACGAACTGTGTGTGCTCCTCGCGCAACAGACGGAGTCGTTCTTGCTGTGAATCGTGCCATCTTTGCAGATTGACTTTGCTTGGAGCATCGGCGAATGGCTTTCTGATGCCTCTCTCCCTGACGGGGTTCAGCACTCTCTATGAGAGGTGGTTGGGTTGCTTTATCATATAGATGAAAAATTGTTGGGCCTGGAGCTGACACTGCTCCCTTACTGGCAATAATCGTGCCTCCGCCTGCAAGTGCTCGACTGGGGAACTTCTTGCACATCCGGTAGCTATACGAAGTGCGGCATTCTGTACACGCTGCATCTTGGTCCAGGAGGCTTCTGATACCAAGTGCTGCCACACCGGTGCAGCGTACTCCAGAGCGGGCTGATGTATGGCCTTGTATGTCGTGATAATAGTTTCCTTGCTACTGCCCCATGATTAACCGCCCAGGGCTCTGAGCACATTAAGCTTCGCTTTGACAACGGTCTGCTTCTGCTCGGTGTTCTTATGAAACTTGAGCGATGGATCGAGCACCAGACCGAGCAGTTTGGGAAAGCGAGCAGCAGGTAATCGATCTCCGTCCCACTCGACATGCGGGTGAGCGCTGTGCTCCGATGGATCCATTGTGAGTACGGATACCGACGATTTGGATGCAGAGATCTTTAGCCTTTTGCGGTCAAAAAAGCTTTTCAGTGTGACCAGGTACTCATTGATCTTGGAGGCGGCCACATGTATATCCCGATCCCGACACATTATTGTCATATCATCGGCATAGGCGACCACCTTGATATCCTGGGGGGGGGGAGCGGGCATGTCTTCGAGGTACAGACTGAAGAGGGCAGGCGATAAAACGCCGCCCTGCGGAACTCCAGCTGCAATAGGAATACTATTGGAGACATGGTTCTGGAACATAACTCTGGCTCGTCTGCCCTTGATGAATGCCGATATCCAGCGTTTCTTTCACGGCGGTATTGATGATTCGAGTAAGTTGCTTGACAGAACTCCATGGTTTACTGTGTCGAATGCCTTGGTGAGATCTAAGGCAACAGCCACAGTTCTCTGTAGCCTCTGGGCATTGAACCCATCGATGGCAAACCTTGTAATTTCCAGCAGAGCTGTCGTGGTGGAATGCAGCTTTCTGAATCCATGCTGAATCACTTGCTTCTCATTGTGCTCCGCCAAGTCCTTTACGATCAGTTTTTCGGCTACCTTCGCGAACGTGGACAGCAAGCTAATAGGTCTGTATCCCTTGGCTGAAGCCTGAGGTTTCCCCGGCTCGGGCAGCGGCACAACGTTAGCTGTCTTCCAGTTCTATAGGATGGTGCACGATCTGAACGAGGTATTTATCAAATCAGTAAGAAGTGGACGGATATCATTCGGTATCTTCTTCAAGACAGCAGGACATATCCCGTCTGGACCAACCGCTTTTAAATTCCGCATATCTTTTATAACTTTCTCAACTTGCGTCGTAGTGAACGCTTCGACCGCGCTCATAAGCGGGAGGCGGCACAGCTCTCGTACAGTCACTCTATTCTGCGGACCACGCTTTGCACCGGTGATGAAAAAACTTCTCCCAAGCGCATAAGCGGCTTCTTTTCCTGATTTGAATACACCGTTATCGAATTCGATTGTGGAGACGGTAGCAGGCGAGCTCTTTTCCGAGAGCTTCCGTAAAACCTTCCAAGTAGCTGCACTGTCCGTTTTGAAATCCAACTGCCCGGTGAACTTTTCCCACTCTTCTTTCTTGTGCCTGTCTAAATCCTTTCTGATCTCATCGTCAAGTTCAGCAACGACTGGGTCCAGATGGTTGACCGCTCTCCTGGCATCTCTTGTCCTAATCTTATCGAGGATCTCCCTTGTGACATTTGGATAGAAAGTCTTGACGCGGCCGACAGGAATAGCCGCTTTCATGGCTCTGCTGATCGCGTCAGATACTGTGCTTATCTGGGCCAAATTCCGGTCCGCAATTGCGTCTCGACACGCTTTGCGGCCGCACGCGCTGGAGTCATTTGAGTTTCCAGCGCCACAGCCGGCTCTATATGGCTTTTTTATACAGTTTTCTCCAATTTTATTCACTTTCTAATTCTAAAGCCCACCTAGAGTCAACAGATCGGCGGCTGCGGCGCTGGAAACTCTTCCGACTCGAATGCGCGCGGCCGCGAAGCTTGTCGAGACGCAATTGCGGACCGGAATTGGGCCCAGATAAGCACAGTAAGTGGCACTCTTTCTGGTGCACGTCGCCATTCCACGGGTAATTTGCCGACAGGCGAAGCGCAACTTCACCGAACAGGCTCCAGTATGCCCGGCCTAAATTAAGATAAGAACGTTGACGAACACCAGAATAGGGAGCGAGAGAGTTGGAGAGATCGATATGGATAAAGACGGGGACATGGTCACTTGGCAAAATGGTTGAGGTGGACCAGGAGCAAGAGTTAGAGAAGTTGAGCGATACAAGAGATATGTCTGGGCTGGAAGATCGGTCGTTGGTAGAGAGACGAGTAGGCTGATCATCGTTTAAGGTGACCAGGTCGCACTCCTCTGCCCATTCTTCGACGTCATTTCCTCTAGCGTCAGAATCAAGTGACGAGCAAAAGGTGTGAGCATTAAAATCGCCCGCGAAGACAACCGAGGATGAGAGGTAGCAGTCGTTTAGCTGCTTAAGTAGAGGAACAGGATCGTAAGATGGGGGGCATGAGGTAGTGGGTGGAATATCCATGTTGAAAAAAAAGGAGTGTTTTAAGAGGGAAGTGGATTGGAAGGTACTCGAGAGTACCATCCGTGGGGGTGTTGGGTATGAGGTGGCATACATTGGATCCGACTCACTCATTTTCGGATATCCATCCAAATGAACCAACATTTTAAAGACTCAAAATCCGATTCACCGGAAAAACGTCGAAACCCGAACGATCCAGAATCCAAATCACCGAAAAAACGTCGAAATCCGAGTGATCCAAAATCCGATTCACCGAAAAAACGTCAAAATCCGAGTGATCCAGAATCCGATTCACCGAAAAAAAAACCCAAAATCCGTTTGATTCAAAATCTGAATCACCGAAATGTGCTATGAGTCGGATGATTCGGATATCCGAAATATACCATGATTCGCAAATGATAATGAGTCGGACACCGGTAGATTCGGCTGATATGCTAGTACTCAAAAAAGTGTATCTGATGTCACGACTCGATATTTCATTCTACTGTAGCCATGCGGATTTGGTTCTACTGTAGCCCTTTGAGTTGTTGACAGAGCGCTCCCTGTTGACAACTCAAATCGCGCACATCGTCAGCCGGAGACCTGCCCGTTGCCCCCTGTTGTCCTTGTTGTCGGGCTGTTGAAATTTCGATGTTGTCGGGCTGATTACCTTGTTTTCGGGCTGGTGACATTTCGATTTGTCGCATTTAGGGGCCTATTTAGCAGCAGTTCACATCCTGCGGGACTGTTTCGTCTAGTTCAGGAACTACTTACTCCGACACGCGTCGCGGTCGAAACACCGGCACGCGTCGCGGTCAGCACACTGACACGCGTCGCGGCTGGGGCGCTCAGCAACCACTGGGGCCGCCACCGGTTGGGCAGGGAGGGCCTATACCCCAAACCTTAGTAATTGAACCAGCTGCCCTGCATCTTATCATTTGAAGCATGCCTGAAAATGCGTCGTATACTTCCCTTTTATTTAGAGCGCGAAGACGCTAGCTATACAACAGCTGGACCAGACCATAACTAGCGGCCAAGGCCCTGCCACATATCGGCGCGTTGGCTTTGAAAAATGGGATTCACAGACTCTGCGGGGGGGGGAGGGGGGGGCAAGCGCCAGACAATAGAGCCCGTTTTCGACTTGGGGGAGCGACAGCGGAGGCCTCCCCTGAGAGGGCTTTAGGGGAGGCCCCTGCTCTCCTCCGGCGCTTGCCCCCCTTCGAGAGGAAGAGACGGAAAAGATGGGAAGAAGTCGTAGAAGATAGTTTACGACAATAGAGGTCAGAGAAGGCATAGTAGGCCAAACGCACGCATCGTCATTCACGTCAAGTTTTGTCCCGATTTGACGTGATTCCTCCTGTGATCTATCACGTGCTCAACCAGTATAAAAGGCGCCTCACCTCATAGAGAGCCGCATTCGGCCCAACAGGGCCGGCCCTAAACGGGGACCTCGAGTCTCTGTCAGAAAGGGATATTTTTGGAGGAGAGCGGCGACGCTTTACGGGGGGGAGGGTGACGTCACTGCTCCGGGCCGTGACGTCACTGCTCCGGGCGGTGAAGTCACTGCTCCGGGCGGTGACTTCACTGCTTCGGGCCGTGACGTCAGTGCTCCGGAGCCGTGGCGTCCCTGCTCAGGGGCCGTGACATCAGTGCTCCGGGGCAGCCCCCTCCAGTGTATGAGTTGGTTTGCAAATATTTCGATATAAAGATGATTATCAATGAATTGTTCTATCAGGGTACAGTAGCAGACCTTTTTTTAAATCTTCGCCAGAGTGCATTATACCCACTTGTATCCGACTCGGATATTCGGATTCCGACTCACCGAAAAAAGGTCAAAATCCGAATGATCCAAATTCCTAATCACCGAGAAAACTTAATTTTCGGATTTATCCAAGATCCGAATATCCGTTCAGCCTCTCTATCCGAATGACTCGGATTATCCGATGTTTTTTGACTCTATCCATTTGAGTCGGATATCCAAGACCTTTGATTTTTGAGTTATCCGGAATCCGAGTATCCGAAATTTTTTGATTCGGATCCAATGTATATGAGGTGGGAGGGGAGTTAAGATAAGTCAAAGGTTGAAACTCCTCCACCCAAGATGTGACCTTGGAGCATGGTAAGAAGTATAGCCTGGTATATTGGGATGATGATTTGCAGGGGATGGGGAGAGCTTGGTTTCTTGAACCATGATCACGTCTGGATGGTAAGTACGCGCGAAGAGAGAGAGCTGAGAAAGTTTTGGCACGAAGGCCGTTTAGATTGATATGTACAATGGAAAGGGGCGGGGGATTTGAGGAAGAGGAATCAGAGTTGGTAGGTGAAGAGCATAGAACACAGCGAAAAGCAGAGTTATTATGCTTCACAGAACTGAGGCCCGAACAAGAGAAGTGCACCCACCTTTGGCATCCAAAGCATTGGACGTTAGTTCCATTCCAAGTCACTTCTCTGTCGCACGTGGCACATGGGTACTTCTTCTTCTGAGCAGGTCCAGGATTCCTTTCCACGCCGGCCCTTAGCAGGAGAATCCGAAGGAGAGACGCGGCCGGCCAGCACCTCTCCCATGACAAAAACCCTCTTCGTGGAGGGATGACGTCGGTTTGCACAGAGGTGTTCTTCTTTCCTCCACACTGCCACGACGGCATAAACGTACGACATCTCGGCAGCAAAAACCGCTCTAGTAAAGTACATTTTACCCGGAATGGCCAGGCTGACTAAAATTAGTTCCCTTGTTAGACGTTTATCCAGAATCGGACTTAACTTGGAAACCTAAAACACGGACAAATTCGAGATTCAGTTCCATGCTTTAGAAAAAGCAAACCTCAAGTTCGACCAATGAGAGAACCAAGGGTTTGTCTATCCTTCGAAGAAACACAAATAATTACTATCCGATAAGCCTACTATCCGATAAGCCCATTATGTCATCTGGTAGAAGCTTAAACACAGTTAGGATAACAGCGAATGATGGGATAGAACGGATAAAAGGGCGAGCATACCCAAGAAGGATAAAATAGAAAGAATTCTGATTAGGCTTCTCAACTTTCAAATCATGCGGTGATTTCTGGTTTTTCCGATTGCTAGGCCTCTTTCAGAGTTCGATCGCCGCGCGGTGCAATAAGGGTGATAACCATGAGCATCGATCGACATCGCGTCGCACGTTGATCTGCATTCAAAACATGCCATCGCGTCGTACAGCGATCGAACTCTGAAATTGGCCCTAGATGCGTAGTCTGACTAGGGGTGATTTTTTTGGGGGTCAAATCGATTGTTTACTGAACATGAGCACGAACTCAAGTTAAAAACGTAACTGATGTACTTGATCTTTACGTTTCTAGCCCAATAATAGTGTGGAATTCAGTGGGGATTGTTGAATAAACACTGTAGGGGCTGAACGGTACTACACAGACAGCCGTATTCGCGACTTTACATAAACTATACACAAATTACCTACCTGCGTGGCCCATTAAAATTTCCAGATAAGTTTCAGCATTTTTAACTATATCAACGCGACAATAAAAACATGAAAAAGTAGCTATGACTTTATCAGAATCATTCATTGGAAAGAACATTCGAGATTAGGTAGCTGTCAATATGAAATCGGCAAGATAACAGGATCAAATGCTAGATATGATTAAATCAGTGAAATAATTTGGCATACACTAGGAGACTAACTGCACAGTAAACCACAGAAAGTACCCAGAAAAAAGACAATCGCGCAAGAACCATGTACACGTAGAGTTTGAATAAGAAACTTGTTATGAAAATGCTAAATATCTATTCGCTTACATAAAAATATACATGCCGACCGTATGGGTAAAGCTGACCAGAATTTTCAATCACAACAAAAAGATCAATTCAGAGATACATATTTTGACTAGCATGCGCATTAGGAGACTAGAAATAGTCAGACTAAAACAAGTAATATACACCTGTCGACTAATACATCACCTAGATACCTACTAAAGTGCATTTACAAATTGCCACATAGGACAGTCAACGATGAGCCTATACAATTAAAATTCTGATAGATATATCTGACATTATATATATATATATATATATATATATATATATATATATATATATATATATATATATATATATATATATATATATATATATATATATATATATATATATATATATATATATATATATATATATATATTTATATGGATCGGAAGAGACTTTGTGTTCATTGTTGCGGGTTGGAGGCAAACTCGGTGCCCAATGCTATAACATAGGTGCACTGCGCTTGTGCCAACCTCCAATGAGGAACGCAAAGTCTCTTCAGGATTCACAGATGTTATATATATATATATATATATATATATATATATATATATATATATATATATATATATATATATATATATATATATATATATATATATATATATATATATATATATATATATATATATATATATATATATATATATATATATATATATATATATATATATATATATATATATATATATATATATATACTTTGATGTCTATTAGATAGACGAGAAAGGCAAGAAAAAATAGACAACAGTTAGTAAATAAGATAACTTCTGTAAAATAGAGTCAAAACGCGTCCTTCATCTGTTGGAAAGGTCGCAGCGCAAGATCGACTGGAAGTTCCACATTGAATTTATGTAAATCCTCCAATAAACTGTATAGCTCCTCGCACCCTGAACAACAAGAGACTCATTCCAAAGGCAGTATACACGCTGACAAACATGGTCGGGACAGGGGCTCTCTACACACTGAGGGAGTTTTCCCGTTTTTGCAGTTCGAAGCGTCACGCTACTCAATGCAAGCGAAGTAGTCCCAAGTGGAATTAGAGCCGCAAAAGGCGGGACAACTCCTCCCTCGGTGTGTAGGGAGCCCCTGTCCCAACATGGTCGAGATAACAGCATAGATAGGCCCGCACGGTGTCTACCATTTCGTCAGCAACTTTTGAAGCGCTAAAAACCATACAGAATGACAGTATTTGAGCATTCCCGTCTTGCACGCCTGTATTTTCCCACCCCTTCCAGTAACAGAATGGAAAGTGAAACTTGAACAAACATGTGATAGCTTAGAGTCATAGCACCATCAAAACGGAGTGCAAGAGAGAAACAGCTTGATTTATCGGAATATAACATGTCTAAATGCCGACTAATTCTCGCCCGTTTTAGAGAATGCCGCTCTATCCCTGTTGGCCGCGTCAAGACGTTCTACCCAAACGCCACCAGAGAAATTCTTCAGAAAATCAGGACTAGAGATGCCAGAAGAGCAGTTGACCATCCAGACCCTGTCGTAGCTCAGCTGGATGGTGAGATCAGAGAAAATCTCGACCAGCACAAGAAAGAACAATGGGAAAAGTTCACAGAACAGTTGAATTTCAAGATGGACAGTGGAGCTACTTGGAAGAGGCTTCGGAAACTATCTCGCCAGCCACCGTCTCCACTATTGAGTTTGGTAATAACGTTTTCAAGAAAGGAAAGGAACCCGCCTACTCTCTCGGTAAAAGTTTCTTTGTCACGAGTACAAGGCGAGGTCCACAGAATAGAGTGACAGTAAAAGAGCTGTGCCGCCTGTCGCTCATGAGCACGGCCGAAGCGCACACTGTGGCGCAAAAAGAGAAGATTATAAAGGACATGCGGAACTCCAAAGCTGTCGGTTCGGACGGCATTTGTCCTGCTGTACTGAAGAAACTCCCGACTGAGATCCTTCCGCTCATCGTTGATATGACTAACACTTCGTACAGCTCCTGCACTAATCCGCAAATTGAAAGAACCAACGTCATCCCATTGCCCAAGCCTGGCAAACCTCAGTTGTCGGTGAAGGGATATCGTCCTATCAGCTTGATGTCACCTTTCGCCAAGGTGGCCGAAAAGCTCATTGTCAAGGATCTAGCGGAGCACAACGAGAAGCAGTTGTTTCAACATGGGTTGAGGAGGCTACATTCCACAACTACGGCTTTGCTAGAAATTACCGGCTATGCTATCGACGGGTTCAACTTTAACAAGCCATTGAGAACTGTAGCTGTTGCGTTGGATCTCACCAAGGCATTTGATACGGTTAACCTTGTAGTCCTGTCAAGCAACATACTGGAGTCGTCAATACCATCTTGGCAGAAGCGCTGGATATCGGCCTTTATTAAAGGTCGGCGAGCAAGAGTCATGTTTCAGAACCATGTCTCCAACAGTATTCCTATGGCAGCTGGAGTCCCTCAGGGCGGGATTCTATCGCCAGCCCTCTTCAGTCTGTACCTCAAAGATATGCCTGAGCCTACACAGGAGATCAAGGTCGTCGCGTATGCTGATGACATAACAATCATGTGTCGAGATCGGGACTCACAAGTGGCCGCCAATAAGATCAACGAGTACTGTGCTTATCTGGGCCAAATTCCGGTCCGCAATCGCGTCTCGACACGCTTCGCGGCCGCACGCTTCCGAGTCAGAAGAGCTTCCAGCGCCGATCTGCTGACTCTAGGTGGGTTTTGGAAACTGGGAACTAAGAAAAATTGGAGAAAATTGTATAAAAAAAATCACATCGAGTCGGCTTTGGCGCTGGAAACCCGACTGACTCAAGCGCGTGCGGCTGCGAAGCGTGTCCAGCCGCAATTGCGGACCGGAATTTGGCCCAGATAAGCACAGCACCTGATCACAATGAAGAGCTTCTTCGACCGCAAGATGCTAAGGATCACTGCAGCCAAGTCGTCAGTGTCCGTTCTCACGACGGACCCATCCGAGCACAGCGCTCATCCGGATGTCGTCTGCGATGGAGACCGTTTGCCAGCTGCTCGCTTTCTAAAGCTCGGTCTTGTGCTCGATTCGTCACTCAAGTTTCATAAGAATACCGAGCAGAAGCAGGCAGTGGTTAAAGCTAAGCTCAACGTTCTCAGGGCCCTGGGCGGCACTTCGTGGGGTAGCAGCAAGGAGACTATACTCACAACGTATAAGGGGCCCGCCCTGGAGTACGCCGCACCGGTATGGCAGCAGCTCGCCTCAGAATCCTCCTGGACAAAGACCCAACAATTACAAAATGCTGCTCTCCGTATCGCCATCGGATGTCCAAGAAGTTCCCAAATCGAGCACCTGCATGCTGAGACCCGTCTATTACCAGTGAAGGAGCACTGTCAGCTCCAGGCCCAGCAATTCCGCATTAACATTATCAAGCAACCAAATCACCCGTCGTGGAGAGTGCTAAACCTTGTGAGAGAGAGATGTATAAGAAAGCCATTCGCCGATGCTCCAAACAAAGTCAATTTGCAAAGATGGCACGACTCACAGCAAGAACGACTCCGTCTTTTGCGCGAGGAGCACACCAAGCTCGTACGGTGTCATCTTATGAAGGCGGACATAAATCCTATACTAGGAGATATATCGCCCCCCTGTCTGCACCTCAGAGCCTCAACTCGGAAGAAGGGCGAGATACACGCTCGCATCATTACGCTGTGGTCACTCAACAATGCTAATGTCTTATGTCAGCAAGATTGACAGCAGCAAATCTGATGTGTGCTTGGACTGCGGTACCGTCGGCCATGATACCGCACATTTATTCAACTGTCCGGAGAGACCTACGACGCTGACACCAATGGACCTATGGACGAATCCACTACTGGTCGCCCATTTCCTCCGCCTATGACAAAACCCTCTATGTGGCTGCAAAGAAGAAGAAGAAGAGAATGCCGCTCTACTCCAGCTGGCTTTTGAAATGAAGGATTTAATCGGCATTTAGACATGCTATATTCAGTTAAGTCAAGCTGTTTCTCCCGAGCAATCCCTTTTGATAGTGCTATCACTCTAAGATATCACATTTTTGCTCATGTTCGACTTTTCATTTTGCTACTCAAAGGGGTGGGAAATACGGGCGTGCGAGGCAGGGTTGCTTGAATATTGTCATCTTGCTTAGTTCTCAGTGCTTCAAACTTCGTTGATGACACGGTAGGAGCCGTGCGGGCCTATTTATGCTGATATCTCAAGCAAGTTTGTGAGCGTGGGTCTTGCCCTTGGAGATCTTTGAAGGAAAACAGGGAAGGCCAAGCGAAGCCACAACGTCGAGAACCCCTATGTACAAGATTTTATGACAATGCATGCCATCCTGTAAAGCTGGTACAACAATGTATTGAACCAACTGATGCAGGGCTATCCGGCACACAGTGATTGATGGAGAGATATGCTCTGTCCCAAATGAGATGGCCAGCGAGGAGTCCAAGCAGCCGTTCCTCTGCGTCTCCGACGTTTTTGGATCACGGTAAGACGTCGCGTACGCGAATCACGTGCGCGACACAGCATCTGCTTTACCGTAATAAAAAAAACAGAATCCATTTTCTGGAACCCCCTACCGGGATGTTGATCGACGCCTTAGCGCCTGAAGTTTCATCAAGCGTATCGAATAAATGAATAAAAGTTTCACAGAGATTGGGCCGGGATAAGTAGAAAAACAATATTACACAGAGAATCAGAGATTTGATGTTTTTTGTTCAGTACTGTACAACTGAAATTCTTGCAGAAATTCGGGTTCCACAGCGTCGGAAGCTATTCAATTGATACAAACAGTCAGAAACATGGGGTTAATAGTCTACGGAGGGGTGAGCTTTTTAGTTTATAGTCCCTTTTTATCCAAAAACATCATTATAAAAGCACTAAAATTCAACAAAATTTTGATTTTTCCCTGACCAGGATTTGCTGCTCTGCACGGTGTGTATTTGACTTGCGACCCATCCTACTTCGCCCACAGACGTCCGCCGAAGCGATGTTGTCGCTTTGGTTCACTCTCCTCGTGCAGCGTTCTCAGTCTATGAGGTACCAGCGGCAAATTACACGAAGGGATGCATGAACGAGGCCTGACTATCGCCGCACTGGGGAAGATGTGTTGGAGCGGTTCTAACCCCAGCTCCACTACTTCATCGGCTAATTGGCGAAGACCTCTCCATCCACGAAGACGTTGCCAATTGGCCGATAGAGGGCGGAGGTGGAACTCTGAACAAGCCCACAAACGAACTGAAGAAACAAAAGCTAAATACGAACTACCAAAATGGAAACAACGCACCTGTTCTGGCTACATAGCTCCAACTATTGTAGCACATTTCTACAACGTATCGTGTGCGGAAAATAATTCTGTAATAAGAAAAATTAACACACATAGAACAGAAATACTACAGACTTCCCACCTAAGCCAAGCGGGAAGCTTCTTCTCATTCATAGCTGCCGAGACGAACGCCTTCCACTGAGCATCCTTCGACCTACGTAAACGAGCATGGGACGAGACTATATTTTCAATCGTAGTAAGCAAAACCTGCAGAAATAAGCATGACTTTCGAATCGAAAAAAAAACGCTTGAGAGAGGAATAATCAGGAGAAAAATTGTCACCTGTTTAGAGGTGATGCTCTTGCCGGCTACATTTTCAAGCTTGAAAGACTGGCTAAGTTTCCGCACTGGAGCTTCGGTCAGCTCACGACCATTTCTTGAACCATAGAAAAACAGCACAACGTCCCAAAGGTGTTGTAGAGGGGTGGCCTTGTTGGAAACTAAATGTGAGACAAGAAGTTGTGCTCAGAAGTATTGCTTCAGGCTGCAGATAACGCAAAAGCTCGCGTCACGGCTCGCAACGAGCAGATTTGTAAGGTAAGGTAAAAGGCACTCGAGACAAAAAACTCACCACTAGTCCCATTTCTAGCCACAAAGCATCCAAATCCTAACGACGAGGGAAGAGAACGATGAATGACCGTTTCACTCAACATGCCATGTTCCAGAAGTGCTCTCAACGATGGGCAAAGTTGCCTCCTCACTACAGAGACGACTTCCTCTTCTGATCTCTCGAAAATTTCCTGAATGAAACTGTATTCTGGTGAAGGAAGCACAATCTTACAGAGCTGATCTATGAAAAACGAAACAACTATCATTGAAAAATTTCTCACAAGCTCCCGTCAAATGTCTTCAAATCAGTTCATATTGAAGACGACGGAATCATTATTTCAAAAAAACTTACATCGTTCACAACATCCATTTCTTTCAATTCTTTTTTTCGAGATGAGCCTTCGATACTCAATAAGGTGTACTTCTCCAGAACTTGGTGAGTGGCATCTATCGCCAACTGTAAGCGTGCTCGTTCATCACTGAAAGACGCTCGGATTTGACAAGTAAAAAGTTTGTCCGAATGAGACTATCCGTCCACGCACTCAAAACTCGTTACCGCCCTTCCGGTTTCCCAATACCGGGCGACCAATCGCTACTCGTTAGGGTCGCCCGAAATGGTGGATCGGGTCGCGCGAGAAATTTTAAAATGTACATTAATCGTCCGTTATCGTACATTCACACGCCAATTCACCGCACCGGGAACAGGGGTGTGCGGAAAATTCTTTTCGGTAAACTTTTTACCGAAACTTTTTCCCGAACTTTTTTTTGTAAATACGGTAAAAACGGAAAATTCGGTAAAAATTCTGACTTCGACTTTGATATATATTCCATTGTTATATGTAAGGATACGGTAGCACAAATGACCGATACTATTTATGTATCATTTTTAATAGTGCATGAGGATAGTGCAAATAACGAGTGTTTTACATATTAAACTGAGCTCAACGGGTGAAGCTGATCAGCAAGACGTTGATTTTGAGAAAAAGTAACATTTCAAAATTTTCTGTCGTGAAGGTCATTCTGTAGTTTCTCAAAATCAGGGCAGCTGAGGAAAACATCCATTCCGCCTCAGCTGTGCCAGAAGGCGCGCAAAAGTACTTAATGGTTAGTAGGGAAAGGTGCTGGTACGATGATTTCACAATGGAGTTCCTGGATAATCTGCTTCAGGACTCTGCTAATTGAAAAAAATACCAGTTACTGAAATATCTGCTTTGGAACTCTGCTGATATGTATTTCTCGGAGTAGTATTTCGATAAGAGGGGGCACGTGACATAAAAGGTTAAAAGATCGTTGGATTATTCAAAAAGTAAGCCAAATGGGTTAGAAATAGTAACAAAAAGAAGTATGAAGAAGGATATCGCGCCAAAGGCATGCCATAACAGTAGCGAACACGTGAAAACAAATTTCGAAAATTTCCTTCCCGGTGCGGCGAGTTGGCGTGTGAATGTACGATAACGGACGATTAATGTACAATGTAAAATTTTTTTCGCGCGGAACGATCCAACATTTCGGTCGACCCGAACCAGCAGCGATTGGTCGCCCGGTATTGAGTGCCCGGAGAGCGCGGTCCCAGGTTCTGAGAGCTGAGCCATTTTTTTCTAGACCAGCCTATCCACGGCTGCCAACAGCTGACTGGGATGTTACTCACTATTCGTCTTATATTCCTGCTAATCGATGTAATCAATGAAAACATCCAAAAAATGAATACACGACAGCCGCTTGACACACACGCCTACCACATCGGTGGACAGTCTCATTCGGACATACATTACTTCGACGCAGAGAGAAGGCGAACCTATGCAAACCTACCGTCGTTCTCGGAGTCAAATTCCGGTCCGCATTTGCTGGCCAGGCTGTTGCATCAAGCAATGAAATGATAATCGTGCTGGGACCACTTGGTCCCGGCACGATTCACTTTTTTCCCACTCAGAACCTGGGACCGAGCTTTCCGGTTACCCAGTACCGGGCGACCAACGGCTGCTCCTTCGGATCGCCCGAAATGGCGAATCGGGTCGCCCGAAAAATTGTTCCCTGTACATCAAAGACTCCGTATTGTACACTCACGCGCAAATTCGCTGAACCGGGAAGGCAATTTTCGTCATCGGGGCGGCTGGTAACAATCGAGGGGTTAGCGGGTCGGCCAGAACAGGATCTGAACCCAACTTTTGAGTGTCGGGTCGCCCGAAATGCGGTTTTTCGCACCGGGGAGGCCGTAAAGAAGTTCTAAGCAGCACGACCACCATCGCGTCGCGTGATGCAACAGTCCACAAATGCGGACCGGAATTTGACTCCGAGAACGGCAATACACACCACTTTCGATGGGTGCTTTACAAGGTGCAATGCAAAATCGAAGACGTGCACAGACTCTTTGATTATCTCTCTCGTTCTAATCCTCTTTCTTTCTTTCTTTCTTCTTTTCTCTCCCTCTATCTTTGTAGCCTACCGTCTGTCTCTCATGTCTGAATTGCACCATGTAAAGCAAACCTCAGAAGGAAGATGTACTCCTTAGCAAAAACTCACCCATAATGATTCCCTCTTAATGTATTCTTGAGCTGATTCTTCTGGAAATGCTGTGCAGAGGAGCCCATGAGTCCAAAAAACGAGCTAGATTTAGGCTTGTTTACGATGAACTGTGAAGATGAAATAGCCTAGAATTGTTTCGTGCTCTGATTCGGGTACACGCGAAAATGCTACCAAAAACCAAACCTTTGCCGGTGAGCTGCCATTTGAACTGTTCTCCTTCTGCAGATAACTCACAAATCTTTCAAGATCAACAATTTGCGTTTGCAGCTGTTCGACGAGTTGCTGCTTCTCTTTGAAAGGATTAACTAGCTGAAAAGTATAGCTTTTCGACCCATAGGAAAACGAAAATTGTGATTTTGAAATTCTTTCTCGAAGGTGCACGCGAGGACGTGATGTTTAAATCGTCCTCGTGTGTTTCTCAAGGAATCTTATGAAGACGTGGTGTTGATCACGTCTTCACGAATATCGACAGCAAGAGTGCATCGGGAGACGTGATGTTTGTCACGTCTCACGGATTTCTCGAGAGTTCTATCGGGAGGAGCGTGGTCTATACCACGCCCACACGAGAAGACAGTCCAGGCTTTTGTCCTGTCAAGGAGTTGCGCCCACCCGCCCAACCCACGAATTTTACAGGGCCGCTTTGGAGAGAAGCAGAAAGCCTGTGCGATATCGCTGAGAGATGTTGTCTTCCAGAAATCGTCGATGTACTAAGGCATTCTATGAGCACTCATCGATCAACGTCGACTTTTGAGCAGTATTCAAGCATTGGTCACAAGTTCATTGAATGATAGAGCTCGGAAAAGCTTCAGAATGTTCCAGTCGCTGAAGCTCGTAATCTGTTCTTAGCTAACTGTTTGGAGAATGGGCAGTTTGTCTCTCTGCCTTCAACAGCAGCTGCCCTAAACTTCATTTTTGGTAGGCAGCAAGAAATGGATACGGACTTCGAAAAGTCGTTGTTGGAAAGTGCAGCAAGAAACAGAACTCCAGTAGCCCATAGAAATAAGATTACCTAAGACGACTACAACAAAATAGTATCCATTGGTTTTTCCTCTGAAGATCCTTTAGTTTTTGGTACTGTTGCTGTAGCAATCTTACTGTTTCGAGGTTTCTTAAGAGTGAGTGAAGCCCTAAACCTCAGAATATGCGATCTGAAAAAAAGTCAGTGATGGTTATGAAGTCTTTATTAGGAAATCGAAGACAGATCAAGTTCGGCGCGGTGCGTCTGCAGCTTTCAGTTTGAAATCTGGTTCCACAGAGGAACAAATTATTTCTAGACATTTAATTTGCTAGTAAGGTTTCCGATGATTTTCTGTTCCCTTCTCGTTCTACTGAATTGCCGCTAAGCGCGTCAACTATTGCCACAAGGTTTCATCATCTCTTTGTAAATGCAGGCCTTAGTCATAAGAACTATACCACACATTGCTTTAGAGGGGGTGCAGCTTCTATCGCACTTGAGCAAGGGTATGATAGCACGCATGTAATGTTAATGGGACGCTGGAGGTCCACGAAAGCATTTCAGGCTTATATCCGTCCTACAGCTGTCAGTCTGAATGTTTTCTGAGAGGGAAAATTGATCAAAGTGATTTCGTTTTGTTTGATGTGAATAATTACCCAATCTCATATATCCTTATACTTAAAGCAGTTATGTCCCGATGTGTGTGTGTGTGTGTGTATGTGTGTGCATGTGTCCCGCATATCTTAGGAATGGCCGATCAAAACTTGTATAAAATGGTACCACCATTTAGGTGGGTGCGACATTTATCGATTACCAAAAAATCAGCCCGAGTCACCTCTTACGTGCCTCGGGGCAACCGAGTTTGTCCGTGGAGCGCACTTTTGGCCGTGGGTCATTATAACTTCTGCGAGTCGTCTAGCGATGCAAAAATGCAGGGCGTCATAAAAGGAGTGCAGGACCCCAGTGAGGTGTGCAAGAAGTCATAGAAAGTGTGCAGGACCCTAATCGGAGTGTGCAGGACGTCATAGAAAGTGCGCAGGCCCTAAGTAGGAATGTGCAGGACCCCAGCGGAAGTGTGCAGGACGTCATAGAAAGTGTGGAGGACCCCAGTGGGAGTGTGCAGGGCGTCATGGAAAGTGTGCAGGACCCCAGCGGAAGTGTGCAGGACGTCGTAGAAAGTGTGCAGGACCTCAGTGGGAGTATGCACGACGTCATAGAAAGTGTGCAGGACCCCGGTGGAAGTGTGCAGGACATCATAGAAAATGTGCAGGTCCCCAGCGGGAGTGTGCAGGACGTCATTGAAAGTGTACAGGACCCCAAAAGGAAGTGTGCAGGACGTCATAGAAATTGTGCAGGACCCCAGCGGGAGTGTGCAGGACATCGTAGAAAATGTGCAGGACCCCAGAGGAAGTGTGCAGGACGTCATAGAAAGTGTGCAGGACCCCGGTGGAAGTGCGCAGGACATAATAGAAAATGTGCAGGTCCCCAGCGGGAGTGTGCAGGACGTCATAGAAATTGTGCAGGACCCCAGCTGGAGTGTGCAGGACATAACAGAAAATGTGCAGGTCCTGAGTAGGAGTGCGCAGGACGTCATTGAATGTGTGCAGGACCCCAACGCGAGTGTGCAGCACGTCACAGATAGTGTGCAGGACCCAAATGGTAGGGTGCAGGACGTCATAGAGGGTGCGCAGGTCCCCAGTGGGAGTGTGCAGGACCCCAGTGGGAGTGTGCAGGGCGTCATAGAAAATGCACAGGTCACGAGTGGGAGTGTGCAGGTCATCAAAAGTTAGCAGGACCGCAGTGGGAGTGTGCAGGACGTTACCAAGAGTGAAGAATTTGAAAAAAAGGTTTTTTAAATTTTTTAATGCTAAATCTTAACCTTTTGTGGAGAAGAAAACAGATTAGAAAACATGAATTTTGAGAAGCGTGCGACGCGTTTCGAGATTGACGCAGAACTCCTGAGACATTTTCTTGCCAGTTTTAGGAAACAAGCAGCAGGTTCACTTCCGCACCTTCTCTGCTCGCCACTCATTGCAACCGCTCAGTCATTTCGATTCCCTAACTTCCAAACCAGTTTTTATATGTTGCAAGTCTGAGCTTATCAAAATCTGCATCACAAAAACATAAACAACCACCTACTAATTTCCTTCATTGAGAACAAGGGCATGACGTTGGTGAACTAGGGAAACATCATATAAAATGAGAATGCGTTTGTCCTTATCATGATAGAGACGGTAAGGCGAGATTAATAGCTTGTGAACTCTACAAATTGGAAGAAAGGGCAGTGGGTAGCGACGTACTCTGCCAATTCGAGACTTGATGCTTCGGCGAAAGCGGCCTTTATCACGCTTTGTTATCATAAGGCATCAAATTCACCTTTAGCGCCGTCATGAAAGCTTATCCGCGCAAAGGGTGAATTTGCTGAGCGGTTGGATATCAGTCAGCGCAAAGCGTGAAAATACCGCCTGCGCTAACATGTTAATGCATATCAGTTGTTGAGCGGCTGGATACCACTCAGCGCAAAGGGTGAAATTACCGCCGTTGCTGGCATCTCAGAAATTTCTAAACAAGTGAAAACATCCCAGCGAAAACATGATAAAACGAATAATCACGTCTCAATGTGTTTACTATGAGCACCGCCGGTATAAAAACAGCCTCACCCCACCAGAGTCCTCATTCGGCATTCTGCTGCCGGCCCTGAAAGGTGACTTCGGGTCACTCTCCGGAGGCCAGCATAATTTGGGATGCTGGAAGGATACAGTGGGTATCCTCACGACGGGGGGACGAGTTACGCCGGGGTCCGCAGAGGGTGGCTCACCGCAGACCTCGGTGAAGATTACGCTCATGTTGCGGACAAGGGGGCTTCCTTGCTGTGGACCTTCAAATTCGTGAAATTTTCGGGGTAAATTCACCCATTTTTCGAGGTTAATTCACCTCATTTTCGGGGTAAATTGGACCTCTCTCGCTGCCAGTTCGCACCATTTTCACGGAAATTCACCTCATTCTCACCTTTCCCCAGCGGCAAATTCACCACCCATACAGTGAATTTAGCGCGGCAAATTAAGACTTCATGCCGACTTGTACATGAGCATCAAGTCTCTTTTGCTGCGGCATCAAGTCTCGAATTGGCAGAGTAAGGGAAGGAAGTGCAGAAGGGGTTGTGAATTTTATGCCGGTAGCAACCGACGATTTACTGCTGGCTTCTTATGTTTTGCTTTTTGATCCCACATTGTGATACCCCCACGGCCTGCTGTAAATGTACGGCACCCTGCTCTGCTCAGGAGAGTCCATACCTACGTACAGCAACTTTCGGTTAGACGGAAGTCAGTCACCACCGTTCTAACTAACTAATCCGTCTCAGGTAGTTGGCTCACGCAAAAGTTTCTGTGAGCGAAAACTTCGCTAGGTCTCGCTAGTCTTGTTTAAATCATGTATCACTATACTCACCTATAAAATAGCAATATCCAATTGTCTATCACTAGTCATTTCCAATGTGTGTCGTAATCACATGTACATATAATCATCTATGTAGTTATCTATGCAGTTACTCTCAATGTAATGTTGTAGCGGGATTTCTCAATCCGATGTACATTTATATTGTTCGCCGCAGTAATATGCTCGTATGACAGACAATAAACCTTCCCCTACCCCACGGCGTCGGATGAACTGATTTTCCGGTGTAACAATTGTCTTTATGGAAAAGTGAGCCACACCGCAGCTACGTGGCATGTATTGAGGTGTTGAAGTAATGATAACCGATCGGATGATTTCGCGTTCTGTTGCTGTAGAGCGGCCTACTCCCCAGTGAAGAGAGACAATGGAAGGGTCGTCGAAAAAAATGGAACAGCTATCGTAGCAAGCTATCTCATAAATAACTAGATTAATGCAAAACTAAAAATATAGATCCAATAAATAAAGCGAAACCAGGTGCAATGCAACACTACTGAACAGGTAAATCAGGATGATGAAAAAAGCCAAGTAGACTATTTAAAACGGAATATTCTGAAGGACAACACGCTTCCCACATTTTTATACCATTTTGGCCCTACCCGGGGACGGACCAATCTCGTTTATGTAAAAATCTCGGAAACGAAAATTATAGCAAGGACTATCTCCAACCTCGATTGGCCATGAAGCAAACAAAACCGACCTGCTTAAGAGCGTCGTCCACATGTTTCTGGATATCTGCCATCGACATTTTGTCCAGCTCCAAATTTAAAGACATTTTTTCGTGTAATTCGTCCAACGCTGCTTTCTGAAAACAGGTAAGAAGTTGAACGCAGGTATAAAGTCCTGCTGCATTAATACCCGTTCTCCCACGAACAACTCTGCTTGACTAAATTACTGGGATACGAATAAGGAAAAATCAACAAATTCTGCGCTGCCTGCCTTTTTTCTGGCGTAGGCCTGAAGATTAGACGTTACATACGGTCGGCACATATAGCACTGATATTTTTGCGTCCTTATTGTGTGAGAATCTTTAAACTTCCAAATGTTATGCTCCGATGTGTATGTGTGTGTGTGGGTGCCCCACGAACATTCGGAATTTCCCGACAAAGCTGTGGTGAGATGGCAGGAAGGGACTCTGAGTTTTAGCCGAGAAATAGCCCAACCAGCTCCGCCGCGGCTCCGGGTGGGCTGTTTCTTGATTCGCTCGGCTAATTCTCGAATTTGCTGTTAATATCCGAGAAATAACTAAAAGTAACTAAAATAACAGAGACGCGCCGGCACACCAGACACGCAACGCGGGCGTCGCCGGCTCGCTAAGCCGCCATCCGGGGCTGCCAGCGGTTAGACGGGACCTCCAGAGGCTGAGCGAGGTTCAAGTACCTCACATTTGGATAACTGATCCGACGAGGGTGTTGACATCTGAATTATGCCTCAAGAATGCGTTGAATACTTCCCTGGGGAGCATCATTTCTCGGCTATTTCGCGGACTACATTATTTAGCGGCTATTTGGCGGCAAAAAGCTATTTCCCGGCAATTAAGCGAAAAGCAGGCATTTCGCGGCTCTTTCTCGGCTAGGACTCTCAGAGGAACGGCGCTTGGCCACAGCACTTGGCCAAGCCGATTGGCCCGTGCCGCCACAAAATTATTATACCCAGCCAAGATTTTCCTTGCCTTCCGAAATCGGAAGAGTCGTTGCGGCACGGAAAAATGAGAGTGGCCACTCAAAATGGTACACATCAGGGGTGTGCGTTAATGAAAATTATTTTTTTTCGTTAAGCGTTAATCGTTAATTTTCGAGAAAAAACCGCGTTAACCCGTTAATGCGCTAACACGTTAACGTTATAACGTACAGCCCTGGTACACATACTTAGTTGGGGAAGACATGAAGGTTAGCGTGCTCGAATGAGTCCAGGCGGAGCAGGCAGGGGAGCGGCCGGTCATTGCAAAATATACACTTAGGTCCGTGGCTTGTTTCCTCAACAAAAAACATTTAAATTCGAACCGCGGCTGGCGAGGAGGTTTAAATCTCAGCGGCGACTGACTGGTAATTACCAGCCAGCAGCTAGTGGAACTTAAACCGCCTCCCAGACACGGTTTGAATTTAAATGTTTTTTTTCTCGAGAAAACAAACCACGGACCTAGCCATAACAGTGATAAGGAGATTTTGACATGTTAAGCCCGATAAACCCCACTTCGACCGGCTCACAATGAGGGAGCTTAGATATTTACCAACCACTAAAGTATCGGACTATTTCCATTTGCGCGCATCGAGGCAACCGAGTTTGTCCGCGGAGCTGACTTTTAGCCGTGGGTGATGAGAGCCTCTAGCGCTCAAAGGGCTACGGTCTAATCAGAGCGAAGGGGCCTTAAGTAGAAGCCTACGGGACGCCGTACAAAATTTGAGGGGTTTAAGGAATAAGCTTTACGTTATGCAAAGCGTGCAGGACCCCAGAAAGAGTGTGGAGGACCACTTCCGATCCTTCCCTACCTGTTCACCGCTTATCTTAACCCTTTAATTGTTTCTGTTCTCTAAACCCCTTAATTCTGTTTTAAATACTTTGTAAATCTGAGTTTGTCAAAAGTAGCTCCAAAACCACAAACATCTACACATCTTGTTCACTAGGAAAGGGAGCATAGAGTTGATTGAATAGGAAATGACCATGTACAGAAAAAGGGTGGGGTTGTTCTTCTCGTGTAAATGATGAATATGCAAGAACGACCGCCTGAAGGCCTTACAAATCGAAATTCAAAGCAGAATCAAAAAGGAGGATGTCTAGGGGGAGGGCCGCAGGTTTACAATGCTCATGTAGATGCTCAAGGCCGTCATAGAACGACCTCGGCGGCACAAGTAAACGAAACCTGGCAATCTACCGCTGGATCCTAATGTTTTGAGGATTGCGCCCGATGTTTCAGAATCCTTGTCGGAGATGCCAGCAGCTTACTCCGCTTAAAAGAGCCTATTCAAGCCCTTCAACAAGTTACGGAGCATTCAATGCTGTTAAACGAAATTCAACGCGGTTTAACCAATTTAGTCTGTCTCGAAACATTGGCGCACAAAAAAGATCTCAGCACTGCACACCTCTCAGATAGCTGATTTCACAATTGAATTAGAATTTTGCGAAAACAATTTCGGAACGAAGAGTTGACCTTTTCCCATTGAAAATATTGCTCTTTCATAAAAAAATCCCCAACCCCAATCATAGGGTCGTGATACAAATCAAGAGAAGCACAGTCAAAATCTGCTCACAAGGGTGCGCGAAGCACTATAATCTCGGCGAAAACGCAACTGCCGGCAAAAAAGAAAGTTTTGTAGCAAAGAGGAGAAAATGTGATCAAATCATATCGTATAAAGAGAAACACGAAGTAAAAATGAAAATGAAAATAAAAAAAATCGAATGAAAGAATAAATAAAAGTCACATCTTTCGTCAGCACGTCCTTTTCCAACTACAGTTGCTCTGAAAAATCTGCTTTTTCTCGCAGAGTTTTCATCCCGCTGTTTGGTTGTTTCTTTTTGAACTTTGTGTCAATACGAAAACAAAGCCCCCGAAAGACCCGTTCCAATTTTTTTCCGAATAAGGAGTACAAATTCTTCAAATTCAATACCCAGCACCAACCCAGCACCGCGCCACAGGTCTTGAACCCTGTTATGCTCCACAGACCCCAATTTGCAAAGAAAAGACTCTGATCCGCAAAGATGACATAGGGGAAAATTTTCAGAATCGTACCTCCATAGTGACAAAACGTTTTCAAACTTATATTGTTCGCAATTCGATTCAGTGGTTTGAATAAATTAGCCAGGAGATTCCAAACTCAGACAGCTGGTGAGCCCGATTCGGCCACGATAGGCTTTTGACTACGAGACACTTTCTGGTTAATTTTTGAACGCTGAGGGGGCTCCCCCACGGTCCTCAGCGAGAGAAGCTCCCTCGCTGTCGACCGCGCCGAGGATCATGTCCTTTTCGCAGACTGCAGTGGGGGTGACCCCTTGCTGCGGGGCGTGACATGGACCGTATTCTTGTTGGGGGAGACACGCCCCTATCGCATGGGTCGGACCCCGTCCCTATCGAGAGGCAGACTAAACTCCCAACCGCCTTGGGATGACGATAGGAGCACGTGCTGCTGCGTGGGAAATGGGGATGCGGTGGAAGTTTTGCCTCTCTCTGCCACGCGCTTCTATTGCAGAAAGACTTGCTGCTGCGTGGGAAACGGGGGTGAGGCAAGAATTTTGCCAGTTCGCTACGTAGTTCGTTTAAATAGACCACAAGCTCCTCGAAGCAGCACTTGCTGCTGCTTAAGAGCCTGTCAACTCGACTCAGGGTTGAACAGCGTTGTGACTGGTCACAACGAGCCGAAAAATTTTTGGAAATGTCGGGTAAAAAATGAAAATTTGGGGAGAAGTCGTACAATTTTCGGAGAAATAGGATTTTTTCAAACCACATGGTAAAGTAAAATAAGGTAGGAATAGTCAGTCAATTGCGAGGTGTACGCATTTTCAACAATATATAGTGGAGTCCACCATGAGTGTCTCATTTACTTATCAATGAGAGGCGGTCGATTCGAGATCAATGAACATGAAACTCGTTGCAGCACAACCGCTCTCGCTCAATCGGTATCGAGCGTGCTGGTATGGGATTCATGCACATTTTTGGATTTGTTGATTACAGGTCATGCCTGCATAATTAAGTTACATAGAAAAATAAATGAAAAGCACTGAATATGAAAAAAAACAGGAAACGGATACAGTAGCAATATGAATTGAAACAGGCTCAATCATCCTCAGTCATAAAGTACTGGTCCAAGCTACGTTTGGACGCGGAAAGAGTTGTAGGGAGGTTGCCCCTTTTGAGTAACTTTTCAAACTCACTTCCTGCTCTATTAACAAAGAAGCGGTGCCTCAAACTTTTCCTAGCTCTGTTGTGGACAAGTTTGAAGCTGCTGCCTCTTGTGGTAGACGCCCTGAGCTGGAGGAAATCGTTTGGCTTGAGTCCCACAAGGCCATACAAGATCTAATAAACCATCAGAAGATCGAACCTTTTCCTTCTGCAGGCCAGCGATTCAAGTTGTAGCTCCTTACTCCTAGCAAAGCTGCACGGCATTTCACTATAGCTGAGACCCCTGACCCGGATCATCACCTTGCGTGTGAACCTGTTTTGGGGTTTTTCCCACGCACCCGTGGTCGAGACCTTGTGGGGGTTGAAAATTACAGTTCCATACTCAAGGTGTGGTCTAACATACGTTTTGTAAGCATTAAGAAGCACCCTTTCACTGTTGCTGGACAGGGCTCTGAACATGCTATACATAACTTTACTAGCTCTGGACACAGCCTTAGCACAATGAGCATCAAAGGTGATATAGCTGAGTACCAGGAAACTCAAATCCATTATCTCATCGACAGCCTGGAGCTGCTGACCATCAACGGTATAAACATCACCTGAACCATTGCTTCCAATGTGCAGGACTTTAGTCTTTTTCTTTCGAAAGCAACATGCTCCAGTCTTTAGACCAACTTACGACCTTATCCAACGCGATTTGCAAGTACTCCTTGTCACTTGCCGTATGGATCGGAGAGAAAATTTTGAAATCATCAGCCAAAGCAGAGCATTTAACCGTACCAAATCTAACTAGTCGTGGCAGTTCGTAAGTAAATATATTAAATAGTATTGGAGACAGGACTCCTCCCTGAGGTACGCCACTGCAGACGAGTTTGGGATCAGAAAAAGTTGAAGTAACTCGAACAACAAACGACCTATTGCTTAAAAGGGCTCTTATCCATGCTATAATTCTAGGATGAATACCAACTTGGGCGAGCTTCAGCATGAGTTTGGAATGAGAGACCCTGTCGAAAGCCTTGGAAAAATCAACATAGATGACATCAACCTCTTTTCCCTCATCCACATGTGAGGTCCATTCATTGAGTGATTGCAACATAGCCGTCACCGTCGACTTTTTCTTTTGAAAACCATGCTGGGAATCCGAAATTATTGAGTGCTCCTCCAAATGCTTGCATATTCTCACCTTAAGGATCTTCTCGAACAACCTACTGAAAATAGAGGTAATGCTTACTGGCCTGAAGTTTTCGGGGTTGGTATGAGGGGGCTTTTTCGGAATAGGAGTTACAAAGGCTACACGCCACCTATCAGGAACCTCTGCTCGCATGAACCAGAGATTAAAAATATATGTGAGCGGTCCAACTATAATGCGGGCTACTTGTTTAATAAACTTCAAAGGCAAATGGTCCGGTGTATCGGAAAATGAAATAGGCCAGCTAGAAAGAAACTTGTGGACATCCTCTGGATAAAACCAAACAGAATCGTCCGTTGTATTGAATTCCTGGGCAAGATTCATAGGGTCACTAGGTCCATCGTCCTCGCAAAAAGCCTTTTCAAAAACAGATGAAAATATTTCCGACCTCTCTTTATCGTCTGTTATTATGGACCCCTCAAATTCAATAGGCCCTAATCGGGGTTTGTTTCTCAATCTAGCATTCAAAAGTCTATAGAAAGAATTTTTTTACCTGATTCAATGATTCTCTTTTCGACATTTCTGTTGAATTCTTTCAGTTGCTTGTCTAATCTTCAACATATAACTCTATACACCTCCCAATCATTTGCTGCATTGTTTAATCTAGCCCGATTCCATGCCTGTGATTTTTTAAACGCCAGGCGCTGCAAATGTTCCGGAAGATGGTCCGTGCCCTTGGAAACTTCTATGAGCGGTACAAAAAGATGAATGCAATGCTGCAGAATGAAAATAAACATTTCATATTTAGCATTAACCGAGTCAGCAGTGTTGAACGCCCAATACTAGTTCACACTGTTCAAATACTCAAAGATCTCGGGAAAATTAGCATTTTTGAAGTCCCTTCTGAGTAGTTTACAATCCCTCGCAGGGGTGGGAAAATTGAGTTGAAAATGAATTGTAGCACGATCACTTGTCCCTACGGGGTCACAAACTTTGATGTTGTCCACAAGATCAATATCATTAGTTAGCAGCAAATCCAGGATATTATTACCATGGGTTTCCGACGTTACAAGTTGGGAAAAATTGTAGTCAAAAACATTGATCCCCAGCCGACCGCTTCTTATTGATAAGTGAATGAGACACTCTTTGTGGACTCCACTATAAAAGCAGATTATATACAGAGAAGCTGTTTAGAAAATTGACACTTTTTTGACAAAATTGACAATTAGACACTAAATAAAGCTTTAAAAAATTTTCGTACCAAGGGATCGTAAAATTTTGGGATTTTTTCTGAATAAAAGGAAAATGGTGGGGTCGTAGCCACGACAAAAATCGCCACAACGGCCTGCTCAACCCTGAGTCGACTGGGTATCCGATTAGAAAGCCTCTAGTGGCCGAATCGGACTCCACAGTTGCCTGAGAATGTGTTAAGAAGATGGAAGTAAATTCTGTTCGATTCCAGATCCCTCTGAGGTTGCGGGGCCAAGTATCTCGATGGGAGAATTGAATGGCTCTTCCAGGCTCATTCTGTAAAAATATGCAAATACTCAATAACGTTTAACATGTATTACCTGTTTCTGGAGAATCAATGTACTCGGCATGTCACCCTCTCCGTTTTCGTAGGCGATTCGCTCCAAATCTTCTATCTGTTCACGCAGCTGCTTCAGCAACTCATTCTGTCTATAAAGCATACGACAGATAAAAGAAACATATATCATGAAATATATAATCCAAAAAATAATAATGAAATAGGGGTTCAGTGAAAATGCGACAAACCTTTGTTTCTGTATTTCTAAAACTTCGTCATCTTCATTTTCACTACGTAGCCTCTTCAACTCGTTCATATCCGCACATCCTTGGAAGGCAAACTCTTGCAAATTTTTTAACAACTCCTGAAGACATTTCATTGATCTCAGACATGATATTGGGCAAGAGATACGAAGTGAACAACCCAGCCAAACCCACTTACCTCTTTGTCATCCCCCTTAGCCTCTGCAATCTGCTTGAGCCGAAACTGAACTTGAGCAAAGTGAGAACTCAGAGAAAATAGGGAATTGTTCAGCCGTTCCTGTTCCTCTTCCAGCTGTTGGACGCGCAAGGCATCGTTTAAACTGGAAAATTTAGGTGAGAAATGGAGCGATATGTAGCAAAAGCCCGTAAACCCCTTGAAAAACCCCGACCCGTCAAACTAAAAATGGAGAAAATTAATAATATTCTTGCATCCAATGGTGAAATGGGACGAAACTCAATTGCCGGCCGCCCGATTTCCCAAGCTACTCGGACTCGTGTTGGATCCTTCGTTTAAGTTTCATAAGAACACTGAGCGGAAGCAAGCCACAGTGAAAACAAGACTCAACGTCCTACGTGCCTTCGGTGGAACGTCCTGGGGTGCAGTAAAGAAACGAGATCCTGACCACGCATAAGGCTATTGTGCAACCCGCCTTGGAGTATGCTGCGCCAGTCTGGCAGCACATCGTGTCGGACACATCTTGGTCCAAGCTGCAGCGCGTCCAAAATTGTGCTCTGCGAATCGCAACAGGCTGTTCCAAAAGCTCTCCTATAGAGCACTTACACGCCGAAGCTCGCATCCTGCCAGTTAGAGACCACTGCCAACTCCAGGCTCGACAAATGTACATTAACATCGTGAAGCAGCCGAATCATCCGTCGCGAAGAGTACTAAACCCGGTGAGAGAGATGCATCAGAAAGCCGTTCGCCGATGCTCCCTCGAAAGTAGATGTGCAGAGATGGACCGAAGCACAACAAGAACGCCTCCGTCTCTTGCGCGCGGAGCATACCCAATTCGCCAAGGATCACTTGTGCAAGGCCGCCGTAAACTCCATCCTGGGCGTCGCACCTCCCAAGGTCAGCGAGACCGAGATGGAACTCGGTAGGCGAGCCAGGTGCTTCCTTGCCTCGCTCCGCTGTGGACACTTCCCCCATGATAATGTCATATTTGCATAGGATTGATAATAGCAAACCTGACGAGTGCCCGGATTGCGGTAGTCAAGGGCATAATACTGCGCACCTGTTCAATTGCCCGATTAGACCGATTACATTAACGACAATGGATCTGTGGACGAACCGGGGGGGGGGGGGGGTAATGTGGCGCAATGCACTTGGCCACGACCAGTTCACCAAGCCACACTATATTTGAGCACTTAACCGGGGTCTCCTGCCAAAATCAGGAGAGTCATTGCGGCACGGAAATATGAGCGTGGCTGAGTGCGATACAACAATGCCCCCCCCCATCCCACAGAGCACCTTCAGGCTTTGTAATTGGTCTTAACTAGGTATAAATACAGCACCAATCACAAAAAAAAACCCGGAAATGGTTTCACGCAAACTATGCATTAACATCTGTGCATATCAACTCACAATGAAATTTGATATGTAAACAGACCATCTTCTTCTTCTGCAGCATCAAAGTGGTTTTTGTCACGACAAGGATGGCATTCTATGCCAGCCTATCAAAGGGCTAGCGCCATGAAAGTTGCTGAATTTTTATACTTTTTGCCTTAAGTTGGGTAGTCCAAATTGACTGGCTCAAAAAATTCAAAGAGTTCGAAGTGGATGCAACAAACCTTGAACAGTTGTCGTCACTTGTAGACAGCCTTGCCGATCGCCAGTCGGTATCAGAGGTGGTATCGGCATCTGCAGAACGAGTGTAACTTTCGAGGATTGTATAAACATATTAGGTATGCTTACTTCACGGACTGGGTGGCTATTTCAGGCTAGGGTTTCGCTCACCCGTCGTTTCCGTCGCTTGGGGAAAATCGGCATAAAATCCAACTTAGGCTCCAAACGTTTGAATAGTAGATTGGGAACAAGCAAATGGAACCCAAGAATCACGTTGAAAATCTGTCCCGAATCCAGTTTTGAAATTACGGTCGCGTTCCAGAAAAAAATCTAATCAGGAAAAGAGATAGTAGCTCTCGAAATACTGCTAGTAATGAAAAAGCTTTTCTATACAAGGGAATTGACAATTTCACTCACGAACAAAGGCTGATCTTCTAGCCTGGCATTTTCCTCGTATAATCCCACCTTTCAGAGTCTTGCCCAAGAGCTACCTCTAAAACCACGGTCAAGCGGGTTGTGAAATTTCTCAACGGAGGGTCGCAAATGTTTTGGCCCAAATTTGAAGGTTACGGGGGATCGCGAAAATTTCAGAGCGAATATGAAAATATCTGGAAGTGAAAAAAATAGAAATCACACTCCACTATCAAAAGATTTCAACATTTTTTTTTGCAAAAAGACGCCCAAAAACTACCCCTCGGGAGAAGGGATCGCAAAAATTTTGGATTTAAGGAAAAATTTCTATGGTGGAGGGTCGCTTCGATTTTGAGAAATCAGGCAACGCCCCGCTTCACCCTGACAGGACTTTGACGGACAAACGAAAGCCAAAGAAGGAAAAGATCACTAAAAAGTCGAATTTTAAGACAAACGATGCAGCAGCATGAAAATCTTGCAAACGCTCTGACAATTAGTGAACACCAACCCTGCAACTGTCTCCGCGATGAAGTTTGAAAAGAACGTATTCGAGTCGGGAAAGGGACAAAGGACGCAAAGCAGAGTGACAGTGAGGGAGCTGTGCTGCCTACAGCAGATCGCTCAGCTGATGCCTTCACTTCAGCGCAGGTGAGAAGGATTACAAAGCGGAAGGTACCTGCCAAGCTGTGGGACCTGACGGAATCTATCACGCAATCGCCAGGAAGGTCCCTAGATGACATAATTTTTCGCGAACGTATTCGATAAATACGTAGTTTCGTACGTGCGAATTGTCGCAGGATCAGAAGGCAGCAAATTTCATCTCGCTACCAAAGCTAAGCAAACCCCAAACATCAGCTATGTGGTGTAGGCCCAACAGCCTACTGTAGACACTCGCCAATGTTGCCGAAAAATGACCTGGGGTGGCGTGCACGTACACGGCGGGTTAGGTTGGGGTTAGGCAGGGTTTGGAGCATCGGCGCGTTTGATGATAGCAGCGCGAGGGCTAAAAGGGGGTTAGGCTAGCACTGAAAATCGTTCCCTCGCAAACCCTACGTAGCAGGGTGGGGCAGCCGAAACCCCGTTGAGACCCCAACTATTGATTATCTCCAGCACTCGCACAGCAATGATCAAACGCGCCGACGCCCCAAACCCTGCCTAACCCGCCGCATACGTGCATGCCGCCCCTGGCTGCGCATAATGGTAGACAGCAGCATCAGCACGGATTTCGAAAGCTACGCTCGACCACGAAGGCAACACTCGAAATCCTTGGTTATGCCATCGATGGGTTTACGCCAAAAGGCCACTACGAACGGTTGTTGTAGCCCCGATCTCACTAAGGCTGCAAACTGCGTTGAAAAATGCTGCACCTGTTCGGCAGCATTTTGTATCGAATTCGCTATGGTCAAAGATGCAGCGAGTTCAAAATGCTGTTCTTCGAATCGCCACAGGGTGTGCTAAAAGTACTCCATTAGAACATCTAACACCGGCATGGATCCTGAAGAGACTTTGCGTTCCCCATTGGAGGTTGGCGCAAACTGTGCACCTATATTACAGCATATGACACCGAGTTCGCGCCAACCTTCAACAGTGAACGCAAAGTCTCTTCCGGATCCATGCCGACGTTACATGCTGAAGCCCGTGTACTGCCAGTGAGCAGGGTTGAGCAGGCCGTTGCGCCAATTTTCGGCAGAGCGACGACCCTTGTCGACTAAAATTTTGCAACCCCCTCCCGACAAATAGACATTATGTTTTAAATCAGCACACCGCAAACCCCCATGTGGTTTGGAGAATATTCCTTTTTTTCTCCACAATTTTTACAAGCACCCACCAAACTTCATTATTTCAAAAAAAAATTCTATAATATTTACGACCCCCGTTGCGCCAACTCACAGCCCTGCCAATGAAGGAGCATTATCAACTCCAAGCGCAGCAGCTGGTCACAAACATTGTGAAACAGCCTGATCACCCATCACGAAGGATAATGAATCCAGCAAGAAAGCGATGTATCAGAAGGTTCTTTCCGGATGCTCCCGAGGAACTATGACGAAAACCTCTTCGCGGCTTCAAAGCATAAGAAGAAGAAGAAGAAGAAGAAGAAGAAGAAGAAGAAGAAGAAGAAGAAGAAGAAGAAGAAGAAGAAGAAGAAGAAGAAGAAGAAAGAAGAAGAAGAAGAAGAAGAAGAAGAAGAAGAAGAAGAAGAAGAAGAAGAAGAAGAAGAAGAAAGAAGAAGAAAGAAGAAGAAGAAGAAGAAGAAGAAGAAGAAAGAAGAAGAAGAAGAAGAAGAAGAAGAAGAAGAAGAAGAAGAAGAAGAAGAAGAAGAAGAAGAAGAAAGAAGAAGAAGAAGTTAGAAGAAGAAGAAGAAGAAGAAGAAGAAGAAGAAGAAGAAGAAAGAAGAAGAAGAAGAAGAAGAAGAAGAAAGAAGAAGAAGAAGAAGAAGAAGAAGAAGAAGAAGAAGAAGAAGAAGAAGAAGAAGAAGAAGAACAAGAAAGGGAAAAAGAAGAAGAAGAAGAAGAAGAAGATCGGACTGAGCTTTCGACTGCGTAAGCCCAAAAAAATTATTTGATAGCATATTGAAAGCTTCTATCCCAACTTGGGAGAAGCACCGGATAGCTGCTTTCATTGAAATGCGTCGACCGAAAGTTATGCTCCAAAATCATGTTTCGAACAATGTACCCGTCGCCGCCAAAGTCCCGAAAATAGTGTTGTCACCTATCTTCCTCAATTCAAGTCTAGAACATAAGCCGGCGACCCCCTCCCCCGCTAAAAATCAGAATTGCCACCTACGCTGACACTATGAAAATCACAAGCTGAAATCTCGACAAACAAGTCGAAGCGAAAAAGATGAATCAGTACCTGAAAGTGTTGAAAAGCTACGTCGACAACCATATGTTCGATATCTCCGCCACCAGGTATTTTGTATCAGTTTTCACAACGGATTCCAGGTTGAGCAGCGCTCATCCTGATATCATGTGGAATGATGATCGCTTGCCTGCTGCTAATTTTCCCCAAACTGCTCCGGTCTGGCAGTACATCGCGTCCGCCACCTACGAGTTCAAGTAGCACCGCACTGAAAAATCTTCTGTGCGAATCGCCCCGTGCTGTGCTAGGAAGTCTCCAAAAACACACTTGCATGCCGAAGCCTAAGTAGTACCAGTCAAGGAACACTGTGAACTCCAGGCCCAGCACGTCTATTAGCAATCCAACCATCATTCAAGGAGCGTACTGAGTTCTGCCAGAGAGTCATAAAGAAGCCGCCCCGTACAAACTCGAAGATGGAACGACTCAGAGCAAGAACGCCTCCGTCTCTTGCGAGAGAAGCACACCGACCCCGATAGGGATGATCTCAAAAAAGCAGCAATGAACTTAGCTCTGAGAGCGGCGCCCCTCCAGCATGCAAGATCGAGTCTCAACTAGGTAAGCGAGCAAGATATGTATACCCTAGCCTCACTGTAGTCACACACTAAAGCTAATATCTTACGTAAAAATTGACAGGGGCGAGCCCGAAGGGAGCGGTAGTCATGACCATAACACCGCGCATCTATTCCTCTGTCCGAAGAAATTCACAACACTGACAAAGAAGCTATGAATAAACCCGACACTGGTCGCACGGTTCTTGAACATATGACGTCACCCACATTGTGGCTGCAAGAACTAGCGAAGAGCAACCTCTTCACAGAACGACCGCTTCGTGATGTGCCAAGGCCCTTACGACCCCTATGGGTGTGTATGAGACCCCAATCACAACCCCGTATCAGAAGTCAATGCATCGATCTTGCACAGAAGATGCAACCCTATAAAATATTATCTTTCTTCCATGACCAGGAAACTGCTAGTACAGCTTGAGGCCCGAAATAAGCGCTGGGTCTGACCATGACTGGAAATCTTGCACTTTTCGCACACCGTTAGTGTACTGACTACGCAGATTGTTTAGTCAGTTCGGTGTATTTTTTCCTCAACTTAAGTACACAAATACGAGAATGCGAAAAGACTCACAAGGGAAGAATCATTACACTCCGTGGCCATTCCAAATAATGTATGCGTTTCCAGAATCAATTTTCGATAGAGAATTCAAATTTTCATATTGCAACTGCGAAACGTTTCTTTGAACGAAGCTATATGAGTTTTTAGCGCTTCACTCGTACACGCACCATAATGTGTAATCCAAGAGTCTTCGCCGCCTCCTGAGATACAGCGATGTGATTTCTACACCAGAAAACATCTCATAAGGGCTCTGCAGAGTTGCACCGCGGCGAGTCTCGCTGCGGCAGCGCAACGATGGAGAATGGGGGGCGCCACGCAGCGGGCGAAGGCGGCGGCGTGTCGTGCGGCAGCAGCGACGTGGTTACCTCGCAGAGTGTTTCCGCCGCCGCGACAACAGCGACTGCCGGAGCGACGCCGTCACCGAGCGGCGGCGGGGAATGGTCTCGACCATTTCCATCGCTGGCGACGAGCGGCGCCGACGATCGATTCGAGCTTCTTTTTTTGCTCCTTTCATGAATTCAACCCTCTGAAGACCTTTTTTTCTATTTTAGCTTTTTTATTACAATGTCGTCTAGTACCATTGTTTTCAAAGCGATCGCCACAAACCGTTCACTGATTTTATTATCTCGAAAACTATTCATTAAGGCATCACTCTACTGGTTGCAAACTTTATTTTTCTTTTTTTATCACAATATTTTGTAGAAGTTGCTGGTAGACATTTACTTAAGTTTCGAATAATATGAAACCAACAAAAACTGTGTATAGCGAGATGCATCGTCTAATGAATGAGATCGTACGCAATGGTAGAATGCGATGCTGACGACAACGTCGCTGCAACTCTGCGAGGTCTTTGTGCTCATAGCCGCGTCGGGTTTCGACCACGCCCCAAAGCTCTCGCTCGGCGGCGTGCCGCTGGTCGCTGCAACTCTGCAAAGCCCTATAGTCATATGGTGTAGAATCATCATCCCTGGTGAAGTAATCACATCGAAGCATCTCAAGAGACGACGAAGGCACCTGGATTACCATTAGGATTCGTCTACGAGTGGAGCGCTAAAAACGCATATAACTCCGTTCAGAGAAACGTTGCGCAGCCGCAATGTAAAAATTCGAATTCTACGTTGAAAATTGATATTCGAAGCGTATATGTCATTTGGAACGGCCACGGCATGTAATGATCCTTCCCTTGTCAGAGACTGAGCGCCGCAGGCATTAAGGCGCCATTTATACTTGCGCCGCTCGGCGGCGCGGCGAAGTGCAATTTTGTAATAGTAATTAAGCGACGCGGCACAATCGATACCCTAGAAATGCACTTCGCCGCACCGCTCGGCGGCGGAAGTATAAACGACGCTTAATATCCTGGGACGCGAGCGAAGAATTCCATAGCCAACTCAGACTGCTGCAATAGAGGTCCGTATTTCGGAGCACCAACCCATGGTAAATATTTGGACAACAAAGAAACCGAAAAAGAGAAGAAATAGAAAATGCTCTAAAAAAACGAGCAAAGAAAGAAAAACAAGAAATTAGCGTACCATCCTCAGCCGTCGACTCAACATTCATAGAATCAAGCGTCCCAACTAAACAGTCCTCTTGCACCGGCTCTGTGATCATGATGCCCCTGAAAGATGTGAAAAAGTGGACTCTTCAATAAATTCCAACGATACGAGATAACGCGTTCCAAGAATCAAAAATGCACCACCGCATGAATCTTTTTTTTGGAGTATGACGTTGAATCTTTATTCTAATTTTCCAGTTCCGGAAATTTCTAACTGGGTGAATACAAAAAAGACCCGTTCTCATAATACCTATCTGGCTGAAAATTGCGATTATTGCCTTCAATTTGTTTTGAACATGTTTTGTGATGATACTTGGATGTCGTGACAAAAACTTTATCGAAAATTCGGAGAATCAGTTATCGATTTTCCGGATAAAGTGATTATTCAGAAAACAGTAATCGAAATTTCGACCTCGAAAATACGGCCGAATTGGAGTGCGGTTCTCGAAGTTCAATTCTCGATGCACCGTACTTCAATTCGGGCGTAAAATAAAACGCGTTGTGTGTGAATGCACTAAAAAGCGCATTTCAGGTCTGTATCGTCCCATTTGCTATTACGATGTGCCAAACTGACTGCGCAGTGTGCAATAGGAGCATATTTGGTGAAATTCACCGAAAATACGTCCGGTAAAAGGAAAACACGCCGTACGATGGAGATGCACGTTTTTGACTTGCTTAAAAATTACCTCATAATCTTGCTTAACGGAGTGGAATTCTTAACGCTTCACAAGTAGAATTGCACGTAATAAATACATAGAATGACGTCCCGTCATCTTTAAAAGGCAAAAGCAATGACTAACTACGCAACCATTGCGGCAACAACGATCCAATCCTGCAGACACAATCCTGGTGTCATCTAAATAGTGAAATGTCTACGACGCCGAAAAAAGCGTATTATGCGTATGTGAAGTTTGGTGCAATCACACACAAAACTTTTAGCTTACGGCTTGATTGGATTACGTTGCTCAACCGATTTTTCTCTGGGTTTCGATTATTATACTCAGAGAACGGACAGCTGAAATTCCCAAATAAACCCAGTATTCGAAAAGAAAAATAATTTAAAATCCGAATTATTCTTTTTGTCGGAAGGTTCGATTCGGTCGCAAGTCTGCTTCATGAGATATTGAGTTTTATAGCCATGAAAACAAAAAATATCCAGATGCTAGCGGTAATTTCGTCGTTCTCTCCAGTTAAATAAATACAACACTCAATGAAACCATAAGTAGATATCATTCCAATAATAATATGAATTCCATACAAATATATGGGAGACAGGAGGCAAATTCGAGCACTCATGGATATCGGTCAACGTCAGTAATGACGGAAATTCGCGTCATCGTGGCCGGCACGACGACGACGAATCGATGCGCCTACGCTGGCTGAGTCGTGCACTTTTCGCCCTTCAGAATGCCGCTAGCCGGTCCACCGTTGAGCGTCGTTGTCCGGCTCTGGGAGAAGCTCTAGGATTCCCAAAGAGTTTCAGTGGATATAGTAAGCTGCTAAAATGTCCGACAAGTAGCTGAACATGTTGGCCTGCTCAGGCAATCGCCGCATTCAGTGCGTGTCGAATCTGCATTCAAACCGAAGACAAGGCGATTTCGAGTGCAGTCAGGAAACATTCTGCCAGGGTAGCACGTGCTCCTATTGTGTTTCAGTTTACAGCACGTGCCCCAACAAATAAAACGTTCAATGCGTGCATGACACACATTCAACTTGATGACAACGATTTTTCACAAAAGGAAAGCATACAACGCACTCTTGAGGCGGGACTCAGATATCGGTGACGTCGATGATTTAATTACCCAAGCTAGCTGTACTTGGGGCTCCCAGCCGCTGGACACCTGGTCCAGCCCTTGGTGGCTCAAGATGGGGCACGACGAGCTGGCAGGGTCGCGTGTCGGTGTGCTGCTGTGATAGCACTGGACTATCTTGCAACAAGTGCTCCTGCTATTGAAATTTGCAGCACGTGCTTCCGCGATAAAATTTTGCAGCACGTGCTGCTGTTTGGAGCACGTGCCCCTGGCATATAGCCTTTCGATGGGTGCGGTCACTCGAGTTGAAAACATATCGGACACGCATGGAATGCGGCGATTTTCTGAGTGCTTTGAGCCCCGCCTCTCCTCAAAGCCCTTGCCTACGCAACTAACTTTCCCAACAAACTTTGAAACAACCTCGACCAATTATTCGAATCATTCGTGATTTAGATTGTTCGCTTTTTTCGAGCATTTGATTCGTTTAGGAATTCGAATTATTAGAATTCAGGAATATCTGAATTTTCTGAATATCGTTTGTTCAGAAACTCAAAATGTTAGGTTTTCCGAATACTTGGTCAATTTAAAATGACAATATTCGAATAAGCGATCACCGAAGAATTTTTCATCGTTTTCAAGTATTACTCGAAGATTGATTTTTTTCTTGAAAAATTGAATAAAATTGCATAAATAATGATTGCCCTGGATGGATTGAAGGGAATAGAACAGAGAACAGTTTTCGAATGTATTCAGTGATTTTTCGCCTACGCCCAGGTGGCCGTTTCCAGACAGGATTTGGAAGCATTTTTAAAGCGTGTTGTACGAGACGATCCGGCGTTCTTCTTAGTATGTGCCCGAGCAGTCGAAGTCGACTTTCCATTGCTGCTTGAGATGGCGTTAGGAGATGCTGGCACCTCCCTCGTGTCAAGCGTTGATGTACTGCGTCGATTTCCTTGTAAAGGTCTTCGTTATGGCATACACGCGGCCAGAAATATCAACAAACGCCTAAAAGCTTCCTCTCCGTGCAATCCAACCTTTCCATCTGCGTTTTCGGTGCTGCCCACGTCTCCGATCCGTACATCATGATAGGGCGAATAGCGGATAGGTAGACGCGCAACTTGACTTCCTTCGCGACAGTGTGACAGACCACTTGGTTAGAGAATTGAATGCAGACGTAGCTTTCGCACATCGTTGTCGAATATCCGCTGCATAACTACCATCGTTCTTCAGCAAACAGCCCAAATAACAGAAATCGTCCACCAGTTCGATACGTTGTCCGTCCACAAACTCAGTTGAAGACTCTGAGACCCATCTTGCATTTGTGTCGACGAAGAAGATTTAGTCCAGGCTGCGGCATACTTTGAAACGAGGTTCACAATCCTTTGCAGTTGTGCGTTGTTTTCAGGGAATAACGCAATGTGGTCGACGTACTCCAGGTCGACAAGGGAGCGCCCTGATGGTGTTAGGATCACATCCGCAGGAAACTGTTCTGCAACTCTACACATGATGTCATCAACGGCGAAGTTGAAAAAAAGGTCCTGCAACGGCTCCTGCCTTACTCCTGTTTTTTCACCTCCAGCGTAAATCCGACAGGTGTACGAACTGCTGCTGTTGTTCCTTTGTTCATGTCCTCGATTAACCGAACATACTTTTTCCGGGACTCCATCTGCTCGCAGAGCATTGAGCAATCGATCGATGAGAGAGTCAGACGCGGCCCAAAGTCAAAAAAAGCAAGCTGTAATGGCTTCGAAAACCGCTGCCACGATTCAATTACTCTTCTCACGACGAACACTTGGTCGATGGTCGATCTTCCAGGTCGAAACCGGCTTGCTCATCTCTGATCGTTCCTTCACGATGTTTGATAAGTCGCTCGAGAATGATACGTTCTAAAACCTTGTACATGACACGAAGTAGAGATTCCTCTGTAGTTCTTAGGATCCGTGACGGATAGCTTCTTGTGAAGAGGTACGATGATCGCATGTCTCCACGAATCGGGTATCCTTTCGCTCATCCATATGGCACGGATGGTGTTGGTCATTTCACGAATCCCAGACGGAGGAAGAGCTTTCAGCATTTCAGCAGTGATGTTGTCATCTCCACCTGCCTTTCCATTCTTCATTTTCCGGACACAATCCAAAACTTCAGACTCAGTCGGCGGTTCCTCACTGACATCGTAATGTGCTCTCTGAACATGCGGGAGCTCAGGTACTGATGGCGCTGGACGATTCAGTAGTGAACTGAAGTAATCCTTCCATATTGGCAGCGTCGCATCACCAACTGCAACTCCATTGGTAGTGTTGAGGACAGCAGAACATCTCTTCATCTTGCCGCTATACTGTCGTAACAACGTGTACGCTTTCCTCGGATTCTTCTCCTCCCAAGCCTTCTCGAACTCCTTAGCTCTACGAAGCTGCCGACGCAACTTCCTCCTCAGACGCTTCTCCTCCACGAAGTTTCCTGCACAAAAAGAATCCGCGTCGCAAAGTTTCTTCTTAGTCCGTACTCCGATGTGAATAGAAACGCGTTGTCGGAAATTCCTTCTGCACTCTTCATCTCTGAGACTTACATCGTATCCAAATCTCTGGAGAGGCTGGGCCCTCGCTTCCTCTTATGAATCCTCGCAGTGAAGTTCAACAGAACAGGACGGTGATCCGAATCGAATGCGACATCCCACACAGCTCTAGATCTTCGAATGTCCGATACTGGAATATTCCTCGTCAGGACATAGTCAAGCTGTAGTTTCAAAGTTGTCATCTTCCGCTTCCGCTGCTCTTCTGGAGATAGCCGGGTTGGTCCCTGCCACGTAAGCTGATGGCGGCGATGATTCCTCTTGAATGTCGATGCAATAATCAGACCACTGCGTTCACAAAAGTCGACAAGGCGGTAGCCATTGTCCGATGTTTGCTCCACTGGGTAGAACCATTTACCGAGTACTTCGGATTCCTGATCAAGTCCCATCTTCGCATTTGCGTCAATCCCCACGACAACAGCATGTTGACAAGGTATCCTGGCCAGCAACGTATTGAGTTCCTCATAAAACGCATCCTTCGAATTGTCTTCGGCGGTTTCAGTGGGCGCATGAGCACTCACTATCCACAGATTGAATCCTCTGTGATCCCGCAGTCGTAGGAATGCATTCGGGCACGACGTTGAGGCAGACTCCTTGACCATACGATTGAAATCCTTCCTTACAGCTATTGCACAGCCTCCCACTCTCCTATCGTCAGCGTTACTGCAGTACATGGTGTACTCTCCGACGCTGATGACGGGTCTCTCGCGAGGCGGGTTTCCTGCAAAGCAGCAAACGGTGCATGGAAATAGCTCAGAAGTCTGGATAGCGCAGTTTTTGGATATCACTCGACAGCGATCGACAGTTCAAAATTGTGGCTTGGCCAAAGACTCCATGACTCCCTAGGTACGGATCCTAAGGTGTTATGGACCAGAGGCCTTAGTGTGCCGGACGGCGACACCTTTATGCAATGTGCGGGATACTTTCAGTGATTAAAAAAAGAATTCAGCCGCAACTGCGCAAATGTCGTCCAACGACGAATAATTATCGTATCATCAATTTCTATAAAGTAGGAAGCCGCGCTCAGCAATCGGGCGCGAAATCATTCGATCAATAGCCATACTCTTTTCACGGGTGGTGGCCATTGTGTATCAAAACCCCTGAGGAGGCGGGAGAAACGGGGGAGGAGCGAGGTTCCTGATTGGACCAACACGGGGCTAGCCCTCGTTGCGTCCAATCAGGAACCTGGCTCCTCCCCCGTTTCTCCCGACTCCTCAGTGGTGCTGATACACGATGGCCACCACCCTTTTTTCACTTTTCCGCGCGCAATTTTTTTCCGCCAAGCAACGTCGCCCCCCCCCCTATATCCGGTGATTGACGATACATACAGTCGACGCAGAATTTTCGGTCGGATCGATACAGAGGGTGGGAGATATAATCAGATACAGCTTTTCCCGGGAAGGAAACCGTGCGGAGCTGAGCTAGCTTCAGCTTCATCAGTGTTTTTTGAATAACTTTAGTGTTTCCAAAAAGTTCGAATTGAAAGAATCGAGAGACGCCTGTGACTCTCTGAATAGCCTAGTACTTGCGCCTAATTCTTTGCGTACTGCTTCTTTTGTCACGGTGTCGACTCATTAGGTGCAAACTGTTACACCGTACATGTGTGCATAAGTATTCTCTGTTTCGAGGTGAAATGTATTTTCGTTCACTGCGTGTGTCTGCGCGCGTATGCCGCGTCTTCTTCCCCCACTATTTCTCGCTATCTCTGCCCTCGCTCCGCACAAGCACACGAAGGAACAGACTATTTTTGTCGACATTTCATTCGAAAATCGAATACCTGAAAAAGTGTGGTATCCGACTACGGTCCGTGTGTCGAATATTCGAAAAAAAGCGATATCAGACTACAGCTGAAAATTGTCGAGAAAATCTCCTGAATGCTTTTCATAGACGAATGAAAAAGTCGACTTTTTATTGGAAAAGTCGAATATTTGAAAAACTGAGATGCGGTCACATTTCATAAGCGGATAAAAAAGTCGACTTTTTATTCGGAAAAGTGGGATATCCGACTACAGTCAAAAAGTCGAATATTCGAAAAGGCGTGATATACTACTACTGTCGAAAAGTCGAATATTCGAAAAAGTATGATATCCGACTACAGTTGGAAATTGTCAAGAGAATCACCGAAGTGGTTTTCATAGACGGATGGAGAAGTCAACTTCTTTTTTGAAAAGTCGAATATTCGAATACGTGGGGTATCCGACTACAGTCTAAAAGTCAAATATTATTTGAAGCGTGATATCCTACTACTGTCGAAAAAGTCGAATATTGGAAAAAGTGTAATACTCGGAAAATTCTGATTAAGTTAAAGCTTAGCTTGCTCGGATTAGTCCGGGCGGAGCAGGCAGCGGAGTGGTCGGTCATGTCAAAATATAACAGTGATAAGGAGATTTTGACGTGATAGATCCGATAAGCCTTACCTCGACCAGCTCAAAATGAGGGATATAGTAGTTACGTGGGAAATACATACCAGATCCAAGAATGGTAGTCAATGAGGTGGTTGCGAGCGCTGAATGTCGTAGTTATAGGTCACTGGGAAACGCATACGACAATGATGGTCATGTAGGACTTACCCCGACCAGTCACATTGAAGGATGAGAATTGCCGAGGCAATTCTCAAGGGAAGGGAGAGAGGAAGGATAGACCCGGTATCAAGTGATCAATCTCATCATACCGCAGAGCTCCTCCTTTGCGTTTATCTCAGGACGTGGGCGCTGAATTTCTCTCGCTTCCATAATATTTCTTTCCGTTTAGCGTTTACAAATCCGGACTCCTATCCAAACAGCGGTTTCTCGAAATTCCTTAACAGTGAAGCATAGCTGTGAAAACGCGCCTTTGTTCGATGTGTCGGTACTTCACCGACACTTGATACACCCATTGGAAAGAAAGGTTATAGGGGGCTGCAGATTTGAAGTCGCGGCGTTGCTCGCAGTGACGAGCAACGCTAAGTGATGCAATACCGATTAACATCGGCATGGATCGGGAAGAGACTTCGCGTGCATTGTTGAAGGTTGGCGCCAGCTCGGTGCACCTATGTTATAGCACATGGCACCGAGTTTGCGCCAACTTTCAACAGTGAACGCGAAGTCTCTTCGCGATCCATGCCGACGTTACCTTCGGCGACGGGGGCGACCAACGCAGCGCGAAGGGCGACGAAGGGGGCACCGCAGTGTTTTGACGCTGCGACGACCCTGTGTCAGTGCCAACGAACGGCAACGGACGCGGCGGCGATCATGTTCGTAATCATTTTTGTCGCCGCGTCAAGCCAGAGGCCCTCGTTATACACCGGTGGGACGCTGCGGAAATAGCAAGACAACTATCACTTACATATGTGCGCATTAACTGTGCCGAGGCATCCCAAAAGGAGCAGTTGTCAGAGAAAAACTCGCCGGAAGCCCGCACCGAGCAGTTATACAAGCCGCGGCACTATATACTGTATCGTTTCGGGACCTACTCTATTGGAAGTTTGCCAAATTCCATCAGCTGATCATTTTTTAGACTCAAACTCGTTAAAAATTTTCGAAACGACATAAGGAGCACTGCTATGACAAGAGGAATGAATTATTAATTACTTTCAGCAATGAACAAGCGATAGAAGCGTAAAATATCGATAAAGGGCGATTGAAACGGCCGGAAATTTTTAATCTGCAATATTGCGTCAAGCACGTCAAAGACGCAGTATGGCAGAGGAGTCCCTGATTCACGCAGCAAGGGGCTGCAGTGTCACCGCGGGACGTTTTCATTCAGCAGGTGTATAACTAGGGCCTGACGCTCGGCGACCAGTCACCGGTCGGTGTAACTCTGCAGACTCCTGGAAGCGAGGGAAAGTGAGCGCCTACCCCTGAGATAAACGCAAAGGAGGAGCTCTGCGATTTGATGAAATTGATCACTTGATAACAGGTCTATCCCTCCTCTCTCCCTTCCCTTGAGAATTGCCTTAGTGATTCTCATCCTTGAATGTGACCGGTCGGGGTAAGTCCTGCATGACTATCTTTGTCGCAAGTGTTTCCCAGTGAAATATAACTACGACATTCAGCGCTCACAACCACCTCGTTGACTACCATTCTTAGAACTGGTATGCATTTTACATGTAACTGTATCATATCTTTGTACTATGTGAGCATGTTATTGCAATGTTGAAGGTCTGAAAAAGCCATTATTGGCGAAAGCTAGCCAAAATAAAAGGTGGGAGAAGAGAAGTCTCAAACTACCATAATTAGAAAGACATATCAAATGAGGCTCAGAGATAGCTCTATATTACCACAACTTTATATTACATGTAACTTTTGAAATGATAATTGTCTTGCACGGTGCGAGTTGACTCACATGTGACATAAAGCACTCGCGTGTAACTTGAATGTGCTATTCTAACTTATCTATGCGGCAGACTTTCTCCAAGGGAAGTATACGACGCACTCGTGAGGCAGGTCTCAGATAAGTGCACCGTCATCGATTGAATCACCCAAGTTTCAAGTTCTTGGTTCCGCCTAGCCACCGCTCGGTGAGACTGCCGCGTAGCGTGTCAGTAAGCCAGCCGCGTCACGTGTCGGTGTGCCGGTCGTGTATTAGGCTTCACGTATGAACATTGCAAGTTACGCGCAATGTTGTGTAAGTGACGTGTAATATTGAAGCAAGTTACGCGTGACTCTAATGAAAATCACGCCAAGTTACACGCATTATAGTTTCAAATTACATACAAATCCAGAGTGAGTCGCGTGAAGCCATCACGCAGCTTACGCTAAAGTCTCGAGTGACGTGTTCAGAAATTCCTGAGTATCTGACTACAGTCGAAAAGTCGATTATTCGAAAAATCGAGATATCCGACTACATTCAAAAAGTCGAATATTCAAAAAAGTGTGATATTTGACTATAGTTGAAAAGTTGAATATTCGAAATACATTTCATCCGGGGCAGGTACATATGCTATGTACCTACAACCTACAACAAGACTGAATGGATTTTTGGTTGACGTCCGGATTTGTGATCAATGGGAAATGCGGTGAGGAAACGGACCTAACCCTGTTGTTATAGCGCTATTTTTGCGAAAACGGATTCCCGCGAACGTCCGGGAAACTCAAAATATGGCCGGCAATCGGTAGACGGCGAATGCCGCTCACCTTCTCCATATTCTTTGCAGCCACGAAGAGGGTTCATCATTGGTTTGAAATTTGGGTGACCACTGTTGTAGTCAAGTGGTCAGGTCCATTGTAATCAAGGTGGTAGGTCTCTTCGGGAAGTTGATCAAGTGCACGGTATCAGGCCCGAGGCAAAGCGGTCCGGCCATGCATCGGATTTGCTGCTGTCGAACTTGCTAACATAAGATATTAGCATACAGTGCGTATCATAATTATAGCAACACACTCAAAGCTCTGATAGCAATGCCCACGCAAACTGTCATCAACCGGCACTGTCACCATTCAACTCAGCGTACCCAAATACCTGTATTCACAAAATTTCAACAGAAACTACCAAGTAATTGGTTCTATTTTGTATATAACTTTCAAAGTCTTTATATCATAATTATAACAACACTTCCAGTATTCAATCGCTATTCTTCTTCTTATGCGGAAAAACTAATTTGTAACGACTTTCCATAAGTCTATCGGTCCGAATTTTTCACAAAAGCTCTTGAAAAACTCACTTTGGCATGGAGATCAGCAGTCGGCTAAGAACTTCCACGTCCAAAGTTTTCCAGGCAACGATTACTGCTCTCCTGAGGTGTTCCAGTGAGTCGTACGTCTTACCTACACAATAGATATGGCGGAGCAGGATTCCTCGGACGTTTTCCATTAAGTTAACTTCAGGTGAGCACGCCGATCAAGCCATAACGGAGAGCCTATGCTGCTCAAACCAAGTCCTAGTAGAGCGACTCGTATGAATTATGGCGTCTTACTAGATGGTGAGCTCATTTTGTTGGAAACGAGCGAAAAACGGGAGCAGTGCTGTTCACAGCACTTTCTGGTACTCCGCGGAATTCCTCCTAGATGAATCGAAGGCTATCTGGAGCACACCGTCAGCATCGGCCACACTATACCGTAAGACTGCCTCCACCAAAAATCCGCTTGGCGAATTAGAGCTGCTCCTTGCGGAGATCTCGTTATTAGTGTGCGTACCCGTCATGTTCATCCAAATTGAACTTTTCTTGTCGGAGAAGACCCACTGAACACAATGTCTACCCAGAGGGAGCCTAAGAACAAGTTCTGCTGATCTTAGACCAGTCAGTCGCCATGTTCTTCTCAGCGCACTGAAGCCGTGCGGCATTAGACAGTGCTGTGAGGCGCGGTACTGGACGCATACGAGAATGCTGTATGATTTGGTTGCGGTTGATCGCCCTCTATACGTTCATTCTGGATACCGATGTAGAAAGTTCGGCTCGGACCTGATTGACCGATATGGTCGAGTTGGACACGAGCCGTCCTACTCGGTGTTCCTCATGAGCAGACAGCTTTCTTGCCTTCCAGTGCCTTTCTATGATCCATGTGACTCAGAATCATGCAGGAGTCGGTAGATAGCTGTGAGGTGCCGATAGTGTTGCTCCGCTATCATCCTGATATTCAGACTCCCTTGTCCAGAGAAAGAATCTGAGCAATTTCGACCTCCGAGAAGACGGATCCATTCAGCATAATAGGAATACGTTGATATTACAGATTGCGGACTCGTCCTGACATACGGTAGTTTATTAGTGGTATCACTCATTTTTCCGGAACAGCTGCGATAGGTCGGTGAGTGTGTTTTCACCGATATGACTACATCTGTGGAAACAATGAAAACAGGTGAAAATGTGAGTGTGGAAACAAAAACTCACCGACCAATCTCTGCTATTTCGAAAAAAAGAGTGAGTGATAACACATTCAGACTACAGTATGATACAGTATGTTAGGAAAAGTCCGCAACCTCACCAGGTCCTTTTCTTCCATTGCGGTAGACTATACCTCCATCCATATCGTATTCGAAAGGGAAAATGTTTTCCTAACGCTGGCAGAACTGAACACAACGACAGGGAACACAATGCTGGCAGAACTGAACCTCCCCTCTCGTTGCCCATCAGGGTTGCCCGTGACAGAGATCGTACAAAATTCTCTCCCCCCCCCCCCTTCTTCGGGTTCTTTCGGATTCAGTTGAATGTTTTCCAAGTATAGGGTGTGGTTTTCTCCCAATTGGGTTGGATCGGATAGGTATCATATAAAATTCGTCTTCGCACCATTTTTAGGCCTTGGAAACGACGAAACCGTCGAAACGTCGGCCAAGTGAATTAATATTCCACCCTACCAACCTGTGAGGCACAGAAGCAGAAACAAAACTGAGGAAAGTGTTTTGAGAAATGAGCAAAGGAGCATTTTCAATAGAAAAAGTTGCCATAATTATGATACAAAGACTTTAAAAGTTATATACAAAATAGATCTTATTTTTAAAGGTTTTCTGTAAAATTTTGTGAAGTAATGTTTTTGGGTACGCGGAGTAGACTGACGAAAGTCCGGTTGATGAAAGTTTGCGTGGACATTGATATCAGAGCCTTGAGTGTTTTGCTATAATTATGATACGCACTGTAGTTGAGTGACCACAGCGCAACTATGCGAGGGTGCATCTGGCCCTTCTTTCGAGTTGAGATTCGGACGTGTAGATTTGGGGCGGTACTACACCCACTATACGGTTGATAGCCGCCTCTTTTAGATGACACCGTACCAAGTGGGTGCGCTCCTCCCGCTACAGGTGGAGTCGTTCTTGCTGTGAGTAGTACCATCTTTGTAAATTAACCTTGTTAGGAGCATCGACGTATGGCTTTCTGATTGCTCTCTCTTTCTCTCTCTCTCTCTCTCTCTCTCTCTCTCTCTCTCTCTCTAAGCACGGTACAAGACGGATGTTTGGGGTGGTTGATAATATTGTAATATAGCTGCTTCGTCTAGAGCTGACACTGCTCTTTTATGGTAGTAAAAGGGCAAGTGCTCGACTAGGGAACTCCTTGCTCATCCTGTGGCAATACGAAGAGCGGCAGTCTGTACACGTTGCATGTTCAGGAGGATTCTGATACAACATGCTGCCAGACCGGTGCAGCGTACTCCGGAGCCGGCTGAAGTATGCCGCACACCCCTGGTCGGCATTGATAGCGTTCATTCCCTGCTGTGTGTTTGACTCCTTTTGTTTTTGATTTGTGCTTTCAGCCTTGCTTTGGTTTGCGTCTTGAAATACCATTATGTTCTTGGCGCATTCATTCAAGCTGAATAAATAAAGAAGTGAGTACTCTGAGAGTTTTGTCCGAGAAATAGCCAAAAATAGCCACTAAATGCGAATAAAAAAAACGATAGCAGGGGAGAGAATACCCGCGTTCGTTCACGGATAGAATCCCCTTGGTTTCTGTTAGGAGCCGAGAAGATACTAGCATAGGGCTACCAGGGAACGATCGCGAGATTCTGCCAGTCTCTAACCGAGAGCGTACCGCGTTTGATCAGCGATGCTCCCGCCATGTTTCATCGTTGAACCGCAAGGAACCGAGCCCGTAACGATCGCGGGACGATCGCCAGATTCTGCCAGCCTCCACCCCTGATCGTACCGCGTTTTATCATCAATGCCCTCTCGTTGTTTAAGCCGAACGGGTGTCTCCTATCATATCAACACGGAGTTGTAACATACTGGCCTGTGCCGCATTTCGTGCTGTTTTACGAATCTTCACAGCATGAGAGCGCGGGAAGGGTGGAAACGACCACGGTACCATCGCGGATCACGAGTGCACCACAGGACTAGCGCGGTAAACATGGTAACGATCGCGGTACCATCACGGTACGACCACGAGATTGTCAACGGATGGGTCGATCGGCAAAACTGTCGCAGAGCGGACGCGGGACGAGGGGGAGACGATCATGGTACCATCGCGGATAGCGGGAGTCTCACGGAACTAGCGCGAAAGATTCTCTCACAGGAGCAAGGAAAGAAGACCAACAGCATATTCAGCTCACTATGCTAAATTAAAATGATGTCCTCAAGTTTCAAAAGGCGAGACGTCTCTGCCCAATCCCTCAGGATCGACATTGTTTTCATGGTCGGAGTTGGTAATCTGATCGTGTCTCACACTTTTATATGTAAATCTAACATCTTGTAATCATCTTTGTATGCTCAGAGGAGGACCCACCAGTGTCGGAGAGCTGCTTGCTGAGAAAAATGAAGATAAGCACTTGGCGATGGAAGATGTTGTGCTAGTTTGGTGAAGTCATATAGGATCAATGATTTGCTTAAAAAACTGTTTCAAAGGCAGTGTTCACGATCGAAAAATCTCTAGTTTTTTCACAGAGACGTGAGCTTTGGGACCTGCTGATGAAAACAGTGAAGAGAGAATCACGAAAAACCATCGGGAAGTGGCCGAAAATCGCGTGGGCCAGTCAACCCACTGGGTCACCCCGCCCCTTAAACTAATCCTTTCTGAAGAAGCTTGAACAGGTAAACAGCCGGTAAGCAAAAGAAACGGCTTCGATAAGCAGCAGTTGATAAGGTGGATCACGGTATCAAATGAAAAAACTTCATTCCTTCACACCAGTCAATCCTTACATTCTGAAAAATATGACGTCGCACAAAGGATCCCCCTTTGGCGGAAAAAATTGCTTTCTCGTCATTTTTTTTGCTGCTCTTCCTGACGCTGCTGTTACAGTAAGCTCTTGGCCTATCACAATCTATGAGAAACTGAACATCCAGGATTTATCCTGAACACTGCCTTTAAGAAATTCAACAGGAGTTATGACGTCTCTCGACTTTTAGATTTCGCGGTGGCAGTGTTATCCACCCAGTCGGAGGTGTATCAAATTCTCTTGTGAGCTGATCCCAATCGCTATTCAGCAAGACAATGTACTGTGGATTACCAAGAGTCAAATGTTTGTGGCTGCAAAGATGAAGAAGAAGGAGCCAAACTTTGATAAACTCGGGGGGTGAATAGGCTCCAAAAATATCTTTGGACCAGCCGTCCTGCGGGCTCCGCCCGCCTGACGGCTGGCTGGGGGCTTCGCCCCCAGACCCCGACTTTCCGCTTCCGGCGGAAATGATGAAGTTGCCTTTGGATATACAGAATCGGCTCAGAAATTATTTCGCCCAATATATTTTGTTGTAGACATAAAGGTTGCCTGCCGTACACGTGGACACATGAAAAGGCAGACAGCGGCAAATTATACCGAGAAAAGCAATAAATCTTCTTCAGTTGTGCACGCACACAAAATGAATCCAAAGTGCGGCTAATCCTGTAGATTAGCGTTCTCGAGCTCGCTTCAAAGACATTCTTCTTTCTGCGGCGTCGTGTGCATTGCTACGTAGTACCGCACACTTTCTACGGCGTCCGGCGCACTCCTACGGGTCCCGTACACTTTCTATGGCGTCCGGCATACTCCTACATGGGTCCCGCACACTTTCTATGACGTCCGGCACACTCCTACATGGGTCCCGTACACTTTCTATGGCGTTTGGCGCACTCTTACCGGGGTCCCGTACACTTTCTACGGCGTCCAGCGCACTCCTACTTGGGTCCCGTACACTTTCTATGGCGTCCGGCACACTCCTACATGGGTCCCGCACACTTTCTATGACGTCCGGCGCACTCCTACATGGGTCCCGTACACTTTCTATGGCGTTTGGCGCACTCTTCCCGGGGTCCCGTACACTTTCTACGGCGTCCGGCGCACTCCTACTTGGGTCCCGTACACTTTCTATGGCGTCCGGCACACTCCTACATGGGTCCCGTACACTTTCTATGGCGTTTGGCGCACTCTTACCGGGGTCCCGTACACTTTCTACGGCGTCCGGCGCACTCCTACTGGGTCCCGTACACTTTCTATGGCGTCCGGCACACTCCTACATGGGTCCCGCACACTTTCTATGACGTCCGGCGCACTCCTACATGGGTCCCGTACACTTTCTATGGCGTTTGGCGCACTCTTACCGGGGTCCCGTGCACTTTCTACGGCGTCCGGCGCACTCCTACTTGGGTCCCGTACACTTTCTATGGCGTCCGGCGCACTCCTACATGGGTCCCGTACCGTTTCTATGGCGTTTGGCGCACTCTTACCGGGGTCCCGTACACTTTCTACGGCGTCCGGCGCACTCCTACTTGGGTCCCGTACACTTTCTATGGCGTCCGGCACACTCCTACATGGGTCCCGCACACTTTCTATGACGTCCGGCGCACTCCTACGTAGGTACCGCACACTTTCTATGACGTCCGGCTCACTCCTACATGGGTCCCGTACCGCAAACTTTCTATGACGTCCGCCTCACTCCTACATTGGTCCCGCACACTTTCTATGGCGTTCGGCGCACTCTTATCGGGGTCCCGTACACTTTCTACGGCGCCCGGCCCACTCTTACAGGGGTCCCGCGCACTGTATATGGCGTCCGGCCCTTTCTTACATGGGTCCCGTACAATTTCTACGGCATTTGGCGCACTCTTACATAGGTTCCGCTTACTTTCTATGGCGTCCGGCGCACTCTTACATGGGTCCCGTACACTTTCTACGGCATTTGGCGCACTCTTACATAGGTTCCGCTTACTTTCTATGGCGTCCGGCACACTCCTACATGGGTCCCGCACACTTTCTATGACGTCCGGCGCACTCCTACGTAGGTACCGCACACTTTCTATGACGTCCGGCTCACTCCTACATGGGTCCCGTACCGCAAACTTTCTATGACGTTCGCCTCACTCCTACATTGGTCCCGCACACTTTCTATGGCGTTTGGCGCACTCTTATCGGGGTCCCGTACACTTTCTACGGCGCCCGGCCCACTCTTACAGGGGTCCCGCGCACTGTATATGGCGTCCGGCCCTTTCTTACATGGGTCCCGTACACTTTCTACGGCATTTGGCGCACTCTTACATAGGTTCCGCTTACTTTCTATGGCGTCCGGCGCACTCTTACATGGGTCCCGTACACTTTCTACGGCATTTGGCGCACTCTTACATAGGTTCCGCTCACTTTCTATGGCGTCCGGCGCACTCTTACATGGATCCCGCACATTTTCTATGACATCCGGCTCACTTCTACATGAGTTCCGCACACTTTCTATGACGTCCGGCGCACTCCTACATGGGTACCGCACACTTTCTATGACGTCCGGCTCACTCTTACATGGGTCCCGTACACTTTCTATGGCGTTTGGCGCACTCTTACCGGGGTCCCGTACACTTTCTACGGCGTCTGGCGCACTCCTACCTGGGTCCCGTACACTTTCTATGGCGTCCGGCACACTCCTACATGGGTCCCGCACACTTTCTATGACGTCCGGCGCATTCCTACAAGGGTCCCGCACACTTTCTACGGCGCCCGGCCCACACTTTCAGGGGTCCCACGCACTGTATATGGCGTTCGGCCCACTCTCACATGGGTCCCGTACACTTTCTATGGCGTCCGGTGCACTCTTACATGGGTCCCGTACACTTTCTACGGCATTTGGCGCACTCTTACATGGGTTCCGCTCACTTTCTATGGCGTCCGGCGCACTCTTACATGGATCTCGCACATTTTCTATGACGTCCGGCGCACTCGTACATGGGTACCGCACGCTTTCTATGACGTCCGGCTCACTCCTACATGGGTCCCGTACCGCGAACTTTCTATGACGTCCGCCTCACTCCTACATGGGTCCCGTACACTTTCTACGGCATTTGGCGCACTCTTACATGGGTTCCGCTCACTTTCTATGGCGTCCGGCGCACTCTTACATGGATCCCGCACATTTTCTATGACGTCCGGCGCACTCGTACATGGGTACCGCACGCTTTCTATGGCGTCCGGCTCCCTCCTACATGGGTCCCGCACACTTTCTATGGCGTCCGGTTCCCTACTACATGGGTCCCGCACACTTTCTATGACGTCCGGCGCACTCTTACATGGGTCCCGCACTTGTTTGTGTTTGACTGGGCTTTACTTAATTCGCTTATTATCGTTTTCGTGATACGCTGTCAGAACATTTCATGCTGCTTTTCCTACGGGTTTAAAAGGCTATGCGTATGATAAGGGTGACGAAAACACTGCTGAAGGAGCCCAAATTAAGCAATGTAGCCCGGTAGAGTCTCATGGCCGAAATGGAGCTCGGTGGAGACTATGAGAACTCTCTCTGTGCACAGTAACGTTGCCACAAGGTAAGCACCAAACTCGAAACTTTCGGAGCTTTTGAAACTTTGTCTGATCGAAATAAACATTGAGTCGCGCCGCTCGTCGCTCGAACTACAATGATAATCCCGGCCGGCCTCAAAGGCAGTGGTCACGATGAAAAACGTTTTCGAAAAACTACTAAAATCAGCTCAGATCGAAAACAGCTGAAAAACTATGAAGGTAGCGCGGTGGAAAACGGGCTAGATTTAGAGTTTCTAGGGCCCAAAGATGACAATTCGTTAACACATGCACAGCGCCGGCCAAAAAGGTCGCAGTCTCATGCCGAGCAGTCAAAAATCATCGACAATCAGAGGAAAAAGAAATGCAAAATTACCTAATAAAAACAGTTCAACAATGAAAGCAAGCACTTCAGCCGATGTTTCTTACTAGATAAGTAATGTTCATTGATTGAAATTCAATTTCAAGCCAACTGATGTTCCTGATATTAAAGATTATCGATGCCGATGTCGTGGAGTGGGCTCGTCAAACATCAAAAGACAATAAAGTTTAGGTTTCAAATCTGGCCCTAAGCAGCGGTTTTCCGCGATTTTTCTCTATAGGTTCTACTACTCGAAACCCAGAAAAAGGTTTAGAGAGGAAAAGATGACAAGCATATTTGATGGCGACCACTGCAGTGTAAAGGCAATGTCCACGATAAAAAACATGTCTGATTTTTTGGTGGAGATGGGCAGCTGCGGTGCCTAGTGCAACCCTAACGTTGAAAAAAACTGAGAAAAATGAGCTCGGAACGGTCCCCTACGGCCCCAAAGTTGGACACCCGTCAGCTCGTTACACCCAGATGAACTTTCCACGCCCACCGACGTGAACAAATGAATGCTCGAGATTGTGAGATGAGCGATGGTTTCCGATCAATAGCCCCGTTCTTCCCTTTATTCCTAACTTCTCTCTTTACTCAGGTCAGCTCGCATACATCGGGTGAAAATGACGGAAGTTACAAGCCTCGGACAACTCGTCCACCATGCTTCCTTAGCGCAATTTTTGAGGAACCATAACTCCGTTCCCAGAAGGTCTTGTACGATTTCAAAAACATCATCGGAATCAGCATGGGGCCGTCTTTAAGGAGGGCGGAAAATCAGAAAAACGATTTTTATCATGAGCACTGTCTTTAAGAGCAGATAAAAACGTTTATTGGGCTATCCTGGTCATCATAAAATAAGAGGAAAGTCTGCTCTGCCATAATTTATTCTGCTTCTAAAATATTTTCTGAGCACTTCTAGAGACTACTGACTACCTCATGAGCAAAATAAAAAGATTCCCGAAAGTTTAGGTTCCTGACAAAAGTAAAGATTTGGCATGGCCATTTTTTCGAAAAATTAGAAATATGCTCAGTTAAAAGGGGAAGGTAAAGAAAATGGAAAAACTTTTGAAATATTCCTGAGAACGATTTGGCGTAGAATAATTTGATTTTTGGGAAATGTAGTGAAATAGTTGAAAGTATGATTTGGCAGTCGAGTTTGAAACAACTATTGATAACAGTTGTGCAAAACGAGAGATCGCATCGTATGAGCTTATCCGTAGAACATATAAAGCAAAATCACGCGCGCCATGGCTCAAACAGTTGAGCTTACTTAACATGTGCTGACCGCCGCTTTACAGCTCTCAAAAGAACTTTTACTACTTGCCTTATCACGCGTGATTTTGCTTTGATACGTTCTACGGATAAGCTCATACGATGCGATCTCTCGTTTTGCACAACTCTTATCAATAGTTGGTTCAAACTCGACTGCCAAATCATACTTTCTACTATTTCACTACATTTCCTAAAAATCAAATTATTCTACGCCAAATCGTTCTCAGGAATACATATCTCAAAAGTTTTCCCACTTTCTTTACCTTCCCCTTTTAACTGAGCATATTTCTAATTTTTCGGAAAAATGGCCATGCCAAATCTTTACTTTTGTGAGGAACCTAAGCTTGCGGGAATTTCATTTATTTTTCCTGACGGTTTCCTTTCTAACATAATTTATGCCTGGTGGTGTTAATTGAAAGTAAACCCACTGATGCCCTGCCCGCCCCCCCCCCCTCCCCCTTCTATGACGTCCTACGCACTCCAACCAGGGATGAGCGGAATTCCGCGTTTCGCGTTCCGAAACCCGCAGTTTCGCGCGTTTTGACCTTCCGCGTTCCGCCTTCCGAAAACCGCAGAAAGTGCTGCGGAACGCGGAAAATGCGGAACAAAATATGGTGACTTTGCCATCATTGAGAATTTCCCCGATGATTTTTCTACACTGATTTGAATTTTGACATTACATCAAACCTTCTATTTTTTTCCTCCTACCTCGTCGTGCAAGAGTATTATTCTGATGACAATTATTATCAGGCCCTGAATACCGGTCGAAACTACCAAATTACAGCTAATCTAGGCGTCAAATTGCAAAAATTTTTCTGTTGCTTTACTAGTTTAGTGATTTCTTTCTACGTTCCATGTATGAAAATTGTGTTGCACGCTAAGCGTGTACCATATTTGGCCACCATTCGCACTTGCTCAACCCTGCGATTCCGGAAATACCGTTTGGAGTAATTGTGGAGAAGCGGTTATCCTTCCATTAAAGACACAGTCCAACCTCAGAATCGATTTTTTTTTCTTTGCCTATCTTGGAGAGAATTTCACGCTGATCACAATGGTGTCCCCAGAATCGCTCAGAACTCACTACGAACGGAGTTACGGCTCCTCGAACACTTCGATCTTGAACGGCTAAAAGTTCGCGGACGAGTTGTCTCGAGCCTGTATTTTCTGGTTATTCGCAGCCATCGTTCTGCAGCAGGCCACAATATAAAGCCAGACCGAAAACAAATCGAAGGACATAGGTTTTGAATAAAATCATTCGCGCGTCTCTTCCCTATTGAGGTCCAAAACCAGGCAGGAGGCGTTACCCATTTTTTCTTCAAAGGGGCGTGGCCGACTTTTTCCTAGTTTTTTCTCGGTCATTTGAGCGAATTGAGATTTCGCGCTCGGCAGGGTTGCTATAGGCGGCGACAGGACCATAATATCAAAAATTACCTCTGAGGTTGGACTGTGCCTTTAATGAGAGCGCAAAAGTTGGTATTACCACCAAGAAGTGGTCTGGAATGGTTTCCTGAGAATCGAAAACCATGAAAAAAACGCTCGATTTTGGTTTATTCTCAAATGGCGTTCACGATCTTGTGAGAACACTTCTCGATGAGCCAGGAAGCTAATTTTCCAACAGCAGGCTGGAAATGGGTGCAGCTACATATATTCTATTCCAATTTGGAGTTGATAGCCCAAATTGAGCGGCACTTAAAGGCAGTGTTCACGATAAAAAATGTGTTTCAATTTCCACTAGGATTGGGTAGTGGAGGAGCACACTGTAACGTCGACGTCGAAAGAACGCATGAAAACGAGCCAGGAAAAGCTCCAAAAGAGCCCGAAGTTGCCACTTCGAGCGCAAGGCAAACCCCAACAGCGCAACACACGCCCACCGACGTGAACAAATGAATGCTCGAGATCGTGAGTTGAGCGATGATTTCCAATCATTAGCCCCGTTCTTCCCTTCATTCTCAACTTCTCTCTTTACTCAGGTCAGCTCACATACAACGGCTGCAAAAGACGGAAGTTACAAGCCTCGGAGACCTCGTCCACCATGTTTCCTTAGTTCAAATTTTGAGGGACCATAACTCCGTTCACAGAAGGTCTTGTACGATTTCAGAGACATCATTGGAATCAGGATGGGACCGTTCTCAAGGTAGGCGGAAAAACAGAAAAACGAATTTTATCGGGAGCACTGCCTTTAACCCATTAACGACCACGTGTCCCACCGGTGGGACACGCGTTGACTACCACTTCGGACCGCGTGTCCCACCGGTGGGCCACCATTTTCAAAAAATCGACTTCTCCGTCACAAGAAACTACCTTCGAACCTACATATGATCAATGTATTGACCTACCCAATACTTGAATAAAAACCTCGTGGTCCATCAGTAGGTCAAGTGCAACAACATATCTAGACTTTCATAAAATCAGGTGCGCTGAAGTAGAGGAAAAAACGGCTGTAAAATGATTTCAAAAGCACCTTATAATTTCTTTTGTTGTCTGTTGCTAGTTTTTAGGTTGCTTTGTAGGAACCTATCGTTTGAAACACGTTTCCTTTTCTAAAACCGTCGCAGCTCAGTTGACCCCGTTTCGGTTTTGAATAATTGTTTCTTGATAACGAAAGTGTCTCGGAAGCTCAAACTCTGATACTGTCCGACCCTCGTTGATAGCTACAATATAGGCACAAAAAAGGGAAAGCAATCACCCGTGGGACGCTATTCAAGCCAGCGTGTCCCACCGGTGGGACACGTTATACGGTGACGCAATATTGCACGCGGTCCGAACGTGCAGCCACCCAAAATTAGGCGTGGTCGTGAATGGGTTAAAAATTGAGGTCGAACACATTTAGAAACATTTAAGCATGTTATAGTGAGCCACCCGACGCTCCCTCGTTAATAAAAATGGAAACTAATGAAAACCAGCTGATAGGATTTCGCCCAGGATTGTGCCTTTTTTGAGGCAGTGTTACGCTCCAAGACTCACCGAAGGCAAAAGCTTTCAGATGCTTCGCCTCTTTCAAATTAATCTCTCATCAAAAGTCAAGCCAGAAAGGTATTCTTCGAGAAAAATACCGGGAGTTTTTAGAGCTTTGACCCCCCCCCCCCTCAGTGATTGGCATGTCATTACTGCGAACATTTAGAGGTTAAAAATGTCAAAAATGTCTTGAAATGTTTTACAAAATGTTTTGGCCCATGGTAACCTGAAGTAACAAGCCAACTGGGAAATGTAGTGAAATGATTAAAAAGACGAATGTGGTCAATCATAGATCATTTGTCGAAAGTAAAAGACGAAAGATAGGATTTTACAAGCTTCTCCGTTGCCCTTAATTAAACAAAATCAAAGGTGCTTAGAAACTACAATACCTGCGCCAAGTTTTCTAAAAACGGGGAGCACTAGCGAAACTTGGCAAGAAAAAGGCAAAAAACGTCCGATGCTCATAACGTTTTTGACTAAAGGCGTTTTTGGATTCTGAAAACGCCATCATATTAACAGCTCAAGTTCCTACATAGTGATGTGCATTGTGGGCCTAAGTTTCCTAAAATCATTATGTGTTCGAGTGAAATTTATTTTTGCAATCGTTTCTCAAAAGCGTCGCGCGCGGCGAAACTTTGAGTAGTAAGTGTACAAGTAATAGAAGAGCAATCCCTAAGTATTCTTTGTGAGTTATGTAAAAAAAGGGGGGGTAATCTCGAGATTTGTGCAGGTTTAGTTTTCAAAATTCTTCATTAAACATGCTCAGAAGCTTCCTGAAAAATCTGACTTCTGTAGCGTAAGCCCCAGACCGATAAATGAAGGAGTTCGAAAATTCAACCTGCACAGATCTTAAGATTGCTCCACCCTCATCTCATTTACGGAGAAAACATAGAGATTGTTCTTTTATTACTTGTACAATTACTACTCAAAGTTGCGCAGCACTTTACCGCACGCGACGTTTTTGAGAAACGACCGCAAAAGCAATTTCACTCAACAACAAAGCGATTGCAGGAGACTTCGGTCCACAAAGCAATTTATTGGGTAGAATTTCGAGCTGTGAATATGATAGCGTTTTCTGAAAAGTCTTCGTTCAAAAACTTGCATGCATCGGACGTTTTTTTTTTGCAAAGTTTGGGAAATGCTCCCCGTTTTTACAAAACTTAGCGGGGTACTGTATGAAGTAAAACATTTTTCAGGTTATTGTACGGCAGTCAGCACTAGGGAAGCTGGGAAACCGCAGCGCTCCAATTCATGTCGTGCTTGATTTTGCTTTTATAAGTCTAATTGAGAAGCCTGTAGAATCCGGTCCCTCGTCTGTGTTTACTTATCGATAATTGGTCCATGTTTGACCACCAAAACGAATTCGTAATCATCTCACTACATTTCCCAGTTTCTTGTCCACGCTAGGTTATTGTGAGCCAAACATTTTTAAATGTGTTCCAGGACATTTTTTGACTCCTTTAACCTCTAACTTCTCGTAAATATGACTTTAACGAACCATTACTTTTGCCAGAGGGCTAAACTATTGAAAATTCTCTACTGTCAGTCTCATACGTTGGTTCTGACAATTCTTGAACGTTTCCTTTCTCCAGTAGATAACATAAAGTATAGCACATGAATCTGTGCATTTTTCAGGATCGATTTCTATATGTATCCAGATGTTCTACTGAAGTTGCATAGTTGGTAATTCATTGAGACAGAATCTCTTTAAAAATGATTCCCTGGAACCAAATGTGCTTCTGACAATGAGACTCTAGAGAAGTCTGAGATTTTTTGAAAATTTCCGCGTTTCGCGTTCCGAAAACCGAAGTTTCGCGCATTTTTGAGCGTTTCGCACCCGATTTCCGGAAACCGCGAAAAAATTCTGTTCCGAAACCCGAAAACCGATTCCCGATATTTTGAATTTTTATTCCGCTCATCCCTGACTCCAACTGATGTCCTGCACACTTTCAATGACGACCTGCACGCTCCCACTAATGTCCTACGCACATTCTAAGACATCCTGCACACTAGAGTGTTGCCCGAATATTCGTTTATTCGAATAATATTCGAATATTCAAAGAAGTGGATCATTCGGGTTATTCGAATAATCGAATATTCAAAGAAGTGGAATATTCGTTTATTCGAGTATTCGAATATTCAAAGAAGTGAAATATTCGGTTTATTCGAATATTCAGCACGAGTAATTTAAATATTCGACAAGATCGCACACCATTTTGCCCTGATTTTACATTTCAAACATCTTGGCGTAGTGACTACTAATTTCTCGTAATTCTTCAGTACCTCATAAATATCAAGTTAGTATAGCAAGTATTTACAATATATTAAATCGTTCTTAGGATTTTGTCAAAATGCTAGAAATGCCCATTTCACCTTTAGTTATAGAGAAAAGTTTGAATTTCGAGCGAACGCATGAATATAGCAACACATGAGCAACATGGAAATTTCTCACGATGATTGGCCGGAATGAGCCATTTTCACGTGTATTTTTGTAAAAGTGGTTCGAGGTGATGCTATTTGTCTACTTCCCGATGGACTTCACCTGAATTCTGACGCAAAATCCCAAGTTCTCTCCTTCTATAATGCTGCACGTGGAATTCGATGGTTTCCAGCCACCTAGGACGACTAGCTGGATGTAGTCTCAAGTTCGTGCCAGATCCTGAGTCACTCAACGTCTGTTGTCGCCCAGACGTCTCATGGAGCTGGAAAGCGAGATATTACACGGCGAGTTCCCAGTGACATGGTGTCGGTCTCAACGACTTACTACGATTTGTCGCTGAGTTTTTTCGAATTTTCGCTGAGATTCCGGAGCAGGGCACGGCTAAGCAGCACTAGGAAGTTCGCCATCGCATAAACCGCGCATAACTCAACTGAGCTCAACTAAGCTAAACCAAACTAGACCGAAGCAGACCACAAATTTGGCGGCAATTTAGCGGGTATTTTGCGGCTAATTCACGGCGAGCATTATCTGGCGACTATTTCGCAGTCAGCTATATTTAGCGGCTATTTCGCGACTATTACTCGGGGAAAAGGCATTTTGTGTCTGTTTCGCGGCTATTTCACGGCCAAAACTCAGAGTACACGCTCGTAAACGTTGTTGAGATAACTACGGAAATATAAGAAATATAAAGTTTGGCTCAGAACGCAACGCCTACGCATTTTGAAGCGTCAAAAACGATCCACAATGACGCTACACGAGTGAGAAATTGGCCCCGCCCCCGTATTTGCCCGCCCTTGTATTTGCGTTCTCCTCCAAAAAAGGGGTGCTAAGACATTCCCACCATCGGCGACGCTTGTGGGTGGTACAATGAGTACAATAAGTGAGCCATACACATCGACGATAGTGGGAATGGCCCAGCACTCCTGTTTGGGGGAGGACGCGAGTACAGGGGCAAGCTGATACAGGGGCGGGCTGATTCAGGAGCGGGGCCGACTCCTCAGTCGTGTAGCGTCACTTTCGGTCGTTTTTGACGCTTCAGAATGCGTAGGCGTTGTGTTCTGAGCCATGCCACTCAACTTCCATAGTCAGTATCTCAACCACGTTTAGGGGCGTGTATGCTAAATTTAAGTGACAAGAGTGCAGCCGGTTCAATTACCCAAGCATGCGGTGTATTGGCCCCGCCCAGCATCTGGAAGCCCTGCCCATTCGGTGGCGGCCTCAGTGGAGGTTAAGCGACCCAGCCGCGACGCGTGGGTGTACCGACCACGCTGCGTGTCGGTGTGTCGACCGCGACGCGTGTCGGTGTGCCGACCGCGATGCGTGTAGGTGTGCTGACCGCGATGCGTGTAGGTGTGCTGACCGCGATACATGTCGATGCGCCGACCGCGACGCGGGTCGGTGCAAAGTAGTTCGTAAGCCACATAAAAGTCTTGCAGGATGTGAACCGCTGCACAATAGGCCGCTAAACGCGACAGGTCAAAATGTCAACAGCCCGGCAACAGGCGGACGTCGCTGGGCAACGGGCAGTTGTCAGGCTTACAATGCGAGCGATTTGAGTTGTCAAGAGGGTGCAGTTTATGAAATGACAACTTCTCAACCTGTTGCCGATGCCCCAGTTTACCCGAGTGGATTGGATGGGATAGTACGCGATAGTGTTGCCGAAATATTCGTTTATTCGAATAATATTCGAATATTCGAATAATTCGAATATTCAAAGAAGTGGATTATTCGGGTTATTCGAATAATCGAATACTCGAAGAAGTGAAATATTCGTTTATTCGAATAATCGAATATTCGAAGAAGTGGATTATTCGAATTATTCGTTTATTCGAATATTCAAAAAATTATTCGTTCCAACACTCTACTGCACACTCGCCCTGCTGTCCTGAACACCTTCTACGGCGTCCGGCGCACTCTCATTTGGGTCCAATACACTTTCTACGGCGTTCTGCGATTAACCATTTGGGTCACAAGCACGCTCATGCCGATTATTTCTTCCGCAGGCTACCGTAACCCTTCTTTAACAATTTACCAAGTGTCAGCTTGGATATGAGCACATCTCCAAGTTCTCCTTTCTTCGAACCTCGGCATTGTATATTATTATGTTGGAATTCCTATGCCGGACGAGGTTGGTAGATGGAATGTTTTATTTCGGGCCTGACGTTTCGACTGACGTCTTCTTCAGAGGCCTAAAAGTGTGGTTCGAGCATTATTTTATTCATGATTTACCCTATCAAGCGCCTCCTCCATGCCAGCAGTTCTGACGCGCTGCGACGTGCGGCACAGAGGCGTTAAACAGAATCAGGCCAACCCACCGCGTCACTTCACCTTTGAGCGGTGCTACGCCACTACCGTTGCAAGATGACCAGTATACGCGAATGAAAGCTACTGTGAGTAAGATGGTGACTATAACTCACAGTGCTGAGCAAAAGGCAAAAGCTCACTCGTGATTGCGGGGCGCTCGAATCTGCTATTCATCAGTGGGTCTTTAGCTTGAATCCATAAGGCCTCCAACGACTTTCTCGCTGATATTTCGCATTCGCAAGTAAGAATCCTACAAGATACATCGTATTCAGCACCATTATGCTCCTCCACCTAATGGTTTCCTAGCGGTGTTCTTAAATCATTGCGCCGTTTGCCTGCCAGTTGTTCCTTCAAACGTACCGCTAGCGGTCTTCCAGTCTCTCCTATATACGTTGCGTTGCATGTCCGACATTTTATCTCGTATATCACACCAACCTGACAGCAGTCGCCAACTTTCCCATAGGGACAAATCATACAGCGTTCCGATGTGCATACTCTGTCATACATTCTGTTTCTCACCAACTGACGCTTAATGTTACTTCTCGGGATGTTGACTAAAACAACATCCTCGTCAAGTTGGGCGCGGACAATGCATTGTCGGATAGCATGAGATACTGTATCAGAGAAAAACGGAATGCATAGCGGTATTTTGCCTTGATGTTGACTGATCGGTCGTTCATTGCGAGGCCTTCGTTGATACTGCGGTATCATATACCCATTCGTCAATGCTATATTTGTAGCCATTACTCGAGATTCCTGCCGCTCCGCTTCACCTGTGCACACTCCCGTAGCTGTTTGAAACATATTCCTGACGACAGCACATTTCATGGCTTTTGGATGAGAGGAGGTGGCATTAATCAGTATATTTTTTGAACTGGGCTTCCGGTACCATTTGACACTAAATGTGCCATTACATATCCTCACTTGAGTGTTCAGATGAGGTAGCCAACCTTCGCGAGGTGTCTCTCGTGTTAGCCTGATGTTTTGTGACTGAGTGTTCATTATCCGGAAACACTCATCCATTTCAGCCTGCGTTGACGTTATGATAAAACAATCGTCGATGTATCTGCAGTAGACTAATGGATGGCGTTCCAGTATCGGTGCTTCTATTCTGCTCATGAAGCAGACTGCTAGCACTGGGGCGAGCCTTTGGCCCATGGCGAGCCCTCTTATCTGAGAGAAATATGTACCAGCCCACTTGAAAATATTACATTTAAGGCATTCCTTGATCATAGTCATGATGAATGATTTACCAAGTCCAAAGGTGTCAACGTTGCTGCCGTGCCTATCTAGCAGTTCGGATAAGGCCTGTAGTGCTTCATCGTTATGGACATTGGTATATAAGGATGATACGTCGAAAGACTCCATAACGCAGGTTCCATCGATGTCTGAGCTACGCAATGTATCAAGGTATTTGTTGGTGTTGGGCAGGTGGGAAGGGATAAAGGCTAACAACTGGTTTACGATTAAGTTGAAGAACCACGATATACGGTCGGTTGGACTCCCGACGCAACTAATAATAGGTCGTATTTTGAAAGTCTCCGCCGACGTAGATGACATTTCGTGGGCTGCGATCTTGTGTGTCTTCATGAGGCTGTAGAAAACTGGACAGCTGGCGTGTTCAAGTTTGAGCCTGCGTAGTAATCCTTCATTCAAGCCAGCTGACTTCCCTGTTGTCATCCAGATGTGATTAAGCCGTCTACATTGAGACAAGAACTGTGTAGCGGACGACTGTTGATAAATAGAAGCGTCTCGCAGGTGTAGCTCTGTTATTTCGCGATCCAACGACTGAGGAATAACCACGAATTCTCCGCCCTTGTCACTAACGGATATGCGTATTGTTCCGCTCGACCTTAACTCTCTCAACTCGTTGAACCCTTGCCACTGTTCGTGTGTAAGGTTGTTGTTTCGAACCATTCGAAACCGATTCAAGACGGATAGTATTCCTGTCGATAGAACTCTGAACTTGAAATCCGTTTCAGGAGATGGGTCAGGTTCCCTGTAGAATGAGTTGGGAAACGGCACCGAGGGAAGTTGTCTGCGTGGTGGATTTCCGCTAGGCACAGGGCCAGTGCTGTTGGTTCTTATGCGAAGCAAATCTCTCAGTTTCTGCAGTCCGCCTACTACTTTGCGGAATGAAAACGCATTGATGTTCTGCGCTGGAGCGAAGGATGGGCCCAGACTGAGGAAATGAACAGCATTTAAAGAAATTTGGGCGCCCCCAATCACTGTGACTCTTGTCTCTTGGTTTTCATTTCGAGCGCTACTGATACTAGTGGCTTGGTTGGAGTTATTTGGTGGATTGCCCTCCCTGTTCAAACGACTCGGCATCGAAGCCACAAGCGCATCATACTTTGCACAAAGACGGGATTTGGCCCTAGATCGGATTGAATCACAAATAGTTCTCGACTCACCCTCTATCCTCCTCCAAGTCTGTTCAGGTAGAAGACGCCGACAAGCTTGTTCTTTACATGTGCATTTCAATATACTCATATACAGTACACGCTGATTTTCCTTGATCACAACACGCAGAATAGAGCGATAGATGTTCATGATCATCGGGTGATCTTCGGATAAGCGGCAGCATGCACCGATCCTCTTATTCGTGATGAAACGCGGGAGCACGTCGGTTGTTCTGCATCTTTGAAGAAACTTCAAGGACTGACGAGAGGTGACCACTTTTTGTCGGAGTGATAATGCTTCGCGCACCAAGGAGAACAGTTGTGGCGGTATTTCGTCAAGTAATCTCCAAGTTCTCCTTTCTTCGAACCTCGGCATTGTATATTATTATGTTGGAATTCCTATGCCGGACGAGGTTGGTAGATGGAATGTTTTATTTCGGGCCTGACGTTTCGACTGACGTCTTCTTCAGAGGCCTAAAAGTGTGGTTCGAGCATTATTTTATTCATGATTTACCCTATCAAGCGCCTCCTCCATGCCAGCAGTTCTGACGCGCTGCGACGTGCGGCACAGAGGCGTTAAACAGAATCAGGCCAACCCACCGCGTCACTCCACCTTTGAGCGGTGCTACGCCACTACCGTTGCAAGATGACCAGTATACGCGAATGAAAGCTACTGTGAGTAAGATGGTGACTATAACTCACAGTGCTGAGCAAAAGGCAAAAGCTCACTCGTGATTGCGGGGCGCTCGAATCTGCTATTCATCAGTGGGTCTTTAGCTTGAATCCATAAGGCCTCCAACGACTTTCTCGCTGATATTTCGCATTCGCAAGTAAGAATCCTACAAGATACATCGTATTCAGCACCATTATGCTCCTCCACCTAATGGTTTCCTAGCGGTGTTCTTAAATCATTGCGCCGTTTGCCTGCCAGTTGTTCCTTCAAACGTACCGCTAGCGGTCTTCCAGTCTCTCCTATATACGTTGCGTTGCATGTCCGACATTTTATCTCGTATATCACACCAACCTGACAGCAGTCGCCAACTTTCCCATAGGGACAAATCATACAGCGTTCCGATGTGCATACTCTGTCATACATTCTGTTTCTCACCAACTGACGCTTAATGTTACTTCTCGGGATGTTGACTAAAACAACATCCTCGTCAAGTTGGGCGCGGACAATGCATTGTCGGATAGCATGAGATACTGTATCAGAGAAAAACGGAATGCATAGCGGTATTTTGCCTTGATGTTGACTGATCGGTCGTTCATTGCGAGGCCTTCGTTGATACTGCGGTATCATATACCCATTCGTCAATGCTATATTTGTAGCCATTACTCGAGATTCCTGCCGCTCCGCTTCACCTGTGCACACTCCCGTAGCTGTTTGAAACATATTCCTGACGACAGCACATTTCATGGCTTTTGGATGAGAGGAGGTGGCATTAATCAGTATATTTTTCGAACTGGGCTTCCGGTACCATTTGACACTAAATGTGCCATTACATATCCTCACTTGAGTGTTCAGATAAGGTAGCCAACCTTCGCGAGGTGTCTCTCGTGTTAGCCTGATGTTTTGTGACTGAGTGTTCATTATCCGGAAACACTCATCCATTTCAGCCTGCGTTGACGTTATGATAAAACAATCGTCGATGTATCTGCAGTAGACTAATGGATGGCGTTCCAGTATCGGTGCTTCTATTCTGCTCATGAAGCAGACTGCTAGCACTGGGGCGAGCCTTTGGCCCATGGCGAGCCCTCTTATCTGAGTATGCACATCGGAACGCTGTATGACGTGTCCCTATGGGAAAGTTGGCGACTGCTGTCAGGTTGGTGTGATATACGAGATAAAATGTCGGACATGCAACGCAACGTATATAGGAGAGACTGGAAGACCGCTAGCGGTACGTTTGAAGGAACAACTGGCAGGCAAACGGCGCAATGATTTAAGAACACCGCTAGGAAAACATAAGGTGGAGGAGCATAATGGTGCTGAATACGATGTATCTTGTAGGATTCTTACTTGCGAATGCGAAATATCAGCGAGAAAGTCGTTGGAGGCCTTATGGATTCAAGCTAAAGATCCACTGATGAATAGCAGATTCGAGCGCCCCGCAATCACGAGTGAGCTTTTGCCTTTTGCTCAGCACTGTGAGTTATAGTCACCATCTTACTCACAGTAGCTTTCATTCGCGTATACTGGTCATCTTGCAACGGTAGTGGCGTAGCACCGCTCAAAGGTGGAGTGACGCGGTGGGTTGGCCTGATTCTGTTTAACGCCTCTGTGCCGCACGTCGCAGCGCGTCAGAACTGCTGGCATGGAGGAGGCGCTTGATAGGGTAAATCATGAATAAAATAATGCTCGAACCACACTTTTAGGCCTCTGAAGAAGACGTCAGTCGAAACGTCAGGCCCGAAATAAAACATTCCATCTACCAACCTCGTCCGGCATAGGAATTCCAACATAATAATATGAGCACATCGTAATAGCCAACAATCATTTTTGCGCAATTTCGACCTCCTAAGCCACTTCCCAGCGGCTTCTAGAAGAGGGCGGTGTGTGAATGAATGCATACCGCTCCTCTGCCCTTTTATTCCCCGCATGTTATCGTTCGTTATCGTCTTTTGTTCAAGAATGGTTACGAAAGCCGTGCGGAAAGAATTTTCGGCATGGGTGAACTCCCACTCGGGTCCCGCACACTTTCTACGGCGTTCTGCGCACATCCATTTGAAACCCGCACACTTTTTACGGCATCCGGCGTACTCCCACTTTGGTCCCACACACCTTCTACGGCGTCTTGCGCACTCCTGCTGGGGTCCTGCAAACTATCTACGGCGTTCTGTGGCGCACTTCTGAGTCACACCGTGCGGCGTTCCAAAAAGTACTTCCGAGATCCCGTCGTATTGATTGAAGCGTTGCCCCGTCTCAGGGAGCGTTCAATCCTGAGCAAAAGCCTATCAGTAACGATGTTTATTTCACTAGTTCATTTTTACGAATGAGTAAAGGTCGAATGGTTTACAATAACATGTTAACCTGTTTTGTCTCTCTTGACCCTCAATTTTGAGGTTCCGCAAAAATTCAGCTACCAGCTTCAAAATTTGACAGGAGCTAGGTGCAAACATATCCAGCTCCCTGTCCGAAAATGAGCTCTGTATCTCAACGATAAGTGTTCCAACAAGATCGTGTACGCCGACTGAAAAAAAAGATTAACACTTTTTCGACCAAAATCACGTGGTTTTGATAATTTTTCTCGAACACCAGGTATCCGTTCCAAACCATTTCTCGAACATGTATTAAGCTTTTTGAGCTCTAATATGTGCAAAAAGAACGGTTTCTCTGAGTTCACTCTGGACCTTGATACTGAGATGGCGGGGTTGTGCGATGGCGAGTCAAAGCCAAATCTGGTGAGCGCTTCGCGCTCACCACAATAAGCAAGCATTCATGAAAATCTCGGTAATTGGGGGTGTGCGGACATCTGTATGTATATAATTAGCCGCTCTACCCTGTTTTTGTGCGTTTTTCCCGCAACTCTGAGAGAATCCCCCGCGATCGTTCACGGATAGAATCTCCTCGGTTTTTGGTAGGGGCCGAGAGGATACTAGCATGGGGCTACCGCACAACGATCGCGAGATTCTGCCAGTCTCAAACCGAGAGCGTACCGCGTTCGTTCATCGATGCTCTATAGCGGAACCGCGAGGAATCGAGCTCGGGCCTATCACGGAACGATCGCGAGATTCTACCAGCTTCAAACTGAGGGCAAATCGTGTCTATAAATTGATGTTTTCGGGTTGTTACATCGCGAAACCGCGATGAACCAAGCCCGAAACTATCGCGGGACGGTCGCGAGATCCTGCCAGTCTCCTTCCCTGGTCGTACCGCATCCATGCCCTCTGGATGTTTCACCCGAGCGAGTGTTGCCTATCAGGTCAGCACGAAGCTATAAGCTATTGCCCTTGCCGTATTCCGTGCTGCTTTACAAATCTGCACATCATGAGAACGCGGAACCGGGGGGAAACAATCACGGTACCATCGCGGATTGCTAGTGCACCATGGTACTAGCGCGGTAAACCTCTCAACGATCGCGGTACCATCACGGTACGAGAACGAGAATGCCAACGGATGAGTCAACTGGGTAACTATCGCGGAACGAAAGCGGATCGCGGGACTAGGGTGACACGAACACTGTGCTATCGCGGATCACCAGAGCATTACGGTACTAGCGTGAAAGATACTCTCATAGAATATTTCACTCTTTTCATTTATTTTTACTTTTGTGATGACAAAATCTACATTTCCAGAGCCCAAAAGTCGTTTTTATCGTGAACCTTGCGGATTAGAGCGTGCCCGTGAACAGCCAGACCTTCTGCAGCGGATTTATTGGGCGAATCAAAGGGAAAGTTGGTAGAACGTAAAAAAAAACTAAAATACAGTGTCTCGGCCCTAAAAAAGTTCTGTCCAGGGCGTTATTTGTGGGTGCGAACTCCTAATTCATTAATATGTATGTCCATTGATTTCAGAAAGACGGTAACTTGAAGTAATTTTTGAAAAATAATACCTATACTTCGGTCGAGCTCCGACGTCGATTTCTTATCCAATGTCAGCTCTCGACCGATGTATGTATATGGAGGTATTCGTAGAAAATGCTTGAACTTCTCTCAATCGAAGATATCTTTTCATTATCACTTTGTCAGATTGGTTCCAAAGCTTCAAGCTGGTTCAGATATTCTCGTGATTAATTGAAAAGTTGAATTCTATCCAAACGTTGAATTTATAAACTGGTAACTTTCAGAAACTCGAAAAAATCGAATCGAGTTGGAAATTTGAGTTTTTTTTTCAAATCACCCATTACTCCGGTTCCTAAAAGTTAAAACTCAAAGCAAAATTGAAGAGGAGTTTCTGTTGGGTGGCAACTCGATTTCTGAGTGGGAACGACGTTCAACTTGCATTCTATGCTTCATAACAAAATAGGGAGCGTTGTTCAAAAATCAACAACCGCTCCAGATAAAAGAAAAGCAACTAAAATGGAAGAAAGCCGATGGGATGAGCAAAAGTGAGCAATTAAACGCGGTACTAGGAAACAAGCGGAAGCGCGCGAAAGTGTTGAGACGCGCTAAAATTTATTGCGTCAGCGCTTGACGGTAATTTTGAAAAATCGGAGGGTTCTGGATTGATTATCAGCACACAAATTGACGTAGGAAGCGCAAGTAATCCTGACTGGGTAATAGCCAGATGACTGTGTAATTACTGTGCGATAGGCAGATGTCTGCCCATAGCAGCGAGGTGATAAGACGGCAACACGCGTCTGTCCGGACACCTGCCTGCTGTCAAGTAACATCGGCGTGGATCCTGAAGAGACTTTGCGTTTTTCATTGGATGTTGGCGCAAGCTCGGTGCACCTATGTTATAGCATAGGGCACCAAGTTTGCGCCAACCTGCAACAGTGAACGCAAAGTCTCTTCCGGATCCATGCCGATGTTAGTAACTCATCGTGGATAAATCTGCTGTTGACTACTCCGTTTGCCAGAGTTGGTATTTGATGAGCTTCGACTGGGCTAAATGTTTTTTAAGCTTACAAATATCTTCATTCGAATCGCGGAATCATGGAACGTTTCGCAAATAATAAGGCGTTGATGTGTAAGAGAAGCGCACAAGATGCTGTGTCTCAGTACTCGGCTCCATGTGCAAAAAATGCTCCGGATCTTGTTGACGAGGTGCCAAAAGTACATAATAGCGTGCACTTCGTTTTGGGGTCAACCTTCGGTTACGAGATTGTGGACTCAAGCGACGCACGATTTCATGCGAGCGTACTCGCTCCGCTTATTCAAGCGGATCATGACAGTCTCAGTCTTCAACAGTTTTTCTAATGCTTTAGGTCTGTTCAAGTCAAAACACGTAATAAATGGGGCAAAAATAAGTAGTATAACTACCACAAAATATTTGAGTGGGAAAACAAAATAATGCACATTTGCACCGAGTTCTGAGAATTAACCAACTTTTCCATTTTTCGACGACTTTTGCTCTTCCTGTAAGATAAAATACAGTTCACCTCCGCACTGCCGTTCAGTCCGCAAAGTGCACCCTGATTGCGAAATCTTGCTGCGGGGCGGTTGGGAACATCCTCAGACAAAGATGTGGGATCACCCGGGCGCCTTTGGCCTTTGGTGCCCGGGTGATCCCACCGCCCGGGTGATCCCACATCCCTGTCTGAGGATACTCGCAACCGCGCCGCAGTACGATTTCGCAATCAAGCGCACTTTGCGGACTGAACGGCAGTGCGGAAGTGAAGAATATCTGGAAACGTTTTAGCTTACGTACTGACCACATTAGGGACTGACAATAACCACATAGTAAAAGACAGGCTAACACATTCCAAAACATAAGAAAACTGGCCTTATCAGCTGATGTGAGCGAGGCGAGAAAGCTCGTAGGAACTCATGATTCGCATGCTGCAAGCTTACGCCCCTAATTTTCACGAACTAAATTTGGTCTCGAGATTAAGTAAAGTAGCATTTGCCGCTTTTGCGATAGCATCAGCGCCGTTGGAACTGTCAAAAGCAATCAGGGTGCATATATGTATGCTACAACACACGCGCTCCGAGTCTGCGCCAACGAACAACAAGAAACGCAAAGTATCAGTACGATCCGTGTTGACTGTATGTAGTACATCTTGCATTATCTGCAAACTCAGAAACGCAATTCCTCATGTATAGTCGGCACGGATCGCAATGATACTTTCCGTTCATTATTGAGCGTTGGCGCAAACTCGGTGCACGTATGATACAACATATGGCACCATGTTTGCGCCAACCTTCAATAGGGAACACCAAAAACATATTAAAGCGATTCGTGACGGCTGCACTCTCTTCTCGGGGCGAGAATTCGCTCCTCAGTTTAGGTTCAAGCAACCCGATGGGCAGTGCGTTTGTTGTTGCGATTCCCTGGCGGAGCTTCGCGACTCTCTCTCTTGAAGGGATCGCGCTGAATTCGCCTGAATCCCCGTCTACTTTGCTGTGGATAATTGTTCGTGAAAATTGCAAATGTCTGACTAGCGAGAAACTGGTTTTAGAGGCCTTCCAGTGTCATTGGCATTGCCCTTAGGGCCGTAACTCAGCACCTCGTAAAAAAACACCCCCTACTAAAACACCCCCTATAGAGTAAAGCTAAGCCGCCCAGGTAGAGTTGGAAATAGGAAAACTGTCCTCTGGGAAAAGAGGTACATCAAGGCCCTATTAGCCTCAGTTTTCACTTTCAGAAGGCATAGGTCGGGTAGAAGGTGCACACACTAAATGGGAATCGAATTCTATTTCACCTGAAATTTTCCGAAAAAAAAACTTCTTAGGACATTCGGTACCAAAATTGGGAGAGGAAAATTCTCGAAAAAAATGTTTGTTTGAGAGACTTTGGGTTAATAAGTACAGGCCATAAAACGGCCAATGTCTCACACGTGCTAGTGACGCACGCGCGTCGGAAGCGAACGAGTTTTGGCCGCCGCGCGACAAGTTTTGGCCGGCGCGCGACGACCGAAACGTCGCGCGGTGGCCAAAACTCGTCGCACGGCGGCCAAAAGTCGCTCGCTTCCGACGCGCGTGCGGGCGCGCAGCACGTGGTACGCAGTCGGGGGTGAGACATTGGCCGTTTTATGGCCTGTATGTATAATTCAAAAATCATTTAGTGGATGTACCATCTGCCTGAGTGCCGCCTTCTCAAAGTGGGAAGTAAATCTGATAGGATCACTTGAAAAAATAGCCTTCGTAAAGGATTTTCCCAACGGACAACCTTCTTTATTTCCCACTCTACATGGGCGGCTTTGCATTTTTTCTACCAATTCGCTTCATGTAGAGTGCGGAGCAATCCCTTTCTCAGAGACAGGTGGTCGGGCAGGCGCAAGTGAAAAGAAGGAGAAGTCTGCTCAAAATGATGTAGCCCGTCCAGTAGGACATTGCAATGCTCTGAAGGATCGAACTAATCCTGTTGTGGTTTCGAATGACTCGCGGTGTCGCCCTTCAACGCCTAACATTGCTTTTAAAGGCACGGTTCAACCTTAGAATCGTTTTTCTGTTTCTCTGCCTATCTTGAAAACGGCCCCACGCTTATTCCAATAATACCTTTGGAATCGTACAAGACCCCCCAGAAACGGCGTTACGGCCCCCCAAAAGCTCAGCTACGAAAGCATGGTGGACGAGTTGTTCGAGGCTTGTAACTTCCGTCATTTGCAACCGATGTATGCGAGCGGACCTGACTGGATAGAGAGGCCAAGAATGAAGGGAAGAACGGGCTATAGGTCCTGAACCATTTCGCCACTGTTGAGCTCGAAAGATCGTAAAAGGGGCGTGCCAAAGTGGCTTCAGGATGTGGGCGCCCCAAGGTGGCTTCCTCCTATATCTCGCTTATTCGGAGGAATTGAGAGCTCGCACTCGGCAGGTGCTATATAGGGTGGGTCTGCTTCACAACTACGTGGAAATATCAGATTTCATCTCTGAGCTTGGACTGTGCCTTTAAGCCAAGGTTCTTTTATCGTGCGTACCATTGAAAGTATACTTTTGACGATGAGAAGCTGGCGCAAACAGGGATCTTTATTGACTCAGCTTAGCGTTATCCTTACTCAGAATTTTGATCAAATCAGATACAATACCCGCGCTAAGTTTTGTAAAAACGGGGAGCATCTGGCAAACTTGGCAAAAAAGCGTCCGATGCATGTTTATTTATTTATTTATTCATACGTCGTTGCCAACGTGCTCAAACGCAACGAAAACTATGGATAGAAACTCGGGAAAAACACAAATGTCATGAAAAACACAGCGCAAAGATCCAACAGCGGGCGCATGATCATTGCCTCGTCACGAAATTTTCGGAGGACGACCCTAATTAAAGTTTGGAGAGAGTAATGGTAGAGAGGGGGTGGTAATAAAGAACTGGTATAGTGCCAGGAAACTGAAACCATCAGTTTCTCATGTTCTAGAAAAGCAATTCATTCTAATCCGTATCCTGTTGTAAAGATTGTGGTGAAAGAGGCCCTACCCACGCGGCTTCCTTGGATGCATATAGGTCCTCCGACCACAGTTAGGTATCTGGGCGAGATGTCTTAATACAGTTTCGAGTGTCAATGGATGATAAGTGTAAATGAAGGCAAATACGTTCCTAGCTGCAGTCGTCTGGCACGAACACTAGTTCAGTAAAGAAGAGATGAAACAACTAAATGGCTCCGAACTGTAGTAGGGACGACCTCATTAGATATCAAATGGGTGCAGGCTAGGTGAAAACGAGTTGTATGCCTTCCGTATTCTCGACCGATATGTTAACACGATGAGCAAACCATAAGCCACACAAGGAATCGGTGTTACTGAAACATGATAATTAATCATCGGGAAGCATCAGGGATGTTAAGAATACCGAAAAGGTCAAGTCGTTTCAACTTCCCTTTGAATTCAGCTGTAGTTTCAGCTCCTACCACTTCAGCAGGCAACAGTTGAAACCATCTAGCACACCGATAAAAAACAATATTGTGCATGATCGCATATCTGTTCCTATTAATTCTGGGATATTGCAAAGAAAATCTACCTAACCTAGTACTAGACGGCATGAAGAGCCAATATTTGCTTGCTCGCAATCTAACTTCTCTTCTAAGGATTCGGAAGCAAAACACAAGGTCTGAGAAGATCCGTCTGTACTGTAGAGAGTTCAAGCAGTACAGTTTTAGACGAATTCTGTAGCTGGGTAATTCATTGCGCAAAGGGCAGTCGCAGGATCTATACCAGAGGTTACGCGTGAAAATATGCTGAAGTCGCTCAATTTTCAAAATATCCTTTTTGAGGCTGGGACCCCACAGCTGTGAGCAATACTCAAGGTATGGTCATACGTAAGCCTTATAAAGGCGTACAAGCACTGCCGCATCTGAGCATTTCACGTTTCGCAAAATAGCATATAAAGTTGTGTAGGCTCGCTTGACAGCTTTCTAAATTTGGAAGCTGAATTTGAGCTTATTATCGACAATCACACCAAGATCTCTAGCATAGTCGCAAAGTTGAAGAGGCACTCCATCAATAAGGTAATCAGCTCTAACTAAATCACCAACATTCATCACTGAGCACTTACTGGTGTGGAGAGGTATACCCCAGTCCGTTGCCCAATCACACATGTTGTTGATTGAAGTTTGAAGAGCAGAATGGATCACATCAGCGTTTTCTACACCGAAGATTCCGTAAACTTTGATGTCATCCGCATAAATCTGTACGTGTACATTACCATGAGTTTTGAGAAGAGTTGGCAGATCCATAGTATATAATATAAACAGTAATGGGGAAAGAACTCCTCCCTGAGGTACGCCACTGGTGCAGAGATAGCTTTCAGAGAAACTGTAACCAACTTTAGCAGTCATAAACATTTCGACAGAAACGACCGGACCCATTTCAAATCCTTGCCTCTAATTCCAAGTGAAGCTAATTTAATGAGCGATTTCCGATGACACACCTCATCAAATGCTTTAGAGAGATCAAAATAGATGATATCAACAAATTCGCTTGAATTTAGTGCTCTGCTCCAGTCATAAACAGAATCAGCCAAATTTTTTGAAGTGGAAGCACCTGGTAGAAAAGCATGTTGCTCAAGGGGGATATGAGAATTTTTAGTGGGACAGGACAAAAGTACATAACTTTTTCGAAAACTTTGACAGGAGTAGGTGCCATGCTGATGGAACGAAAGTTGCTTAAGTTGTTATTTCCACTCGATTTGGGAATCGCAGTAACAATTGATGTCTTCCACATCGCAGGGACATCACCGAGAAGAAAAGAAAGATTGCACATGATTGCAAGCGGCTCAGCCAAACTATCAAAACACTTTCTGTATACTATCTGAGGAATACCGTCGAAAGGTTCAGTTAAGGATGGTTTCAGGTATTTGAGTATGGAAGATATCTCATGAGTATGGAAATAAATGTCAGTAAATTCACGGTGCATAAGAAGAAAATTAGGGAGAAGATCGCCGGACAATCTGTCCGTGGTGAAAACGCTAGCGAAATCGGCACCGAGAGTATCAGCCTTCTCCTCATCACTTCGATACATGGAGCCACAATTATCAGTTAAGGTTGGCAGAGAGCATTTAGGCTTCAGTTTGGATCTGATATAGAGATGAAGCCTTTGTAAAGAGGGCTGCGCTCCCAGTCTCCTTTCATAATTAGCCAGAAATTTCCTCAGATGGTAGCTCAAATTGGAGCAAACTCTCTTGTCAAGATCATGCGATAGTGGATTAGGTAGGCAACGAAAAAGACGTTGTTATCGATCAAACAAGTTCATCAAGTGTGGCGGAAAGTGAATTGTGGGAGCTTTCAATGATCTGAAGGGAACAAAAAGGGCTAAAGCCTGATATATAACTCGTCAGAACCTTCGGTAGACGTCAGCCATAGAAGAATAGTTTTCAAAAATAAGAAGCCAATCAATATTAGAAAGGTAAATTTTGAGACCGCTGTAGTCAGCCTTCAGAAAATCAGGGAGAGGAATGAATCGATCATTATCGAAATCCACTGATAATTTGAAACAAACAATAGCATGGTCAGATGTGGCGAGAGGGGGTAGCACGGAAGCATTTGCAATATTGGAAGACGAGGAGAGGATAATGTCTAAGACATTATTGCCATGAGTGGGATAAGAAACATGTTGCTACAGACTCACAACAGAAAAAAACCCTAGGAATTTGGACCCAGGGGAATTTAGACTTCGCTGGTTAGCCCAATCAATTGACAAGTTCAGATCACCCAAAATAACAGTGTTTGTATGAGTAGAGATAGCATCACTGAGCATATCAATCAAGAGATCATCAGCAGTCGTAGTAGAATTCGGAGGACGGTAAACCAAAACAAAACGAGTGTAGGCGCCATTGCAAGGCGAAAATAGTTGAACCGAAAGAACGTCACTAAAGTTTGTGGAGACTTCAGAAATCAATTCGACGGTAGGATTACCCTTCGCGAAACAGCACACACCACCGCCCCTAAGACCAACGCGATTTAGGCGGAAAATCGTAAAGGGAAGATTTCCAACCAATTCAGAGTCAAAAACGTTCTCATTGAACCACGTTTCTATGATAAACAGCACATCAGGTTTCTTATTGACTTAAAAGTAATGCAGGTCATCTATTTTATTTACAGACATTAAGAAGACAGCACATAATTCCAGGGTTACCTTGCTGAGCTAAACGTTTCCCGAGACGCCTCCTGAAACACCTCCCGGAACGCTGCGCGGGACACCCCCAGAGACGCCACCCAAAACGCCACCCGGAGCGTCAGCCGGAACGCCACCCGAAACATCTCCCGAAGCGTCTCTTGAAACGGCACCCGTCCTTCTTTTTGGGATTTCCGAGACCCGCATCAGCTGTCCTTTATACATGTTAGTTTGTTTGATGAAGACTCTTCTGAACTTTGAAAACGCTATCATATTCACAGATCTAATTGTTACCTATTTATGTAAGTTGTGTGCCGAAGTTCCCTAAAAGCGCTCTGTTTTTGAAGAAATAATTTTTGCGATCGTTTTTCAAAAACGTCGCGCGCGGCGATGTGCGGCGAATTTTTAAGCAGTATTTGCTTAAGTAATAGAAGAGCAATCTGTATCCTTCATATATTAGGTGCAGGTGAGAAAATCTCAAGGTTTGTTTAGGTTCAATTTTCGAAATCCTTCATTTAAGAGTCCGGGGTTTTCGCAACAAAACTACGACTTTTCAAATTGTTCCCCAGCGTGTTTGATGAAGGATTTCGAAATTTCAACCTAAACAAACCTTGAGACTTTCTCACCTGCGCCTAATATCTGAAGAAGGCATACAGATTGCTCTTCTATTACTTGTACGAATACTGCGCGAGGTTTCGCCGCATTCGCCGCGCGCGACGTTTTTGAAAAACGAACGCAAAAACTATTTCCTTCAAAACCAAAGCGCTTTTAGAGAACTTCGGCACAAAGTCACATATTCAGTAGACTATGTCAAAGAATATTTGGAAAACGAATATTCGGCCGAATAAACGAATAATCGAATATTCGAATAATTCGATTATTCGGTAAAGTCAATTTTTCGAATAATTCGTTTATTCGAATATTCGGAGAAGTCAATTTTTCGAATAATTCGTTTATTCGAATATTCGGAGTAGTCAATTTTTCGAATAATTCGTTTATTCGAATATTCAGAGAAGTCAATTTTCGAATAATTCGTTTATTCGAATATTCGACAGAGTCAATTTTTCGAATTATTCGTTTATTCGAATATTCGACAGAATTTATTCGTTTGGCATACTCTAATATTCAGGTAGCAATTAGATCTATGAATATGATAGCGTTTTCAGAATTCAAAATAGTCTTCATTTAAAAAGTTACACGCAAAGAACCCTTTTTTTCATTCATTCATTCATTCGGCGACTTTATTGTGGAAATAAAGAAACATACATATACACGTATATGAATGAGATTCTTTGTTAAAGTAAAAAAAAGATGCATAACAAGGGGACAAAGAGAAGAAGTGAGAAGGGGACAAATATGATTTTTTTTGCAGAGGAATTTTTTTTACAATTCGAATGACATCTTGTCTCAAGATACTTGAGGCCACCGCTTCTGGGACAAAGAAAAGCACAACAAGCTGGAAAAACTCGTCGCATTAGATTACTAGTAATACCCTTTTAATCAGAGTGGGCGCTCACTCGTTCCTTGTAATGACCTGAGATCGTACTTGGATAGTCTACTTCGAAAAATCGAAAAGTTTCCGGATTCAGCGATTTCTGCAGGCAAAGTGTTCCAAGTTCTGACAACCCTGAACGCAAAGGAATTCAATATACTGCCTTTAGAGGTGAATTTCCGTTCAAGTTGGAATCCTTGTTTGCGAGAACGGACATGGTGGCGAGTAAACACGAAAAGGCTGTAGAAGGGAATGTCGCAAAAACCATGCACGATCCTATAGCACAGATGCAAATCAAATTCAGCTCTGCGATATCGTAGGGTATTTGACCCTAGCATATCCAAACGAGCTGCATAATCTGGAACTTCTCTGTTTGGGAATACTTTGGTGAACACACGTCTAGAGTATCGCTTTTGCACATTTTCAATGATCTCATCATCTTCCACTGTGGAAGGTGACCAAACCTGAGTACAGTACTCCAGTAGGGGTCGGCAGTAAACGGTGAATGCTTTCTTGTAGTGAACAAGACAGGTATGTTTCAGGGATCTCAAAATCCAGTTAGCCACCGAGGTAGCTCTTTTGGAGATTTCTCTGCAATGGGAGTTCCAGCTAAGATTCGGACTAATGAGAACACCTAGGTCCCTGATAACCTCGTGCACAGGAAGCGTCACACCGTTTAAACGTAAGGGGCATTCATGACGAGAGTTAATATGCAGCAAGCTGCATTTTTCTTCTGATAATTGTAGCTGCCACACTTTCGACCACTCGGCCATGTTTGCCATGTTGGCCAGATATTCCCCGTTTTTCCAAAACTTAGCGCGGGTATTGTATATAAAATCATCACTTCTTTTGACAATAGATTTATATTCGTTTGTACTAGATGCCCAAAAGCTTCGCGTATTGAATAACCTCCAAGCAACTCTGAGAGAATCTTTCGCGCTAGTACCGTGATGCTCCCGTGATCCGCGATAGTACCGCCTTCGTCTCCCCCTAGTCCCGCGATCCGCGTTCGTTCCGCGATAGTTACCCAATTGAATCATCCGTTGGCATTTTCGTTCTCGTACCGTGATGGTACCGCTATCGTTGAGAGGTTTACCGCGCTAGTACCGTGGTGCACTCGCGATCCGCGATGGTACCGTGATTGTTTCCCCCCCGTTCCGCGTTCTCATGATGTGCAGATTTGTAAAGCAGCACGGAATACGGCAAGGGCAATACCTTATAGCTTCGTTCTGACCTGATATGCAACACTCGCTCGGGTGAAACATCGAGAGGGCATGGATGCGTTACGATCAGGGGTGGAGACTGGCAGGATCTCGCAACCGTCCCGCGATAGTTCCAAGGTCGGTTCATCGCGGTTTCGCGATCTAAGAACCCGAATACATCAATTTATAGACACGATTCGCCCTCAGGTTGAAGCTGGTAGGATCTCGCGATCATTCCATGATAGGCCAAGGCTCGATTCCTCGCGGTTCCGCTAAAGAGAATAGTGGGAGCATCGATGAACGAACGCGGTACGCTCTCGGGTTGAGACTGGCAGAATCTCGCGATCTGTTACGGAAGATCTCTGTCACACATGATTCCTTAGGGAGGTCTCATACTTTGCCGTTTTTCATTTTTTTACTCTGCGAAATCTTTCACTTGTTTTGATCCTTATACTTATAATTTCGTAGATTGTAGAACTTCATCTTGATAGCTTTCCTACACGATTGTGTTGCTAAGGTTTAGCATTTGGGGCTATGTTTTCCTGTTTCCTATTGCCCATATGAAATCTTTGACATCGATGAAGATTGACCCGTTTGGTTTGTGAGCTAAACAGTTTTCGCGAATATTCAGGGCATTGCTCACACGGGATTTTCGTAGCGTTTTGCTCTGCATTTACCAGTGAACAGGCGTACCATGTATCAAGTGCATTTCCCACACTTTCAGCTCTTCAACTCGCTTCGCTCGATAATTTGTCATCCCTGTTTCTTATTCTTTGTCTTCATATGTCTTTCTCTTTGACTCCGCTTAGCACAAATATTACCCACAACTCTGCTTGTATCGCATGGTCTTCTCAATCTGGTTGTACCGGATAGCTGAAAGCTTCGCATCTCACATTACCTAACCTCCAGGCACACTGAAGTTGAAGGCATCTCTGTAATATTCGTTTCCTTCCATGATTCTGCTTCTTTTTTACGCTGTTTTTTTTCAAGTCGGAAACGTTTTCAATAACTTTATTTATTTTCTGCTCCACTCGTTAATCTTGGTTTTGTAATGCTTTGGAAGTGTTATGAGTTTGTAACTTGTGAAGTTTGCTGTTTGTGCTCGTTATACTAACGATTTTTTTATTCGAACTCAGTTGCAAATTGTTTTTCTAACTGCTTTCACAATACCAGTGTATATGTTCCGAGTACGTCGTAAGGTCAATTGTGTTGCTAAGTCTTTGATGTTGAATTCTTTATATGTTCCCTTTTTTACGTATGAAGTGCTCTGTGTTCTTATAAAGATTCACTTGTTTGGTTTATGAGCTGTGCAGTTTCCACGAATGCAGAACGCATTGGTTATATGGCTTTTCCACCGTTTTTTCTCGCAATGACCATTTTACATATATTTATGTCCGTGGCTTGATTTCTTAAAGAAAGAACATTTAAATTTCATCCGCAGCTGGCGCGGAGGTCGCGTGCTCTTACGCGGAGGTCGCGTGCTCCGCCAGCCACCGATGAGATCCAAACCGCCCGCGCTAGCCGCGGGTGAGATAAACCGTTAAAGGCAGTGTTCACGATAATTTTTGATTCTGAGATCAATTGCTAAATCGATTGTTTGGCCCCGAGTAGAACTGAAATGACGAAGAAACCGAGAAAAACGCAACCTCACTTCTTTACTCTCATTGGAACTGTTTGTTGTGACGAAGAAATCGCTTGTGGACGCGGCTTTTGCAATTCTCTATTTTGTGTTGTTCCCTTCTTTCCTTCGGACACTAACTAATACTGTTTTGCCTGAAATATTCTTCCATTTTGGATAAGCCCCATTTTTTTTATCGTTGACAACCATCGTGAACATGTTCATCCAACCGGACAACTAGTCCAGGCCAGAGAATAATACCACTGAAATAAGAAGATCTTGTTCGCCGTTTTTTCGTAATTTTGGTAACACTTGGTAGCCAACGCATCGTTTTGAGTGGAAAACTCGGAAACGAAAACCACCGTGAACACTGCCTTTAAAGGCAGGGTTCTCGATAAAATCGGTTGTTGTGTTATCCCCATGGAATGGTAGATCTGGCCATCACAAAAGTGAAAGTGAGCGAAAAATTGGAGAAAAATCGCTCAGGAACAAATTATCGCTTGGTGTCCTCCCGCCCCCAATTACCGAGATTTGTGTAAAAGCCTGTTTTGTCAACTTTTATTTTGCTTCTAACGTAATTTCTGAGCATTTCTGGAGACTACTGACCACTTTAGCAGCAAAATAAAAGGCGGAGAAACAAGCATTAATGAAAATCTCGTTAATTAGGGGGCCGGCCGACACCGGTAATTAGCCGTTATACCTGATTTTTGAGCGTTTTTATCGCTAATTTCCGTTTTTTTTTCACTCTTTTTACTTCTGTGATGACCAAATCTACATTCTCATGAAGAGATCTCAAAATTCGTTTTTATCGCGAACCCTGCCTTTGAGAAAGCCAAGGACCTGACTGCACAAGTGTAACGTAAATACCATTCAAAAAGGAAGACGTTCAGGCCACATTTTCGATACAATTAAAAATTTCTGAGAATCCAGGGAGTCAGCATATTCGTGAAATCACATATTTCTGCGGTTAAGCAGAGAAGGGCTCATGTTGAAGTGCTCTCGATTTTTGTTAATCACACTGTGTATATATGGTAGGCTCAGAAGTGATAGTCTAGCGAACGAATCGATCGATCGACAAGCGCAGTAATAGCCAGCCGACCTGAACCTCGCGAACGCCTCGCTTGTCGCCACCAAAAGTCGCCTCTCGACTGTTCTCTAGACTGGGATTAATGATAGGACTATACCGTAAATTTGCCTAGTTTCACGCTGGCATAGGCTCCATGTGTCATCCCCTTTGTTGAAGGTAAAGTATTCCGGTAGCTGATGTTACTGTAAAGCACGTGGATCAGGATGAGCTATCTCCCTTCCGCTTTCCTCTTTTCGGTTGTATCCGGAACTGGATCAGACTAAACAGCTCTCGTGCTGAAGCTCACTCCAGAACTGCCGGGGTCGTGCTAGTGCCAACGATGCCGTGCAAGCGATGTTCGAGCACTGCATGAAAGGACCCACCCCACTTTCGTCTATGATTGTTATACTCTATCGTTAGCTTCGAGTCGAACTATGGAGCTTTCTAGCGTTTGTGGCGGAAAGAGAAAAAAATCTGTGTAAATAAGTTTTCAAGTGTATACTGCGTAGCCTTTTTTTACTTTGACCACCTTTCGGTTTCTAATTTGGCATTGTTCTTAAATGTCGTGGAATCGTTTTATTGGATTTGGCTTTAAACTTGATTTTCCAAATGTAGTGAAATTATTGACTCGATTTGGCTGATTATGGTATTTGTAGACATCGTAATCATTAAAATACAGCGAGAAAGCTGCTAATGGATTCAGCTTGCGCTCTATAAATTATCAGAGTCAAATCACGCGTCAGAAGGAGTTTTGAGTCGAGTGTGATTTGGATCAAATCAGAACAAGAATAAGTCCAGCAACAAAAACGTTCCCATACAATGTTAACGGTGAGAGCGTTGAGGACACGAAGACTATCAAGAAAAATACTTCTGACACGTGATTTGACTCTGATAATTGATAGAGCCCGTGCTAAATCCATGAGCAGCAGTCTCACTACATTTTAATGATTACAATGTCTACAAATACCATCATCAGCCAAATCGAGTCAATAATTTCACTACATTTGAAAAATCAAGTTTAGAGCCAAATCCAATAAAACAACTTCACGATATTTAAGAACATTGCCAAATCCCAAACCTTTACGCGGGGCCCAACTTTCAGAAATTTCACAACTTTTTTCGAGGGTTTCCTTTGTACAATATCATGTATCTCTGGAGGGAGGAGCCGCGAAGCTAATATGATAGCTTTATTATTAAAGTCAAGTCTATGTTTTTGAGAAAATATATCCGTAGAAATGGAGAAAGAATCGCTCTGCTGCTAAGATAGCAAGGTAATATGTAGCTGCATCGCGGCATCCTAGAGATAGAATATAATGCATATACTTTTTGAATTTAAAAGTCGAAAAAATGAAGAAATGAGTTTCAAAAGGACACAATTGCTCAGTATCAGTCGCTCTAGCCAAATTTCACCGGTTCTTGCAGACGTCGCTCTTCTGTTCCGGCCCAGACGTCTGACTCGGAGGCATAACTTGCATACGGTGTCCTGGACATTAGACTGAGTCCCTGCGCACGCCCCATGATGTCCTGCACACTACCACTGAGGTCCTGCACACACTCCATGACATCCTGCACATCCCTACTGAGGTTTTCCACACGTCCCATGATGTCTTGCACAACCCCTGGCGTCCTGCGCACGTCCCATGATGCCATGCAACCTACCATTGAGGTCCTGCACACACTCCATGACATCCTGCACATCCCTACTGCGGTCCTGCACATGTCCCATAATGTCCTGCACACTCCTACTGTGATCATGCACACACTCCATGATGTCCTGCACAACCCCCCTGGGGTCCTGCGCACGTCCAATGATGTCCTGTACACTCTTACTGTGATCATGCACACATTCCATGACATCCTGCTCACCCCTACTGGGGTCCTGCATACGTCCCATGATGTCCTGCACACCTCCACTGCGGTCCTGTGCACGTCCCATGATGTCCCGCACATCCCTACTGCGGTACTGCACACATCCCATGTCCTGCACATCCCTACTGAGGTCCTGCCCACATTCCATGACATCCTGCACAGCCCTACTGCAATCCTGCACACATCCCTTGATGACCTGTACATCCCTAATGCGGTCCTGCACACGTCCCGTGATGTTCTGCCCACCTTTACTGCGGTCCTGCACACGTCCCATGATGTCCTGCACACTCCTACTGAGGTCCTGCACACATGCCATGACATCCTGCCCACCCTTGCTGCGGTCCTGCACACGTCCCATGATGTCCTGGATATCCGTACTGAGGTCTTGCACACGTCCTATGATGTCCTGCACACTCCTACTGCGGTCCTGCACACATCCCTTGATGTCCTGCACATCCCTACTGCGGTCCTGCACACATCCCTTGATGACCTGTACATCCCTAATGCGGTCCTGCACACGTCCCGTGATGTTCTGCCCACCTTTACTGCGGTCCTGCACACGTCCCATAATGTCCTGCACACTCCTACTGAGGTCCTGCACACATGCCATGACATCCTGCCCACCCTTGCTGCGGTCCTGCACACGTCCCATGATGTCCTGCACATCCCTACTGAGGTCCTGCACACGTCCTATGATGTCCCGCACACCCCTACTGCGGTCCTGCACACATCCCTTGATGTCCTGCACATCCCCACTGCGGTCCTGCATACGTCCCATGATGTTTTGCCCACCTTTACTGCGGGCCTGCACACGTCCCATGATGTCCTGGATATCCGTACTGCGGTCCTGCACACGTCCTATGATGTCCTGCACATCCCTACTGCGGTCCTGCACACATCCCTTGATGACCTGCACATCCCTACTGCGGTCCTGCACACATCCCTTGATGACCTGCACATCCCTACTGCGGTCCTGCACACGTCCCATAATGTCCTGCACACTCCTACTGAGGTCTTGCACACGTCCTATGATGTCCTGCACGTCCCTACTGGGGTCTTGCCCACGTCCCATGATGTCCTGCATATCCCTACTGAGGTCTTGCACACGTCCTATGATGTCCTGCACGTCCCTACTGGGGTCTTGCCCACGTTCCATGATGTCCTGCACACTCCTACTGAGGTCCTGCACACATGCCATGACATCCTGCCCACCCTTGCTGCGGTCCTGCACACGTCCCATGATGTCCTGGATATCCCTACTGAGGTCTTGCACACGGCCCATGATGTCCTGCACATCCCTACTGAGGTCCTGCCCACGTTTCATGATGTCCTGAACACTCCTACTGAGGTCCTGCACACGTCCCATGATGTCCTGCACACCCCTACTGCGGTCCTGCACACGTCCCATGATGTCCTGCACATTCCTACTGAGGTCCTGCACACATTCCATGATGTCCTGCACACCCCTACTGCGGTCCTGCACACGTCCCATGATGGCCTGCACATCCCTACTGCGGTCCTGCACACGTCCCATGATGTCCTGCACATCCCTACTGCGATCCTGCACACGTCGCATGATGTCCTGCACATCCTTACTGCGGTCCTGCTCACGTCCCATGATGTCCTGCACAGCTCTAGTGCGGTCCTGCACACGTCCCATGATGTCCTGAACATCCCCACTGAGGTCCTGCACACGTCCCATGATGTCCTGCACATCCCTACTGGGCTGCTGCATACGTCCCATGATGTCTCGCACATCCCTACTGCGGTCCTGCGCTCGTGCCATGTCCTGCACATCCCTACTGAGGTTCTGCCCACATTAAATGACATCCTGTACACCTCTACTGCGGTCCTGCACACGTCCCATGATGTCCTGCACACCCCTACTGAGGTCCTGCACACGTCCCATGATGTCCTGCACACTCCTACTGAGGTCCTGCACACGTCCCATGATGTCCTGCATAACCCTACTGGAGTCCTGCGCACGTCCCATGATGTCCTGCACACTACCAATGAGGTCCTGCACACCCCTACAGCGGCCCTGCCCATGTCCCATGATGTCCTGCACATCCCTACTGAGGTCCTGCCCACATTCTATGACATCCTGCACACCCCTACTGCGGTCCTGTGCACGTCCCATGATGTCCCGCACATCCCTACTGCGGTCCTGCACACGTCCCATGATGTCCTGCACATCCCTACTGAGGTCTTGCTCACGTCCCATGATGTCCTGCACACCCCTACTGGGGTCCTGCACACGTCCCATGATGTCCTTCACATCCCCAACGGGGTCCTGCCCACATTCCATGATATCCTGCCCACCCCTATTGCGGTCTTGCCCACGTCCCATGATGTCCTGCATATCCCTACTGAGGTCTTGCACACGTCCTATGATGTCCTGCACGTCCCTACTGGGGTCCTGCCCACGTTCCATGATGTCTTTCACACTCCTACTGAGGTCCTGCACACACTCCATGACATCCCGCACACCCCTACTGCGGTCCTGCACACATCCCTTGATGACCTGCACATCCCTAATGCGGTCCTGCACACGTCCCGTGATGTTCTGCACACCTTTACTGCGGTCGTGCACACGTCCCATGATGTCCTGCACACTCCTACTAAGGTCCTGCACACGTCCCGTGATGTTCTGCCCACCCTTGCTGCGGTCCTGCACACGTCCCATGATGTCCTGCATATCCCTACTGAGGTCTTGCACACGTCCTATGATGTCCTGCACATCCCTACTGCGGTCCTGCACACGTCCCGTGATGTTCTGCCCACCTTTACTGCGGTCCTGCACACGTCCCATGATGTCCTGCACAGCTCTACTGTGGTCCTGCACACGTCCCATGATGTCCTGCACATCCCTACTGAGGTCCTGCACACGTCCCATGATGTCCTGCAAATCCCTACTGCGGTCCTGCGCTCGTGCCATGTCCTGCACACTTACACTGAGGTCCTGCACACGTCCCATGATGTCCTGCACACCCCTACTGCGGTCCTGCACACGTCCCATGATGTCCTGCACATTCCTACTGAGGTCTTGCACACGTCCCATGATGTCCTGCACACCCCTAGTGGGGTCCTGCACACGTCCCATGATGTTCTGCGCACGTCCCATGTTGGCCTGCACATCCCTACTGCGGTCCTGCACACATCCCATGATGTCCTGCACATCCCTACTGCAGTCTTGCACACGTCCCATGATGTCCTGCACACCCCTATTGCGGTCCTGCACACGTCCCATGATGTCCTGCACATCCCTACTGGGATCCTGCACACGTTCCATAATGTTCTGCACACCCTACTGCGGTCCTGCACACGTCCCATGATGTCCTGCACACCCCTACTGCGGTCCTGCACAAGCTCCATGATGTCCTGCACACCCCTACTGCGGTCTTGCACATGTCCCATGATGTCCTGCACACTCCTACTGCGATCCTGCTCACGTCCCATGATGTCCTGCACACTCCTACTGCGATCTTGCACACGACCCATGATGTCCTGCACACCCCTACTGCGGTCCTGCACACGTCCCATGATGGCCTGCACATCCCTACTGTGGTCTTGCACACGTCCCATGATGTCCTGTACACCCCTACTGCGGTCCTGCACACGTCCCATGATGTCCTGCACACCCCTACTGCGGTCTTGCCCACGTCCCATGATGTCCTGCACACCCCTACTGGGGTCCTGCACACGTCCCATGATGTCCTGCACACCCCTACTGCTGTCCTGCACACATTCCATGACATCCTGCACACCCCTACTGAGCTCCTGCACACGTCCCATGACATCCTGCACACCCCTACTGCGGTCCTGCACACGTCCCGTGATGTCATGCACACCCCTACTGCGGTCCTGCACACGTCCCATGATGTCCTGCACACTCCTACTGCGGTCCTGCACACGTCCCGTGATGTCATGCACACCCCTACTGCGGTCCTGCACACGTCCCATGATGTCCTGCACACTCCTACTGAGGTCCTGCACACGTCCCATGATGTCATGCACACCCCTACTGCCGTGTTGCGCACGGCCCATGATGTCCTGAACACCCCTACTGTGGTCTTGCACACGTCCCATGATGTCCTGCACACTGCTACTGCGGTACTGCACACATCCCATGATGTCCTGCACACCCCTATTACGGTCCTGCACACGTCCCATGATGGCCTGCACATCCCTACTGTGGTCTTGCACACGTCCCATGATGTCCTGTACACCCCTACTGCGGTCCTGCACACGTCCCATGATGTCCTGCACACCCCTACTGCGGTCCTGCACACATCCTATGATGTCCTGCACATCCCTACTGCGGTCCTGCACACGTCCCGTGATGTTTTGCCCACCTTTACTGCGGTCCTGCACACGTCCCATGATGTCCTGCACACTCCTACTAAGGTCCTGCACACATGCCATGACATCCTGCCCACCCTTGCTGCGGTCCTGCACACGTCCCATGATGTCCTGCATATCCCTACTGAGGTCTTGCACACGTCCTATGATGTCCTGCACATCCCTACTGCGGTCCTGCACACATCCCTTGATGACCTGCACATCCCTACTGCGGTCCTGCACACGTCCCGTGATGTCCTGCATACTCCTACTGCGATCCTGCACACGTCGCATGATGTCCTGCACATCCCTACTGCGATCCTGCACACGTCCCATGATGTCCTGCACATCCCTACTGGGGTCCTGCCCACGTCCCATGATGTCCTGTACACTCCTACTGAGGTCCTGCACACGTCCCATGATGTCCTGCACATCCCTACTGAGATCCTGCACACGTCCCATGATGTCCCGCACACTCCTACTGCGGTCCTGCACACGTCCCATGATGTCCTGCACACCCTTACTGCGGTCCTGCACACGTCCCATGATGTCCTGCACATCCCTACTGAGATCCTGCACACGTCCCATGATGTCCTGCACATCCCTACTGCGGTCCTGCACACATCCCTTGATGTCCTGCACATCCCCACTGCGGTCCTGCACACGTCCCATGATGTCCTGCACACCCCTACTGCGGTCCTGCACACGTACCATGATGTCCTGCACACCACTACTGGGTCCTGCCCACGTCCCATGATGTCCTGCACATCCCTACTGGGGTCCTGCATACGTCCCATGATGTCCTGCACACTCCCACTGAGGTCCTGCACACGTCCCATGATGGCCTGCACATCCCTATTGCGGACTTGCCCACGTCCCATGATGTCCTGCACACCCCTACTGGGGTCCTGCACACGTCCCATGATGGCCTGCACATCCCTACTGTGGTCTCGCACACGTCCCATGATGTCCTGCACACCCCTACTGCGGTCCTGCACACGTCCCATGATGTCCTGCACACCCCTACTGCGGTCCTGCACACGTCCCATGATGTCCTGCACACCCCTACTGCGGTCCTGCACACGTCCCATGATGTCCTGCACACTCCTACTGCGGTCCTGCACACGTCCCATGATGTCCTGCACACCCCTACTGCGGTCCTGCACACGTCCCATGATGTCCTGCACATTCCTACTGAGGTCTTGCACACGTCCCATGATGTCCTGCACACTCCTACTGCGGTCCTGCACACATCCTATGATGTCCTGCACACGTCCCATGATGTCCTGCACACCCCTACTGCGGTCCTGCACGCGTCCCATGATGTCCTTCACATCCCTACAGTGGTCCTGCATACGTCCCATGATGTCCTGCACACCTCTACTGCGGTCCTGCACACGTCCCATGATGTCCTGCACACCCCTACTGCGGTCCTGCACACGTCCCATGATGTCCTTCACATCCCTACAGGGGTCCTGCACACGTCCCATGATGTCCTTCACATCCCTACTGCGGTCCTGCACACGTCCCATGATGTCCTGCACATCCCTACTGGGGTCCTGCACACGTCCCATGATGTCCTTCACATCCCTACTGCGGTCCTGCACACGCCCATGATGTCCTGCACATCCCTACTGGGGTCCTGCATACGTCCCATGATGTCCTGCACACCTCTACTGCGGTCCTGCACACGTCCCATGATGTCCTTCACATCCCCACTGCGGTCCTGCACACGTCCCATGATGTCCTGCACACCCCTACTGCGGTCCTGCACACGTCCCAGGATGTCCTTCACATCCCCACTGCGGTCCTGCACACGTCTCATGATGTCCTGCAAACCCCTACTGCGGTCCTGCACACGTCCCATGATGTCCTTCACATCCCTACTGCGGTCCCGCACACGTCCCATGATGTCCTGCACATCCCTGTTGGGGTCCTGCATACGTCCCACGATGTCCTGCACACCTCTACTGCGGTCCTGCACACTTCCCATGATGTCCTGCTTACCCTTACTGCGGTCCTGCACACGTCCCATGATGTCCTTCACATCCCTACTGCGGTCCTGCACACGTCCCATGATGTCCTTCGCATCCCTACTGAGGTCCTGCACACGTCGCACGTTGTCCTGCACGTCCCTCCTGCGGTCCTGCACACGTCCCATGATGTCCTGCACACTCCTACTAAGGTCCTGCACACATGCCATGACATCCTGCCCACCCTTGCTGCGGTCCTGCACACGTCCCATGATGTCCTGCATATCCCTACTGAGGTCTTGCACACGTCCTATGATGTCCTGCACGTCCCTACTGGGGTCCTGCCCACGTTCCATGATGTCCTGCACACTCCTACTGAGGTCCTGCACACACTCCATGACATCCCGCACACCCCTACTGCGGTCCTGCACACATCCCTTGATGACCTGCACATCCCTAATGCGGTCCTGCACACGTCCCGTGATGTTCTGCCCACCTTTACTGCGGTCGTGCACACGTCCCATGATGTCCTGCATGTCCCTACTGAGGTCTTGCACACGTCCTATGATGTCCTGCACGTCCCTACTGGGGTCCTGCACACGTCCCATGATGTCCTGCATATCCCTACTGAGGTCTTGCACACGTCCTATGATGTCCTGCACATCCCTACTGCGGTCCTGCACACATCCCTTGATGACCTGCACATCCCTACTGCGGTCCTGCACACGTCCCGTGATGTTCTGCCCACCTTTACTGCGGTCCTGCACACGTCCCATGATGTCCTGCATATCCCTACTGAGGTCTTGCACACGTCCTATGATGTCCTGCACGTCCCTACTGGGGTCCTGCCCACGTTCCATGATGTCCTGCACACTCCTACTGAGGTCCTGCACACGTCCCATGATGTCCTGCACACCCTTGCTGCGGTCCTGCACACGTCCCATGATGTCCTGGATATCCCTACTGCGGTCCTGCACACGTCGCATGATGTCCTGCACACTCCTACTGCGGTCCTGCACACGTCCCATGATGTCCTGCACATCCCTACTGCGGTGCTGCACACGTCCCATGATGTCCTGCAGATCCCTACAGCAGTCTTGCACACGTCCCATGATGTCCTGCACACCCCTACTGCGGTTCTGCACACGTCCCATGATGTCCTGCACACTCCTACTGCGGTCCTGCACACGTCCCATGATGTCCTGCACATCCCTACTGCGGTCCTGCACACGTCCCATGATGTCCTGCACATCACTACTGGGGTCCTGCAGACGTCCCATGATATTCTCCCCACCTCTACTGAGGCCCTGCAGACGTCCCATGATATTCTCCCCACCTCTACTGAGGCCCTGCAGACGTCCTATGATGTCCTGCACACTCCTACTGCGATCCTGCACACGTCGCATGATGTCCTGCACATCCTTACTGCGGTCCTGCTCACGTCCCATGATGTCCTGCACAGCTCTAGTGCGGTCCTGCACACGTCCCATGATGTCCTGAACATCCCTACTGAGGTCCTGCACACGTCCCATGATGTCCTGCACATCCCTACTGGGCTGCTGCATACGTCCCATGATGTCCTGCACACCCCTACTGCGGTCCTGTGCACGTCCCATGATGTTCTGCCCACCTTTACTGCGGTCCTGCACACGTCCAATGACGTCCTGCACATCCCTACTGAGGTCCTGCACACGTCCCATGATGTCCTGCATAACCCTACTGGAGTCCTGCGCACGTCCCATGATGTCCTGCACACTCCTACTGCGGTCCTGCACACATCCCATGATGTCCTGCACACCCCTACTGCGATCCTGCACACGTCCCATGATGTCTCGCACATCCCTACTGCGGTCCTGCGCTCGTGCCATGTCCTGCACACCCCTACTAGGGTCCTGCACACGTCGCATGATGTCCTGCACATCCTTACTGCGGTCCTGCTCACGTCCCATGATGTCCTGCACAGCTCTACTGAGGTCCTGCACACGTCCCATGATGTCCTGCACATCCCTACTGGGGTGCTGCATACGTCCCATGATGTCCCGCACATCCCTACTGAGGTCCTGCACACGCCCCATGACATCCTGCCCACCCCTATTGCGGTCTTGCCCACGTCCCATGATGTCCTGCACATCCCTACTGTGGTCTTGCACACGTCCCATGATGTCCTGCACACCCCTACTGCGGTCCTGCACACGTCCCATGATGTCCTGCACATCCATAGTGGGGTCCTGCACACGTCCCATGATGGCCTGCACATCCATACTGCGGTCCTGCACACGTCCCATGATGTTCTGCACACCCCTACTAGGGTCCTGCCCATGTCCTATGATGTCCTGCACAGCTCTAGTGCGGTCCTGCACACGTCCCATGATGTCCTGAACATCCCTACTGAGGTCCTGCACACGTCCCATGATGTCCTGCACATCCCTACTGCGGCCCTCCCCACGTCCCATGATGTCCTGCACACTGCTACTGCGCTCCTGCACCCGTCCCATGATGTCCTGCACACCCCTCCTGCGATCCCGCACACGTCCCATGATGACCTGTACATCCCTAATGCGGTCCTGCACAGGTCCCGTGATGTTCTGCCCACCTTTACTGCGGTCCTGCACACGTCCCATGATGTCCTGCGCACTCCCACTGCGGTCCTGCACACATCCCTTGATGTCCTGCACATCCCTACTGCGGTCCTGCACACGTCCCATGATGTCCTTCTCATCTCTATTGGGGTCCTGCTCACGTCCCATGATGTCCTGCACAGCTCTACTGCGGTCCTGCACACGACCCATGATGTCCTGCACATCCCTACTGAGGTCCTGCACACGTCCCATGATTTCCTGCACATCCCTACTGGGGTGCTGCCCACGTCCCATGATGTCCTGCAAATCCCTACTGGGGTCCTGCATACGTCCCATGATATTCTGCACACCCCTACTGCGATCCTGCACACGTCCTATGATGTCCTGCACACTCCTACTGCGATCCTGCACACGTCGCATGATGTCCTGCACATCCTTACTGCGGTCCTGCTCACGTCCCATGATGTCCTGCACAGCTCTACTGCGGTCCTGCACACGTCCCATGATGTCCTGCACATCCCTACTGAGGTCCTGCACACGTCCCATGATGTCCTGCAAATCCCTACTGCGGTCCTGCGCTCGTGCCATGTCCTGCACATCCCTTCTGAGGTTCTGCACACGTCCCATGATGTCCTGCACATCCCTACTGAGGTCCTGCACACGTCCCATGATGTCCTGCACATCCCTAGTGAGGTCCTGCACACGTCCCATGACATTCTGCTCACCCCTACTGCCATCCTGCACACGTCCCATGATGTCCTGCTCATCCCTATTGGGGTCCTGCATACGTGCCATGATGTCCCACACATCCCTACTCGGTCCTGCCCACGTCCTATGATGTTCTGCACACTCCTACTGAGGTCCTGCACACATTCTACGACGTCCTGCACACCCCTACTGGGGTCCTACACACGGCCCATGATGTCCTGCACATCCCTACTGAGGTCCTGCCACATTCTATGACATCCTGCACACCCCTACTGCGGTCCTGTGCACGTCCCATGATGTTCTGCCCACCTTTACTGCGGTCCTGCACACATTCCATGATGTCCTGCACATCCCTACTGAGGTCCTGCACACGTCCCATGATGTCCTGCACATCCCTACTGCGATCCTGCACACGTCCCATGATGTCCTGCACATCCCTACTGGGGTCCTGCATACATCCCACGATGTCCTGCACACCCCTACTGCGGTCCTGCACACGTCCCATGATGTCCTTCACATCCCTACTGCGGTCCTGCACACGTCCCATGATGGCCTGCACATCCCTACTGTGGTCTCGCACACGTCCCATGATGTCCTGCACACCCCTACTGCGGTCCTGCACACGTCCCATGATGTCCTGCACATCCTTAGTGGGGTCCTGTACACGTCCCATGATGTTCTCCCCACGTCCCATGATGGCCTGCACATCCCTACTGCGGTCCTGCACACGTCCCATGATGTCCTGCAGATCCCTACAGCAGTCTTGCACACGTCCCATGATGTCCTGCACACCCCTACTGCGGTCTTGCATGCGTCCCATGATGTCCTGCACACCCCTACTGGAGTCCTGCGCACGTCCCATGATGTCCTGCACATATCTACTGAGGTCCTGCCCACATTCTATGACATCCTGCACACCCCTACTGCGATCCTGTGCACGTCTCATGATGTCCCGCACATCCCTACTGCGGTCCTGCGCACATCCCATGTCCTGCACATCCCTACTGAGGTCCTGCCCACATTAAATGACATCCTGCACATCCCTACTGAGGTCAGCACACTCCCTGTGATGTCCTGCACACCCCTACTGGGGTCCTGCCCACATTCCATGACATCCTGCCCTCCCCTACTGGGGTACTGCATACGTCCCATGATGTCCTGCACATCCCTACTGAGGTCCTGCACACGTCGCACGTTGTCCTGCATATCCCTACTGAGGTCTTGCACACGTCCTATGATGTCCTGCACGTCCCTCCTGCGGTCCTGCACACGTCCCATGATGTCCTGCACACTCCTACTAAGGTCCTGTACACATGCCATGACATCCTGCCCACCCTTGCTGCGGTCCTGCACACGTCCCATGATGTCCTGCATATCCCTACTGAGGTCTTGCACACGTCCCATGATGTCCTGCACATCCCTACTGAGGTCCTGCACACGTCCCATGATGTCCTGCACACTGCTACTGAGGTCCTGCACACACTCCATGACATCCCGCACGCCCCTACTGCGGTCCTGCACACGTCCCATGATGTCCTGCACATCCCTACTAGGGTCCTTCACACGTCTCATGATGTCCTGCCCACCTCTACAGCCCTCCTGCACACGTCCCATGATGTCCTGCACACTCCTACGGCGGTCCTGCCCACGTCCCATGATGTCCTGCACGTCCCTACTGAGGTCCTGCACACGTCTCATGATGTCCTGCAAACCCCTACTGCGGTCCTGCACACGTCCCATGATGTCCTTCACACCCCTACTGGGGTGCTGCATACGTCCCATGATGTCCCGCACATCCCTACTGCGGTCCTGCGCTCGTGCCATGATTCCTGCACACCTATACTGCGGTCCTGCACACGTCCCATGATGTCCTTCACATCCCTACTGCGGTCCTGCACACGTCCCATGATGTCCTGCACATCCCTGTTGGGGTCCTGCATACGTCCCACAATGTCCTGCACACCTCTACTGCGGTCCTGCACACGTCCCAGGATGTCCTTCACATTCCCACTGCGGTCCTGCACACGTCCCATGATGTCCTGCAAACCCCTACTGCGGTCCTGCACACGTCCCATGATGCCCTTCACATCCCTACTGCGGTCCTGCACACGTCCCATGATGTCCTTCACATCCCTACAGGGGTCCTGCATCCGTCCCATGATGTCCTGCACATCCCTACTGAGGTCCTGCATACATCCCATGATGTCCTGCACACCCCTACTGCGGTCCTGCACACGTCCCATGGTGTCCTGCGCACCCCTACTGCGGTCCTGCACACGTCCCATGATGTCCTTCACATCCCTACTGCGGTCCTGCACACGTCCCATGATGTCCTGCACATCCCTACTGGGGTCCTGCATACATCCCACGATGTCCTGCACACCCCTACTGCGGTCCTGCACACGTCCCATGATGTCCTGCACATCCCTGTTGGGGTCCTGCATACGTCCCACGATGTCCTGCACACCTCTACTGCGGTCCTGCACACTTCCCATGATGTCCTGCACATCCATACTGCGGTCCTGCACACGTCCCATGATGGCCTGCACATCCCTACTGCGGTCCTGCACACGTCCCATGATGTCCTGCAGATCCCTACAGCAGTCTTGCACACGTCCCATGATGTCCTGCACACCCCTACTGCGGTCTTGCATGCGTCCCATGATGTCCTGCACACCCCTACTGCGGTCCTGCACACGTCCCATGATGTCCTGCACATCCATAGTGGGGTCCTGCACACGTCCCATGATGTCCTGCACACCTCCACTGCGGTCCTACACACTTCCCATGATGTCCTGCTTACCCTTACTGCGGTCCTGCACACGTCCCACGATGTCCTGCACACCTCTACTGCGGTCCTGCACACGTCCCATGATGTCCTTCACATCCCTACTGTGGTCTCGCACACGTCCCATGATGTCCTGCACACCCTTACTGCGGTCCTGCACACGTCCCATGATGTCCTGCACACCCCTACTGGGGTCCTGCACACGTCCCATGATGGCCTGCACATCCCTACTGTGGTCTCGCACACGTCCCATGATGTCCTGCACACCCCTACTGCGGTCCTGCACACGTCCCATGATGTCCTGCACATCCCTACTGCGGTCCTGCACACGTCCCATGATGTCCTGCAGATCCCTACAGCAGTCTTGCACACGTCCCATGATGTCCTGCACACCCCTACTGCGGTCTTGCATGCGTCCCATGATGTCCTGCACACCCCTACTGCGGTCCTGCACACGTCCCATGATGTCCTGCACATCCCTACTGAGGTCCTGCACACGTCCCATGATGTCCTGCACATCTCTACTGCGGTCCTGCACACGTCCCATGATGTCCTGCACACTCCTACTGCGGTCCTGCACACGTCCCATGATGTCCTGCACACCCCTACTGCGGTCCTGCACACGTCCCATGATGTCCTGTACATCCCTACTGTGATCCTGCACACGTCCCATGATGTCCTGCACATCCCTACTGCGGTCCTGCACACGTCTCATGACGTCGTGCACACCCCTACTGCGGTCCTACACACGTCCCATGGTGTCCTGCACATCCCTACTGCGGTCCTGCACACATCCCATGATGTCCTGCACACCCCTATTACGGTCCTGCACACGTCCCATGATGGCCTGCACATCCCTACTGTGGTCTTGCACACGTCCCATGATGGCCTGCACATCCCTACTGCGGTCCTGCACACGTCCCATGATGTCCTGCACATCCCTACTGCAGTCTTGAACACGTCCCATGATGTCCTGCACACTCCTACTGGGGTGCTGCACACGTCCCATGATGTCCTGCACACCCCTACTGAGGTCCTGCACACGTCCCATGATGTCCTGCACACTCCTACTGCGATCCTGCACACGTCCCATGATGTCCTGCACATCCCTACTTCGGTCCTACACACGTCCCATGATGTCCTGCACACCCCTACTGCGGTCCTGCACACGTTCCACGATGTACTGCACACTCCTACTGAGATCCTGCACACGTTCCATAATATCCTGCACACCCCTACTGGGATCCTACACACGTCCCGTGATGTCCTGCACATTCCTACTGCGGTCCTGCACACGTCCCATGGTTTCCTGCACATCCCTACTGCGGTCCTCTACACGTTACTCGATGTCCTGCACATCCCTACTGCGGTCCTGCACACGTCCCATGATGTCCTGCACATCTCTACTGCGGTCCTGCACACGTTCGATGATGTCCTGCACGCTCCTACTGGGGCCTGCACAGGTCCCTTGATGTCCTGCACACCCCTACTGCGATTCTGCACACAATCCATGATGTTCTGCGCACCCCTACTGGGGTCCTGCACACGTCCCATGATGTCCTGCCCACCCCTACTGCGGTTCTGCACACGCCCCATGATGTCCTGTACACATCTACTGCGATCCTGCACACGTCGCATGATGTCCTGCAAATTCCTACTGAGGTCCTGCACACGTCCCATGATGTCCTGTACATCCCTACTGCGATCCTGCACACTTCCTATGATGTCCTGCACACTCCTACTGCGATCCTGCACACGTCCCATGATGTCCTGCACATCCCTACTGCGGTCCTGCACACGTCCCATGATGTCCTGCACATCCCTACTGCGGTCCTGCACACGTCCCATGATGGCCTGCACATCCATACTGCGGTCCTGCACACGTCCCATGATGTCCTGCACATCCCTACTGCAGTTTTCCACACGTCCCATGATGTCCTGCACACCCCTACTGCGGTCCTGCACACGTCCCATGATGTCCTGCACATCCCTACTGGGGTGCTGCATACGTCCCATGATGTCCCGCACATCCCTACTGCGGCCCTGCACACGTCCCATGATGTCCTGCACATCCCTACTGCAGTCTTGCACACGTCCCAAGATGGCCTGCACATCCCTACTGCGGTCCTGCACACGTCCCATGATGTCCTGCACATCCCTACTGCAGTCTTGCACACGTCCCATGATGTCCTGCACACCCCTACTGCGGTCTTGCATACGTCCCATGATGTCCTGCACACCCCTACTGGGGTCCTGCACACGTCCCATGATGGCCTGCACATCCCTACTGTATTCTCGCACACGTCCCATGATGTCCTGCACACCCCTACTGCGGTCCTGCACACGTCCCATGATGTCCTGCACATCCATAGTGGGGTCCTGCACACGCCCCATGATGTTCTGCACACGTCCCATGATGTCCTGCACATCCATAGTGGGGTCCTGCACACGTCCCATGATGTTCTTCACATCCCCAATGGGGTCCTGCACACGTCCCATGATGTCCTGCACACCCCTACTGCGGTCCTGCACACGTCCCATGATGTTCTTCACATCCCTACAGGGGTCCTGCATACGTCCCATGATGTCCTGCACATCCCTACTTCGATCCTGCACACATTCCATGACATCCTGCACATCCCTATTGCGGTCTTGCACACGTCTCATGATGGCCTGCACATCCCTACTGTGGTCTCGCACACGTCCCATGATGTCCTGCACACCCCTACTGCGGTCCTGCACACGTCCCATGATGTCCTGCACATCCATAGTGGGGTCCTGCACACGTCCCATGATGTTCTGCACACGTCCCATGATGGCCTGCACATCCCTACTGCGGTCCTGCACACGTCCCATGATGTCCTGCACATCCCTACTGCAGTTTTGCACACGTCCCATGATGTCCTGCACACCCCTACTGCGGTCCTGCACACGTCCCATGATGTCCTGCACATCCATAGTGGGGTCCTGCACACGTCCCATGATGTCCTGCACATCCCTACTGCAGTTTTGCACACTTCCCATGATGTCCTGCACACCCCTACTGCGGTCTTGCATACGTCCCATGATGTCCTGCCCACCCCTATTGCGGTCTTGCCCACGTCCCATGATGTCCTGCACATCCCTACTGTGGTCTTGCACACGTCCCATGATGTCCTGCACATCCATAGTGGGGTCCTGCACACGTCCCATGATGTTCTGCACACGTCCCATGATGGCCTGCACATCCCTACTGCGGTCCTGCACACGTCCCATGATGTCCTGCACATCCCTACTGCAGTTTTGCACACTTCCCATGATGTCCTGCACACCCCTACTGCGGTCTTGCATACGTCCCATGACATCTTACACACCCCTACTGCGGTCCTGCACACGTCCCATGATGTCCCTCGCATCCCCAACGGGGTCCTGCACACATTCCATGACATCCTGCACACCCCTATTGCGGTCTTGCCCACGTCCCATGATGTCCTGCACACCCCTACTGGGGTCCTGCACACGTCCCATGATGGCCTGCACATCCCTACTGTGGTCTTGCATGCGTCCCATGATGTCCTGCACACCCCTACTGCGGTGGTCCTGCACACGTCCCATGATGTCCTGCACATCCCTACTGCGGTCCTGCACACGTCCCATGATGTCCTGCACACCCCTATTGCGGTCTTGCCCACGTCCCATGATGTCCTGCACACCCCTACTGGGGTCCTGCACACGTCCCATGATGGCCTGCACACCCCTACTGCGGTCCTGCACACGTCCCATGATGTCCTGCACATCCATAGTGGGGTCCTGCACACATCCCATGATGTTCTGCCCACGTCCCATGATGGCCTGCACATCCCTACTGCGGTCCTGCACACGTCCCATGATGTCCTGCACATCCCTACTGCAGTCTTGCACACGTCCCATGATGTCCTGCACACCACTACTGCGGTCTTGCATACGTCCCATGATGTCCTGCACACCCCTACTGCGGTCCTGCACACGTCCCATGATGTCCTGCACATCCCTACTGTGGTCTTGCACACGTCCCATGATGTCCTGCACATCCATAGTGGGGTCCTGCACACATCCCATGATGTCCTGCACACCCCTATTACGGTCCTGCACACGTCCCATGATGGCCTGCACATCCCTACTGTGGTCTTGCACACGTCCCATGATGTCCTGCACATCCATAGTGGGGTCCTGCACACGTCCCATGATGTTCTGCACACGTCCCATGATGGCCTGCACATCCCTACTGCGGTCCTGCACACGTCCCATGATGTCCTGCACATCCCTACTGCGGTCCTGCACACATCCCATGATGTCCTGCACATCCCTACTGCAGTCTTGCACACGTCCCATGATGTCCTGCACACCCCTATTGCGGTCCTGCACACGTCCCATGATGTCCTGCACACTCCTACTGATGTCCTGCACACGTCCCATGATGGCCTGCACATCCCTACTGCGGTCCTGCACACGTCCCATGATGTCCTGCAGATCCCTACAGCAGTCTTGCACACGTCCCATGATGTCCTGCACACCCCTACTGCGGTCTTGCATGCGTCCCATGATGTCCTGCACACCCCTACTGCGGTCCTGCACACGTCCCATGATGTTCTGCACACGTCCCATGATGTCATGCACATCCCTACTGCGGTCCTGCACACGTCCCATGATGTCCTGCACACCCCTACTGCGGTCCTGCACACGTCCCATGATGTCCTGCACATCCATAGTGGGGTCCTGCACACGTCCCATGATGTTCTGCACACGTCCCATGATGGCCTGCACATCCCTACTGCGGTCCTGCACACGTCCCATGATGTCCTTCACACCCCTACTGCGGTCCTGCACACGTCCCATGATGTCCTTCACATCCCCACTGCGGTCCTGCACACGTCCCATGATGTCCTGCAAACCCCTACTGCGGTCCTGCACACGTCCCATGATGTCCTTCACATCCCTACTGCGGTCCTGCACACGTCCCATGATGTCCTGCACATCCCTACTGCGGTCCTGCACACTTCCCATGATGTCCTCCTTACCCTTACTGCGGTCCTGCACACGTCCCATGATGTCCTTCACATCCCTACTGCGGTCCCGCACACGTCCCATGATGTCCTGCACATCCCTACTGCGGTCCTGCACACGTCCCATGATGTCCTGCACATCCCTACTGGGGTCCTGCATACGTCCCACGATGTCCTGCACACCTCTACTGCGGTCCTGCACACGTCCCATGATGTCCTGCACACCCCTACTGCGGTCCTGCACACGTCCCATGATGTCCTTCACATCCCTACTGCAGTCCTGCACACGTCCCATGATGTCCTGCAAACCCCTACTGCGGTCCTGCACACGTCCCATGATGTCCTTCACATCCCTACTGCGGTCCTGCACACGTCCCATGATGTCCTTCACATCCCTACTGGGGTCCTGCATACGTCCCATGATGTCCTGCACACCCCTACTGCGGTCCTGCACACGTCCCATGATGTCCTTCACATCCCTACTGCGGTCCTGCACACGTCCCATGATGTCCTGCACACCCCTACTGCGGTCCTGCACACGTCCCATGATGTCCTTCACATCCCTACTGCGGTCCTGCACACGTCCCATGATGTCCTTCACATCCCCACTGCGGTCCTGCACACGTCCCATGATGTCCTGCAAACCCCTACTGCGGTCCTGCACACGTCCCATGATGTCCTTCACATCCCTACTGCGGTCCTGCACACGTCCCATGATGTCCTTCACATCCCTACAGGGGTCCTGCATACGTCCCATGATGTCCTTCACATCCCCACTGCGGTCCTGCACACGTCCCATGATGTCCTGCGAACCCCTACTGCGGTCCTGCACACGTCCCATGATGTCCTGCACATCCCTACTGGGGTCCTGCATACATCCCACGATGTCCTGCACACCCCTACTGCGGTCCTGCACACGTCCCATGATGTCCTTCACATCCCTACTGCAGTCCTGCACACGTCCCATGATGTCCTTCACATCCCCACTGCGGTCCTGCACACGTCCCATGATGTCCTGCAAACCCCTACTGCGGTCCTGCACACGACCCATGAAGTCCTGCACATCCCTACTGCAGTCTTGCACACGTCCCATGATGTCCTGCACACCCCTACTGCGGTCTTGCACACGTCCCATGATGGCCTGCACATCCCTACTGCGGTCCTGCACACGTCCCATGATGTCCTGCACATCCCTACTGCAGTTTTGCACACTTCCCATGATGTCCTGCACACCCCTACTGCGGTCCTGCACACATCCTATGATGTCCTGCACACCCCTACTGCGGTCCTGCACACGTCCCATGATGGCCTGCACATCCCTACTGCGGTCCTGCACACGTCCCATGATGTCCTTCACATCCCCACTGCGGTCCTGCACACGTCCCATGATGTCCTGCATACCCCTACTGCGGTCCTGCACACGTCCCATGATGTCCTTCACATCCCTACTGCGGTCCTGCACACGTCCCATGATGTCCTGCACATCCCCACTGCGGTCCTGCACACGTCCCATGATGTCCTGCGCATCCCTACTGCGGTCCTGCACACGTCCCATGATGTCCTTCACATTCCCACTGCGCTCCTGCACACGTCCCATGATGTCCTGCAAACCCCTACTGCGGTCCTGCACACGTCCCATGATGCCCTTCACATCCCTACTGCGGTCCTGCACACGTCCCATGATGTCCTTTACATCCCTACTGGGGTCCTGCATACGTCCCATGATGTCCTGCACACCCCTACTGCTGTCCTGCACACGTCCCATGATGTCCTTCACATCCCTACTGCGGTCCTGCACACGTCCCATGATGTCCTGCACACCCCTACTGCGGTCCTGCACACGTCCCATGATGTCCTTCACATCCCTACTGCGGTCCTGCACACGTCCCATGATGTCCTGCACACCCCTACTGCGGTCCTGCACACGTCCCATGATGTCCTTCACATCCCTACTGCGGTCCTGCACAAGTCCCATGATGTCCTTCACATCCCTACAGGGGTCCTGCACACGTCCCATGATGTCCTGCACATCCCTACTGCAGTCCTGCACACGTCCCATGATGTCTTGCAAACCCCTACTGCGGTCCCGCACACGTCCCATGATGTCCTGCACATCCCTGTTGGGGTCCTGCACACGTCCCATGATGTCCTGCACATCCATAGTGGGGTCCTGCACACGTCCCATGATGTTCTGCACACGTCCCATGATGGCCTGCACATCCCTACTGCGGTCCTGCACACGTCCCATGATGTCCTTCACATCCCCAATGGGGTCCTGCACACATTCCATGGCATCCTGCACACCCTTATTGCGGTCCTGCACACGTCCCATGATGTCCTGCACATCCCTACTGAGGTCCTGCACACGTCCCATGATGGCCTGCACATCCCTACTGCGGTCCTGCACACGTCCCATGATGTCCTGCAGATCCCTACAGCAGTCTTGCACACGTCCCATGATGTCCTGCACACCCCTACTGCGGTCTTGCATGCGTCCCATGATGTCCTGCACACCCCTACTGCGGTCCTGCACACGTCCCATGATGTCCTTCACATCCCTACTGCGGTCCTGCACACGTCCCATGATGTCCTTCACATCCCTAAAGGGGCCCTCCCTGCATACGTCCCATGATGTCCTGCACACGTCCCATGATGTCCTTCACATCCCTACTGCGGTCCTGCACACGTCCCATGATGTCCTTCACATCCCTACTGCGGTCCTGCACACGTCCCATGGTGTTCTGCGCACCCCTACTGCGGTCCTGCACACGTCCCATGATGTCCTTCACATCCCTACAGGGGTCCTGCAACCGTCCCATGATGTCCTGCACACCTCTACTGCGGTCCTGCACACGTCCCATGGTGTCCTGCGCACCCCTACTGCGGTCCTGCACACGTCCCATGATGTCCTGCACACCCCTACTGCGGTCCTGCACACGTCCCATGATGTCCTTCACATCCCTACTGCGGTCCTGCACACGTCCCATGATGTCCTGCACACCCCTACTGCGGTCCTGCACACGTCCCATGATGTCCTTCACATCCCTACTGCGGTCCTGCACACGTCCCATGATGTCCTTCACATCCCTACTGCGGTCCTGCACACGTCCCATGATGTCCTGCGCACCCCTACTGCGGTCCTGCACACGTCCCATGATGTCCTTTACATCCCTACTGGGGTCCTGCACACGTCCCATGATGTCCTTCACATCCCTACTGCGGTCCTGCACACGTCCCATGATGTCCTGCACATCCCTGTTGGGGTCCTGCATACGTCCCACGATGTCCTGCACACCTCTACTGCGGTCCTGCACACGTCCCATGATGTCCTTCACATCCCCACTGCGGTCCTGCACACGTCCCATGATGTCCTGCACACCCCTACTGCGGTCCTGCACACGTCCCATGATGTCCTTCACATCCCTACTGCGGTCCTGCACACGTCCCATGATGTCCTGCACACCCCTACTGCGGTCCTGCACACGTCCCATGATGTCCTTCACATCCCTACTGCGGTCCTGCACACGTCCCATGATGTCCTTCACATCCCTACAGGGGTCCTGCATACGTCCCATGATGTCCTGCACACCTCTACTGCGGTCCTGCACACGTCCCATGATGTCCTGCACACCTCTACTGCGGTCCTGCACAAGTCCCATGATGTCCTGCACACCTCTACTGCGGTCCTGCACACGTCCCAGGATGTCCTTCACATTCCCACTGCGGTCCTGCACACGTCACATGATGTCCTGCAAACCCCTACTGCGGTCCTGCACACGTCCCATGATGTCCTGCAAACCCCTACTGCGGTCCTGCACACGTCCCATGATGTCCTTCACATCCCTACTGCGGTCCTGCACACGTCCCATGATGTCCTGCACACCCCTACTGCGGTCCTGCACACGTCCCATGATGTCCTTTACATCCCTACTGGATTCCTGCATACGTCCCATGATGTCCTGCACATCCCTACTTCGATCCTGCACACGTCCCATGATGTCCTGCACTTTTACTGAGGTCCTGCACACGTCCCATGATGTCCTTCACATCCCTACAGGGGTCCTGCATCCGTCCCATGATGTCCTGCACATCCCTACTGAGGTCCTGCATACATCCCATGATGTCCTGCACACCCCTACTGCGGTCCTGCACACGTCCCATGATGCCCTTCACATCCCTACTGCGGTCCTGCACACGTCCCATGATGTCCTTTACATCCCTACTGGGGTCCTGCATACGTCCCATGATGTCCTGCACACCCCTACTGCGGTCCTGCACACGTCCCATGATGTCCTGCACACCCCTACTGCGGTCCTGCACACGTCCCATGATGTCCTGCACATCCCTACTGCAGTCTTGCACACTTCCCATGATGTCCTGCACACCCCTACTGCGGTCTTGCATACGTCCCATGATGGCCTGCACATCCCTACTGCGGTCCTGCACACGTCCCATGATGTCCTGCACATCCCTACTGCGGTCCTGCACACGTCCCATGATGTCCTGCACATCCCTACTGCAGTCCTGCACACGTCCCATGATGTCCTGCAAACCCCTACTGCGGTCCTGCACACGTCCCATGATGTCCTGCAAACCCCTACTGCGGTCCTGCACACGTCCCATGATGTCCTTCACATCCCTACTGCGGTCCTGCACACGTCCCATGATGTCCTTCACATCCCCACTGCGGTCCTGCACACGTCCCATGATGTCCTGCAAACCCCTACTGCGGTCCTGCACACGTCCCATGATGTCCTTCACATCCCTACTGCGGTCCTGCACACGTCCCATGATGTCCTTCACATCCCTACAGGGGTCCTGCATACGTCCCATGATGTCCTGCACACCTCTACTGCGGTCCTGCACACGTCCCATGGTGTCCTGCGCACCCCTACTGCGGTCCTGCACACGTCCCATGATGTCCTTCACATCCCTACTGCGGTCCTGCACACGTCCCATGATGTCCTGCACATCCCTACTGGGGTCCTGCACACGTCCCATGATGTCCTTCACATCACTACTGCGGTCCTGCACAAGTCCCATGATGTCCTTCACATCCCTACTGGGGTCCTGCATACATCCCACGATGTCCTGCACACCCCTACTGCGGTCCTGCACACGTCCCATGATGTCCTTCACATCCCTACTGTGGTCTTGCACACGTCCCATGATGTCCTGCACATCCATAGTGGGGTCCTGCACACGTCCCATGATGGCCTGCACATCCATACTGCGGTCCTGCACACGTCCCATGATGTCCTGCACATCCCTACTGCAGTTTTGCACACGTCCCATGATGTCCTGCACACCCCTACTGCGGTCCTGCACACGTCCCATGATGTCCTGCACATCCATAGTGGGGTCCTGCACACGTCCCATGATGGCCTGCACATCCATACTGCGGTCCTGCACACGTCCCATGATGTCCTGCACATCCCTACTGCAGTTTTGCACACTTCCCATGATGTCCTGCATACCCCTACTGCGGTCTTGCATACGTCCCATGATGTCCTTCACATCCCTACTGCGGTCCTGCACACGTCCCATGATGTCCTGCACATCCCTACTGCGGTCCTGCACACTTCCCATGATGTCCTCCTTACCCTTACTGCGGTCCTGCACACGTCCCATGATGTCCTTCACATCCCTACTGCGGTCCTGCACACGTCCCATGATGTCCTGCACACCCCTACTGCGGTCCTGCACACGTCCCATGATGTCCTTCACATCCCTACTGCAGTTCTGCACACGTCCCATGATGTCCTTCACATCCCCACTGCGGTCCTGCACACGTCCCATGATGTCCTGCAAACCCCTACTGCGGTCCTGCACACGTCCCATGATGTCCTTCACATCCCTACTGCGGTCCTGCACACGTCCCATGATGTCCTGCACATCCCTACTGCGGTCCTGCACACGTCCCATGATGTCCTTCACATCCCTACTGCGGTCCTGCACACGTCCCATGATGTCCTTCACATCCCCACTGCGGTCCTGCACACGTCCCATGATGTCCTGCACATCCCTACTGCGGTCCTGCACACGTCCCATGATGTCCTGCAAACCCCTACTGCGGTCCTGCACACGTCCCATGATGTCCTGCAAACCCCTACTGCGGTCCTGCACACGTCCCATGATGTCCTTCACATCCCTACTGCGGTCCTGCACACGTCCCATGATGTCCTGCACATCCCTACTGGGGTCCTGCATACGTCCCACGATGTCCTGCACACCCCTACTGCGGTCCTGCACACGTCCCATGATGTCCTTCACATCCCTACTGCGGTCCTGCACACGTCCCATGATGTCCTTCACATCCCTACTGCGGTCCTGCACACGTCCCATGATGTCCTGCACATCCCTACTGCGGTCCTGCACACGTCCCATAATGTCCTGCACAACCCTACTGCGGTCCTGCACACGTCCCATGATGTCCTGCACATCCCTACTGCGGTCCTGCACACGTCCCATGATGGCCTGCACATCCCTACTGCGGTCCTGCACACGTCCCATGCTGTCCTGCACCTCCCTACTGGGCTCCTGCACACGTCCCAGGATGTCCTTCACATCCCCATTGCGGTCCTGCACACGTCTCATGATGTCCTGCACACCCCTACTGGGGTCCTGCACACGTCCCATGATGGCCTGCACATCCCTACTGTGGTCTCGCACACGTCCCATGACGTTCTGCACACGTCCCATGATGGCCTGCATATCCCTACTGCGGTCCTGCACACGTCCCATGATGTCCTGCTCATCCCTACTGCGGTTCTGCACACGTCCCATGATGTCCTGCGCATCCCTACTGCGGTCCTGCACACGTCCCATGATGTCCTGCACATCCCTACTACGGTCCTGCACACGTCCTATGATGGCCTGCGCATCCCTACTGTGGTCCTGCACAAGTCCCATGATGTCCTGCACACCTCTACTGCGGTCCTGCACACGTCCCATGATGTCCTTCACATCCCTACTGCGGTCCTGCACACGTTCCATGATGTCCTGCACATCCCTGCTGGGGTCCTGCATACGTCCCACGATGTCCTGCACACCCCTCCTGCGCTCCTGTACACGTCCCATGATGTCCTTCACATCCCTACTGCGGTCCTGCACACGTCCCATGATGTCCTGCCCACCCCTACTGCGGTCCTGCACACGTCCCATGATGTCCTGCAGATCCCTACAGCAGTCTTGCACACGTCCCATGATGTCCTGCACACCCCTACTGCGGTCTTGCATGCGTCCCATAATGTTCTGCACACCCCTACTGCGGTCCTGCACACGTCCCATGATGTCCTGCACATCCCCACTGCGGTCCTGCACACGTCCCATGATGTCCTGCAGATCCCTACAGCAGTCTTGCACACGTCCCATGATGTCCTGCACACCCCTACTGCGGTCCTGCACACGTCCCATGATGTCCTGCACACCCCTACTGGGGTCCTGCACACGTCCCATGATGGCCTGCACATCCCTACTGTGGTCTTGCACACGTCCCATGATGTCCTGCACACCCCTACTGCGGTCTTGCATGCGTCCCATGATGTCCTGCACACCCCTACTGCGGTCCTGCAAACGTCCCATGATGTCCTGCACATCCCCAATGGGGTACTGCACACGTCCCATGATGGCCTCCACATCCCTACTGCGGTCCTGCACACGTCCCATGATGTCCTGCAGATCCCTACAGCAGTCTTGCACACGTCCCATGATGTCCTGCACACCCCTGCTGCGGTCTTGCATGCGTCCCATGATGTCCTGCACACCCCTACTGCGATCCTGCACACGTCCCATGATGTCCTGCAAACCCCTACTGCGGTCCTGCACACGTCCCATGATGTCCTTCACATCCCTACTGCGGTCCCGCACACGTCCCATGATGTCCTGCACATCCCCACTGCGGTCCTGCACACGTCCCATGATGTCCTGCTAACCCCTACTGCGGTCCTGCACACGTCCCATGATGTCCTTCACATCCCTACTGCGGTCCTGCACACGTCCCATGATGTCCTTCACATCCCTACTGCAGTCCTGCACACGTCCCATGATGTCCTGCACATCCCCACTGCGGTCCTGCACACGTCCCATGATGTCCTGCACATCCCTACTGTGGTCTTGCACACGTCCCATGATGTCCTGCACACCCCTACTGCGGTCCTGCACACGTCCCATGATGTCCTGCACATCCCTACTGCAGTCTTGCACACTTCCCATGATGTCCTGCACACCCCTACTGCGGTCCTGCACACTTCCCATGATGTCCTGCTTACCCTTACTGCGGTCCTGCACACGTCCCATGATGTCCTTCACATCCCTACTGCGGTCCTGCACACGTCCCATGATGTCCTTCACATCCCTACTGCAGTCCTGCACACGTCCCATGATGTCCTGCAAACCCCTACTGCGGTCCTGCACACGTCCCATGATGTCCTTCACATCCCTACTGCGGTCCTGCACACGTCCCATGATGTCCTTCACATCCCTACTGCGGTCCTGCACACGTCCCATGATGTCCTGCACACCTCTACTGCGGTCCTGCACACGTCCCATGATGTCCTTCACATCCCTACTGCGGTCCTGCACACGTCCCATGATGTCCTGCACATCCCTACTGGGGTCCTGCATACGTCCCATGATGTCCTGCACACCCCTACTGCGGTCCTGCACACGTCCCATGATGTCCTTCACATCCCTACTGCGGTCCTGCACACGTCCCATGATGTCCTTCACATCCCTACTGCGGTCCTGCACACGTCCCATGATGTCCTTCACATCCCCACTGCGGTCCTGCACACGTCCCATGATGTCCTGCGAACCCCTACTGCGGTCCTGCACACGTCCCATGATGTCCTGCACATCCCTACTGGGGTCCTGCACACGTCCCATGATTTCCTGCACATCCCTACTGCGGTCCTGCATACGTCCCATGATGTCCTGCACATCTCTACTGAGGTCCTGCACACGTCCCATGATTTCCTGCACATCCCTACTGCGGTCCTGCACCCGTCCCATGATGTCCTTAACATCCCCACTGCGGTCCTGCACACGTCCCATGATGTCCTGCACACCCCTACTGCGGTCCTGCACACGTCCCATGATGTCCTGCACACCCCTACTGCGGTCCTGCACACGTCCCATGATGTTCTTTACACCCCTACTGCGGTCCTGCACACGTCCCATGATGTCCTTCACATCCCTACTGCGGTCCTGCACCCGTCCCATGATGTCCTGCACACGTCCCAGGATGTCCTTCACATCCCTACTGCGGTCCTGCACACGTCCCATGATGTCCTTTACATCCCTACTGGGGTCCTGCATACGTCCCATGATGTCCTGCACACCTCTACTGCGGTCCTGCACACGTCCCATGATGTCCTTCACATCCCCACTGCGGTCCTGCACACGTTCCATGATGTCCTGCACATCCCTGCTGGGGTCCTGCACACATTTCATGATGTCCTGCACATCCCTACTGCGGTCCTGCACCCGTCCCATGATGTCCTGCACACCCCTACTGCGGTCCTGCACACGTCCCATGATGTCCTGCACATCCCTACTGCAGTCTTGCACACTTCCCATGATGTCCTGCACATCCCTACTGCGGTCCTGCACACGTCCCATGATGTCCTGCACATCCCTACTGCAGTCTTGCACACTTCCCATGATGTCCTGCACACCCCTACTGCGGTCCTGCACACGTCCCATGATGTCCTTCACACCCCTACTGCGGTCCTGCACACTTCCCATGATGTCCTGCACATCCCTACTGTGGTCTTGCACACGTCCCATGATGTCCTGCACACCCCTACTGCGGTCCTGCACACGTCCCATGATGTCCTGCACATCCCTACTGCAGTCTTGCACACTTCCCATGATGTCCTTCACATCCCTACAGGGGTCCTGCATCCGTTCCATGATGTCCTTCACATCCCTAGTGGGGTCCTGCATACGTCCCATGATGTCCTGCACACCCCTACTGCGGTCCTGCACACGTCCCATGATGTCCTTCACATCCCTACTGCGGTCCTGCACACCCCTACTGCGGTCCTGCACACGTCCCATGATGTCCTTCACATCCCTACTGCGGTCCTGCACACGTCCCATGATGTCCTTCACATCCCTACTGCAGTCCTGCACACGTCCCATGATGTCCTGCAAACCCCTTACTGCGGTCCTGCACACGTCCCATGATGTCCTTCACATCCCCACTGCGGTCCTGCACACGTCCCATGATGTCCTGCGAACCCCTACTGCGGTCCTGCACAAGTCCCATGATGTCCTGCACATCCCTACTGGGGTCCTGCATACATCCCACGATGTCCTGCACACCCCTACTGCGGTCCTGCACACGTCCCATGATGTCCTTCACATCCATAGTGGGGTACTGCACACATCCCATGATGTTCTGCCCACGTCCCATGATGGCCTGCACACCCCTACTGCGGTCCTGCACACGTCCCATGATGTCCTTCACATCCCTACTGCAGTCCTGCACACGTCCCATGATGTCCTTCACATCCCCACTGCGGTCCTGCACACGTCCCATGATGTCCTGCAAACCCCTACTGCGGTCCTGCACACGTCCCATGATGTCCTTCACATCCCTACTGCGGTCCTGCACACGTCCCATGATGTCCTGCACATCCCTACTGGGGTCCTGCACACGTCCCAGGATGTCCTTCACATCCCCATTGCGGTCCTGCACACGTCTCATGATGTCCTGCACACCTCTACTGCGGTCCTGCACACGTCCCATGATGTCCTCCACATCCCTACTGCGGTCCTGCACACGTCCCATGATGTCCTGCACATCCCTACTGCGGTCCTGCACACGTCCCATGATGTCCTTCGCATCCCTACTGCGGTCCTGCACACGTCCCATGATGTCCTGCGCACCCCTACTGCGGTCCTGCACACGTCCCATGATGTCCTTCACATCCCTACTGCGGTCCTGCACACGTCCCATGATGGCCTGCACATCCCTACTGCGGTCCTGCACACGTCCCATGATCTCCTGCACATCCCTACTGCCGTTTTGCACACTTCCCATGATGTCCTGCACACCCGTACTGCGGTCCTGCACACGTCCCATGGTGTCCTTCACATCCCTACTGCGGTCCTGCACACGTCCCATGATGTCCTTCACATCCTCACTGCGGTCCTGCACACGTCCCATGGTGTCCCGCGCACCCCTACTGCGGTCCTGCACACGTCCCATGATGTCCTTCACATCCTCACTGCGGTCCTGCACACGTCCCATGATGTCCTGCACACCTCTACTGCGGTCCTGCACACGTCCCATGATGTCCTGCACACCCCTACTGCGGTCCTGCACACGTCCCAGGATGTCCTTCACATCCCCACTGCGGTCCTGCACACGTCCCATGATGTCCTGCACATCCCTACTGCGGTCCTGCACACGCGTCATGATGTCCTGCACATCCCTACTGCGGTCCTCCACACGTCCCATGACGTGCTGCACATCCCTACTGTGGTCCTGCACACGTCCCATGATGTCCTGCACACCCCTACTGCGGTCCTGCACACGTCCCAGGATGTCCTTCACATCCCCACTGCGATCCTGCACACGTCCTATGATGTCCTGCACATCCCTACTGGGGTCCTGCATACGTCCCACGATGTCCTGCACACCTCTACTGCGGTCCTGCACACGTCCCATGATGTCCTTCACATCCCCACTGCGGTCCTGCACACGTCCCATGATGTCCTTCACATCCCTACTGCGGTCCTGCACACGCGTCATGATGTCCTGCACATCCCTGTTGGGGTCCTGCACACGTCCCACGATGTCCTGCACACCTCTACTGCAGTCCTGCACACGTCCCATGATGTCCTTCACATCCCCACTGCGGTCCTGCACACGTCCCATGATGTCCTTCACATCCCTACTGCGGTCCTGCACACGTCCCATGATGTCCTGCACATCCCTACTGCGGTCCTGCACACGTCCCATGATGGCCTGCACATCCCTACTGCGGTCCTGCACACGTCCCATGATGTCCTGCACATCCCTACTGCAGTTTTGCACACGTCCCATGATGTCCTTCACATCCCTACTGCGGTCCTGCACACGTCCCATGATGTCCTTCACATCCCTACTGCGGTCCTGCACACGTCCCATGATGTCCTGCACATCCCTGTTGGGGTCCTGCATACGTCCCACAATGTCCTGCACACCTCTACTGCGGTCCTGCACACTTCCCATGATGTCCTGCTTACCCTTACTGCGGTCCTGCACACGTCCCATGATGTCCTTCACATCCCTACTGCGGTCCTGCACACGTCCCATGATGTCCTGCACATCCCTAATGGGGTCCTGCATACATCCCACGATGTCCTGCACACTCTGCAGCGGTCCTGTACACGTCCCATGATGTCCTGCACATCCCTACTGCGGTCCTGCACGCGTCCCATGATGTCCTTCACATCCCTACAGTGGTCCTGCATACGTCCCATGATGTCCTGCACACCTCTACTGCGGTCCTGCACACGTCCCATGATGTCCTTCACATCCCTACTGCGGTCCTGCACACGTCCCATGATGTCCTGCGCACCCCTACTGCGGTCCTGCACACGTCCCATGATGTCCTTCACATCCCTACTGCGGTCCTGCACACGTCCCATGATGTCCTGCACACCCCTACTGCGGTCCTGCACACGTCCCATGATGTCCTTCACATCCCTACTGCGGTCCTGCACACGTCCCATGATGTCCTTCACATCCCCACTGCGGTCCTGCACACGTCCCATGATGTCCTGCACACCTCTACTGCGGTCCTGCACACTTCCCATGATGTCCTGCTTACCCTTACTGCGGTCCTGCACACGTCCCATGATGTCCTTCACATCCCTACTGCGGTCCTGCACACGTCCCATGATGTCCTGCACATCCCTACTGGGGTCCTGCATACGTCCCACGATGTCCTGCACACCTCTACTGCGGTCCTGCACACGTCCCATGATGTCCTGCACACCCCTACTGCGGTCCTGCACACGTCCCATGATGTCCTTCACATCCCTACTGCAGTCCTGCACACGTCCCATGATGTCCTGCACACCCCTACTGCGGTCCTGCACACGTCCCATGATGTCCTTCACATCCCTACTGCGGTCCTGCACACGTCCCATGATGTCCTGCACACCCCTACTGCGGTCCTGCACACGTCCCATGATGTCCTTCACATCCCTACTGCAGTCCTGCATACGTCCCATGATGTCCTGCACACCCCTACTGCGGTCCTGCACACGTCCCATGGTGTTCTGCGCACCCCTACTGCGGTCCTGCACACGTCCCATGATGTCCTTCACATCCCTACTGTGGTCTTGCACACGTCCCATGATGTCCTGCACATCCATAGTGGGGTCCTGCACACGTCCCATGATGTTCTGCACACGTCCCATGATGGCCTGCACATCCCTACTGCGGTCTTGCCCACGTCCCATGATGTCCTGCACACCCCTACTGGGGTCCTGCACACGTCCCATGATGGCCTGCACATCCCTACTGTGGTCTTGCATGCGTCCCATGATGTCCTGCACACCCCTACTGCGGTCCTGCACACGTCCCATGATGTCCTGCACATCAATAGTGGGGTCCTGCACACGTCCCATGATGTCCTGCACATCCATAGTGGGGTCCTGCACACGTCCCATGATGGCCTGCACATCCCTACTGCGGTCCCGCACACGTCCCATGATGTCCTGCACATCCCTACTGCGGTCCTGCACACGTCCCATGATGTCCTGCGAACCCCTACTGCGGTCCTGCACACGTCCCATGATGTCCTTAACATCCCTACAGGGGTCCTGCATACGTCCCATAATGTCCTGCACACCTCTACTGTGGTCCTGCACAAGTCCCATGATGTCCTGCACATCCCTACTGCGGTCCTGCACACGTCCCATGGTGTCCTGCACACCCCTACTGCGGTCCTGCACACGTCCCATGATGTCCTTCACATCCCTACTGCGGTCCTGCACAAGTCCCATGATGTCCTTCACATCCCTACTGCGGTCCTGCACACGTCCCATGATGTCCTGCACACCCCTACTGCGGTCCTGCACACGTCCCATGATGTCCTGCGCACCCCTACTGCGGTCCTGCACACGTCCCATGATGTCCTGCAAACCCCTACTGCAGTCCTGCACACGTCCCATGATGTCCTGCAAACCCCTTACTGCGGTCCTGCACACGTCCCATGATGTCCTTCACATCCCTACTGCGGTCCTGCACACGTCCCATGATGTCCTTCACATCCCTACTGCGGTCCTGCACAAGTCCCATGATGTCCTTCACATCCCTACAGGGGTCCTGCATACGTCCCATGATGTCCTGCACACCTCTACTGCGATCCTGCACACGTCCCATGATGTCCTTCACATCCCTACTGCGGTCCTGCACACGTCCCATGATGTCCTGCACACCCCTACTGCGGTCCTGCACACGTCCCATGATGTCCTTCACATCCCTACTGCGGTCCTGCACACGTCCCATGATGTCCTTCACATCCCCACTGCGGTCCTGCACACGTCCCATGATGTCCTGCACACCTCTACTGCGGTCCTGCACACGTCCCATGGTGTCCTGCGCACCCCTACTGCGGTCCTGCACACGTCCCATGATGTCCTTCACATCCCTACTGCGGTCCTGCACACGTCCCATGATGTCCTGCACATCCCTACTGGGGTCCTGCATACGTCCCACGATGTCCTGCACACCTCTACTGCGGTCCTGCACACGTCCCATGATGTCCTGCACACCCCTACTGCGGTCCTGCACACGTCCCATGATGTCCTGCACACCCCTACTGCGGTCCTGCACACGTCCCATGATGTCCTTCACATCCCTACTGCGGTCCTGCACACGTCCCATGATGTCCTTCACATCCCTACTGCGGTCCTGCACACGTCCCATGATGTCCTGCACATCCCTACTGGGGTCCTGCATACATCCCACGATGTCCTGCACACCCCTACTGCGGTCCTGCACACGTCCCAGGATGTCCTTCACATCCCCACTGCGGTCCTGCACACGTCCCATGATGTCCTTCACATCCCTACTGCGGTCCTGCACACGTCCCATGATGTCCTGCACATCCCTACTGCAGTCTTGCACACGTCCCATGATGTCCTGCACACCCCTACTGCGGTCTTGCACACGTCCCATGGTGTCCTGCGCACCCCTACTGCGGTCCTGCACACGTCCCATGATGTCCTTCACATCCCTACTGCGGTCCTGCACACGTCCCATGATGTCCTGCACATCCCTACTGGGGTCCTGCATACATCCCACGATGTCCTGCACACCCCTACTGCGGTCCTGCACACGTCCCAGGATGTCCTTCACATCCCCACTGCGGTCCTGCACACGTCTCATGATGTCCTGCAAACCCCTACTGCGGTCCTGCACACGTCCCATGATGTCCTTCACATCCCTACTGCGGTCCCGCACACGTCCCATGATGTCCTGCACATCCCTACTGCGGTCCTGCACACGTCCCATGATGTCCTGCACACCTCTACTGCGGTCCTGCACACTTCCCATGATGTCCTGCTTACCCTTACTGCGGTCCTGCACACGTCCCATGATGTCCTTCACATCCCTACTGCGGTCCTGCACACGTCCCATGATGTCCTGCACATCCCTACTGCGGTCCTGCACACGTCCCATGATGTCCTGCACATCCATAGTGGGGTTCTGCACACGTCCCATGATGGCCTGCACATCCATACTGCGGTCCTGCACACGTCCCATGATGTCCTGCACATCCCTACTGCAGTTTTGCACACGTCCCATGATGTCCTGCACACCCCTACTGCGGTCCTGCACACGTCCCATGATGGCCTGCACATCCCTACTGCGGTCCTGCACACGTCCCATGATGTCCTGCACATCCCTACGGCGGTCCTGCACACGTCCCATGATGTCCTGCACACCCCTACTGCGGTCCTGCACACGTCCCATGATGTCCTTCACATCCCTACTGCGGGCCCGCACACGTCCCATGATGTCCTGCACATCCCTACTGCGGTCCTGCACGTCCCATGATGTCCTTCACATCCCTACTGCAGTCCTGCACACGTCCCATGATGTCCTGCAAACCCCTACTGCGGTCCTGCACACGTCCCATGATGTCCTGCACACCTCTACTGCGACCCTGCACACGTCCCATGATGTCCTTCACATCCCTACTGCGGTCCTGCACACGTCCCATGATGTCCTGCGCACCCCTACTGCGGTCCTGCACACGTCCCATGATGTCCTTTACATCCCTACTGCGGTCCTCCTCACCTCCCATGATGTCCTGCACAGCCTTACTGCGGTCCTGCACACGTCCCATGATGTCCTGCACACCCCTACTGCGGTCCTGCACACGTCCCATGATGTCCTTCACATCCCCACTGCGGTCCTGCACACGTCCCATGATGTCCTGCAAACCCCTACTGCGGTCCTGCACACGTCCCATGATGTCCTTCACATCCCTACTGCGGTCCTGCACACGTCCCATGATGTCCTGCACATCCCTACTGCGGTCCTGCACACGTCCCATGATGTCCTGCACACCCCTACTGCGGTCCTGCACACGTCCCATGATGTCCTTCACATCCCTACTGCGGTCCTGCACACGTCCCATGATGTCCTTCACATCCCTACTGCGGTCCTGCACACGTCCCATGATGTCCTTCACATCCCTACTGCGGTCCTGCACACGTCCCATGATGTCCTGCACATCCCTACTGCGGTCCTGCACACGTCCCATGATGTCCTGCAAACCCCTACTGCGGTCCTGCACACGTCCCATGATGTCCTTCACATCCCTACTGCGGTCCTGCACACGTCCCATGATGTCCTTCACATCCCTACAGGGGTCCTGCATACGTCCCATGATGTCCTGCACACCCCTACTGCGGTCCTGCACACGTCCCATGATGTCCTTCACATCCCTACTGCGGTCCTGCACACGTCCCATGATGTCCTGCACACCCCTACTGCGGTCCTGCACACGTCCCATGATGTCCTGCACACCCCTACTGCGGTCCTGCACACGTCCCATGATGTCCTTCACATCCCTACTGCGGTCCTGCACACGTCCCATGATGTCCTTCACATCCCTACTGCGGTCCTGCACACGTCCCATGATGTCCTGCACATCCCTACTGGGGTCCTGCACACGTCCCATGATGTCCTTTACATCCCTACTGGGGTCCTGCACACGTCCCATGATGTCCTTCACATCCCTACTGCGGTCCTGCACACGTCCCATGATGTCCTTTACATCCCTACTGGGGTCCTGCATACGTCCCATGATGTCCTGCACACCTCTACTGCGGTCCTGCACACGTCCCATGATGTCCTTCACATCCCTACTGCGGTCCTGCACACGTCCCATGATGTCCTGCACACCCCTACTGCGGTCCTGCACACGCCCATGATGTTCTTTACATCCCTACAGGGGTCCTGCATACGTCCCATGATGTCCTGCACACCTCTACTGCGGTCCTGCACACGTCCCAGGATGTCCTTCACATCCCCACTGCGGTCCTGCACACGTCCCATGATGTCCTGCAAACCCCTACTGCGGTCCTGCACACGTCCCATGATGTCCTTCACATCCCTACTGCGGTCCTGCACACGTTCCATGATGTCCTGCACATCCCTGCTGGGGTCCTGCATACGTCCCATGATGTCCTGCACATCCATAGTGGGGTCCTGCACACGTCCCATGATGTTCTGCACACGTCCCATGATGGCCTGCACATCCCTACTGCGGTCCTGCACACGTCCCATGATGTCCTGCACATCCCTACTGCAGTTTTGCACACTTCCCATGATGTCCTGCACACCCCTACTGCGGTCTTGCATACGTCCCATGATGTCCCTCGCATCCCCAACGGGGTCCTGCACACATTCCATGACATCCTGCACACCCCTATTGCGGTCTTGCCCACGTCCCATGATGTCCTGCACACCCCTACTGTGGTCTTGCACACGTCCCATGATGTCCTGCACACCCCTACTGCGGTCCTGCACACGTCCCATGATCTCCTGCACATCCATAGTGGGGTCCTGCACACATCCCATGATGTCCTGCACACCCCTACTGCGGTCCTGCACACGTCCCATGATGGCCTGCACATCCCTACTGCGGTCCTGCACACGTCCCATGATGTCCTGCAGATCCCTACAGCAGTCTTGCACACGTCCCATGATGTCCTGCACACCCCTACTGCGGTCTTGCATGCGTCCCATGATGTCCTGCACACCCCTACTGCGGTCCTGCACACGTCCCATGATGTCCTGCACATCCATAGTGGGGTCCTGCACACGTCCCATGATGTTCTGCACACGTCCCATGATGGCCTGCACATCCCTACTGCGGTCCTGCACACGTCCCATGATGTCCTGCACACCCCTACTGCGGTCCTGCACACGTCCCATGATGTCCTGCACATCCACAGTGGGGTCCTGCACACGTCCCATCATGTCCTGCACACTCCTACTGATGTCCTGCACACGTCCCATGATGTCCTGCAGACCCGTAGTGCGGTCCTGCACACGTGCCATGATGGCCTGCACATCCCTACTGCGGTCCTGCACACGTCACATGATGTCCTTCACATCCCTACTGCGGTCCTGCACACGTCCCATGATGTCCTGCACACCCCTACTGCGGTCCTGCACACGTCCCATGATGTCCTTCACATCCCTACTGCGGTCCTGCACACGTCCCATGATGTCCTGCACATCCCTACTGCGGTCCTGCACACGTCTCATGATGTCCTGCACACTCCTACTGCGATCCTGCACACGTCGCATGATGTCCTGCACATATTTACTGCGGTTCTGCTCACGTCCCATGATGTCCTGCACAGCTCTAGTGCGGTCCTGCACACGTCCCATGATGTCCTGAACATCCCCACTGAAGTCCTGCACACGTCCCATGATGTCCTGCACATCCCTACTGGGCTGCTGCATACGTCCCATGATGTCCTGCACACCCCTACTGGGGTCCTGCACACGTCCCATGATGTCCTGCACACCCCTACTGCGGTCCTGCACACGTCCCATGATGTCCTGCACATCCATAGTGGGGTCCTGCACACATCCCATGATGTCCTGCACACCCCTATTACGGTCCTGCACACGTCCCATGATGGCCTGCACATCCCTACTGTATTCTCGCACACGTCCCAAGATGTCCTGCACACCCCTACTGCGGTCCTGCACACGTCCCATGATGTCCTGCACATCCATAGTGGGGTCCTGCACACGTCCCATGATGTTCTGCCCACGTCCCATGATGGCCTGCACATCCCTACTGCGGTCCTGCACACGTCCCATGATGTCCTGCACATCCCTACTGCAGTCTTCGGTCCTGCACACGTCCCATGATGTCCTGCACACTCCTACTGCGGTCCTGCACACGTCCCATGATGTCCTGCACACCCCTACTGCGGTCCTGCACACGTCCCATGATGTCCTGTACATCCCTACTGAGATCATGCACACGTCCCATGATGTCCTGCTCACCCCTACTGCGGTCCTGCACACGTCCCATGATGTCCTGCACATCCTACTGCGGTCCTGCACACGTCCCATGATGTCCTGCACACCCCTACTGCGGTCCTGCACACGTCCCATGATGTCCTGCACATCCCTACTGCGGTCCTGCACACGTCCCATGATGTCCTGCACATCCCTACTGCGGTCCTGCACACGTCCCATGATGTCCTGCACATCCCTACTGCGGTCCTGCACACGTCCCATGATGTCCTGCACACCCTACTGCGGTCCTGCACACGTCCCATGATGTCCTGCACATCCCAATGCGGTCCTACACACGTCCCATGATGTCCTGCACACCCCTACTGCGGTCCTGCACACGACCCATGATGTCCTGCACACCCCTACTACGGTCCTGCACACGTCCTATGATGTCCTGCGCATCCCTACTGCGGTCCTGCACACGTCCCATGATGTCCTGCACATCCCTACTGCGGTCCTGCACACGTCCCATGATGGCCTGCACATCCCTACTGCGGTCCTGCACACGTCCCATGATGTCCTGCACATCCCTACTGCAGTTTTGCACACTTCCTATGATGTCCTGCACACCCCTACTGGGGTCCTGCCCACGTCTCATGATGTCCTGCACACTCCTACTGAGGTCCTGCACACATTCAATGACATCCTGCCCTCCCCTACTGGGGCCCTGCATACGTCCCATGATGTCCTGCACATCCCTACTGAGGTCCTGCACACGTCCCATGATGTCCTGCATATCCCTACTGAGGTCTTGCACACGTCCCATGATGACCTGCACATCCCTACTGCGGTCCTGCACACGTCCCGTGATGTTTTGCCCACCTTTACTGCGGTCCTGCACACGTCCCATGATGTCCTGCACACTCCTACTAAGGTCCTGCACACGTCCCATGATGTCCTTCACATCCCCACTGCGGTCCTGCACACGTCCCATGATGTCCTTCACATCCCTACTGCAGTCCTGCATACGTCCCATGATGTCCCGCACACTTCTACTACGATCCTGCACACGTCCCATGATGTCCTTCACATTCCTACTGCGGTCCTGCACACGTCCCATGATGTCCTGCACACCCCTACTGCGGTCCTGCACACGTCCCATGATGTCCTTTACATCCCTACTGGATTCCTGCATACGTCCCATGATGTCCTGCACACCTCTACTGCGGTCCTGCACACGTCCCATGATGTCCTGCAAACCCCTACTGCGATCCTGCACACGTCGCATGATGTCCTGCACACCCCTCCTGCGGTCCTGCACACGTCCCATGATGTCCTGCATATCCCTACTGAGGTCTTGCACACGTCCTATGATGTCCTGCACGTCCCTACTGAGGTCCTGCCCACATCCCTTGATGACCTGCACATCCCTACTGAGGTCCTGCACACGTACCGTGATGTCCTGCGCACGTCCCATGATGTCCTGCACACTACCAATGAGGTCCTGCACACACTCCATGACATCCTGCACACCCCTACTGCGGTCCTGCCCATGTCCCATGATGTCCTGCACACCCCTACTGCGGTCCTGTGCCCGTCCCATAGTGTCCCGCACAACCCTACTGCGGTGCTGCACACGTCCCATGTCCTGCACATCCCTACTGTGGTCCTGCACGCGTCCCATGATGTCCTGCACATCCCTACTGAGGTCCTGCTCACGTCCCATGATGTCCTGCACATCCCTACTGGGGTGCTGCATACGTCCCATGATGTCCCGCACACCCCTACTGCGGTCCTGCACACATCCCTTGATGTCCTGCACATCCCCACTGCGGTCCTGCATACGTCCCATGATGTCCTGCACATCCCTACTGAGGTCCTGCACACGTCCCATGATGTCCTGCATATCCCTACCGAGGTCTTGCACACGTCCTATGATGTCCTGCACGTCCCTCCTGGGGTCCTGCCCACGTTCCATGATGTCCTGCACACTCCTACTGCCCTCCTGCACACGTCCCATGCTCCCCTTCACACCCCTACTGCGGTCCCGCACACCTCTCATGATGTCCTGCACATCCCTCTTGGGGTCCTGCAGACGTCCCGCGATGTTCTGCCCACCTTTACTGCGGTCTTGCACACGTCCTATGATGTCCTGCACGTCCCTACTGGGGTCTTGCCCACTTTCCATGATGTCCTGCACACCTTTACTGCGGTCCTGCACACGTCCCATGATGTCCTGCATATCCCTACTGAGGTCTTGCACACGTCCTATGATGTCCTGCACGTCCCTACTGCGGTCCTGCACACATCCCTTGATGTCCTGCACGTCCCTACTGGGGTCCTGCCCACGTTCCATGATGTCCTGCACACTCCTACTGAGGTCCTGCACACACTCCATGACATCCCGCACACCCCTACTGCGGTCCTGCACACATCCCTTGATGACCTGCACATCCCTAATGCGGTCCTGCACACGTCCCGTGATGTTCTGCCCACCTTTACTGCGGTCGTGCACACGTCCCATGATGTCCTGCACACTCCTACTAAGGTCCTGCACACATGCCATGACATCCTGCCCACCCTTGCTGCGGTCCTGCACACGTCCCATGATGTCCTGCATATCCCTACTGAGGTCTTGCACACGTCCTATGATGTCCTGCACGTCCCTACTGCGGTCCTGCACACATCCCTTGATGACCTGCACATCCCTACTGCGGTTGCGGACGAGCCTTCATTCGAGCAGCATTCTCCCGCCGCTCTGGCGGTCTTTTCCACTTCTCTCAGTTCATCGTCCTCCCTCTCATGAATCTTTGCAATTAATCATTACTAATTACCTTATTCCAGAAATCTTTCTTGGATTCGTGCAATATTGCTAAACAATGGATCCTGACCAGATCCAACGACAACATACCAGACGAAATGAGCAACCATCCAGAGGACGAGTTGGGAGGAACAGAGAGGAAGATAGACGAACGCAAAGGGGAACCCAGAGCGGACCACGAAGAGAAAGATCCAGACGAGAGGAGACAGAGCCAGGTAACGGGAGTGAGCCTCGTGCTCCTCCCTTCGTTAGTCCTGTAGTTGGTGCTCCTCGTGTTTTTTATCGCTCACGTGTTCCGGACGCGTCTCATACAGCGAACCGGTCCCCTTTTCAGGGGAGTTATCGTTCTCGTGTTCCACCGGTTGTGTATAATACAGTGAACCGGTCCTCCCCTCGAAGTCATCCTCCTGCGGTCGGACTCACCACGAGGCCGACCAAGCCGACCGGTCTTAGTACAGCAGCGCGTAATACAGTCCGTAATACAGCTGCGTCGCAGACACTGGTCGGGGCCACTGGATCAGTCCCGACCCCCCGTGACAATCCATCAACCTCCCAGTCCAGTTGGTTATTCAGACCCGAGGCCCAGCCAAATCTCACCGGGCGTAGCCGAGGTGTCAACAGGCATCACCACGGACGAAGAGGCCATGGACACGGAACAGTGTCTCGTCGCACCAGCCAAGCAGGCCTCCCCCCACCAGCCACAAGGCGACTCACAGTCGAGCAGTACGCATACGGCTCTAGAACCTCAATGGACCGCCACGAGTGACGGTCGCGAGGCAGAGTCGGGTGCGGAGACAGACGAGCCGCTACGCCATATTAGCGATAACGATGACCGCGCAGCGGAAATCGTTGCCGCATTAACCATCCAACCGATGGAGGGAAGACATAATACAGATTCTAATACACCGTTGCGTCCAAATCCAGCAGTCACCTCGTTTGGGCCGCTGCCACAGGTGACCGCAACGAGTACTACAGCAGTCGAACCCCGACTCCAGGAAGAACTCACCGCAGCTGAGTTCAGGGTCGTCTTCGACTATATTACAACCAATAATACATTAAGGGACCAGATCCGCGCATTAGTGATCCCTCCGAGGGACTCTGTGCCCGCAACGCTGCAAGATTATGAAGCAGCAGCGGAGATGGTCCGTCTATTACAGACGCTACAGTTGTTGAGTCAAAATACTACGAAGACCTTCCATAACCTTGCGGTCCTCCTAATAGGGAGGCAACCGTTGGACTTCAGGTATGTCGATCTATAAGCTTGGAGCGATCAGTTGAACCATAGCATCACAGCTATTATCAACAATGGCAACCAGCTCCGTAGATTGTTCGTGCCCAGGTTTATTGAACCAACAACTAATGTCGAATATTACAGAACGGCGCTAAATGCTTTCGGCGTCAATAGTACATTGGTCACAGAGACCTACAACCTGGCAGATGCAGTCGTTGCACACGATATGCGCGTGGTCCGCGTACTCGAAGCCCACCGGATGGCACATATGTTTAGTCGCCGCAGACTACGTGTCACCGAGGGGGAAGAACAGTACAGAATCGACTCGGCGCCTGGCATGGTAGAAGTGTGGAACGATAGTCCAGAATCCTATCTGGAGACTTTGCGTTGGTGGAGAGACATTTACTCGAATGCACTCAGGTTCGACGTCACAGCCGACCATCTGCGCATTAGCTCGGTCGACAGGCTACAGCAGCAAAATGCCCGAGCCACCACTACAGCTCCACCAACAGCATCTGCTAGGGATAATACAGCAGCAGCCAATACTACAGCTACTCATGTAGCACTTACTACGGCCCCATCGCCTCCTATAGCCCACCCGCTCCCGCGATTTCGAGAACCGTCTCGCCCCCGGGAGGCTGGCCGACCCGGCCCTTCCTGGCAGTACCAGGCGTCGGGGTCGTCCACTGCCGGGCACCAGTCGCGAGGGACGCAGGCAGCTAAGAGGAGATACGATGGAGATGATACAGACCGCGGCGCTCCCCCACAGAAGACCACACATGCCGCTCGTTCCCAGTCCAGGTCTGGATCGATTCGTCGAGAGGACCCTGCACCGAGGGAGCGGGTGACTGCTGTGAGGAACCCAGAGATCCCCCCTCCAGGTCTGGACCCCTGTGTGTTCTGTGGGCAGCGTGATCATTATACGTCAGACTGTCCCCAGGTGAGATCATTGAGCGAACGGGCTCGGCTGGCAGACAAGTATGACGTTTGCTCCAATTGTGCTAAACGCCACCATAGTGCCTGCGCACGCCGAAACCCTTGTAGCCTCTGTCACATCTATGGCCACCACAGGGCATTCTGCGCGTATAATCCTCGAGCGGTAAACGACACTAATACAGCGCCACCTGCGTTCTATCAGAGACTGGCGGATATTACATTCCGCCCCACTCCCCAGGGGTCTGTCGCCCGTGTCCCCCATGAGAGGCCGGTGAGACCTGGGTCAACGATGAGGCCCTCGTCTTCGTCCAGAGGTAGTCCGGTCAGGGCCCTAGTCAATCGCCGGCTCCACCCTCGCAGAGGCGTGCCCGGAGTGATAGACCCTGGCCTCGTAATCCCCCTGACGATAAAGAAGAGGACTCAGATGGCATATGGTGAGGCGGATAATTTAATACATGATACTCAGCTGCATTCGCTATTTTTTGGAGTGCGTTTTAATTTGCTTAAGCGTATCGGACCTACCTTTTATGCACTGCGCGCGAAAACGTGCGAGGTCCTAATACAGTTATTACTACAGATGTAATACCGCCGGATGGGCCCACCTCGTTCATCTTCGCTACTGAGGCGGACCCCATCCTAAATAATACAGTTGCCGCTGTCGTCACCTGTCTGAGCGCACCGACGGATGGGTAAGTTTGGGTAACAAGGAGAGTTGTTAGACTATTGACGTCGGTGTGGTGTGTGTTGCGCTACTTGTGAACTCTTAACCACCTGTCTATTACAGACGTGTATGGTTGGGTGTGTGGGAGGCAAGTTGGCGATGATGACGATGATGATTGATGAGTGACGATGCGGCGTTCCAGTCTCTTGTAGACTACTGTACATATGTTTTGTTCTGTGTTCTGTTCAGTTCTATGTTAACCGTTTTATTGATCTACTAATTATGTACTCATTACTCAGAAGAGACATCAGAATGCAGAAGAGAAAAATTGGATGATTACTGTTGTGCTAAATTGCCCCCTATTATAATCCCTAGTACAGAAGGGATCATGTCTGCTATCACCATCCTCCCCCCTTCTATACATACTACACGGTTGCACGAAGGGTTGAACCTTTCATCTACTACAAGGGGGTAGCTGCAGTTAGGGGCACTAGGCCCAGGGACGGTAGCAGCAGTGGTCACTACGCTCGTTAGGCTCCTCCCCGCCGCGAGCTTACGCTCACCCGGGCCCACCATTCTTTTGTGCCGGGAGTGTCGCGAAGGCGAGCTTCCGCTCCCAAGGTGGGTCTGCAGCGTGACCACCCCGTCGATCAGCGGCGATCACCCGGCTGGGTCGATGCTGTCGGGCGAGGACGGGGGTCATTCGCGTCTCCGCTCCTCTCCTCCGCCGTCGGCCGCCAGCCACCCTTTTGGCTGTTTCTCATTATTCCTTTTTCACGTCAGCTGTTCGAGGCTACTTAGCCCTTAGAACTTTATACTACATGGTACTATAGCAACCTTCTAGCCGGACATCGGTCCGGCCCTCCCTTGCAGCCGTAGGCCCGTAGGTCGTCTATTAACTAACTCCTTTTAGTACAGACATGATTTCGTCTGTACTCACCCTAATATTTCTAATTGCTCTAATCAACTAATTTCTCGTCTATTAATCTCCCACTAATAAACAGTAATCATTCTGGTGTCGTGTTCGTGATTATCGGATCGCATCCGATCGTATTTATATTTTATTACTCTTGTGTGTTGATGTTTCCCCTTGTGGTTCCCGGACTTAGCGTGTGGGAGGTTAGGTCCTAAGTCCCCTGGGTTAGAGGTAGGTAATACATATTTAATACAGTTATAATACAGTAGGGTGAGCGGGTGAACGCGTCCCTCACCGATCGGGGTCTAGCCGATTCGCGTCAGATACTGCGTAAGTAACGTGAGGGCCTACCTGCAGAGTGCTGTAGTAGCACGCTGGTATGTATGGCCGGGTTCAGAGCAGCTAAGAGCGGTGACTCGCCATAATTCTTGTTTTTTAACTGGAAATGCGATTTGAAAAACAGTGAGGAGGGGACTGGCCAACGAAAGAACGACGTTGATCAAAATCCAGCCTTGAGCAATTGCCTTAAAGGCAGTGTTCACGATCAAAGTCGTTTTTCTGTTTTTCCGCCTATCTTGAAAACGGCCCCATGCTGATTCCAATGATGTTTCTGGAATCGCACAACACCTTCTGCGAACGGAGTTATGGTCCCTCAAAGATTGAGCTATGGAAACATGGTGGACGAGTTTTCCAAGGCTTGTAACTTCCGTCTTTTGCAGCCGATCTATGCGAGCTGACCTGAGTAAAGAGAGAAGCTGAGAATGAAGGGAAGAACGGGCTAACGATTGAAAATCATCGCTCATCTCACGATCTCGAGCATTCATTGGTTCACGTCGAGGGGCGGGAACAGGCGGGACTTGCCCACAATGGCGGGGTTTTCCCACTTTTCTAAGCCGTTTTGCGGCTCTTGGGTAGTTTTTCGTCCCGTTTTTCGACGCTGTTCTGCTTATGAGAGCCACAAGAAGTGATTTGGAAAATTCGAGGATGAAGTTTATCGCGAAAAGTGCCTTTAAACATAAGTGTGAGCTCACTAATCGAATAGGGCGTTATGTGCCTTGCCGCGATAGATCAGTAGCCTCTCTAGGCTTTTCTGCATTACCGCATATTTGGAGTGTCATATTCGAAGTATTCGTTAAATGTTTTGTCGTCGGACCGCACCCGCCCCATAACTTCCAGAGCCCCAGATTCGAAAAAATCAATAACCGCTTTCGCATTGACTGAGCCTAACTGCCACTCCTTTCAACTCACCAAAATCGCCCATGAAAACCACTTTCTTTTCGACATAGCTAAAAGCTCATACACATGCATTGAATTCTCTTAAAATTTAGTGTTTCAGCCTTCATTGATAAGTGAATTCCTTATGTCCGGGTTTGGGGAAGAGTATAAAGTCCGGGAGGTGGTTGTAAGTCACGTGAATGATCTTGGTGGGTCACCAAAGCACGAAGGTCGAGACCTCAGGTGATGCCGGGAACTGAATCTCATCGACGTAACGAGAATGATATCGTTTTGCTGGAGGAAGGAAAAGATCTCAAACTGCTCGTTGATTTTTTGGTTTTTCCAAAGGCAGAATGCTGAGAACCGAAAAACGGAATCCCCCAACCCTCCCCCAAATGGTTGCACAATTGCATGAGCCTAACTAAACTTTGAAGGTTTTGGTGAACTGAAATCCACATACGGTTCAATGCGGTTTTGGAGTGGTTAGAGATGTGACGGAATAGTGCTATAGTGATGGAGGCCCAGGTGGTCGTGCTTTGTGCGTGACGGAATAGTGCTATAGTGATGGAGGCCCAGGTGGTCGTGCTTTGTGCTGGGTGAACTGAAATCCACATACGGCTCAATACTGTTTTGGAGTGGTTAGAGATGTGACGAAATAGTGCTATAGTGATGGAGGCCCAGGTGGTCGTGCTTTGTGCTGCTATTCAAATATTGTAAGAAAGGATAACCACGAAAACTTCGGCAGTTATGAGTCATGCCGAAACCTCCGCCTATCAGTCAGATCCGATCAATTTGATTGGGAAAGGGGCGTTTTAACCGGCCACCGACCCCCGCGACTTCCTGAGGAGCAAGGCGAGCAGATATATTGGACTTTGAACGTCGTTACCAAGGACAGTACAATACCCGCACTAATTTTCTCAAAAAAGCCGCAAAAGTCGCGAAATCGCGACCTTTGCGACTTTTCGTCATAACTCCGCCCAATGTGCTCCATTTGAGCAATGAAGGACATGCTTCGAATCAGCATCGAGAGCTCTTTCTTTTGAGCCCTCGCATGTCTTACGGCCAAACAAGGCATATAGGGCTCACACAGTCAATCGAGTTGGCGAAGGAGAAGTTCAAGTATTTTCTGGTTATTTGACGTAATTCCTCGTCCACCTCAACAGTGTTGACGTGATAGACAACAGTTTAATAAAATGTCTGCTGCTGACCGACTTTTTTTGCGAAGTCTCGGTTTTTTAACTTTCTAAACCCGAATATGTCACCAATTCTACAACCACAAGCATCCTCTAGCTTAGATTTACAGAGAGTAGCATTTTTTTCATCAACTGTGTCTGAATCCAGCCATGGTGTAGAACTTGGAGACAATTTAAGACGTGTAAAGTGGTTGGCAGCGACGTCAAATGAGCGATCTGACTGCAGCCCTTCCAAGAAGGCCCGTTGTCTCAGGGGCTAGTAATATTTGCAGATGCTCGCTGTACATGATAGACAGTTCGAAAAACCATCTCAGACTTTTTGCCATCTATTCTTTTCAAACTCAAAATCGTGTAGTAATCATCGATAACTTCTATCTGTTCTCCGATACCCACGATCAGCCGCTTCCCGAAATTCAGAATTCTGGTGGTAAGGGCTTTTAAATGGTGCAATGTTTACTTGTTTAAGTTGGTATAAATAATTCGGTTTCTCAGCAGATCTAAAGGAGTAATCTATCGTTAGTCCCTCGCTTTGCGTCTCTGTCTCTCCGCGCCCTGCACACCCCCACTTTTTTGAAGGTGTCGAAAGCGCGCTGTCTAGCCTGTCTTGCTCAATGAGCGATGTCCACGCGAAATGGATCGATTTCCATGGGCAGAGTTTCACTCGGGTGACGATAAGAGCGTGGGTTGAATCAGTATGAAGAGAGCAGAAAGAACAGGAAGAGAAACATGAGGGGAAGGTAATCACACGGGAGGTTCACGAGTCATCAACGGGTAGGGATAGGCTAGAAGGGGATTCAACGGAATGGATAGAACGGATAGTCCCTACTGTGTTTATCTGGGCCCAATTCCGGTCCGCAATTGCGTCTTGACAGGCTTTGCAGCCGCACGCGCTCGAGTCAGTCGGGTTTCCAGCGCCAAAGCCGACTCGAAGTGGCTTTTCTTTACAATTTTCTCCAATTTTTTTTAGTTTCCACTTTCCAAAACCCACCTAGAGTCTGTAGATCGGTGGCTGCGGCGCTGGGAGCTCTTCTGACTCGGGAGCGTGCGGCCGCAAAGCGTGTCGAGACGCAATTGCGGACCGGAATTTCGCTCAGATAAGCACAGTAGCTCATCAGCGACTACAGACAGGCTGAAAAGAAAGTCACTCCGAGGGGCTACTTACTAAATATCAACGTCTCGAATTCAGTGAAGTGGAATTGAACTTTACGGGTGGTCTCCGGATCATCGGCTCATTCCTACCGCAGTGTTTAATCACAACGCGGCGCGGTCGACGCCATGCGATGCTATACCACGCGGTAAGTTATTCATAGGCATTCATGATCCACGTAGTGAAGACGTTTGATCCTGATGAGAATTTGTTCAAGAACGTACTTCGACCATTCACGGTTTTGTTGTTTGTTCGAATAAATGATTGATTACGCCAGCAGTCATCCAAGCGGCTCCGGGCGAGCGGTCGCGTCACGTGCGCCGCAGATTTGATATTAACAGATGCGTGGAAATTTTGAATCGAAAAACGCAGCAGTTTCAAAACGCGACGAAGAAGATTGACCGTGCAAAGCGTTGTTGCATAAATTCGGCCGCATTGCGTTGCGCTGCAGCGCGGCGATAAGAGTGAGCAATAGGTTAAGGCCTGAATACGAAAAGAATCAAAGGTTTTTTTGAACCGAAAAGTCCGCGCGAGCGGTAGCGTCGTGTATGCGACAAGCCGCGTGAGGCGCAGTCTTGATGTCAGAAGATTTGTGATAGATTTGAATTACTATCGCTTTCGGAGCCAAATTCCGGTCCGCAATGGCGGACCACGGCGGTTGCATCATGCGACACGTGATAATCCTGCTAAGAGAAAGGTGAATCGTGCCGGGACCCAAGTGGTCCCAGCACGATTATCACATGTCGCATGATGAATCAGCCGTAGTACGCAAATGCGGACAGGAATCTGACCTCGAGAACGACAGTACATGGCCTAGCAGTACTAATACACTAAAGATGAGAGCCATGATGAAAAAGATTGGACGCAGGAGTTTGAGCAAGCCGCGAGCGGACGCTTCGCATATACATGGAGCTAGGCGCGCCTCAATCTTGATGTTGACACGAACTTTGTGCGATGTTTCAGTAATCTACGTAATTTGTCGCCATGCATATAGAAAAATATCAAAGATAATTCTTTTAAAGCTTGGCAGATTCCAACTTCGTGGTTCATGAATGCCTATGAATAACTTACCGCGTCTCTCTCAAAAAAATTTGTAGCATGGAATTTTTCGTAGATCTACTATTGTTCGATTGAACACCCCTTTCTTGAATCGACTAAGCGTGTTTTGAAAATATTTCCCACTCATCCAAACTTTCATAACCTTTTGCCAATTATTTCGGAACTTCAAGAATTTTGAGAATTAAAGTCTGTCTAAATGTCAGGTCAGTGAAAAGTGGTGTACCTAAGGGAGGGGTATTGTCTCCCATTCTGTTTGCTGTTTACACCTCAGAACTTCCCGGTCTTCTTGAGCGTTGTGGTGTAACGTGCAAGCAATTTGCTGATGATATTAAAATTTATAAAAAGGTTGACAATGAAGAGGATCAGAATATGATTGCAGGTGCATTGGAGAAAATTCTTGATTGGTCGTATGAATGGAAATTGCCCTTGGCTCCGGAAAAAACAGTTTTCATGAAATTAGGAGTATCTGGATTGCCATGCACTTACAATTTCGGTGGTCATGTGCTGAATTTCGTATCCTCTGTTAAAGACCTGGGCTTTCACTATAGCAGCAAACTGGACTTCTCAGATCACCTAAAATTTCTGTACAGCAAAGCTTCCTCCAGAGCTTTCCTCATTTTTAAAGCCTTATCTGTCAGAGATAAGAATGTTTTGTCAAGAGCTTACAAAACATATGTCAGGCCCATTCTAGAAAGCGGAACATCAGTTTTCTCACCACAGAAGCGTAAAGATGTTTTACTATTGGAAAGAATTCAAAACAACTTTACGCGAAGAATATATATCAGAGCTAACATAGGGCCTTATAACAGCATACCCAATGCAGAAGACAGGAATGGAGAGCTTAAACTGCATTCCTTATACTCTCGCCGACGACTCTATGATGCATGTGTAGTCTTCAAAATTTTATCAGGGCTCATGAAAACTAACGTCTCAAAATTTTTTAGGCTAGTTCGCTCTAGAACTAGGGGAAGCACTCAGAAAATCTCGTATTCAGCTCCCAAAAACAATACTAGAGCCTCTTCTTTCACATGTAGAGCTGGATCCACCTTTGTTTCGTTGAATCTTAGCGTCACTCCACTGCCCATTCCTGGTGCTCTGTTGAATTTCAAACGCCTTGCAGGGAAGAAGCTGTTGAGTTACTAGAACTGTGATACCAATACTCGCTTTCCATGCCTCCCACTCCTGTTCTAGTTATCCATATTTTTATATTACGTGTGCCTTAAGCAGCGTATTCACTAAATAAATAAATAAATAAAAAATGCGAGTGTCCGCCCAGGCGGTCGGCGTGCGTGTCGAACGGGAGTCGAGAGGGCATTTGTTGTACATGTGAATCGACTAACACGAATATTACACGAAGAAGGAGTAAAATTCCAGTCAGCTATTTGCAGCCCCGACAAGACTTGCAGAAAAGTCTTCGTGGCGACCGTTCAACACGCACGCCGACCGCTTGGGCGGACATTCTAATTCGGGCAGATTTTACATGTACTGTTCAGAAATGTTGTTTGATGTCAAATGCGATAAAACCCTACAAGATATGATGCAGGAGAACAATATGTATCGGGTTCACCCTAGCGTTCAGTCTTCAACGTTTTTGATGTGTTAAAGCTGTCTGTTTCAGGTTCTGGAAGACTCTGGGTTTCGATGAAGACGGACGAAAGAAGGCCTTCACGGACATGATAAAGGCCAGAGCCGACTAGCACCTCACAGTTAGGCAGGCACCTGTGCGAGCAATGTGAGCCATATTTCTATGCTTTTACTTGATGTTTTCTTGTAAGAAGTCGGGCAAAGTTAATTACTGCGTTTCAGATCAGATGTCCGTTTGTACGTGGAAAGAGATGGAGCGCTTGTCCCAATGAAGGTGAGTTTTACCTCAAATAACTTCTCAAGTAGTTGGTTTCAGATTGTTCTATGTTAAGCCTTTTTTAGAAACGCGTGATGAACGATGTGGACGCGCTGCCATCTTGCCTTGTCGTCGGGGGAGTCATCGGAAACCCGGCTGACAGCCTTGTCGATCAGACGTCGAGCTCAGACTATTTCGGGAATGTGAGTTGTGATATTCAGTGAGCAACTTGAATGTCTCAAGTTACTTACTCATAGCATTCAAGTCACATACACAATGTGGTAAGTAACTTACCCGAGGGGAACGTTCATAGGTTCGCTCGGGTAACTTGCTTACTACATTGTGTATGCGACTTTTATGCTATGAGTAAGTAACTTGAGACGTTCAAGTTACTTACCGCTTACCGCAAGTAGCTTTTCCGGAAATTTCTGAGAGGTTTTTTGTATTTTTTGCGTTGTATATGTTTTTGACTTTTGTTTTTCTTGTTCTGCCCCCGTTACTCTGCCTACGGCTCGATCAAGATGCTTTAAATTCAAATTATCTCACTTTTACTGCAGTCTCATTCCGTAGTGTCATATCTCTTTATCTGCTCATCAATCCGAACCCGGTTAACTCCAAACCAATCTCATGGATACTGAAACTAACTATTTGTGTACCTTGTGGTCGTCATGCATGTATTCTGTTGTAATGTTCTGACATAGTCTTGATTGCCTTTGCCGAAGCACGATTTTCTCTCAAACATCAGATCATCGTGAAGTGCCTTCAAAGGCTTTTTGGTTACAAATTAAACCTCTATTGTATAAGTTATCCCGAGAAATAAATTTGAATTTGTTAAACTTGTAGTTTTTGTTATGTGTTGCTCCAGAATTGTTTAGCGGGCTCACTCAAGAGCCAGGTTGTGATGGAGCGATTTTGAATTTACGGCGAATTCAAAAGGCCGCTCTAGTACAACCTGGTCTTGGGTGAGACCGCTTAAAAAAAAGAGTTTTTGAGCAGTGCGGGTGTTGGAGAAATCGCTTGCAAGGGCGTAATAGGGCAGGATGAAGGGTGAATATGAAAACTTGCGGCAGTAAGGTCGTAGTGTCAGAATGGACGAGCAGCTCTAGCAAGGCCGGTCACCGCCCGTGCAAGGCTAGCCACCTGCCTTTCCCTTCGGACTAAAGTGGCTGGTTTTCCCTTAAGTGTACTGCTCTGAACGGACGGAGCACGGACGGAGGCTCCTCCCCATAAAAACGCCCCTTTGCGACTATCAAGGGTGGGGCCCGAAACGTGAACCTGCCCTGCGCCTTCCTTCCTGCTGCCCCGTTTGCCAGAGATGGGCAGAGTTTCACTCAGGTGACGTTAGGAGCGGGGGTCAAATCAGCGACTACCTACATGCTGAAAAGAAGGGCACTCCAAGGGGCTACTTACTAAATATCAACGTCTGGAATTCATTGTAGAGAATTGAACGTTACGGATGGTCCCCAGATCATTGGCTCATTCCTACCGCAGCGTTGAATCACAACGCGGCGCGGCCGACGCCATGCGATGCTATACCACGCGGTAAGTTATTCATAGGCATTCATGAACCACGAAGTTGGAATCTGCCAAGCTTTAAAAGAATTATCTTTGATATTTTTCTATATGCATGGCGACAAATTACGTAGATTACTGAAACATCGCACAAAGTTCGTGTCAACATCAAGACTGAGGCGCGCCTAGCTCCATGTATATGCGAAGCGTCCGCTCGCGGCTTGCTCAAACTCCTGCGTCCAATCTTTTTCATCATGGCTCTCATCTTTAGTGTATTAGTACTGCTAGGCCATGTACTGTCGTTCTCGGGGTCAGATTCCTGTCCGCATTTGCGTACTACGGCTGATTCATCATGCGACATGTGATAATCGTGCTGGGACCACTTGGGTCCCGGCACGATTCACCTTTCTCTTAGCAGGATTATCACGTGTCGCATGATGCAACCGCCGTGGTCCGCCATTGCGGACCGGAATTTGGCTCCGAAAGCGATAGTAATTCAAATCTATCACAAATCTTCTGACATCAAGACTGCGCCTCACGCGGCTTGTCGCATACACGACGCTACCGCTCGCGCGGACTTTTCGGTTCAAAAAAACCTTTGATTCTTTTCGTATTCAGGCCTTAACCTATTGCTCACTCTTATCGCCGCGCTGCAGCGCAACATAATGCGGCCGAATTTATGCAACAACGCTTTGCACGGTCAATCTTCTTCGTCGCGTTTTGAAACTGCTGCGTTTTTCGATTCAAAATTTCCACGCATCTGTTAATATCAAATCTGCGGCGCACGTGACGCGACCGCTCGCCCGGAGCCGCTTGGATGACTGCTGGCGTAATCAATCATTTATTCGAACAAACAACAAAACCGTGAATGGTCGAAGTACGTTCTTGAACAAATTCTCATCAGGATCAAACGTCTTCACTACGTGGATCATGAATGCCTATGAATAACTTACCGCGTGGTATAGCATCGCATGGCGTCGACCGCGCCGCGTTGTGATTAAACGCTGCGGTAGGAATGAGCCGATGATCCGGAGACCACCCGTAAAGTTCAATTCACTTCACTGAATTCGAGACGTTGATATTTAGTAAGTAGCCCCTCGGAGTGACTTTCTTTTCAGCCTGTCTGTAGTCGCTGATGAGCTACTGTGCTTATCTGAGCGAAATTCCGGTCCGCAATTGCGTCTCGACACGCTTTGCGGCCGCACGCTCCCGAGTCAGAAGAGCTCCCAGCGCCGCAGCCACCGATCTACAGACTCTAGGTGGGTTTTGGAAAGTGGAAACTAAAAAAAATTGGAGAAAATTGTAAAGAAAAGCCACTTCGAGTCGGTTTTGGCGCTGGAAACCCGACTGACTCGAGCGCGTGCGGCTGCAAAGCCTGTCGAGACGCGATTGCGGACCGGAATTTGGCCCAGATAAGCACAGTAGGGACTATCCATTCTATCCATTCCGTTGAATCCCCTTCTAGCCTATCACTACTCGTTGATGACTCGTGAACCTCCCGTGTGATTACCTTCCCCTCATGTTTCTCTTCCTGTTCTTTCTGCTCTCTTCATACTGATTCAACCCACGCTCTTATCGTCACCCGAGTGAAACTCTGCCCATGGAAATCGATCCATTTCGCGTGGACATCGCTCATTGAGCAAGACAGGCTAGACAGCGCGCTTTCGACACCTTCAAAAAAGTGGGGGTGTGCAGGGCGCGGAGAGACAGAGACGCAAAGCGAGGGACTAACGATAGATTACTCCTTTAGATCTGCTGAGAAACCGAATTATTTATACCAACTTAAAAAGTAAACATTGCACCATTTAAAAGCCCTTACCACCAGAATTCTGAATTTCGGGAAGCGGCTGATCGTGGGTATCGGAGAACAGATAGAAGTTATCGATGATTACTACACGATTTTGAGTTTGAAAAGAATAGATGGCAAAAAGTCTGAGATGGTTTTTCGAACTGTCTATCATGTACAGCGAGCATCTGCAAATATTACTAGCCCCTGAGACAACGGGCCTTCTTGGAAGGGCTGCAGTCAGATCGCTCATTTGACGTCGCTGCCAACCACTTTTCACGTCCTAAATTGTCTCCAAGTTCTACACCATGGCTGGATTCAGACACAGTTGATGAAAAAAAATGCTACTCTCTGTTAATCTAAGCCAGAGGATGCTTGTGGTTGTAGAATTGGTGACATATTCGGGTTTAGAAAGTTAAAAAACCGAGACTTCGCAAAAAAAGTCGGTCAGCAGCAGACATTTTTTAAACTGTTGTCTATCACGTCAACACTGTTGAGGTGGACGAGGAATTACGTCAAATAACCAGAAAATACTTGAATTTCTCCTACGCCAACTCGATTGATTGTGTGAGCCCTATATGCCTTGTTTGGTCGTAAGACATGCGAGGGCTCAAAAGAAAGAGCTCTCGATGCTGATTCGAAATATGTCCCTCATTGCTCAAATGGAGCACATTGGGCGGAGTTATGACGAAAAGTCGCAAAGGTCGCGATTTCGCGACTTTTGCGGCTTTTTTGAGAAAATTAGTGCGGGTATTGTACTGTCCTTGGTAACGACGTTCAAAGTCCAATATATCTGCTCGCCTTGCTCCTCAGGAAGTCGCGGGGGTCGGTGGCCGGTTAAAACGCCCCTTTCCCAATCAAATTGATCGGATCTGACTGATAGGCGGAGGTTTCGGCATGACTCATAACTGCCGAAGTTTTCGTGGTTATCCTTTCTTACAATATTTGAATAGCAGCACAAAGCACGACCACCTGGGCCTCCATCACTATAGCACTATTTCGTCACATCTCTAACCACTCCAAAACAGTATTGAGCCGTATGTGGATTTCAGTTCACCCAGCACAAAGCACGACCACCTGGGCCTCCATCACTATAGCACTATTCCGTCACGCACAAAGCACGACCACCTGGGCCTCCATCACTATAGCACTATTCCGTCACATCTCTAACCACTCCAAAACCGCATTGAACCGTATGTGGGTTTCTGTTCACCAAAACCTTCAAAGGTTAGTTAGGCTCATGCAATCGTGCCACCATTTGGGGAGGGTTGGGGATTCCGTTTTCGGTTCTCAGCATTCTGCCTTTGGAAAAACCAAAAAATCAACGAGCAGTTTGAGATCTTTTCCTTCCTCCAGCAAAACGATATCATTCTCGTTACGTCGATGAGATTCAGTTCCCGGCATCACCTGAGGTCTCGACCTTCGTGCTTTGGTGACCCACCAAGATCATTCACGTGACTTACAACCACCTCCCGGACTTTATACTCTTCCCCAAACCCGGACATAAGGAATTCACTTATCAATGAAGGCTGAAACACTAAATTTTAAGAGAATTCAATGCATGTGTATGAGCTTTTAGCTATGTCGAAAAGAAAGTGGTTTTCATGGGCGATTTTGGTAAGTTGAAAGGAGTGGCAGTTAGGCTCAGTCAATGCGAAAGCGGTTATTGATTTTTTCGAATCTGGGGCTCTGGAAGTTATGGGGCGGGTGCGGTCCGACGACAAAACATTTAACGAATACTTCGAATATGCCACTCCAAATATGCGGTAATGCAGAAAAGCCTAGAGAGGCTACTGATCTATCGCGGCAAGGCACATAACGCCCTATTCGATTAGTGAGCTCACACTTATGTTTAAAGGCACTTTTCGCGATAAACTTCATCCTCGAATTTTCCAAATCACTTCTTGTGGCTCTCATAAGCAGAACAGCGTCGAAAAAACGGGACGAAAAACTACCCAAGAGCCGCAAAACGGCTTAGAAAAGTGGGAAAACCCCGCCATTGTGGGCAAGTCCCGCCTGTTCCCGCCCCTCGACGTGAACCAATGAATGCTCGAGATCGTGAGATGAGCGATGATTTTCAATCGTTAGCCCGTTCTTCCCTTCACTCTCAGCTTCTCTCTTTACTCAGGTCAGCTCGCATAGATCGGCTGCAAAAGACGGAAGTTACAAGCCTTGGAAAACTCGTCCACCATGTTTCCATAGCTCAATCTTCGCAGAAGGTGTTGTGCGATTCCAGAAACATCATTGGAATCAGCATGGGGCCGTTTTCAAGATAGGCGGAAAAACAGAAAAACGATTTTGATCGTGAACACTGCCTTTAAGGCAATTGCTCAAGGCTGGATTTTGATCAACGTCGTTCTTTCGTTGGCCAGTCCCCTCCTCACTGTTTTTCAAATCGCATTTCCAGTTAAAAAACAAGAATTATGGCGAGTCACCGCTCTTAGCTGCTCTGAACCCGGCCATACATACCAGCGTGCTACTACAGCACTCTGCAGGTAGGCCATCACGTTACTTACGCAGTATCTGACGCGAATCGGCTAGACCCCGATCGGTGAGGGACGCGTTCACCCGCTCACCCTACTGTATTATAACTGTATTAAATATGTATTACCTACCTCTAACCCAGGGGACTTAGGACCTAACCCTCCCACACGCTAAGTCCGGGGAACCACAAGGGGGAAACATCAACACACAAGAGTAATAAAATATAAATACGATCGGATGCGATCCGATAATCACGAACACGACACCAGAATGATTACTGTTTATTAGTGGGAGATTAATAGACGAGAAATTAGTTGATTAGAGCAATTAGAAATATTAGGGTGAGTACAGACGAAATCATGTCTGTACTAAAAGGAGTTAGTTAATAGACGACCTACGGGCCTACGGCTGCAAGGAGGGCCGGACCGATGTCCGGCTAGAAGGTTGCTATAGTACCATGTAGTATAAAGTTCTAAGGGCTAAGTAGCCCCTCGAACAGCGACGTGAAAAAAAGGAATAATGAGAAACAGCCAAAAGGGTGGCTGGCGGCCGACGGCGGAGGAGAGGAGCGGAGACGCGAATGACCCCCGTCCCCCTCGCCCGACAGCATCGACCCAGCCGGGTGGTCGCCGCTGATCGACGGGGTGGTCACGCTGCAGACCCACCTTGGGAGCGGAAGCTCGCCTTCGCGACACTCCCGGCCCAAAAGAATGATGGGCCCGGGTGAGCGTAAGCTCGCGGCGGGGAGGAGCCTAACGAGCGTAGTGACCACTGCTGCTACCGCCACTGGGCCTAGTGCCCCTAACTGCAGCTACCCCCTTATAGTAGATGAAAGGTTCAACCCTTCATGCAACCGTGTAGTATGTATAGAAGGGGGGAGGATGGTGATAGCAGACATGATCCCTTCTGTACTAGGGATTATAATAGGGGGCAATTTAGCACAACAGTAATCATCCAATTTTTCTCTTCTGCATTCTGATGTCTCTTCTGAGTAATGAGTACATAATTAGTAGATCAATAAAACGGTTAACATAAAACTGAACAGAACACAGAACAAAACATATGTACAGTAGTCTACAAGAGACTGGAACGCCGCATCGTCACTCATCAATCATCATCGTCATCATCGCCAACTTGCCTCCCACACACCCAACCATACACGTCTGTAATAGACAGGTGGTTAAGAGTTCACAAGTAGCGCAATACACACCACACCGACGTCAATAGTCTAACAACTCTCCTTGTTACCCAAACTTACCCATCCGTCGGTGCGCTCAGACAGGTGACGACAGCGGCAACTGTATTATTTAGGATAGGGTCCGCCTCAGTAGCGAAGATGAACGAGGTGGGCCCATCCGGCGGTATTACATCTGTAGTAATAACTGTATTAGGACCTCGCACGTTTTCGCGCGCAGTGCATAAAAGGTAGGTCCGATACGCACAAGCAAATTAAAACGCACTTCAAAAAATAGCGAATGCAGCTGAGTATCATGTATTAAATTATCCGCCTCACCATATGCCATCTGAGTCCTCTTCTTCATCGTCAGGGGGATTACGAGGCCAGGGTCTATCACTCTGGGCACGCCTCTGCGAGGGTGGAGCCGGAGATTGACTAGGGGCCCTGACCGGACTACCTCTGGACGAAGACGAGGGCCTCATCGTTGACCCAGGTCTCACCGGCCTCTCATGGGGGACACGGGCGACAGACCCCTGGGGAGTGGGGCGGAATGTAATATCCGCCAATCTCTGATAGAACGCAGGTGGCGCTGTATCAGTGTCGTTTACCGCTCGAGGATTATAGGCGCAGAATGCCCTGTGGTGGCCATAGATGTGACAGAGGCTACAAGGGTTTCGGCGTGCGCAGGCACTATGGTGGCGTTTAGCACAATTGGAGCAAACGTCATACTTGTCTGCCAGCCGAGCCCGTTCGCTCAATGATCTCACCTGGGGACAGTCTGACGTATAATGATCACGCTGCCCACAGAACACACAGGGGTCCAGACCTGGAGGGGGATCTCTGGGTTCCTCACAGCAGTCACCCGCTCCCTCGGTGCAGGGTCCTCTCGACGAATCGATCCAGACCTGGACTGGGAACGAGCGGCATGTGTGGTCTTCTGTGGGGGAGCGCCGCGGTCTGTATTATCTCCATCGTATCTCCTCTTAGCTGCCTGCGTCCCTCGCGACTGGTGCCCGGCAGTGGACGACCCCGACGCCTGGTACTGCCAGGACGGGCCGGGTCGGCCAGCCTCCCGGGGGCGAGACGGTTCTCGAAATCGCGGGAGCGGGTGGGCTATAGGAGGCGATGGGGCTGTAGTAAGTGCTACATGAGTAGCTGTAGTATTGGCTGCTGCTGTATTATCCCTAGCAGATGCTGTTGGTGGAGCTGTAGTGGTGGCTCGGGCATTTTGCTGCTGTAGCCTGTCGACCGAGCTAATGCGTAGATGGTCGGCTGTGACGTCGAACCTGAGTGCATTCGAGTAATTGTCTCTCCACCAACGCAAAGTCTCCAGATAGGATTCTGGACTATCGTTCCACACTTCTACCATGCTAGGCGCCGAGTCGATTCTGTACTGTTCTTCCTCCTCGGTGACACGTAGTCTGCGGCGACTAAACATATGTGCCATCCGGTGGGCTTCGAGTACGCGGACCATGCGCATAGCGTGTGCAACGACTGCATCTGCCAGGTTGTAGGTCTCTGTGACCAATTTACTATTGACGCTGAAAGCATTTAGCGCCGTTCTGTAATATTCGACATTAGTTGTTGGTTCAATAAACCTGGGCACGAACAATCTACGGAGCTGGTTGCCATTGTTGATAATAGCTGTGATGCTATGGTTCAACTGATCGCTCCAAGCTTGTAGATCGACATACCTGAAGTCCAACGGTTGCCTCCGTATTAGGAGGACCGCAAGGTTATGGAAGGTCTTCGTAGTATTTTGACTCAACAACTGTAGCGTCTGTAATAGACGGACCATCTCCGCTGCTGCTTCATAATCTTGCAGCGTTGCGGGCACAGAGTCCCTCGGAGGGATTACTAATGCGCGGATCTGGTCCCTTAATGTATTATTGGTTGTAATATAGTCGAAGACGACCCTGAACTCAGCTGCGGTGAGTTCTTCCTGGAGTCGGGGTTCGACTGCTGTAGTACTCGTTGCGGTCACCTGTGGCAGCGGCCCAAACGAGGTGACTGCTGGATTTGGACGCAACGGTGTATTAGAATCTGTATTATGTCTTCCCTCCATCGGTTGGATGGTTAATGCGGCAACGATTTCCGCTGCGCGGTCATCGTTATCGCTAATATGGCGTAGCGGCTCGTCTATCTCCGCACCCGACTCTGCCTCGCGACCGTAACTCGTGGCGGTCCATTGAGGTTCTAGAGCCGTATGCGTACTGTTCGACTGTGAGTCGCCATGTGCCTGGTGGGGGGAAGACTGCTTCGCTGGTGCGACGAGACACTGTTCCGTGTCCATGGCCTCTTCGTCCGTGGTGATACCTGTTGACACCTCGGCTACGCCCGGTGAGATTTGGCTGTGCCTCGGGTCTGAATAACCAACTGGACTGGGAGGTTGATGGATTGTCACGGGGGGTCGGGACTGATCCACTGGCCCCGACTGTGTCTGCGACGCAGCTGTATTACGGACTGTATTACGCGCTGCTGTACTAAGACCGGTCGGCTTGGTCGGCCTCGTGGTGAGTCCGACCGCAGGAGGATGACTTCGAGGGGAGGACCGGTTCACTGTATTATACACAACCGGTGGAACACGAGAACGATAACTCCCCTGAAAAGGGGACCGGTTCGCTGTATGAGACGCGTCCGGAACACGTGAGCGATAAAAAACACGAGGAGCACCAACTACAGGACTAACGAAGGGAGGAGCACGAGGCTCACTCCCGTTACCTGGCTCTGTCTCCTCTCGTCTGGATCTTCCTCTTCGCGATTCGCTCTGGGTTCCCCTTTGCGTTCGTCTATCTTCCTCTCTGTTCCTCCCAACTCGTCCTCTGGATGGTTGCTCATTTCGTCTGGTCCGTTGTCGTTGGATCTGGTCAGGATCCATTGTTTAGCAATATTGCACGAATCCAAGAAAGATTTCTGGAATAAGGTAGTTAGTAATGATTAATTGCAAAGATTCATGAGAGGGAGGACGATGAACTGAGAGAAGTGGAAAAGACCGCCAGAGCGGCGGGAGAATGCTGCTCGAATGAAGGCTCGTCCGCCGTTGGGATGAGTCAGCCACGCCGACGAAATCGCGGCGGGACCATCTCAACCGTTGTCGAGCCGCGCCTTCAATTGAACCGCATTCAAAACAGCTGACGCTGCTCGAATCACATGTTTTTTACCTTTTCCCAGGGTGTTGGTCGTTGGTACGTGTAACCTACCCGTTTATTTTGGGTAGAGGGGCTAATTATGCCCTGTATTATTGTTGTATTATTCAGAAACGTCATGTAATACAAGTTTACACAGAAATGATGTGATAAAACTTACAGAAATGACATGTAAGAAATGAACATGACACTTCTGAGTATTACAATTGTTTCTTGTATTATAAACACTGTATTATATGGCCATTGAAAATTTTGCGCGCCTCATAAAATTATATATATATATATATATATATATATATATATATATATATATATATATATATATATATATATATATATATATATATATATATATATATATATATATATATATATATATATATATATATATATATATATATATATATATATATATATATATATATATATATATATATATATATATATATATATATATATATATATATATATATATATATATATATATATATATATATATATATATATATATATATATATATATATATATATATATATATATATATATATTGCAAATTAAATTTTCGCGTAGAAAAATGCGGAAATGGCCTGTATTATAGCAAAAAAAATGTTTGCGATGACTACTGGGGTGTAGTCTATCGCTGTACTAAATTGTATTAAGGTAGGGAGGCTCAGGGGTGTTAGATGTGACGCAAGAGGGGTCAGGCTAGGGGGTTTAAGGTGGTTTAAAAATAAAAATTGGGTTATAGAATGTTAATATTAAAATTAGTAACAGGAAAAAGAAGGGATGGTTAGTATGAGGTCCGATGTGTTAGTGGCTAGCCTCAACAGCTTGCCTCTGCTTGACCTTCCTGGTAGGTTGGACTCGCGTAGGCATAGCTGCAGGTACCTTATTCCTCTGTAGAGCGTCCACATCCATTGCCGAGATCTCGAGAGGGATCAATTGACTAATTGATCGGTCGAGGATCTTATTACGGCCTGTCCGAACCTTAACGCACCTCAGCTCTCCGTCCCTGGATGTATTAGCCTGTACAATGAGGCCTAGAGGCCAATTTGTACGCGGTGTATTATCTTGCTGTATTAACACCACTTCTCCAGGTGCGGGTCCAATTCTTGCTGCTTGCTTCCTTGAGGACTCAAACTGATTTCTCTCGGCTAGCGCTTGCGAGTAGTCCCGTTGCCAAATTTTCCAGAATTTCTCTAGAGAATCCTGGAGAAGTGCGTAGTAGCTCATGAGCTGTTCATGAGTTGCTGGAGTACTATAATTGCTGTCTGCAATTATGTCTGTAGTAGGCAAATTGAGGTTACTAAGACGGAGTTGAGGGTTGATAAGGTCAATTGGCCTTAATGCTAACGCCTCTTCCGTCGAAGTGGTTACAATTTGTGTAATAGGCCGTGTATTAAGTGTGGCCTCGATCTCAAGTAGAAGTGTTTCCAAGCTCCACGAGTCTAGGGTTTGTCGGTGAACCACCTTCTTGAAGGCTGATTTCACCGACCCCACTAGGCGCTCGTAGAACCCACCCTTCCATGGGGATAGGGGTGTGATAAACTTCCACTTGAGTCTTGCCTCTGTAGTAAATTTCTGTACTAAAGGGCTCACTCTTAGGGTCTCCAAGTCATTGGTCAGAACCTCCATTCCGAGTTTGAATGTGGGCGCGTTGTCACTCCAGACTGCGTCTGGAGCTCCACGACGTGCCATAAACCTGCGGAATGCTAGGAGAAATTGTGCAGCCGAGTTATCGACTACCATCTCCAAGTGTATAGCGCGAGTTGCCATGCATGTAAACAGGCATACCCACACCTTCCGGTCCTGACCTCGTTCGGATCTGACCAAGAGAGGTCCGAAGTAATCCAGACCAATGTTTTGGAATGGACGACTCCGAGTAACCCTTTCCTGTGGTAGTTCTGGAATATTGGGGTACGAATAGAAGCGGCCTTGATGCCGTTTACACATCGTACACTTTGTAGTAACTGTAGTAACCACCCTCCTTGCTTGAGGATTTAAGTAGCGTCTGCGTAGAGCGGAGATGACATGGGTTGCCCAGGCGTGAAACAGCTTTTGATGATAGTGTGACATTCTCAGAAGTGGATGTCCGGGCAACAGGATAATAGGATTTTTTGCCCGAGACTCCATCTCTGAGTTAGCCATTCTCAACTGCGCGTGGTAAATTCCATAGTCATCCGTGATCTTTCGCAAACGCTGCAATTTGGGTGTCTGTCTTATTGCAGCTCCTTCGCGCTGATTCTCGCGGTAGAGAAGGAGTTCTGATGTACTAAGATCGACTGTATTAAGTTCCCCGCTCGTATCCATCTTGTCCAGAATGGGATGCGTGTTGGGTGCTTCTTTTTAGCCAAGTAAAGTAATTTTCCTAGGTATTTGAGCATATAAGCCGTCACTCGAAGCAACTTAGGGAATGAATTAGGCCTTTTGAAAGGAATAAAAAATCATGTAAGTCCTGTATTACTGTATTAGACGTGATTGGCGTATCGATGGATTTGAATTCGACTTGCAACTCCATGATTGGAGGAGACGCTGAAGCAAATTCCATATCTGTAGCAGGCCACTTAAACGCTGGTTCGAGTATGAATTTTGGACCTTGCCACCACATGTGGTCCGTTAGCTCGGAAGCTGTCAGACCCCTAGTGGCGCAGTCCGCTGGATTGACGTCTGTAGTGGTGTAGTAAAAGCGGCTTGGGATCTTCGCCTCTTTGAGTTCGTCAAGCACTTTGTTGATGTGATTGACGCGGTTTTGGACGAAGGTCTTCAGCGGCTTCTTGGAATATATCCAGTATAGTGCTATCTGTGAATCCGATAGCAACTGGACTGTATTAATAGGGACTGTAAGTTGCTTTCTAAGGAAACGCACCAATTGAACGGCCAAAACAGACCCCATCAACTCCAGTCTAGGCATAGTAACCTTTTCCAGAGGTGCCGATTTGCTTTTAGAAAATAGCAAGTGGCTGTAGGGACGTCCGCGTTTAGGTCTGCACACCAGGTATGCGACCGCAGCGTACGCCCTGGTGGAGGCGTCTGAGAATACGACTAAGTCGTACTTGCACTCAGTGTTTGAGCCGATGAATCTGGGTACTTTTCCTTGGAAGCCACTGATCTCCTGGACGATCTGTTGCCACCTTGCAGTGGTGTCCGCGTCCAGGGTATCGTCCCAATTCAACTTATTGCGCCAGAGGTCTTGAATGAAGATCTTAGGCTTAACAAATAGTGGTGTTACTAGGCCCAGAGGGTCGAAGGTGGACGCGAAGGCCTTAAGTGCCTTGCGCTTCGTCAACACCTGTTGTAGTAGGTTTTTAGTGGGCACGATTAACGTGTCCTCTGTATTATCCCATCTGAGACCTAGCAACTTGACTGTATTAGCGGTATAAGCTACTGTAGTACTGGCTGTATTAGGCGTCCTTTCCATACGGTCCTCGAGCGGAATGGATTCCATAACCTCCTGGATATTTGACACGAATTCCCTGAGATTCATGCCCATAGCTGTAAAGATTCTCTTGCATTCCTTCTGCTTCAAAGTTCCCTCGCTCGCATTTTTAGCGCCAATGAGAACGTTATCCACATAGGTATTAGCCAAGATCTCATTACGAAGTTGGTTTCCTTGATTGCGCTCGAGAGCGCACTTAATAGACATGCTGAGTAGGAATGGGGATGCGTTTACACCAAAAGGAATCCGCGTGAATCGCAGAATCCTAAGGTTATCTCTGGTAGGACCCTTAGATGTGTCCTTGAGCCAGAGGAACCTGGTGACATCCCTCTGATCGTCTTGGAGACGGACCTGATGGAACGCCTTCTCGACGTCTGCTGTAATAAGTACTGTATTAAGTCTTGCGCGTAGTAAAGTCCGACAAAGGTCCGGGAGCATTGTGGGCCCCTGATGGATGCAGTCATTGAGGCTGGGTACACCTCGTCTATGACTGGACGCATCAAATACTATGCGCAGTTTTGTAGTATTGCTGTCAGATTTGATGACAGCCTGATGGGGTATGTAGTATACGTCTCGTCCCTCTGGGTAAATGTCCCTGACATCCTCTATAATCCCTGCCTGAAGCTGTTGCTCAAAGGTTTTGCAGTAGTCGCTCCACAATTGTGGATTGACCTGGAGCTTGGTACATTGACCCTCCAGTCTGCGCAACGCGAGAGCTTTGTTGTCGGGAAGGTGAGGATGGTCAGACTTCCAGGGGAACTTGACATGTATTAATCCGTCCTTGACTTTGACGGTATTGTAGTATTCCTGTATTATCTCAGCTTCCTTGATGTCGGAACTGTCCGAAGCGCCGACTGAGTCTAAGCTGAGGAACTTCCGGATCAATTTGTCCGTGTCATCCCCTGCCTTGTGTTCCTCCAGCGGTCTAGTAGAGACCAACGTAGAGTTCACACGACTCGATGTCGGTTCATGGGTTCCCGATAGAACGGGACCCAATTTTGTATTAGACCGGACCAGTCCCGATGGAAGCTGGTGGCTGGTATTGAAGCCTACAATCTTCCAGTAGAAGTCATTCCAATCAGGATGTCGACATCGACTTTCTTCTTGAGAACTGACTTGATGGATGTGTCTTGACGTTCAACACAGCCTGTATTAACTGTAGTAAGGAACCTTCTGGTCCATAGCTTTAGACACGTAGGTCTGCCGTGAACCTGGTCCCGGACTGTAATATCCACCTCATATGACCTTTCGGTTTGCCTATGACCACCGAAGGTGAGGGCTGTAATATCCCTGGGATTTTTGAATTTCAATCCCAGGTCCGCTGCTGTATCCTTGCGGATATAGCTGTGCTGAGAGCCACTATCTAAGAAGATGGTGATCATTTCGTCCGCAGCTGTATTATAGTTGCGAGTGACTGCTCTAATTACCATGAGCTGAGGGTCCGTGTCGGATGACAAAGACTTACAGACGGTAGCTTTCACCACTTTGCTGCATTGGTCTTCTGTCTGGACGGAGTTTACGACAAAAACGTCCGGGTCCGATTCGTACGCCTCAATGTCTGACTCATGAGTGGTGCTGTCATCTCGCCCTGTATTAGGTGAAGTATTAGAAGTGCGCACAGTAGTCGGCGTAGTGGTGTGCTCACTTAATGTAGTATTTGATGTAGTATGAGAACTTTGACGGGACTGTCCGGCTGTGGAGTTCCGGAATCCCACCCTACCAGAGTGGGTTGACGAGTCCCTTCTGTCTCTGGAGTATCTTGGGGGGGGGGTCGGCGACCTGCTCTGTCTTCGACTTGGACTGCGTGGAGACGGAGATCTGACCCTAGACCCAGCCCCAGAGCGCGGGCTAGGAGATCTTCTAGTGTCATAATCTCGTCCTTGGCGGCGGCTCAGCTGGGGGAATGGTGATCGAACAAGGGCTGCGGGACGAGCGATCCTTATAGCAAAGAGCGCTGTGGTGATAACGTCCGCATTTGTAGCACGGCGGTGCGTTGCACTGTGCGCTACGATGCCCTTCTTTCAAACATCTCCAGCAAAGCTGTCGCTCGGCAGCCAAACCTCTCCGTTCGTTGACCGACGAAAACTCTCGACACCGCGACGCTTCGTGTCTCGATCTGCGACAGAAGGGACAGCGCGTTGTGTGAGACCTGCCATCGGTCCGCTGCGGAGACTGGGAAGAGGTGCGACCCCTCACACGATTCCTGTTGTTGTATCGGTCTGTATTATATGTAGTATTCTGTACTACTGTAATATTGGACTGAAGGGTATATTGAGGGTCGGTATCCTCCATCACCTCGAACTGGTCGATTACTCGATCCAGTCCGTAAAGTTATTCCTCTACCGTCCAACGACCACCCCTTCTGCGGAGTTCTCCGACCTTTTCCCTTGTGCGCGCAGGGAATTTTGATCAGATAACTCGCATGGTCCCAGTCGCTCCGGGATGCTCCCCTAAGTGCGTAAGTTGCGACCAGATGCTCCTGATTTCGCACAGGCATGTGCGCTGCGCTAGCGGAGCCTCGTCGCACGGGGGGAGGGCCTCGAGCTGTTCCCAAAGCCTATTCCGGAGTATTTCTGGGCGCTGAAATGTATTAAGCAGTGTATTAACAGCTTCATAGTAGTTCTACTCCGAGAGCTGGGCGGCTCCGATAAGGTCCTTAGCAATGCCCTTGAGTTTTGTCCTTAAATAAAGGAACTTGAGAGCTGCTGGCACCGATGCGTTGTTATGCACGGCTGCCGAAAACAACTCCCAAAACTCGGGGAATGCGGCCATATCTCCGTCAAACTCCGGGAGATCTACCTTAGGAAACTTAATACCCTACGTTGTACTACGAGCTGTATAGCCTTGGAAGGCTGCTGTATTATAGTTCGGATTCATCTGGCTGTCGATCATGTGCCCACTCTGTACTATCGGACGACCGAAAAGGTCGTTAGGCGGCTGCTGAATTGTTGCGTGGCATATGTTTGGTGTATATGATACGCCAGCGGGCGCAAATGTAGTGGGCGGGGCTTGACCGACAGCAGGGAACTGCTGTACTATAGGAGTTCCGGCTTGAATGCCAGAAACTTCAGAAGCTGTATTAGCGGCTGTATTAAATGACGTCGGAATGACGTCTGTACTATCCGCGTCTCGTGGTGCTGCAGGAGGTGTCGTGAGCAGCGCGACTGCTGCTTCCACACCTGTGACGAGTTGCTCAGCCTGTTTGATGACCGCCTCCGCCCCAATGGTTGCCCAATGGGTTTGGAATTCTGTCAACAAGCTGGATCTCTCGTCCTCCTCCTTCGACGCCAGAGCGAATTGCTCCGCGTCAGCCCACTTGTTACGAGCTGTAGTAAGCAAACGCTTAAACACACAAGCAAAATGAACAAGGAATATTTATTTTCATCCAGCACCGTAAGATCACTGAACTTACCGTCAGCCTCCTTCTTCTCCAGCAAGGCTGGATCAAACGCGGCTATCTGCTCTTTGAGCGAATTGACCGCTTTGGTCAACTCGCCCTTTCTGCGGCCGGACGCAGACATCGCTTTAGAATACCAGGTCGGGTTGATAGCTTGCGCTATAATATCCAAGTCGAGATCGATTCTGAAATTAAACGGTTTCCCACGACAAGGTCGTGGGTACAACGAAACTTCGGCATGATACTCGACGCGACGCGACCTATATACCTCCAAACGTGAGAAAAGATTAAATGAGCAAATGTGTTAGATAGTGAGGTTAAATTGTAAAATTAGTGTGAAAATTGTGTGTTAATATTATGTAGGAATTTTTATTTTAGTCTAAATGGATGAGATGGTGTCCTAAATGTGATTAGCGTAAAGTTTCCGTCCGTGTCGTGTGATTTTTTGAAATTTTGGGATGTTTTTCCCTCTGTGTGCACCCCTTTCCTATTTCTGGGGAGGGGAGTCTGCCCCAACGCTCGCAGGTCATACCACGCTGTACTTTCCCTCGCGTAGGAGCCAGCAGATTTTAGGCAGCTGTATTAAATTGTAGTAAGACTGTATTAAGCGCAAAATACAAAGGTGGGTCAGCCGCTCAGTGTACCGCTTCACTGGATGGGGGGGAAGGGTGACTTCCCAATGGCGTTAGCCACCATCGAGCGAGTAGGGCTGCTGCCGCAAACACCGTACCTCCACCTACCTTATTGGCTGGCCAAGCCACATGGTAGTGAGGATGGGTCCGGACTCCCTAGGTGACCCCGTAGGGTTTTTTAGCGCAACGGTCAAGACCTCCACCTCGCTCTGCCTTCATTTGGCACGGCGATCCACCCACCCTGGACCACACTCCAAACCAGGGGGGCTGGTACTAGTAGACAAATGTACCCATTTAAGGCGCCGGCTCTATCCCTACCCAGCTCCACTAGCCTATAGCGGCCGACTTACCTAGGTATTGCAGTGACCTCTGCCTCAGATCTGTGCGGAAGGTCCGTCGACTGGTTAGCCACAATCCCAGTCAACTTCCCTTCCAAGGCTTTGGTCTCCGCTTAGCACTCTAGTTTCTGTATTAAGGCTTAATTTATGCCTGTATTAGCGCGCGCCGCCTAACCCTGCTGATGACCCCCCTGTATTATCGTACCCCCAAGTGGGGGTGATGTTGTTTGGGGGGGGGGTAAACTTTGTACCCCGCCGACCGAAGTGCCAGTGGCAGGGCACCCTTACTCGATCAATCATGATCGATGCGGGTCCGAATGCCAACGGCCGATGCACCATGACGCGAATCGGCTAGACCCCGGTCGGTGAGGGACGGGTTCACCCGCTCACCCTACTGTATTATAACTGTATTAAATATGTATTACCTACCTCTAACCCAGGGGACTTAGGACCTAACCCTCCCACACGCTAAGTCCGGGGAACCACAAGGGGGAAACATCAACACACAATAGTAATAAAATATAAATACGATCGGATGCGATCCGATAATCACGAACACGACACCAGAATGATTACTGTTTATTAGTGGGAGATTAATAGACGAGAAATTAGTTGATTAGAGCAATTAGAAATATTAGGGTGAGTACAGACGAAATCATGTCTGTACTAAAAGGAGTTAGTTAATAGACGACCTACGGGCCTACGGCTGCAAGGAGGGCCGGACCGATGTCCGGCTAGAAGGTTGCTGTAGTACCATGTAGTATAAAGTTCTAAGGGCTAAGTAGCCCCTCGAACGGCGACGTGAAAAAAAAGGAATAATGAGAAACAGCAAAAAGGGTGGCTGGCGGCCGACGGCGGAGGAGAGGAGCGGAGACGCGAATGACCCCCGTCCCCCTCGCCCGACAGCATCGACCCAGCCGGGTGGTCGCCGCTGATCGACGGGGTGGTCACGCTGCAGACCCACCTTGGGAGCGGAAGCTCGCCTTCGCGACAGTATCTGTTCTACGATAATCATGAAAACTGGAGCAATATACATAAAAATTTAAGTGTTCGCGGAAACAACTATGAATTTGGTGTTCTGAATTACGATGTGGCAGAAACTGTGTAAGAGGTGTGACTGGGTAACCGCATGTGGAGGGATAGCAATGCTTTTTGGGACTCTCCATTGGCTGACTCGATCGGGAAAGATTATAGGGAGCAGAAGCAGCAAAACCTAGCCTTCAGTGAGTGCAGTGTGACGCGGTACTGTAAGTTCACTCAGGACCAAACTGCTTCAATTATCGCTACACAGAAAAATTTAGATGCAAGTTCTCCTGCGATGTCTTCCTTTTTTCTCAGTTGTTTTTTAGATTTTTGTAATGAGGAGAATACAGTTCTGTTAGCCTGAAATCTGAAAACTTTACTAAATGACTAGCGGTTTCTATTGAGCTAGAAACCCTAACTATGGTGTCACATTTTCAGCTTCACCTACAGCCGCCTTTTTCGGACTTGACCTGTAATCCACACGTTAAAGGGGATCTCAAATTTTTGATATGAAGAATTTTGAGCTAATCGTTTGAAAATAACAAAGATGAAGGAAAAACTGTGTAGAGTTCCTAAAATTCGTTGTATCAGACTGTAAGTAGTGTCGTTACCGAAGTGAAATTACGGTCTGGAGCTGCGCACTGCCGCGTTTGAGAAGGCCCGCCACACAAAATTGTGCGAGGATCACGGGCAAATTTTTAATTCCTCTGTGAAAGCAGTCCTGAGAGAAATGCAGCTTCAAAAAGTCTTTAGATGAAATAGAAATCATTAATTGAAATCTCAGGGCAGGAAAGTGTGTTTTAACACACTACTGGACCTCTTTGTAAGTGACAGAGTTGTGGCGAACCATCGACATCATTCGTGTTGAGATAGTGCACGCTTTAATTAATGGGGATTCTCCTTCTCCATAGAAAATAGAAGGGGTAACTGCATTTCTACAAATTGTGAGGAGCAGGACATCGTAATTATAGGGCTCCCGGGACTTTACTACCCACCACCTTCTCCCGTTTCAGGTGTTTCAAAGTTACTCTGAAACAGAAAGTTTTTTTGCCTTGCTAGTGCGAAGCGGCTGTTTGCCCGGGGTTTTCCTGACCGTTAAAGATTTAATTGGTTCAGAAAAGCCACACAGTTTCCGGACAGAGCGCCGCGAAGCGGCGCGAACCCCCTGGCTCATGGTTCCCGGACAAAGCGCCGCAGAGCGGCGCTTTGGCCGGGTGTCTCTTAAGGGGTCAGCAGAGTTGAAGTTGCTTCGTTGCTCGCAGCAACGAACAGCACTGGGTGATGCAATATCGATTACATTCGGCGACGATGGCGACCGACGCGACGTGAAGAGCGACAAGGGGGCACCGCAGAGTGTATTGACGCCGCGTCGGCACAAAATCACTGCCAGCGAGCGGCAATCGACGCCGCGACGATAATGTTTCAAAACATTTTCGTCGCCGCGCCAAGGCTGACGCTCGGCGTCCACTCGCCGGTCTCTGCAACTCTGCAGACCCCTTTATCTGGCGGAGTGTTCGGGGCAGCGTGTTCAGTGTCCGCACTGTTTTTCTCTACCACTCTCTCGTGTAGAGCACGAAATGGCAGCCTACAATGTATACGCTGCGCTGGATTGTGAGGTGTTTGTGCTTGTCACGGCCGACATTGCTCAGGATATCGACGCTCGAGCGGGCGTCGGTGGCAGGTTGAATCGCCAATCATGCCGTTCAACCTGCCACCGACCCTCGCGACCGCAGGGGCCGGATGCATCAACGCGCCGGGTTGGTTAGGGGCAGGACAGCCGGCATCATTGAACATCGCAGTGCGAGGGCAGTAGATCATCTAATCAATCGTGCCCCAGCTGTGTTATTCGCTGCTCTAGCTGCAGCTTTGGCACGATTGATTTGGTGATTTACAGAGTTTCTCAAGTGCGCAGACTGCCCTGTCCCTGCCCCAACCCGGCCCAATGATGCAATCGGGCCCAGCGGTGCTTTCGCTGCTCTAGCTGCCCCAACCTCTTAGCTGGGGCAGCAGGGGCACGATTGATTTTGTGATTTCCGGAGATCTTCAAGGGCGCAAACTGCCCTGTCTCAAACTGGCCTGTTGGTGCATTCGACCCCAGTAGTGGTAGGTGGTGGTCGGTGGGAGGTGATCAGGCGAAACTTTCGGTGTAAACACGTGGGTGTGACGTCACAGTGAGTGGTCGGTGGGAGGTGATTGGGGAGAGCTTCCGGTGTGAACGGGTCAACTGTGACGTGCCATTGTAGGGTCGGTGGGAGGTTGACACGCGGAGTTTTCGGCGTGAATGGGGGAGTTTTCGGGCCTGGCCCGCTCCTTTTTTCGTTTCGAGAGGCAGCACGCTACCTGTTCCACTCCTCTTAACCGGCCACCGACCTCCGCGAGTGTGTGAGTCGTTGAATTTGTCAAGATGCGAATCAATGTTATGGACTTTTAGAAACATTCTGCATCCCATTTTGGCATAATCCTTTATGAGAGTCTGCACCAACTCCACATAGCTTTAAGCTTTGTGATCACCTAGGAAGCCGTGAACAACTGCAACGAAACTGCTCCAAGCCGCTCTCTCTGTCCTGTTCAACAACTTTGCGAAATTCTCACGTTTTACGATCCCCTTGATCTGTGGTCCGACGAATATACTAGCCCTGACCTTAGCCTCGAACAGAGTCGCTACGCAGGACAATATAACGAAACATGATGAGGGACTACTTGGGTGCAACTTCGAGAGAGTGATTCACAGTACAATCGTAAACCTAGAAAATCTACACATTTCCAAACCTCGTTGAAAGCTTTCCGACTGTGTTTGTCTATTCCTTGTGCATTCTTTTTACCTGTTCATAATGCCAAAAATGAATTAAAAACATTCTATTTTCACAAAAAAAGGTTTTTTCGTGCTGTTGTAGTGTAATTGAAGCTTGTTCTCAATGAAGACATTTTTTCACATACTTTGGACATAAGCAATTGAAATATAACACTTAGAAGCCAGGAACAAAAATCGTGTTACATAATGTAATTGGCGCGCGAAAATGTGCACGCACGCACATTGTCGTTTCTGCGCGTATTTTTTCGGTATCATACACCGTAAGAACTTGTGCACGCGCTAAGCAATAGCGGTGTCGACTCAATCAGCAATAGTTACTACCTGATGGAGTCGACGCCGCTTGCTTCTCTCCCGCTTGTACACTCTATCACTCTCGGCCCGCCTCCAATTGTGCACGCTTTGCTCACCCCATCAGTAATCGTATGATTTATGAATATGGTCATGCTAAAACATCGAATTCCCTACTCTTTTTGCGAAATTCACAGATAAGTGAAACAAACCACTCTGAATTAAAATGTTTGTGCATAAAGAGGACATTAGACACCATAACCGCGCGATCCAGATACTGAAAATGTAAACATCATAAAATTCAGACCAATAAGTCCTCAAAGTTTGTGTATTAAATGGCAGAAATTGATTTATCGCAGGAAGGAGAAAAGCTAAAATGCTTCACACACTCAACTTTTCCATATTACGCTCGGTTGTGCTGTGCCCGCCCCAACCACTCGCTCAACGGCCAAGAATGAAATAGGTGGATAGGGCATAGCACATAACGTCGGCATGAATCCTGATGAGACTTTGCGTTCACTACTGAAGATTGGCGCGAACTGTGCGCCATATGCTATAACATAGGTGCACCGAGTTTGCGCCAACCTCCAATGAGTAAACGCAAAGTCTCAAAAACCAAACCTCTCCCGCCGCTTCGCGGCGGAAGCGATTAGGATCCATGCCGATGTCACATATGTGAGGGCCACTTGGGGCTATCTATGGCTCGTTATAAGTTGTTCTTTCATCATTATTGTAGTAATGATCCCCGTTCATTCGATTCTTTCATTTCGAAGACCGCTTTAATCGTGAACCATTTGTTTGACGACCACTGCCTTGCAAATCTTCATGAGAAACGCAAATCTGTCATCGATTTAAACGCAAAATAATCAAACTGCTCGCGATTTTCTAGCGATAGTTTGGCTCACTGCTCATGAAACTAAAATACGTTTTTGTATCGTTGATCTACGAAAAATGATAATTTTGATGGGAGTTTGTTTATTATTTCTCAATTAGTACGGGAACATATGATTGAAAAAAACCATTCATTGGGTTGGCGCTCTCTTATGAAGTCATAAAGATACACACGGAAAAAGCTACCCAATTTTTGATGTTTTGTTCAAATCAAAACAGTCACTCATTCGGTGCAGAAACTCACGGATAAGATTTTACAACCATGTTCTGATATGAGGAGAAGAATATGCTACAGAAAACAAGAATGAAGCGAATTCCGTACTGTCAAGTACGATAGTTTGCATCCGAGCACAAATGTACACCCCGTTTTTGGCGTGGCAAAATGTGCACGTCATTCGCGCGCTGAAGTCAGCACGCTCACATTCGTGTATACCATTTTAAGCAACGCCCGCCAAATGGGCGCGTTTTGGCGAGAAAAGCACGCGCACACCCAATGGTGTATGCCGGCTCTGGGTGGTGCCGCTACCTCTCGACACCAGAATGCGAGTATGGGGTAGGGCTTGAATTTCAAGTCGTATGGTGGCACTTCCGCTCTGAATAACTTTAAAGGCACAGGACACCCAGACAATTATTTTTTAGATTTTATACTTACCTTGGAGAGAGTCACGTGCTGATCACAGTAATATCTCTGAGATCGTCGAAGACCCCCTACGAACGGAGATATGGCTCCTTGAAAATGCCTGTATTTTGAAGGCGAAAATTTGGTGAACGAGTTGTCTCAGGCCTGTATTTCTCTTGCTTCGCAGTCGCGGCACGAGAGCAAAACAGGAGGAGGAGATAGATCGGAAAGGGGGTGAAGAACGACGAATCGGTTGTAAATCATCCATCCATCTAGCCGCTATTGAGATCGAAAATAAGGGAGGGGGTCGAGCCTGTGGTGGTGATCGAAGGGGGTCGGGCCTGTGGTGGTCGCTTATATCTCGCTTATTTGGAGGAACTGAGATCTCGCATTCGGGACGTGTTTTACTGAAGGGATCTTCTACATAATTACACGGAAATCTCAAAATTCATATCTGAGGGTGTACTGTGCCTTTAAAGGCACAAACAAACCTCAGAATCGGTTCCTTATTTTTCTGTCTATCTTGAAAACGGTCCCACGCTGATTCCAATTATGTCTCTGGAATCGTTCACGACCCCCTGGGAATGGAGTCATGGCCCCTCAAAAATTGAGCTGTGGAAGCATGGTGGACGAGTCCTCCGTGGCTTATAACTTCCGTCATTTGTGACCGATGTATGCGAGCGGACCTGAATAAAGAGAGAGGCTGAGAATGAAGGAAAGAACGGGGCTTTTGATCGGAAAGCATAGCTCATCTCGCCACTTGTGACCTCGAAAGATCGTAGAAGGGCCGTGCCAAAGTGGCTTCACGAGGTGGGCGCCCCAGGGTGGCTTCCTCCTATATCTTGCTTATTCGGAGGAATTGAGAGCTCGCACTTGGCAAGAAGTATACGGGGTGGGTCTACTCCACAATTATGTGGAAGTCTCAGATTTCGTCCCTGAGCTTGGACTGTGCCTTTAAGGTCAATTGCCTGGATCCGAAAGGCTTCCAGGGCTTTTCTAGAGGGGGTATTGCTTCCTCGGCCTCACCCTTCGACCTTCACATGATAATTATATCGCCGCTGCAGGCTTTGACACGGTGGCAACCAGGTGTGTGCGGAATTTTCTTTTTTCTGCCCGTTTTTAGCCATTTTTTCTGCTTTCTATTTTCTGTAAAAATAGGCGAAATTGGGTAGAAAACAGAAAAACCTTGAACCGCGATTTGAAGCAGCATTGTCTTAGAGAAAAGAGGCCGGATTTATCAAAGCTAGGTCAATATGTTGACTGTGAACTTGACCTTGGCTCTCTGAAGTTTCCCACGCTTGACATTTTTTTCTTGCTATGGTAGTTCCCCATCCGAGTGCTTGTGGCGCGGTGGCAGGAGGCGCTGCTGTTCGCTGCAAATGGTCCGGCTCGATCCTCGCCATTTTAAACCAAACCTACTATCCCTCCAGGGTCCTTGAATTGGTAACAGATTCTCGTAGGGAGAAGTAGGCACTAACTGGAAAGTCGGCTAGCCCTTGCAAGCCACTATGTACATAGGCACGAAAAGTATCCAAGCCTCTGCGAAGGCGGCGTCGAATGCGCTGCGCATCCCAATCAGGAAACCTAGTCTTTATCTTCATCTCATAGTGGTCACCCTTACCCAGAGGTTTGCCGCCGATGAATCCCCAGAGGGTATGCTATATCGTTTCTTCCCTCTTATGATCTGCTCTTCTTGGGCGTCCATACTTCTTGCTTTAGCCGACTGTTGGGTTTTGGAAATTAAGCAAAATTATCACCTGAAAATGTATGAAAAAGTTCATTGCTGTGAAAAATCTCATATACCCTTTGCTTTTTTTAAGAGTTTGCTGTTTTCTGTTTTCTGCCCGTTTTTGGAGATCTTTTTCCTGTTTTTTGTCAAACTGGATTTTCTGTTTTCTGTCTCCGAAAAAAAATTTCCTCACATCCCTGGTGGCAACCCAGAACTGTTGCAGCCCCAGTCTTCCATTGTCGTTCAAATGATCCTTAGTTTTGAAATGGAGCGGTAAATGCTTCCTTCTGATGAATGTGTGAGCCATCATTAGCACATTTATTCCGAAGATCATCGAAGGGGCCCTAATCCTATGGGTCTTCAAAATACAGCGATATCAATGAATTCACGGCAAATTGTCTTATGCGTCGTGGTCATGAGGTAATGATGTATCCCTCACTCAGTTCTCTAATTTCTTTTTGAAGCTGAGCGAGTAGGAAAACGATGTAAATGTTTCAGGGTGCTCCACTAGCGCCACGCTGCGCACACACTTCTGATAGCGTGCCAATCTTGGAACCGCAAAGGTCCCTTTTCGAGTTCAGGCTCACGCTAGATCAATTGTGCAACTCTACCTAGGCATCGACAACCACGATTCTAGCCGTCTTTACTACCGAAGTTGGAAAAACAATTCCCCTCTCAGATCGCTCAGATATGGTCAAAAGCATTTCTGAGAATTCCATCCGCCTTCTCATCAATAAGTGCGCACAATGCAGGAGGACTTGGTATCTGGCTGCACATTGTATCTACTGGATTGTCGAAAAGTATAGGCGCCTGTATTTCCATAGTAATAGAAGAGAGTGGCGCCTGTCCGTCCGTCCGTCCGTCCGTCCGTCCGTCCGTCCGTCCGTCCGTCCGTCCGTCCGTCCGTCCGTCCGTCCGTCCGTCCGTCCGTCCGTCCGTCCGTCCGTCCGTCCGTCCGTCCGTCCGTCCGTTCGTCTGTCTGTCCGTCCGACGTTCGTCCGTCCGTCCGTTCGTCCGTCCGTCCGTCCGTTCGTTCGTCTGTCCGTCTGTCCGTCTGTCTGATCCGTCTGTCTGTCTGTCTGTCTGTCTGTCTGTTCGTCCGTTCGTCCGTCAAGTTCGTTCGTCCGTCCGTCCGTTCCGTCCGTCTGTCCGTCTGTCTGTCCGTCCGTTCGTTCGTCTGTCTGGGTTCGTCCGTCCGTCTGTTCGTCCATCTGTTCGTTCGTCTGTCTGTCCGTCCGTCTGTCCGTCTGTCCGTCTGTCTGTTCATTCGTCCGTCCGTCTGTCCGTCCGTCCGTCAAGTCCGTTCGTCCGTCTGTCTGTCCGTCCGTCTGTCTGTCTGTCTGTTCGTTCGTCTGTCCGATCGTCCGTCTGTCTGTCCGTCTGTCTGTCTGTTCGTCCGTCCGTCTGTCCGTCCGTCCGTCCGTCTGTTCGTTCAAGTTCGTCTGGTTCGTCCGTCCGTCCGTCCGTCCGTCTGTCTGTGTTCGTTCGTCCGTCCGTCTGTCTGTCTGTTCGTTCGTCTGTCTGTCTGTTCGTCTGTCTGTCTGTCTGTCCGTCTGTCCGTCCGTCTGTCTGTTCGTCCGTCTGCGTCTGTCCGTCCGTCTGTTCCGTCTGTCCGTCCGTCCGTCCGTCCGTCCGTCTGTCTGTCCGTCCGTCCGTCCGTTCGTCCGTCTGTCCGTCCGTCTGTCCGTCCGTCCGTCGTTCCGTTCGTTCGTCTGTCCGTCCGTCTGCGTCCGTCCGTCCGTCCGTCCGTCCGTCCGTCCGTCCGTCCGTCCGTCCGTCCGCCCGATCCGTCCGTCCGTCCGTCCGTCCGTCCGTCCGTCCGTCAGTCCGTCCGTCCGTCCGTCCGTCCGTCCGTCCGTCCGTCCGTCCGTCCGTCCAAAGTTCCATTTCGGCCTGCTGGGCAAATAGTGGCAGTTATGCCGCTTTTTTCGTTTCCCTGACGGCGTCTAGGCTTCAAACTTGGAGCATGAGTGCTCTTGAAGCTTTTCTATCCAACCATGCACACATGTATTACCAACTCTTCTTAAAAATCGATAAAATCGGTCGACTATCGATTAAATGAGAGGTACCGATGAAGAATCTTCAACCGCACTCGCTAAGAAAGTTCACCGCCCGAATGTCTTCAAGGATTTAAAAAATAACGAGATTGTGAGTGCCCTGAACTTGACAGAGCCCACTTATGCATAGGGTTCTGCAACTTGCTCTCGCTTTCTTTTAGTACATTGTTCGAGAACTTCGGCTATGGTAAGTTTTTATTTCGTATTTGATTGCCAGATATACTCTCAATCCATGACTGAGCAGTAGAAAGTGGTTCGGGTAAAATAGTCGGGATAAGGTGATTCAGAAACTCAATTGTTGAAATTTGAAAAATTAGAGTTAGTCGAAGATTTGACCATTCGATTAGTTCGAAAGTAGAGCCGACTACTCGATTCTTCGAAGTTTCGAGAAGTGAAGTTACTCGAAAACTCGATTATTCGAAACTTTGAAAACCGAGTTTGTCAAAAACTCGAATATTCAAAAAAAATTTCGAGTAGCCGAAGTATAGTAAAAACCCAATCAGAAATTTGATAAAATAGAGTATAGAGTATGACATTCTGCGTATACGATACCTTTAACACAAATATGTGGTCCGTATATCAATTTTCGTTGGAATAGGGTATTTAACCGTGAGTATACGGTAGTTTGTTCAAAGTCTCAGATTTGACACGAAATTTCTATGTGGGTGTTATTTGGGACGCCGAACATGAATTTGAGGTTCACTGGTAGAATATCGGAATATAAATGTCGGTTACGCCAGTTCAAAAGCACTATGCCTACACTAACCTTTAGAAACCCTCAGACTAGCGGCAAGCGTTCCCCAGGTTCGCGTTCAGCGCACTAAATAACCACCAAATGTTTAAGCCGGATCCGAGAAAAATTTTTTGAACACCACAAAAATTCCCTTATTCTACACTTACCTTTCCGCAAAGAAATGAAAATACATTCTTCGAAATCCCCGGATCGTTAGTATCCCTTGTGGCTCAATAGTAAAAATGCGCAGTATCTCGCCCCGAGCTGCAGGTTCGAAAAAGTTATGAGCATTTCTGAAGCTTCGCGAAAGGGCAAGGGTCATGAGGCGTTTTTTGGGAGTCTCAAAAAATTTTACCGGATTTTGCTCAAGACTTGTTTATAGAGGTAATTTAGGGTTTCAACACGAATCTGGAGTCCGTTTGTCGCAATTCTGAGGTTTACTGTAGGTTACGGTACGTACCGTGTCATTTAGGAAGCAAAACCTACCTACATAAGCAATTCGAAAATCGGCAAATGAACGTCAAGTTATTCTCCACCCCGAAGTAACCCCGTATACAAATTTTGAGTCAAATCTGAGACTTTGACCAAACTGCCCAAAATCGATAAACGGACTCCAGATCAGTGTTATGCATTCCAAATGACCCATAGAGAAACATTTTGAGCCATTTCTACCGTACCGTTCCGGAAGTCGTGAAAAGTCGCGATTTGCTATCAAATTTTCGCCCGATGGAAAGCTTTGAACAAATCAAGCCGAAAACTTCGGAAAGCCGACAAATAAGCCCCAGATTTGTGATCAGCGCCCCAATTATCCGAATAATGCTAACCAGAAACCCACTTGGCGCGACGTGATTACGAACCCCGCCTACAATCTCACGCCTAGTGGTATTTTTGGCACTGGGTGAGGTGGTAATGCAGTTTTCGTCGTTGCGACGGACCTTAGGGTAATTCTTCTCAATCTGGGAAGGAGATTTTGAATTATTGTAACTGGAAACACTCGAATTGACAAAAACATTTACGTTTATATACTTTTTTTTATTTCTACTATTGTAAATTTGTTGATGATTTCTCTTCGAGCTGGGCGAACAGTAGCACACTACGTTAACAGTTTATGAAAATAAGCCAAATGGATTACGCTTCCCTACGTAAGAAAGGAAAGAACTGAGAAGGGAAGTGTTTAGAGTGGTGAACGTATCTGCGAAAACGACCAGTATCGTTAGTATCTCTAGTGGCTCAATAGTAAAAATGCGCAGTATCTCGCCCCGAGCTGCAGGTTCAAAAAAATTGTGAGCATTTTTCAAGCCCCGCGAAAAGGCAATTTTCGAGGCAAAGGCATCAGGCATTTTTTTGGGAGTTTTAAAATTTTTTTCGGATTTAGCCCAAAACTTGTATTTAGGGGTCATCTAGGGTGGTGAACAAGAATCTGTTCACGAGTTCATTTGTCGAAATTCCGAGGTTTACTGTAGGTTACGGTAGGTAACATGTCATTTTGGGGGGAAAACTCACCTTAGTATTTTGAAAACCGACAAACGGACGTCAAATTCGTATTCTCCACCCCGAATGACCACCGTTTACAAATCTTCAGTAAAATCTGAGATTTTGTCCAAACTACCGTATACACACCGTAATCTACCGTGATTTGCGAAAATTCGATAAACGGACTCCAGATTTGTGTTCAGCACTCCAAATGACCTCCAGAAGAACAGTTCGATCTTATCTACCTTAGCACTCCTAAAATCTCGGAAGTGGCGTTTTTCCCTCGAAATTTTCCCCGGTTGAGAAGCTTCTAAGGACATTAGCTGAAAACTTTGGGAAATGGACTAGTTTACCACAGATTCGTGATCAGCGCCCCAAAAAACCCATCTGGGGGAGTTTTGAGTCAAACTTGAAACATTTTCTTAAACGCTTTCAGAGCCCTCTAATCGGTTTAGATATGGCTAGATCAGTGGCTTGTTTCCTTACGAAAAAAGATTTGAATTCAAACCGCGGCGGTTTAAATCTCACCGGCGGCTGGCTGATAATTACCAGCCAGCTGCTGGTGAGGTTTAAACCTCCGCGCCAGCCGCTGCTTGAATTTAAATGTTTTTTCCTAAGGAAACAAGCCGCCTGCCTAACTGTATACGCTCAACCGAAAATCCGTACAAGTCCAAAACACTATCAGTCTGGACAAAGTATGCAAAATGTGCCTTCACCCAAACTTTGCTCAGGGGGTAATTTTGGGCGCTGAACATATTTATGAGGTCCATTTCCGACTTTTCGAAAGATTAATGCGCTTTTTGGAAGATACAAAAAGCGCAAAAAACTACTTTGTTAGGCTTGTAACTTCTTGGAACCTGCAGCTCGGGGCTGGATACTGTGCAGTTTTTTATTAAGTCACTAGAGATACTAACGATACTAGTCGTTTTGGCAGATGCGTTTACCACTCCAATCACCTCCCTTGTTACAACTCCTCTCAACAAAAAAAGATTTCGAAAAGAAGAATAAAAACAACCAGTTTTAAGTATTTAGATCATGTACACCGCTTAGTGGAAATAGCAAAAAAGCGTATAACCGTGAATGTGTTTTGTCAATTCGAGTGTTTCCGAACACTCAGTTAACAAGAAGACAAGCCAAATGAACGATGGACTGCGTTTTCTACGTAACAAACGAAAGAAATGAGCCTCAAAAAAGGAAACAAAAACAACCAGATTTCGGTATATGGATCATACGCTCCGTTTAGAAACCATAACTTAGTAAAAAAGAGGCAAAATAAAATGATACAATAGTAGAAATAAAAAAAAGTATATGAATGTGAATGTTTTTATTCTTTGATGTAGAGTTGGAAGCTCGATCGTTTTTTTGAAATGTGAATGTTTTTGTCAATTCGAGTGTTTCCATTTCTTATTTTTAGAATCTTCTTCCCAGGTTGAAAAGAATAATCCTCAAATCATTCGCAACGACGAAAACTGCATTACCACCTCGCCCAGTGCCAAAAATACCACTAGGCGTGAGATTGTGTGCGGGGTCCGTAATCACGTCGCGCCAAGTGGGTGTCTGGTTAGCATTATTCCAAATATCCCACCTAGGAGGATTTTGGGTGAAATCTGGAATATTTTTTTCAGAACGCTTCCAGAGCCGCCTAATTGGTATAAATAGACGCAAAACAGAAAATCCGTACAAGTCCAAAACGCTATCAGTCTGGACAAAGTTTGGAAAATGTGCCTTCCTCGACACTTTGTTCAGAGCGGAGTTTTGGGCGCTGAAAACATCTTTGAGGTCCGTTTCCGGTTTTTCCGAAGACTAATGCGCTTTTTGGAAGGTACAAAAAGTACAAAAAACAACATTTTAAGGCTTGATATTGCACAGTTGTCGGTTCTGTTGGTTTGGGCTGGTTAGCCCACCATTTCAGGCTAGTTTGCCTACTACTGCACAACGCCACTATTGTTTGATCTATACTCGATATTTTAAGGTCTGACGAAGGCGCTAAGCGCCGAAAGCTCACCTTGAAGAAGAAGAAGAAGTCCTGGCTGAGAGAGAGTTTTCTTTCTACCACAGGTTTTTGGAAACTTTCGAAAAAAAAAAAGTCAGATTTCTGAACTTTTTGCAGCCTCTTGCAATAAACATTTGAATTTTTAGGCTTGTAACTTCTTGGAACCTGCAGTTCGAAGCGGGATACTGCGAATTTTAACAATTGAGCCACATAAGACACTTACCATATTAGTCGTTTTCGCAGATCCGGTCTACGCTTTGTATACTTCCCCTGTTCGACCGAAGTACCGTATACACTCTGCAACCTGCCGTGATCTGTCGAAAACAGATAAACGGGCTTGAGTTTCTCGTCGACCACTCCAAGTAATCTCTACGGAGAAGTTTTGAGGCGAATCAGTTCTAGCGTTTTGAAAATCCTGAAAAATTGCATTTTGCCCTAGGAATTGTTTGGGTATGAGGCTTAGAACCGAATTTGTCCAAATTGTTCGAAAATCGGGTGATGGACCTCAGTTTCTTTTCAGGACCGCGGCCAAATTCAAAAAATTAGTTCTGAACACCTTAGAAATTACTCGATGTCTCGTAAGTGTACTGATTCCACTATGAAACCCCCTTCGAAGTTCTTTGAAGCAGCTATAAACTTAGATTTCGAAACACTTTTAGAGTTCATCTAATTAGAATGTAATCTGAACATGTGATGCAATACGGGTTCGATTCCTGCCTGACACCTAAGTTTTGTATTCAACTGAGCAACCTTGTGATATCTTGTGATTATATACCATGCCATAAAAAGGCATTAAATATTCAAAAAACACCGAAGTTCTGTCTTCAAAACGCTTCAGCTTAACTGGATTTAATGCCGATTTTTGCTTACCAGATCATACCCGTTAACGGGTGATTGCTGCTGTAGCTACACAGTTCATGTGTGAATAGCTGAGGAATTCACAGCGGGGTGTCGGTAGTGTAATGGTATCACTCTCGCCCGGTAATCGATGCAATGCGAGTTCGATTCCTGCCTAGCAGTTAAGTTTTGTATTCAACCCAGCTCTGTTTTCGTTGCAAACAGCTGGGTCGTCCATTAGAAGCACTTCCCAGTGAGACCACACGCTAAATTTTGGTACGAAAATCAAATTATACGGGTTTTACGAATATTTACGGATACAGTTACGTAATAGAGTTTGTTATGATCGTAAAGTGTAAGTCTCAGAATAAAAAAGTTTGTAAAAGAAGAAAAAAAACATTCCTTGCTATGGAAGGGACGGTTATGGAAGAGTAGTGAGTTCGGATTGATCATTGTATGTCACGGTTAATTATCACAATGCCGCGATCATTGTTTTGCGTCCCATCTAAAATGGACATTCATAAAAGCATGATTATGTACTTGTTGGGACCCACATCACCACGCATACTGGTAAGCTCACCAAGGATGCTGTTTCAGTGTTTAGGTAGTGTCAGCTGTTTGGTGAGTGATAGTGGCAGGAGGTCAACGCGAGGAATCGTCATCATCTTATCGACTCTTATCACTCACACGGTCACCTCACCCTCACTCCTCAGCCTCACTCCTTTCCACTCACTCAATCAGCTTACCTACCTACTGCCATCACAAGGTGTGGAGTGGTGTACTAATGGAGGCGCAATGTTGCGAGTAATGGCCGATGGTTGCCTCCTCTCGATTTGGCGACCTGATGCGATCAAGGCTACCCTCGTTGTGATAACGGAGTCATCCCTCCTTCCCAGTCTTAGATCATTCCCATTTCTCCTCACTCCAATGATCCTATCAATATTCACCGTAATTCATGTCTCATGGTTAACTAGGTCATTCTCCTAATTCTGTGAATTTATGTGTTGGGCCATCATTTTTATGCTATTTGAATGATGTTGCATTTTCAGATGTGAGACTGAACTGATCTGAACAGATAATTTTTCCATCGTTTTTATGTCTTTCTACTTACATTACAAGAGTACAGTTACAGAGCACCAGGGGCGAAAAATACTAATTGATGTTACTGTGCTGAACTAGCCATAAGCTAACAACCATAATTTGGTTAACAAGCACAACTGAAACAACATGTAAGAATGGCAATTAGTTTGGTCCTCGATGCTCTGTAACTATATTCCTAGTACATACATTCAATCGCTTTGAGACGTTTCTGGGGGCCACCTCAATGGAAAGGTGGTTTATTGGAAAGAATTTCTTTCGCACGGTAATCCTTGTAAAATTATGTGTATTACAGTTTCGGAACGAGTCGTATAGCAATCAGAGAAATTTTCGACTGATTCAATCGTCCTGGAGATCGATTTTTTATAGAAGTTTGGATTTTTTCGAGTAATTACCTCGAAAAATTAGAAATTTCGATTTTTCTAACTATAGGTTTAATCGTACTCACAGAATTTTCCGATCTTGTTTTCAGTAAACTTCAACTCACCTTTGATATCGCTATCTTGTGAGCAAAAAGCTTTTTTCTGTGTTTTCACCAATCTTCTTTTCTTCTGTGTTTCTACCAATCTGTTTTGGCCAAAAGAGCTGTCAGTTTTTATGGTAACAATGGTTTCTAAAAAATGACACGAACAACAACATGCTCGAACAAAGGCTTTTCCAGATTCTGAAACCGCTGTAGCATTGGCAGTTCATCTTGTTAATGATCTACATTACAGACCATATTTTCGAAAGTTTCCTCCCTTCCAAGGAAAGAATTCTATGCCGATTGTTCTCCAAAGTATAGCGTGGAACGGACCTGTGGTCAAAACTTCAAGTAAAGTTGAAGAAAAGTACAACTTTTTCTCCTATCTGTCTTTGTCTGAATTCTCACATACAAATGCTGGCTATAGTGACTGAAGGATGACAATTAGGAAGACTAAAAGTCTGTTGAAGGTAGTGTTCACGATAAAAATCGTGTTCTAGTTTTCGATGTTAATGTTTAAAGAAGATGAAGTTAGAAGGGAAAGTTCCCACAGAATACTCAAATACAGGAGAAAAACAAAAAAACTCCTGAGCTATTCAAATACTCCTGTTTGGGGACTGCGGGCAAAGCACCAAACCTAACGTCGGAAATGGCTGCGCGCTTCAAAATTCTTGGGTAAATGATTTTGTTCTCTGCTTTTTGCACCAAAAACTTTTCAAAAATAAGATGGGCCAATGTACATGCTTGCATGTTAAATCTTTCGCGATGAAAAACCTTTGAAATTCGGCAACTGTTCCTCTGGTGAAGTGAACGCAGGACAACCGTTACATGACGTGGGCGTTATGCGTTATACTGGTTTACAAGATTTTCACCCGCTTCCTGACCGTTTCTTGTTGTTTTCCGTTCTTACTCTTCCTAGAGGGATATTATGCTTACGTTCTTGCCACCCAAAAGACGGGCAACTTTTTCTTCGTCAACACTGCCTTTAACTATAATTTCCTTGCTATTCTTGTTGTGATTTTGGTAACTGATCTAGATCTGCTATGCACAAACGTTAAGGGAACAATTCCGATTTTTGTGGCGATTCCCAGCTCAAAATTAAAACGAAAGTTGGAAAAACGTGATTTTAGTTATACAACTAGAAGGGAGGTTTTCTTGTTTGCGAGTGAAATTTATTTTCGTTCATCGCGTGCGTCTGCGCGCGTACGCTGCGTGTCCTTTTCCCCACACTTTCTCGCTGTCTCTACCCTCGCTCCGCACAGGCGCGTGAGGGAAAAGAGTAAAATTGGCTCGGAACCAGATTATACATAGACATCTACTCAAGATAAAGCTATGGGAGAGCATGTTATCCGCCCGAACCGCCGGGAAGAAAAAAATCAAAACGTTGAACACAATACTGATATCAGAATCTGTGGACCTTTTTTGATGCGAAGGCTACATGTTCGTGTGCGAACTTCGAAATTTGACTGTTTTTTATCTTCAGAAAGCCTGCATTCAAAGAAGTGTTAACTTGGATATCGCCGCTAGAGTTTTCCATATCTCAAAAAAACGAAAACCATTAGTGTTTGTGTTTCAGTACAGTCCTGGATGAACGCATTTTTCTGAAGAAGAAGCCGCCTGTATTGTTATCGTATAATGCTTGAGTCACTGAAACGATCCTTCCTGTCAGTGAGTACAGTGCGAGGCTTCTTCAAGTTTTGATCCATCCCCTGAACAGTATTATCGTGCGAATTAATTTCCACCACCATACTGGTCTCAGAAGCATTGTGAGGACGCATTTATACTTTGCCATAACATTAAAGGCAGCAGACACGCTCAAAAATGGTATGACTTAAATCAAAGGTTTGGAGCTGGTTGTATAGGGAGGTGGCGAAAAAGCGAACAAAAACTGTGCGCAAATAGAGGAATAACCGTTATTTTGTTATCAGGTGAAAGTGGACGAGTTTTACGGCGCGCGATTGAAACAGCGAAAATTAGCAACAAAACGGTTGAGATAGAGAAGCCGATATACTCCCACAGCGTGTACTAGAACGTTCACCTCGTTGGAAGCTTCAAAAACCAGCCAAAGTGACCGTATTAGTACTATCAATCTGGACGAGTTTGTATTTTGGGGCGAGGTTGCAGAATTTTTTCGATTCGCATTGCTGAAATTTAGTGGTTTTCACGCGTTTTTGACGTTTCCTTCGGCGTGAGCGTTATACTAGGGGCCGTAGGATCCAAGTAGCATTGTTATCTCAACAACGTTTTCGAGCGTATCTGCTGCCTTTAATCTCCTACAGCAGGCTTAATTGCATCGGAAAAATGATTGAGAACATCCACAGTCTTGTCCTGAAAAGACGGGTAGTCAGTCATTCCTTGTTACGTATTCAGTTCTTGAGCTGCCTACCTCATGTCATTTAGTCAGCTCTCAATTCGTGCACAAACTTACCCACTGAAACTCATTTTGTGAGTCATTGTTGCTGTAACCTTCTCGATGCACTCCAAATCGAACCATCCATCCTCTCTACCCCGTTTCGGCTGCTTCGAGAGGCGCTTGATAAGACGCATCTCTCAGAAAACCACTCACTCGTTTGCCTCCTACTTTGAGCACGCAGACAGTCTGTCCAATCGCATCTATTTTTCTTTTCCAGACTTTTCTAGGATTCTCAATAGCCCAGAGCCATTATTTACTAGTGATCCTATTGTGAAACAGTTTTACGAAGTGAGCCTCAAACTGTACACAGATCATGCTTTGCGGTCAATGATTCCCGGCCTACATCTTTTACGAAAGTACACCTACATAGCTCCCTCATTTTGAGCCGGTCGATTTAGGGCTTACCGTGCTTGTCATGTCAAAATCTCTTTATCCCTGTTATAGTTTGTCATGACCGACCGCTCCGCTGCTTGCTCGGCCCGGACTCATCCGAGCAAGCCAGGGTTTACGATGCAGTTCAGTTGCAAAGTGCTGGTTTTGTAGGATGATCTCTTAGGCATTTCTTGTGGGCTATTCATTTCATTCACCACCAGCACCGAGCAGCCGCTTTTATGTTGAAACATCCCTACCAGCAGTTATACTTCTCCATGGACCACCGCTCCGCTGCTGGCGATTATCGAAATCGGGAGCCCACTAGAAATGCTCCAGAGTTTACATTACATTGTGGTGCATAATTTGCGCGCAACACATTTGGCTCTGACACGCATTTGCGGAACCCCGCGAATCCGAAATAAATCTATGCTCTTGATAACCGTAGAAAGACGGTTTTGAATGCGTTGGAAAGAGCTCAAAAAGCTGATGTGCACCCCCCTCCCCTTAAATTTTTTTCAATGGTTTTCTGAGGATGAAGTACAATGGACAAAACTACATGAATGTACTCGAAAATGTTTACATTTTTTCCAGACCTCGTTCACGATTCTTTTAGAACACTCAAAATTGATGTGGAAAAACAGACAGGCGCATCATGTGAATGAGAGATCACAGGAGGAATCACGTAAATTCAGGCACGTGCAGATGTCAATCCGTGATTCGTGCATTAGGACTACCATAATTTATCTTGCCTCTATTATCACAGGTAGCTATTCCTGATTTTAGTACGTCTCTACTATCTTTCCCACAAAGGTGCGAGCGCTGGAGGAACTCTGTCGTTGCCCTTTTTTTGAGGATGGCCTCTGCTGTCGTCCCCAAGTCCGAAACGTGCTCTATTTTCCGACGATTGCCCCCTCGCAGTATCTGAATAGGATGGGGTGAACCTTTCTCATAGAAGAAAAGCTATTTTATTATCGTTTCTCCACTGAACCCCTTATCTTAATTTTGCTTCGCCTTGTCCATAAACGTGGTAAATTACTTCTATTTCATTTGAATATGTTGTCTATAACTAAGCCGAGGAGTAACTTGGACACCATCACAGCATCGTTTTCCACTTATTCTACTCGGCGAACTCGAACTTGAAGCATACTTCTCCCTAGCGCCAATCGCAGCGTTTGAAGGCTCTTTACGGAAGACTGTAAATCTGACGGCTTCTCGCCCTCATAAAAGCCAGCTTTTTTCACGCTGCATTTGAAGCTTTGACAAAGTATAAACATGACCATAGTAAAGAAATGGTCGTCATCAGACAAGTTTGCAAGGCGAATCGTGTTAAAATAGGTTCGTTTGACGGCTTCTCTCTTTTGGTGTCCAACATTGCACTTCCCTTCAAACTGATGAGATTATTCCGTTAAGACATACTTTATTTCCTTACGACGATGCATACTCTATAGCTCAAATATAGCATTATATCGCAGTTTTCATTCGAGATTTGAGTCGACAACCTTTCAATTTTATTCCTGAAGCCTGGGAAGTTGAGTTTCATTTTGTAAAACGTAAAAAACAAAACATTTCGAGAGACTCTTTCTTCTCAACTTCCACTCTGGGAAAAGTAAGTTGTTCCATGAGTCGCTGAACGCAGTGCCCATTTTTCCGAACAGCGTTATATATACTCGATGGTCACCTATAATACTATCTTATCTTGAGAATTTTCGACCTGTTTGTAGATCCTTGTACGTTTGTGTGGTGCTAGAACATTCTCAGATTTGCGAATTGCGAAAACCAGGGAGTTTTAGAGCCGAAAAATTATCGATCAAGAGCTACAGAAAAGTACTAATGCAGCGGTCCTCAAGAAGACCTCAAAACGGTTATCTTCCATGGTGTCTTGACGCCAATACAGGAAAGATTCTTATCGTGGTTGCCCTTAACGAGGTTCTTTTTAGCCCACAGACTCCTCTGTATCAATAGTAGAATATGTTCTTCAGAGGAGGACTACCAAAGAAATGGACCCAATAAAATGCGAGGAAGTTTGCAGACTTATTTCAGATAGGTTTCTTGAGAAGTCTTTTTGTATTTTCCTCCGAAAAGCCAGAAAACGGATTTGCCGAAAGGTGATTGGAAGCGGAAACTGGGAAATCGATATCTGCCCACATTTCCTATGCCTTGCTTTTCGAACTTCGCTAGTGGCGAGCGGTTGTGAAACATCGGCCTTAGTTATACAATTGCGGAATGAAAACGTCCTGTGGCATTGCGCAGCTTGCTGTGTGGATTAGGAACTCAGTCGGTCTTGCTTATAACGGCTATAACGGCAAAGTATTGCAGACTAGAAGATCTTGGGCGTTTCAGTTGCATTTCTGCTCTTATGTCACAAATTTAATGCAGAAATCTCCCATCATTCTACTGTTCCTCTTAATGCGGTGCTGCTTGTATCATTTTGCAAGTTTTACTCTGAAAAATGATCAGCCTGTAAAACTTGGCATATTTCCTACCGGGCAGGTCCCGCAATGACACATTGTGCCTTGACGCGGCGTGCGTAACTGCTCGGTGCGGCTTTCCGCCGTTTTTTTTTGTGACGACTGTTTCTCTTGTGGTACCTAAACACAGTGAGGTTACCCAGTAGTGACAGATGTCTTGTCATTTCCTTAGCGTCTCGCTGGTGCTCAAGTAGGGCCATATCTTTTCCAACTAGATTTGAGGGAAGGGCTTTTAAATGCACTGGCGAAAGTCATTCGGCTTGCTCTCTCATCGGTCCACTGAACTAAACCACTGGGTCCCAGCACGATTTCGAGCCGTAGTTCGCAATTACGGATCGGATTTTGGCTCCGAGAATGACAGTAAGTTCTGTGGGACTTCAAAGTACTTACAAGGGAACTACTATTAGTCAGCCTTTCCATTCCGGATGAAATGTACTTCTCTAGAACCGTTATCGACGTAGAATCCGAATGTGATTCTCGCGGCTGCCCAGACCCACTCTGGAAAAAAGTTATAGGCGTTTTTCAACAGATTTTCGTACCTATCGTACCTTCCAAAAAGCGCATTAGTCTTCGGAAAAACCGGAAGCGGACCTCAAAAATTTGGTCAGCGCCCAAAACATTCTCCCTGAGCAAAGTTTGGGTAAAGGCACATTTTCCATACTTTGTACAGATTGATAGCGTTTTTGACTCACACGGATTTTCCGTTGTTCATTTATTTATACCAGATGAGATGGCTCTCGAAGCGTTCTAGTAAAATGTTCCAGATTTCATTTAAAGTCCTTCCAGGTGGATTATTCGAGGTGCTGATCACGATTCTGGGGTTTATCATCGATTTTCCGTAGTTTTCGACTTGATTCGTTCAAAGCTTGTCATCGGGGGGAAAGTTTGATGGCAAATCGCGACTTTTGACAATTTCCAGACTGCTACGATAGATATTGCTCAAAATGTTTCTGTGGGGGTTATTTGGAGTGTTGAATACCAATCTGAGGTCCGTTCATCGATTTTTGACAGATTACGGTAGATTACGGTGGGTATACGGTAGTTTTGTCTAAATCTCAGATTTCAGTCAAAATTTCTGAACGGAGGTTATTCGTGGTGCTGAATACGAGTTTAATGCCCATTTGTCCATTTTCGAAATGCTAAGGTAGGTTTTTCTCCTAAATGGCATGGTACCGACCGTAATCTACAGTTAACTTCGAAATTTCGACAAGCAGACTCCAGATTCGTGCTCAGCACCCTTGAGTACCCCTGAATACAAATTTCGATCCGATTCTGTATTTTTTTTTCAAAACACCGTGAAAATTACATGGCGGCCTTGCCGGCAGGCTTCGCAAAACGCGTATAACTTTTTTTAGAGTAGTTTTAGGCAGCTGCGAGGATCACAATTGGATCTTAAGCCAAAAACGGTTCTAGATAAGTACATTTCTCCCGGAATGGCCAGCCTGACTAAAAGTAGTTCCCTTATTAGTATAGAGTAAATTTACACCGCCATCAACCTGGAAAATCTGATATGGGGGTAACTGAGTTGAGCAGACTTAATTCTTGTGTCCGATACGCGATGAGAAATTGGTTGCTATGTAGTTCGCCTCGCTTATCATTAGGAGGGGACGCTTAAGCGTTTGTTTGATTGGAACTCGTTTGTTCTCCAATCGGTCGTTTACCCGTTGGCTTGATCGTCCAGACGAGACGAATTGACGGAGTTTCATTCGTAAATATGTGAGAATTAAACAATACGCTGATAGTTCTCGAATTTTCAAACATTCTCAAAAATAAGTTCATTAGATACAATACCCGCGCTAAGTTTTGTAAAAACGGTGAGCATCTGGCAAACCTGGCAAAAAAAGCGTCCGATGCATGCAACTTTTTTGAATGGACTTTTTTGAATTCTGAAAGCGCTATCATATTCATAGAATAAATTGCTACCTAATCATGTCACTTGTGTGCCGAAGTTCCCCAAGAGCACTTCGTTTTTGAAGGAAATAGATTTTGCAACCGTTTTTCGAAAAACGTCGCGCGCGGCGAATGCGGCGAAACTTTGAGCAGTATTTGTACAAGTAATGGAAAAGCAATCTGTATGCTTTCTTCATAAATTAGGTGCAGGTGGGAGAATCTCAAGTTTGTTTAGGCTGAATTTTTGAAATCCTTCATTTATGAGTCCGGGGATTTCGCAACAGAACTCCGACTTTTCAGGTAGTTCTCAAACGTGTTCAATTGAGGATTTCGAAATTTCAACCTGAACAAACCTTGAGCTTCTCTCACCTGCACCTAATTTTTGAAGAAAACATACCGATTGCTTTTCCATTACTTGTACAAATACTGCTCAAAGTTTCGCCGCACTTCGCCGCGCGCGACGTTTTCGAAAAACGATTGCACAAACAATTTTCCTCGAAAACGAAGTGATCTTAGGGAACTTCGGCACACAAGTGACATGAGTAGGTAGCAATTTATTCTGTGAATATGATAGCGTTTTCAGGATTCAAAAAAGTCTTCATTCAACAAAGTTACAGGCATCGGACGCTTTTTTGCCAAGTTTGCCAGGTGCTCCCCGTTTTTACAAAACTTAGCGCGGGTATTGTAGGTTAGAAAAAATAGCTTTGAGTTCTCGGATTGTCCGTGAAACATTCAATTGGGAAAGTTTGAAACAATATTAATCTGTGTGGGAGTAGAGCATCTATATTGTTTTTTGTAAGTTATAGCGTCAGCTACTTTTGCATGAGAGATTTATGGCTTCACCTGATACCAATACGTACATACAACTCATGTATTCATATGTTTGGGTGAGTGATTGGGTGAAGAAGACTCATACAATCGTTATCGCCAGCTAGATCTCACCTTTTCTAGCTGAGGACATTCAAAGCAGCGTTAGTCATCCTATCTGCATCATTTTTTTACGTCGTGCTTCTGCGGTATAACTGAACCACCTTTTATTGGTGATACTCTTTGAAATTTATAGCCCTAATAAAGAGCACCATCAGACGTAAAGACTTTTGCAGAGTTTTATCCCTGGATGAGTTAACGGACAGTTATGTTGTTCGATTACGTTTGAAAAAGGTTCAAAACAACGAGTAGAGATGATCTCTCTGGCAAAAGTTATCTGTTAATTACTTTGTTCAACTAAAAGATAAGAGTTTCATAATATTCCTACCTGTTGGCGCTGAGTTGTACACGAAACTGTTGGATCAAGGCAGGAGCCAAACTTGCATCGCTTGTTTACCAGGCGTGCATTTTGGTACCTGGGTGATAGTCTGGAGGCGTCAAGTCAAGAAAGGGGTCGGCGAATAGGGTAGGGGTTACGGCCATGATTGGACGGAGCACCGCTGCTGGCTGCAGTGTCTGTGCGTTTCATTGTAGCCAGTCGAGTGGCGTCGTCCAATAGCGGTGCATAGCCACTGCCTCCAACTCCGCCATTGCCGGTCCCAAGCCCGGATGAGAAAGGAGGAGGGTTGGCCCCCTGTACTACCGACGGGCTGGAAAACTTAGGTGGTAACCATGGAAAGTCTCTTAGGAAACAACGAAGAAGCTACCGCATCCGGGGCAGCCGATGCGCCAACACTAGGGATCCAGGGTGTTGGTGAGAAGAATACTACTGGCCAAAATGGAGGACGACTGGTGACACCTAAGAAGGAGCTGAGGATTGGAGCATGGAATGTGCGAACGGGACACTGCGTCGGTCAGAAAGAGATAATAGCAAGAGAGTTGTCAAGGTCCAACATATCGATTGCTGCACTTTCCGAGCTGAGGATGAGCGGATGTGGAACGGTGACCATTCAGGTGCCGGAGAGTAGCGAAAGATGGTGCTGTGCTATTCCGGTGAGGACGGACATCGCAATGGTGTTGGATTTATGCTAGGCAGTCGCGCAGCTGGAAGCGTTGTTTCATTCGAGCCGATTTCTGGCAGGATCGCTGTTCTTGTTTTGAGCGGAACAATCAAGACCCATGTCGTGTCCATCTATGCACCAACGGAGCCAAGTTCTGACGTTGACAAGGACGAGTTCTACACCCAACTCCAGGACGTGCTGAATACTATCCGGAAAACGGATGTCACCATTGTAGCGGGTGACTTCAACGCAAGAGTCGGTAGTGACAGAACAGGCTGGGAAGGAGTGTTGGGCAGGTTCAGCGTGGGCGAAATAAACGATAATGGACTACGCCTACTTTCGTTCGCTGCGTTCAACGAGCTTGCCATCGGTAACAGTCAATTCCGGCACCCCAAGAAGCATCAGTTAACATGGAGGAATCCAACTGGACGAGATGTGGCCACCTTGGACTACGTGCTGATAAACTCACGTTTTAGATCATCGCTGAAAGATGTTCGAGCCATGAGAGGGCCTGATTGTGGATCCGACCATTATCTCTTGCGTGCTGTAATGCAGCTTCGCTTACGACGACCTAGGCGTGAGGAGCCAGCTAGAAAGAACCTTGACTGGTCACACTTGATGGCGCCAGGAACAAAAGAAACATTTCAACTCGCGCTGTCGAATCGGTTCGCGGTTCTGGAAGACGCCTTGTCTGTGGACGAGCACGAGAAGCAGACAGTTGAAGTCGCTCTTGAATGCGCAGAGCCTCTCTGCCCTGTTATTCGCCGGCGAACGCAGCCTTGGATATCGGACGATTCTCTCCGTCTCGTGGACGAACGGAAGCGAGTGAAATTAACGGACTTCGGACGGTATCGGCAATTGTGTCAGGAGCTTCGTCGAAAGTTGAAGGAAGAGCGGAGTCGTACTGGAATAAGGTAGCAGACGAAGTGGAGGAGGCAGTTGGAAGGAACGACTATCGCACATTGTACAACACACTCAACCGTCTCAGAAAGAAGACCAAACCCATGAGCGATTCCATCAGGAATACGGATGGGTCTTTTGTGCGATCAGCAGATGAGCGTCTGTTGCGATGGAGGCAGTTCTTCAGTGAACTCTATACTCACGATGCGCCACAAGGTCCACTGGCCCAACCGATACTAGTCGAGGCACCAGAGGAGACAGAGCTTGACTCCGGAACCCACTGCGGAAGAAGTGAAGGCGGCAATCAAGTCGCTAAAGAATGGAAAGGCGTCCGGTGTTGACAATGTCACTGCTGAGGTCATCAAGGCAGGAGGAGATGTTCTACTGCGTCAGTTGCATCAGTTAATCACGCGCATATGGCGGACAGAGAGCGTGCCGTCTACCTGGAAAAAGGCTATTGTCGTGCCTATCCATAAGAAGGGCGATGCCAGAGACTGTAAAAACTATCGCGGATCAGCCTGTTGTCGATTGTTGGTAAAGTCTTCACGAGAACTATCCAGTCCAGACTTCAACGCCATCGGGAGAGTACCTGTCGCGAAGAACAAGCAGGTTTTCGTCCGGGTCGAGGATGCAGCGATCAAATTTTCACACTTCGTCAAGTTATGGAGGAAAGGATTCGCTGTGGAAAGCGCGTCGTTATCACCTTCATAGACTTCAAGTCGGCATTCGATTGCGTGCACTGGCCCGCCTTATGGAAATCGATGGAATGCGAACACATGCCAGGAAAAATGGTGAAGCTTCTGCAGGAAATTTATAGAGGCTCGACTAGCTGTGTCCGCGTCGGAAACAAGCTATCCGAAGAATTCAGAGTCGATGCAGGCGTCCGGCAGGGAGATGTGATTTCACCGCTCCTCTTTAATACCGTGGTCGATGCTATTATGAGAAAGACCTTTAAAAATAGAAGAGGAGTCCAATTTGGCGATAACGATTTTGTCACGGATTTGATGTTTGCGGACGACAGTGCAGTGTTCACCGATACTGACATGGAAGCCACGCTTTTGTTGAATGATATGGCACAAATCGCGGAATCGTATGGGCTGCGGATTAATAAGGAGAAGACTAAAGTCATGACGTCGGACGGTTCACGTGCTTCTGTGTTCTTCGAGGGAGCTGAGCTTCAGCAAGTCAAGGAGTTCAAGTACCTCGGATCGGTGGTGCAAGAGCGAAAGGTAGTGGCTACATCGGAGATACTGTGCAGGATCGGGCAGGCGTCGGCTGCTTTCGCTTCGCTGGGCTGGTGTTTATGGAAGAAGCGTAATGTGTCAATCAAGACAAAGATCCGGATGTTTCGCGCGCTCATAGTGCCAATCCTACTGTACGGGTCAGAGTCGTGGACGTTGCTGAGGTCGGATTACAGCAGGCTGGAGGTCTTCCAAACGCGGTGTTTGCGGCAAATCCTCGGGATAACTTTAAGAGATCGAATGCGGAACGAAGATATCCGAGATACTTGCGACCATCAGCCCACGATCGAAGAACAAATTCGAACAAGAAGGCTACGATGGTTCGGACACGTATGCAGAATGGAAACAAACCGACTTCCGCGCAGATTGTTATGGAGAGAGCGCCCTGCACTGTGGAAGGTTGAAAGAGCAGCCCCGAAAAAGACGTGGTTGAAGCAAGTCGAGGCGGATCTGAAGTCCCAACGGTGCAGTGTCCTTAATGCTAGATTAATTGCTGCGAACCGTACTGAATGGAAGCGTATCGTTCAGGCCACAAGAGCTCCTATGGCACCTACAGCAGTGTACTGGTTGAGAGGTCATCCTGCTCCGCCAGCCGCCAGCTAACGGGATGAGTGAGTGAGAGTGAGCCACTGCCTCCAATTTGTCCGCTCCGTTCACTACTTAACGCCACGAGACTTGCATTCTTGCCACTTACACTAAAAGGCGCAGGCTCTCTTCGCCGTGGCCAGCTAGAAAGGACTCGTGTCAACCGGGACTGTATATTATGCTTAGTATTAGCAATACTTGGTGGCTTGATGTGCATAAGTTCCGCCATCATGTAGTTATAATCGGTTGAGAAATGGTCTTGGGGTGTGGGAAAACGTGGTCCGGCGCCGGTCATCCATCACTTTAAAGTAGATTATTTTGTGGCACTTGCACAGTATTCTTGCTTAGCTCAGAAAGAATCTAACGCTGATTGCAAGGATGTCTCTAGAATCTCCCAGAACTCATCGCGATCAGAGTTATGACCCCTCAAAGAGTCCGAATCTGAACGATGAGAAGTTCGCGGGCGAGTTGTCATGGGGCTGTTTTTTCTCATTGCACGCACCCATCGCTTTCAAGCTGGCCCTTATATGATGCCGGACCCAAAGCAAATGATTGAACATGGATTTCGGAGAAAATGAATCGCGCGTCTCTTCCCTTCTGAGATCGAAAACTCGTTGGAGGGCGTGACCCGTTTTTCATTTTCCGGGGGCGTGGTCTACGTCTTCCTCGCTTTTCAATGCTTAATTTAGCGGTTCGAGATTTTGTGTCTGGCAGAGTTGCTACACACGGCGGCCGGAATATGATATCAAAAAATACTCATGAGGTTGTACCGTGCCTTTAAACACAAAGCGTTTCTTCTAGTGTTTACAAGGGGGTTCGACCTTTAATTTGAGACACTGCCGCCATTTTTCTGTATTTAGAGACATCGTACGCGCTAAAAACACCTTTTTGTATTCAATCTTTTGGTTCGACCCGTATGAGAATTCAGGGATAGTCTGATGGTAACCCACAATTGCTTAGACAGAGAAGATCTTGTGTAAGGACTATTGTTAAAAGTGGCCGGCCTTCCGTCGGTCATATAGCATGAGAAAGGGTAGCACTATGACAGGCTCAAATGATGCGGAGTTGGGTACTTTTCGTTTTGAGAAATTTTCCCATTCAAACATGCGTATTGAAATTTCGTCGAAGAATTCGAAGAACAGGCTAAAAGAAAAGCAGAAGGAAGTCACTAGTTTAGAAAATTTCTAGCACAAGCGAATTTTGGACTTCGCGATTTTCGCTTCGCCTAACTCGAACGTGTATGTAGGCGCGAAATGAATGCTTCGTGCGATACCGAACAATTTTTTTCTCCGAAAATCAATCGTTCACTGGAATTTTTTCACTATCATCCCTTTCTTCATGAGTTTACGGGCCTAAAAAAGAAGCAGAGAACTTTGATATGGTTATTTGCGTGCGCGCTGCCTCTGAGCGGAAACATCGAAAAGTATGTACACCATAATTTTGCGCGCTTGCGACCACTTACTTGACTGATTTCTAGAGAGTTGAGGGCAGTAGTGTTTCAAGGCAGTGTTCACGATGGTAGGAGTGCAAAATTCTGTTGTGTACGAAAACAGCTGAGGAACTGCGAAGGTTGCGCGGCGAGAAACGCGCTAAAAATAAAGTTATTAAGGCACAACTATGCCAATCCGTGCACAGGTGCACAGCTCAGCGCATAGAAAGTACAATTTCATTCTGTGCCTGGTGATAATTCCGCGACGTGCACAGCAACTAATAAAGTAGTCTGAGAGTATACAGAAACATTTTTTACAAAAAAAAAACAAACAAAAGGGTTAGTGTCAACAAAATGTGATCAATGGAGCTCGAGAAAAGTCAAATCGATGACCAGAGGTTATTTCTTGAATATCAGTTTCGAGCAGAGTCGTGCACCACCGAAAATCGGCCGATTTTAAATCGTTATTTTGACTTAACGGCAGCATACACGCTCGTTAACGTGATCGAGATAACTACGGAAATATAATGGTATGGCTCAGAACACAACGGCTACGCATTTTGAAGCGTCAAAAACGATCCACGATGACGCTACACGAGTGAGAACTTGGCCCCGCTCCTGTATCTGCCCGACCCCTGTTTTTGCGTCCTCCTTCAAAACAGAGGTGGTGGGCCATTCCCACCATCGGCAAAGTTTGTGGGTGGTAGATTAGGTACAACAGGTAAACCACACACGTCGCCGACGGTGAAAAAGGCCCAGCACCCCTGGTTTGGAGGAGGACGCAAATACAGGGGGCGGGGACCAACTTCTCACTAATGTAGTGTCATTGTGGGTCGTTTTTGATGCTTCAAAATCCGTAGGCGTTGTGTACTGAGCCATACCATTCTATTTCCAAAGTTATCTCAACCATGTTTACTAGCGTGTATGCTGTCTTTAAAATGCGGCTTTCCCATGTTTCTTTGGTATAGTTTGTACTACAGTGAACCAAAAGATGGCTTTTGTATGAAAAACAATCATATTTCATCATGGACACTGCCCACGAAAACCTAATCATCGGTTCCAGGTCTTCTATTCAGATTGACAGATCTATTGCCCTTATTTGAATGGGTTATGAAAAACAATACCTTCTCATTCCACCTATCGAGCCTAGTTTTCGGAAAAAGACAGTTCTCGTTTGCAAATACAATCTGGCTTCTGATCAGTGTATTCCGTTTTTTGTTCTTCTATGCTATCTTTGATTGTCATTATGACATTTGCCGTCTGGGTAATGATAAGAAGTTTCGATTTAGCACTCATTGAATATGTTATGGAAATTTAGTTTTCACGATGTGATTTGTCATGAAGTTATGAAAAAAATCCAAAGGCCCACCGCACACACCTTTGAAGCCCAAAATACTTATCTAGTGAACGCAATTCGTTTGTGAAGTGTTCGTCAATCAAAAATGTATGGCATCACAGGATATATGAGTAGCGATTTCTTGAGCAATACACCTGGTACTTTTTTCGGTTCGCCGGTTCCTCCTTCGTCGAAACCAGAAAGTTCGAGGAAACATTGGGTCCAAGAAGATACAACACCGCTGTTAACATAAAGAAAAAAGGGAAATTGGGCAAAGTTGGCAACAAAAGTGTCTTTCGCCTATAACTTGCTTTAAAGTGCTCCAAGTCAGACTTTGAAAGAAAAAAAACCCAGCCCCTTACTAGCAACGGATCGGTTCCAATCATGATAGGCAAGTCTTGAGAACTTTCCGAGGAAACTTTTTTTCCGGGTAAGTTGTTTCATCATGAGATAACGTGTAAATTTGCGCTTGGTGATTAGCGGAAAGAAAACCCCACGAGCCAATTTACGCGTTAGGCCCTAGTTATACATACATAGTCGTTTCGCTTCCGCTGGTATTCGCGGGACGTCTGCAATTGGTGAGATTTCGAAAATGACCACTAGTAGACATGCAGAAATGGCAGCAAAACGGCGGCAGCGAAACGCCTATGTATAACTAGGGCCTTAACTTATGATAACGCCACTTTCTCCAAAAAAGGGGTCTCCTAGTGAAGTTTTCAGGAGGTTTCCTCGTGAGGTTGTCCGGACTTTCTTGATACCAATGGAACCATTAGGTCGCGCTAAAGAGCTAGAATTCTTCAAAATTTAGATCTGAGCACTTTAAAGGCACTGTTCACTATAGAAATCGTTTTTCTGGTTTTCCGCCTATCTTGATAACGGCCCCATACTGATTCCAATGATGTCTCTGAAATCGTACAAGACCTTCTGGGAACGGAGTTATGGTCCCTCGAAATTTGAGCTAAGGAAACATGGTGTACGAGTTGTCCGAGGCTTGTGACTTCCGTCTTTCGAAGCCAATCTATGCGAGCTGATATGAGTAAAGAGAGAAGCTGAGAATGAATGGAAGAACGATGCTAATGATTGGAAATCATTGCCCATCTCACTATCTCGAGCATTCATTTGTTCACGTCGGTGGGCGTGTGATGCGCTTTTGGGGTTTTCAATGCGCTCGAAGTTGCAACTTCGGGCTCTTTTGGGGCTCTTCCTGGCTCGTTTTTACGCGTTCCTTCGACGTCAACGTTACAGTGTGCCCTTCCACTACCCATTCCTGGTGGAAACTGAAACACATTTTTTATCGTGAACACTGTCTTTAAAGCAAGTTTCAGGCAAAGATGCTTTTGTTGCCAACTTTACTCACTTCGATCCTTCTTTCCTATGTTCACGGCAGTATTGCATCTCAAACCTAGGAAATCAAAGTCATTTGGTTTCAGATAGCTGGTAAAAGAACTTCACGAGAATGAAGTACATACTGCTCAAGAAACTCAACTCCATTTCTGTGTGAGAAGAATTTGAGAAGTGGAATTCATCCTTGTCAGTTCGGAGGTGAACGTTCAATAAGGGATGAGAAAATCGGGAGGGAAAACTGAATGTGTTCGATGCGTATCGACGTAAAAGAGGTCTGTGCGGTGTGAATTATCCTCCATCTTGGTCGTGGTCTAGCGCTTAATAAAGAGCAGAACGGAGGCGAGGTTTACCCCGGTCACTCCCATCAAGCCAAAAACTCTTCTGCTCTCTCTCTTACGATGCCTTCCTCCAAAAAGTATGCCACAGCTTTCTATTTTTCTCCTGTCTTTTTGTTCTGCACTTGCCCTAATTGTAGTGCAGGTTCTTTGCTCTTCCTTAAGTTTTCTAATGCTTACATATCTGGTTCGCCCATAGTACATATACTAGTTAGCGATCTGCCGAAAGGCTAACATTCGGAGTTTCGAAACGACTTCTTTCATTGCTGGCAGCAATGGTGAATGTCCTACTATGACCTTTTCCCGCCGCTCGACTCCCCTTTCTCCCTGTTGTACTTGTGCTTCTTGTTGCGTGCTGAATTGAAGTACTTTGCACGTAATGGTTTTGCAGGTAATTAATTCAAACTAACGGAAATTTTTCTTTTTCAGTCTTTTATCTAGGAAACTAATCGTGTAACGCCAACTATATGCTCTGAGGCCTCGGTCATAGTAGGCTGATCGGCGTAGCCAGCCCGGTTGATAATCATGAAAGACATGAATGGGCTGGGAAAAACACCCGATGTGGTTTACCCGACCGGTGTTCACACGATATAAGGTAAGAAATTGATGATATCCATGATATCGTTCCACATAATTCATACATATTGACCGCGTCAACCACAGCTGGCCACACCGGGTGTTTTTTGCAACATCCATCGCCCATGTTTCTCATACGTATCGACCGGGTTGGTCACGGCGTTTTTTTCTACCAACTCTGACAGGAACCTAAAGAAACATTCGTTTGCAAAAATGGATTTTGCACGTGAATAAATTCCTTAAATTCACCAGAAGTTTATGGATCAGGCTACACGGTTATGATTACGCCACCGTCCCTTCCACTCCTGTGCGGAATAAGACTCTGAGACTCTGGGAGAGGGTCTCTCTACACAAGGAGGGAGGAGCACGGACGAGATTCATTGCTGACGCGACGCGCGCGGTAGAACTTTTTATCCTATTACCCCATCACTGGAGCGCGCTTGCCACAAGCTCACGAGATTTCCCGGGGTTTTTCATGTTTTTATTCATTTTCACATGGCTTTTCTTTATGTTCCTGAGTTGTTCCTCTCATCATCTTATCCTGGACATTCATTTCAGGAACTCTTGTATGTTCTCGAGCCGTTGTACCGCTTGATATTTATTGAAAATGTAATATGGTATCAAAGATCGAGCACCATTTTAGATGTAGTGATGGGATCGTTGCCGCCGTCAACCAGTTTGGCTCTGGATTATGAAACATAAAGAAATAGTCATATGAGAATCAATAATCACATGAAATGCCATGAAGTCTTGCTTAGATTGTGGCAAGCGCGCTTCAGTGATGGGGTAATCAGATGAAAAAGCTCCGCCGCGCGCGTCGCGTCAGCATGAAATCTCGTTCGTGCTCCTCCCTCCGTGTGTGGAGAGACCCTGTCCCTGAGACTCTCTTCAATGTCAATTCGTAAGAAAAGGAACGATCTCATCATGCTTTCCAAAATGATGACTGGTAAGGTTGATTTACCGCTGAACCGATTTTACTGAACTTTGCCGTCTAACACACGAGGGAACCAGAGCGATATTCATTGTTCAAAAGCTAGGAGGAACACGAGTGCAAACTTTTTCACTCAAGGAGCAGGCTCAGGATTCCTGTAATTTTCTAAAAAATATGCACTACCCACTTCTCTACAGCAGTTTAAGAGGCTCGCAGATTGGTACTGCTCCGTTTAGTGCTCATCTCGCTAATGCTCATTGTCATACTTATTATTCTGTTTTCTTCATGCCTAACGCCACATTTAACGTTTCATGCTGTATTGCTTTTTTGATATTTGCTCCTGCGTATTTTTGAGAACTGTTGTTTTTTTCGCGTGGTTTTCCCACGCATCAATAAATGAAAAGAAATCAATTCACTGGCACCTATGATAATACCCTAAAAGCAGTCTAGACTACTCAACAAAAATCTTGATTTATTCTCACGAGTTTTTTGTGGTTCAGATTCATTTCACATCTTGCTCAATTTACTCAGGCGGTAAGGCCACATGTTCAGCAAGCGATGCTGCCCAGACAATAAGGACGGCGACCCGCTAGCGCTCAGCTGGTGTTCAAGCACTGGTCTCAATCATAGTCATTTCGTCGTCTTGTCAGCATGTTGGCGATCCGCTGGCAGCCCAATGATCGCCAGTTGTCATTCACGGTTGTGGCCAGTTTATGGCCAACCCACAGCCAGCACCTGGAGTAAATTGATAAACGAGCGTGCGTCGAGCTGCTGCCATCTCCGCGTCTAAGGGGTCGTTTATACATCCGCCGGGGCGCGGCAAAAGTGAGACGGCGCGGCGCGCCGCGCCGCGTGAAAATCGCGTTACTATGATGTGTAATCGAGCTGAGACGAACTGACGCGGCGAAGTCACAGAATGACGCTAAACACAGCCTGGAGTAGCTCTGACATAGCACAAGGTCGATTGTAATGAGTGATTTTTTTTTGAAGAAGAAACATTTATAATCTTTTGTATCATAACACTGCACTCGAAAGCAGATAGAGTCTTCTGAAATTTTCTCTCTATAGAAAAATTATTCTAGGAGCAAAAAAGAAGAACTCACAACCCAGCCTACTCTAAACAACTTCCAGGACCTCGGAAGAAATTTTAGCGATCAATCAGAGGAAGCGAATTGAGAATGTATATGAAATGTCAGCAAAAAAGCATGTGATGTTAAGGAGGATCGCACGCGGTCGCCACGCCGCCTCCTCTTCCCGGGCGGTGCGGCAGCACCCAGGCGGCGGCCGCGTGCGACGCCGTTGGAAAGTATCGAGCAGAAAAACTCTAAACGGCTCGCGGCGCCGCGAGGCGGATACGGCTTTATTGCATCTCTCCGCGGCGCGGCCACATGTTCAGCAAGCGATGCTGCCCAGACAATAAGGACGGCGACCCGCTAGCGCTCAGCTGGTGGCGTGGCGTGCGTCTCGAAAAATTGCGCCACAAGGGAGTATAATCGGGCTGCGGCGAAGTCACAGAATGAAGCTAAAAACAGCCTGGAATAGCTCTGACATAATACAAGGTCAATTGTAATGAGTGATTTATTCTGCAAAAGAAATTTTCAATCTTTGTATTATACCACCGCACTCGAGAGCAGATAGTTTTCGAAAAAATTTTCTCTGGCGAAAAATTATTTTGAGAGCAAAAAAGGAGCTTTTCACAACCCAACCTACCTTAAACAACGCCCAGGACCTTGGAAGAATATTTAGAGATTAATCAGAGGGACGAAAATTGAGAATGTGCAGTATCGTGCAAAAGGTTATTCGCGTAACATTTCCGCGAATAATTTTTTTATACATATCCACAACCCTTGCTTTGCACATACACAAAACTTGTTTTTGAGTGTATAGTTTTTCGAATATGGAATTTATTTATCATTTTGTGGTATTATCTCAAATTAGGTCTATTCCTTCAAAACATGGCTATTATATATCCAAACCCGTAGCAGGTATTCACCATTCCAAGATCTTCGGAATCTTTGTATAGCTTTGAGAAAATATCGTCTCTATCAGAATTTTCTGAAGACCGAAAACTGAACAGGTTGGAATTAATTTTTGGAAATTCACCCCTATCAAATTATTCACCCCAGAACCTTCACAAAATATGTGCTAGTCGTGCTTTGACAAAGTACGACTGGAACATAATTTCCGCTCTTTTTCGATAACGTCAAAGAGAGATACTTAATAGGTGCAATATCGCATGATTTTCTTTCGAATTTAATTCTAAAAAACTTTCGATGACGATAAATTTTTTACAACGTTATACAACGGTTCCAAAGACCTTCGAATGCCGAATAACTGCTACGCGTTTGGAATAGTAATAGCCATGTTTTGAAGGAATAGTCCTAATTTGAGATAATACCGCAAAATGATAAATAAATTCCATATTTGAAAAACTGCACGCTCAAAAACCAGTTTTGTGTATGTGTAAAGCAAGGGTTGTGATGCCCCATAACCTACTTAAGTTTCATCAAGTTTCGCTAAGGGGAAGCCAAGATATGTATAAAAACATTATCCGCGGAAATGCGGAAATGAAATGAATAGACTTTTGCACGGTACTGTATATGAAATAACGGCAAAAAAACGCATATGATGTTGATGCGGATCACACGCGATCGCCGTGCCGCCTGCTCTCCCCGGGCGGCGCGGCGGCACCCAGGCGGCCGCGTGCGGCGTCGTTGGAAGATTTCGAGCAGAAAAACTCTAAACGCCTCGCTGCGCCGCTTGATCGATATGGCTGTATTGCACCTCGCCGCGCCACGGCGGAAGTATAAACGACCTCTAAGGCGCTATTGATAGTTCCCAACGCCAGCACGTAGCGTGTGTGACGCGTGGGCGTGGCGTTAGAGTATGAAAACTTCCTACGCTCGTCACGCGCTTGATGCGCATGCGGAAACTATGCATACTCCAATGGAGACGCTATTGCGGAACGGATCGAAGTGGGCCCTAACTTTGCAAAGTGAGTAAAATCTGTACACACGCTCACTATCACGGTAGCAGAGGATAGTACTGCAACTAATTTCTATGAAACGGAATAAAATTGATGTTGGATTATGAATGAAAATGATGACAAAGTTGGTACGGCGGTCGCCTTCATGGTGGAGCGGGCATCATGCGTGGGCGTGACTTCAGGTCATTCATACTCCAACGCCACGCTCGCGCGTCACGCGCTGGCTTTGAGGAGTATGAATAGCGCCTAAATGCCAGCTAGTCGTCCATGGTCGAAATGAATGGTTGCGCATATCCAACCAGCCGATCTGAGCGACTTCTTAGGTGGTGTGCCATAACTGCAAGACAGTCTATCCATGCTTCGCTGTTCCGCTTGCGACGAATTGAGAATTCGATATTGTCTCTTCTGTCGAATGAATTATGCTGCGTCCAGGAAGACCTGTCAGGTGAGAAATCGGGAAGAAATGTCCAGGGCGTGTTGAAGAAGGCCTTATGGCATTTTTATCAATATGTGGCTGGGCCACCAGAGCGGACTTCCCTTTGAAGCTTCTGCATTTGAAGATGTTTGCGCCTTATTGGCGTTAAACACTGATGTATCAGGTAAGTGTGACTGCAGAGGGGACATCCTACCTGGGACATTCGCACCCTCGATTATCCGTGCAGGGGCCAAGCACATTTTCTCTGTGCATTTCAACTTTGCCTTCTCTGTCTTCCATCCATGTATTACGAGTGCGATGAGCTCGGCGTAGAGGATCAATAGACACGGGAAACAGATATGACAAAAAAGTAGCGTGAAGCCTATTGATCATATCATTAGTGGGATGAAAGCGGCTGCACATAGCAACGTGTTTTGATCTGCTGATTGGGATTTTTCATATAGATTGTAAAAAAATGTTGTGTGAACATTGCACAGGCTTTCAGCACGTGACTTACTAATGCCACGTGCACAGGGCGCTAGGAAATACTCACTTCCTAATACGCAACCGTGACTTTTTCCAACATAGTCGTGCGATCTTCTGCATTTTATTGTTAACAAACTAACAGCCATGCACATAAAAACAAACGATTTCGGTTTTATCGATGTATTCACGGATCCACAGCCGAAGCCGTCTGGGAAAGTGTGCGGATTCTTCTGCTTTTTTTTCTGGCCTGTTTGGCTTCTCCGTTTCCTGTTTTCTGAATAGTTAGCTATAATCAGGAAAAAACAGAAAAACGAATATTTCAAGGTTTTCGTGATTATGGGTCGCAGTAACTCGTGAATGGTTTTACTGGATTCGCGGCTAAAAGCGTATACGAAGTTCTGAGCAAGCAACAGAAACTGAGATGTATTCCATGAGAACGAGGTAGCTGACTGATAGCAAGCTCATAACGATAAGCCAATTATGGTAGAACGTCTTTAGCAGGATTTAGATGCGGAGCTGATCAATTTCTCACCTGAGCTAAAATTGTTAAATTGTTGTATTCATGTACAGTCGCTTTTGTGCCTCGAGTACTCAATATGATGCTGGATATCCGTTTAAAGAAAACACCAGGTAGATAGATACGCAGGGTTTATATAACTTCTCTGCCAATCCACCTATCCGGTGTCCTGGACAAATCACACTTTGAAGTGGGAGCAATGTTCTCATTAGGAATTAATTTATACATCAAAATACCTCTTTCACGTATTGAAATTGTCAGAGGTTATTCGAGCATGTATAGCGCAATGGCAAGAAGCGCTGTCGCTGGTATATGTACAAATGCAAGAGTTAGATCCACGTCCAAGGCCAACCTATCCTGTATCCCTTCGAGACCGAGTAATAGGTACCAGACTTGGGTAGCAATTTACACTACCTTGCACATCGGCTAACCCGTATGATAGGTGTAGTACATCGGATTCCGAAGAAAAGTCGAGGGAAAGTCTACATGTTGTAATTTTAAGGGTTCACTTATATAAACGATATAATTGAGGTTTGAAAATGCACCTTTTTTTATCGGAGACACTGGAGATACAGTGGATATACACATACATATTCAAGACTGTTTCGAAAAATTTTGGCTTTCTGTTGTCCGGCCGTTTTTGCGTTTTTGTTTTCTTACAAACTCAATTTTCTGTTTTCTCAATTTTTTTCTAAAAATTTTCGCACGCCCGAAGGCGTTGGCAGTCTGTTGCAGGTATTCGCAATTCGATTCACCTCACCGTTTTACGAGAGCGGCGTTCTAGAGTGTCACCGCATATCTTGGACTCCAAAACTCTCCAGATCGGGCATTTCAGAGGATGAGTTCGGTGGCAGAGATGAACCCCACCGGTTACGGCGACACGACTCCTTCCTGCACTGTCTTAGTCATCTATGACAAAAGGTACAGTGTTCCAGGGTCCTGTTCATGAAGCACTTGGATGGATAGGTCAAGGGGCACTGTCCGTTTGCCGGCCGCAATCTGGGGAAAACTTCATGAATTCAACCCGACAATGTTCTTGGCGTGAAAGGCGCGCATTGGCTGGGAACGTCTGGTGTTGAACACCATGACCAACCTCAACCCGTCAAACGTAGTGGTATCGTTGTAGTTCAGAGGCTGCAACCACAAAAAACCAAACTTCTCCAGCCGCTTCGCGGCTGGAGCGATGTTGACGGTTTCGAGACATGAGCTTCACCTCATGTGGTGTGACGCTTGCCTCGGCGCTCAGTTGAGCATTATTGCTGTTTGTTTTGGAATGATTCAACATGTGTGTGTTTATGCGAGGCGATGAGGGAGCGTGATACCGTAACTCGATCGGTCTTTCGGGTCTTCTGCGCACCTCCGCGCGGTGTGGGGGGAGTCGGACTCGCCCCTCGCTCCGCCGCCGCAAGAACACTCACCCCCGTCAGTCGCGGCCGTCGCCACCGACGTCGTCGTCGTCGACGTCGCCGTAGGGTTTCATTCCGTGTCCCCTCTCGATAGCGAAACGGCGGCCATCACTCTCGTCGGCCTATCTCTTCTTCACGCCCTCGCCTCGCTTCCCTTCCACCCCTCTGGTTGGTCCCCCTCCCACTCCGTTTTGCCTTTCCACCACATCATCACCTCTCCACCACGCCCCTCTTCCTCCGAGCGAACAGTGCCACCTAGGCGTAGAGCATTTTCCACGCACACGCCCATGTTTGTACTCCGCCCTGTCGCAGCACATGCACTCGTGTCAATCACTCGATTATTGGACGCTACCAAATATACTCGATGGCTGATTTAATTCGAGGATCTGACAAAATATGTATATGAGCTGACTCCTGTCTGCACTTGCCTCATCCATGGCGACACCTATCATCATCTGTGCAGCTTTATTTGTCTCAATTTCTGCCAGTGACTGATCCGGGATTCACCGCTTTCGTCTACAGGTTTTGGTGCAAGCCGTCAAAAATGATGAAGCCTGTGGTCACCACTCCGTAATCATTCACAGCAGTCCACTACTGCCAGTATCAAACCAGTATTTTCGGCAAAATTTGTGTTGTCCTCTCTGGTCATATACTTCCTCACGACGAAGATCTTAATCAGCAATATAAAAGAACTCTGTCTGCGTCCTCGTTCAGGTCAATACCGCTCAATACCGCTTCTTTTAGGAAGGTCTCTATTGAGCCTCTCTATTCAGTTGCTCTCCTCTCTGTACTTCATATACAGCAGGCGTTTTGGTTACGATTTTCGCAGAGCTCAGTTGTGCATTCAGTGATTATGAAAACTCGTACTTGTCGTTTCAGCCCATGTGCCACACGCGGTTTTCCTGTAAGTCTTTCAGAGTTCCTGAAAATATTCCTTCTCATGCATCTGAGCTGACTTGTGTTGAGCCATTAGGAGCCGCTTCCATCGCAGCCAGCGACTACGGCGGGTTTTATCTATGGAGATTCCTAGTCACCCAGATGCACTAACATGCTTGGCCTTTACAAAACAGAACTATCGGCGTTTTTTCGCCGAAAAAACACTAAATCAGACGTAAATTCCAGGGAACTGTGTGGAATCTAACCTTTTTATGAGCCCCGGTGATAAATCGCCCCGGGCAATCGTAATCTCGTTTAGATTTGTCTATGGATGGCGAGAAGCCGGAATAGAGGCCAAGTTTCTGACAACCTGTGGAAACCACAATTGGCGATCAAGCCTTTCACGATTATGTCTTCAACGCTTTGAAGTTAGGTGGACGTCGGCACTCTTTGTTCCGTAGGAACATTGCTTTTGAAGCTGATCTCAAATTTCCGTCAAATTCAAACCTGGAAGTCTAACTCAATAGCATACAGTTGGTTGGCAGAGCCAGGCTAGTAGTATCAATTCCCGTGATGCACTTTGTCTGTGTTTTTCATCTATTCACCACAAAGTATTTTTTCGTTTGAATGCAGGACGTTTGCAAGGGCCAGCATTCACGTTTGTCGGATTTGAATGCAGTGGTGCGTGGAATGTCTGAGAATCATTAGTATTGAGACCACTGGTCAAAACTTTGTCTACGCAAGAAATGTGGGCAAACCAATGTCCAGTGAGACATTGTTATCTACCTCGGCGGAACTACGAATGTCTTTCCCGCATAGTGACCAAAATTTTCTAAAAATGTCGAAAATTTTCACGGCAACCCCCCTCCCCTCTCGAAAAATTACAATGTCTCATTCCGGGGTCAAAATTTTAATGATGGCCTCTATCTAGAATTCACAAATTTGCGTTTTTGCTTACCTTTTGGCAACCTGGGGCGAACCCTCGTAACACACATTTCAACTGATTAACACTACTCTTCTTGTAATACTAACTTTTTGACGAACGATGTGATAATTGGACTCTTTAAATTGAAATTTGCATTGTATTATTGTTCAGCTTACCAAATAAGGCAGATTTTAGGCGGTTTGGTACGTGGGACTCCTGTAGTATGTACCCACTTCACGCTTACTATGAAATGTATTAGTAGGGCTTATAAAGTGTGAGAAAACCGCGCTACAACCGCACACTCTCATGGCATGCAATGTCGCGCGTTATTTCGGATAAAATATGTTTTCACATGTTTCTTTGTTCAAGAGCCGTAGCCCGCTTCAGTGAGTCTGAATGCGTTTGTTTTTTAGTTTTTTTTTGTATTCCGAGAGATTAATCTTATCATAAGACATATGAGATTAACAACTTTGGCTTGAGTGTTTGGTAAAAATTATACACAATTCTTTTCAGTAACAACCCCTTTTGATTTGGAGTTTAGTAGTCGGCATCGTCAGGTAAGATGCGCCCGCCTTGACATGTACTGATCTCCAAATAGGGGGCTGAGAACTATTTAAACAGGCATTCTTTCAATCAAAGTTAGTTCTTAATTAAAATCACAAATCTTCCTTTTTTGAACGACAGATTTTTTTAAATTGAAATTCTGGAAGTATGGCGAATTCTGGAAGTATGTCGAATCTGTTTCAGTTTTCATTCACTTACGGGTTGCCATGTGTTGTGATAGCGTAATTTAAGAAGAGTGTTTTTGCGGTTATTTCTTACACTGGCGAGCTCATAACTTCTTTCTCGGGTGATACGCATTAACGTGGTACGCTTTATGGTTGTGTCGGACGGACACGCAACAAGCGCCAAATGGCGGCGATGATGATGCGTAATTGTCGGACGCTTATCGCAATAAAGATGAGGGTCAGTTGCAACTCCTCTGGTCTGAGCGGCCGGCTGGTTGTGGGTTATCAGTGACTGATAACGTGCTTCTGTGTTTGGCGTTGAAGACAGTTTTGCATGAGAGGATATGAAGCTTTGAAAAATCATAATATTTTGACAGGTTGCCTTTTTTTCTGTGAACTCACAGAAGGTCACATCTTGTGAAACAGCTTCTCAAGCACTTTTTTGGCAAATCTGACTGGTGATTTGTGTGGGCCAGCGTGAGTGTATATGGGTGGTCTGACCTCTGGTGAGATTTTCGGCCTGCTGTCAAAGATTACTGCGTATCAGTGTGTGTGGGTAGTCTATCTGTGAGAGGTGAACTCGTTAATACTCGTTGACTTCGCTAGTAGAAGAGAACGCGCCGACGGCGGCGGTCGCTGCGCGTCAACCTATTTGACTTACTTAATCGCGAGCGATCTCGTATATTGGGAACAGGAGAGGAGAGTTCGCTTTGCCGCTGTGCGAGATGTTGCTTCGCCGCGCTTTCGCTTCGTTCCCTCGTTCGTCTTCCTTCTTTCCTTCCGTTGGTTCATCCATCCGTTTGTCCGTCTCCCTTATCTTCTGCCGCGGCCGCACCTTACGATCGACAGCCCTCCAATTCCCAATTGTAGACTCCTGCTGGTATTATTGTTGGGGGAAGGTGAAGCTGTAGATCATTTGCATTCCAAATCTCCTCCGATATAGCTTTTTGATAGTCGAAAAGCCACTGGGAAACCCGAAAACGGAGCCACAGAATAAGAATAATCATTGCCAAAGCATACAAAAGACATAAAAACCATTCGAAAAAAGATTTTTTAATGGTAAAAGTTGAACAGGTTTTTATCACTTATTATCGAATGTGTTTTCCGACCTCGCACCGAATGTTGATAAGGCAACTCCTTGAAAGGATGCCTAGAAACGCTGGATTTGACTCATTTTCACCCATACGGAGCGCAGCGATCGGTACGGCCGCTCCACCCAAGGTTTTGTTTTACTGATTTAGAGTATCTACCGCCTCATCGCGTGAGTCGCACAAGAGTTTTCATAGCGCCCCAACGCATTCAGAGATGATCGAAATTCCGACTTCTCATTTCTCTAGTTCGCATGAGTTTGTGAATTCCGACTGATAGAGAATCCCTCAAAATGTGGAAGAAGATCGGAAACACCTACAGGATTACAATTTTACGATTTCTGATGGTGTGTTCCTTTTTGGCGTGAAAGCACCGTTCCTGCATCAATATCGATCCCTCTCTCTCTTGCCTCGACCGCTTGGTTCCCTGCGGCGTCGCGGTAGGTTCTTTAAATAGCGCCGACTCACAACTAGAAGAAGTGCTTATCCTCTGGTTCCGAGCCAGATTTACTCTGTTCCCTCGCGCGCCTGTGCGAAGCGAGAGTAGAGACAGCGAGAAAGTGTGGGTAGAAGGAGACGCAGCGTACGCGTGCAGACGCACGCGATGAACGGAAACAAATCATACTCGGAAACTGAGGATAAGATAGCTTTTTTTCATAGTTTTTTTGAGTATGTCCAAACTTGTTAGTATACTTCTTCATGTTATGGAAAAGCATAAAATAAAACCTTCGTTTATTTGAGTTTCAGTTTAGTTTATAAATTTTAAACTTTGAGCGAAATCTACATGGAAGCATTGAAAAACTCAAATAAAAAGCTATCTTAGAAGTACTAATATGAACGGAATAAAGAGTATGCATCATGGTTTTGTTATTTGTGTTTTGTTTTATTCACTGTTGTATTTTACCTCTTATAGTTTATCATCTTCATAACGCTGATTGTATGGCTTCCGAAACGTTCCGTAGTTTGAGCACTATTTCGGGCAGTGTCCGGAATTTGAGATTTTCGCTCTAGGTTTGTTCATACCTGCTGCGACGTAGTTTCTATTAGTTGTGCCCATCGGAATCTCATTTTACATAAGACTGGTGAGTAATTCAACTGAGACGATGACTTTGGATAATCAAAACGTTGGGTCTGCTGTGAAGAGATGCCCCCCTTTGATTGGAAACATCTAAAAGCACATATCTTCCGTGTCACTTTGTCTTGTTCCCGCGACGCGACTCCATCCGCGATACGCGTGGCAAGGTTTAGGAAATGATCATCAATAATTGGATAAATGACTGAAGGCTTTCCTGCGAACACCGAGAGAAATCTTGATTTTGCTGAAAGATCCAGTTTATATCCAGATCTCAAAATTTCTAGAAAAAGCTCCAACTGTAATGGTTCCTTTATCTGTAAGACGGTGCAATGAAAAACGTTCTCAATTCAGGAGAAGGTCATTAACGACGTCTTGGTCAAGTTGGTGTGTTCAGAGTGCAGGCATCGTGAACTTGTCTGGAAATTTTTGAGAGGGGTTGAAAAACAAATTTCTTTCTAAGAAATTTCTGCTTTAGAAATCATGATCAGAAACATAAATGTACCTTCAAATTCCGGATTCCCACCGTTTCAGTGCTCGGATTATAATTCTTGCTTAACTCCTGTACTCCTAGCTCTTTAATAGAAAAGCTAATAATCCTCCGTGGCCCTATCTTAATCCCTTTCTTGTCACATGACCTGATATCCATCTGGTTATACTTTATCCTTATCTGAAGCTACCTCAAAAGGTAGCATTCAGTATCACCGGATCGTACTCGCTGATTGTCCAAGTTGAGCATGATCGTCTTATGATTCCGAACATTTTTTGTTTTTCGCATAAATTCTCATTCCTCACACAGAACACGGTAGTGATGGTGTTCGGGCTAGCCGCCTGTGGTCGTCCGTCGTGCAAAAACGGAGCTATTCGGCGGCTTTTTCCCCGTATCAATTCTCTGCCGAGCTTTTATCCCAACCTGAGATATCTTTTGCGCAGCTGAAAATCTTCCCCTCCACATGATGTTATGGAAGAGATGCGTTTTGTCTCTCCAGACTTCGTGTACATGAATGACAAAGTTTTATCCTCAGAGAATCCAGTACATATGTAGTGTCAAGTATGTGATTGATACTCGCAGTAAATGTGCTCATAGCTGTATGTTTTAGGGGTGATGTGTAACTCATCCTTCTATGTGCATAGACTGACTGATCCGAGGAGTGACTATCTGTGTAAATATGGAGTAACGAGTCATTGTTGGGTTTAGCGGCCTCCTCTCAGATCTTCCGAGGTGTGAAGGCTCGTCTGGTTCTGATACTTTCTACCACAACGCATGATGATTTTCGATGCGTAATGCAAATTTCTTCTCACCTGAGAGCTGGCTCAATATGAATAGTAGGGTTTGAATTTTTTCGCTCAAAATTGTGGAATCGGTTATCCCAACGGTAGTAATGAAATTCCTGATAAAACATATATTTTGCATTTTGTTTATTTTCCAAATAAATCCTTGTGGTTGTCCAGTCATCAAATATTTATGAGAATCGGAAAAAGCTGACAAAATTTTACGCCTCAACACGTTCAAGCTCGAATTATCTCATGGTTTAGTTTCAAACTTTTCGTGCAATAGCACGTTTTTTTGCGCACCCTGCTCGGTATCCTTCTTTTTCTGTGCGAGACTCGAACATGATTTTCTGAATTAAACTTAAAATTTACATTTCGACTTCTTTTGTAACATTGTATTAGTAAGTTTGAATGTGCGTAATTGCTGTGCTTCGCTTTAGCTTTTCTCCCATGCACTCAACTCTGCTATATTTGAATGTGCTGATTTGTTGAATTGCTCAAGACTTAAAAGAGAGTTTTATATTTCTTGTTTTTACCACGCTGTTATCATTGTTTCTGTATCTTTTTTTTCTGACCCTCGGCATATCTGTGACATTTTGACATTTTCTGTTAAAAACTACTCCTTTTTTGTTTTTTTTTTAATTAACAATGAGCGCATAATGTTGGGGGACAGATATGATGTCCAGAGAGGAGGAGAAAGGGAGTCTTACTTGAAAGGGAATACCGGCTCTGAGGTCATTTTTGTATTCTTCTATGTGTATTATCTTGAAGGAGGGAGTTGAGGGTCCAGGCTGGTCCGGCGAATCGCGCTACAGTCAATTGCCAGAATTATTTACGTACGTCAAACTGTTTGAAGCATTTCAATCTATCATGTCCTCAAAGGTGAAACAACTAATTTAACTGTCTCCGCAAAGCTGATATGGCTTCATATGTATGCCTTTTTTCTCCTGAAATCCGGAACATCACCCCCAATAGCGATTATGCGAAGGTAAATCTTCTGATAGCGGATGATTTCGATAATGCGAGGCTGTCAGTTTCGCGAATATTGTTATAATTCGGGTAGATTTTTTCGTCTTCGGAATTTTCAGCTCTCTTGATTTTGGTCAATCAGATAGTAGGTGCCTGACGATTATTCGGATAGCAATAACATGAGCTGAAAATTCATTCTGTGCCCGTGTATTTTGCACATCCTTCTATGCAGTCAACCATGTTCAACTTATTATTCACACTTTTAATGCAAGAGTTTAAGCATTTTTGAAGCAAAAATTTGAAGAGTCGAAATCGAATTTTCAAACTTTTATTAGCAAGAAAAAAAACAGAGAGGTGCATGGTGCTCTCATTCCTACTGATACGGGGAATGAAAGTGGCCGCGGCTGCCGTTCGGTCTTTCTCGGCCCGAAATGTGTTGACCACCTCGTCGTGAACGCCAGAAAGGCTGCCACAGATGGGTCCGAACTGATCAGTCAAGTGAACTATAATGAATAGAACAGCCATTCTCCTCTGAAAACCAAGAAAATCCAGCTGTTTTTTATGTAACTATGTAAGATTGAAGGGCGGTAGCAGTGGTTTAGACATAACGGTACGCACTCCCAAAGCTGTTGTGCTTTTTGGCTACCACCGCCATGTTTCGCACTCTGTTCACCTTTTTTTTAGGAAAGTGCCCTCTTTGCCTTGGCCAGTGTTTCTCTTCGTTTATCGTTTGAAAAGAAATTCTTTCGAATTTTTTCTCAGAACCATGGGGTTGTTCCACTCAGGCGACTTATAAATCGATACAAAAAGTAACCTTGCTTGAGGGATTACATGGCACATGGGTAATGAATTGTCCGAATTGGTTGTCAAAATATGGATGGTCACAGTGAGGCCATTTGATCACAGAAGCAACTCCAGGACCCTCTTCGATGCCAGGGCTGATTTACTGACTGAAGTAGCTGTGCACTCTCAGAAAACGGAGATAAGAGAGCACCTTTCTTGGCTTGAAGCTTATGCAAGTTCAATTCTGACTAAAGTTTGTTTTTTTTTGTTCGTCGATATTCCGCTTTTGCAGCACTTCGAAACAGTAAAAGAAAGTATGCCATCATCCTTATTCATGAACTTTGTGTCGATTTGTAGAAGAAAGAGTCGGTAAGGACGCGTCCGTAATGGAATTCTCTTGACAGTAGGCTCTGTTATCGTGGTTGGTTCCAATGTTCATATGCAGTTTTAACCTCTGATGCAGCAGCCGTGAAGGTTCGGCGATTCCTCACAGTCGTTATTGACCATGATCACATCATCGCTATCAGCTCTATATCTCTCAGTCAGGGTGTCGTTTGTCTCTGTCTCTCCTTCTATCTAACAATTCCGCCCGCGACTTAACCCAATCGCGCTCTACCACTCCTCGATCTTTTTTCCATCCACGCTGAAACTCAAGCGGCCTCTCTTTCTCGTTCTCCCCTTCTCACTCGATCTCATTTATTCAAGTGATTTTGAAGTATTGGCAGTTGTCTCTATGCTAGAACGCCGCCTCTGTATTCAGCGTTTCAGTTTTCACGTTGAAAACTTCAAGAATGATTTAGAGTTTTTGAGCGGAAGCTGAGCTATTTCGTTCTAAACCCCCCCGAGATCGGCCGATTTTTGGCGTCGATAAGTTGGCCATCTGGCTTGTCTGATAGGGAGTCGCACTGTGAATCTTGCTGATATGTAAATGAGTTTCGTATGGTACGCCCCGAGGGGGAGATGGGGGCGTGGTGCTGGCATTCAAGGGATTCCGTAGTCGAACGTCGCCTCGTTGCGCACCATTGCGGCAAACGTTGCGTCAAGATATTAAAACTTTTTCTCCTCTTCCGCCTATTCCTTTTCTATTAGACAAAAAATCATCTGTCGAAATTACTCAGCCTCTGAAAGAAGCAGTGTTTTAGCCGTCGGTTAAATTTGGTTTCCTAGTGGATTCCTACCTAATTTTGTTTTCTGAGGTTTTTTCTGGTTTGCACATGGTTGTTGAATATTACGTGTTTGGTTCGGCTTTCCCGTTTCTACGTGTGAGTCATTCATAGTAGCATTTTGAAGCTGTTCATCCTCCTCCGCCTTTTTTCTTTGCTACCTATCTATCGTTTAAGAAAGTGCAATTTTTAAAATATTTGTTCACTGGAACCAAATCGTTTTGAAAGCTGCCTCACCTCAAGAATTTGAGACGGTCTCTACGGAATTGAAGAAAAGTATTCGAAATACTGACTGTAAAATGTAATGTGCAGCTCGAATATCATCCTTAGCACGCTTATCTTCCCTTGACCTTTTCGCAACGACACATCCTCTGTTTCCGAGTGAAATTTATTTCCGTTCATCGCGTGCGCCTGCACGCGTACGCTATGTCTCCTTCTCCCCACACCTTCTCGCTGTCCCTACCTTCGCTCCACATAAGCGCGCAAGTTAACAGAGTAAATTTGGCTCGGAACCAGAGTACATGGTGGCTCCGTTGCGAGAAAATCCCTTATCCAGTTTGTAAGATCTCGTTATCACATGAATCCTTCCATCTTCGTTGGCAATATGTGATATGGTACAAATATAAAGGAAACTGAGCAGAATTCACCCATTTTCTAGATGCTTTTTCGATTAATTGTTGTGTATTCAATGCAGTCAACAGCTGTTAAATTCGTTCAAAACAGTCCATTGAGCAGTACATCTTTTTCTCAATTTTCAGAAGATCTCTTTATCGACTTCTGTTGGAGCTCTCTTTTGGCGTATCACATGTGTAACCTTGCGATATACATTTCTGATCTCGCATATTTGAGACCAGGCGGAGTAAGCAGCCGCTAGGGTTATCAGGGCGAAATCAACTTATCGCAATTATATTTTGCAATGACCCACCGCTCCGCTGCTTACTCCTCCCGGTCTCAGCGATGTATTGAAGTTCTCTGAAGAGTTGATAACAGCGTTCTGGAAAGTTTGCCAATTAGTTTAGGGCAGCTTTCGCACAGGAATTCAAAATTTTCATGCTCAGTCCCACATTTGGGACTGGCCAAGTCTACACACAAGACTTGCAGTCTGAAAGTGACCTCAAAATTATATATCTCAGTACCCAAGATAGAGTTTGAGGACGAGAAAAGGGAGTTTTGGGAGGAGATTGCCTTTTTCTCAGAGAACGACGAACGGAAAACGTGCGTTTACAGCGCTAGCCAACTTGCGGGCGTTCATTCGGGTGTTATGGAGCTTCAACGATGTTCCACGAAACGACTTGCTTTTAACAGTAGACCAGAATCTAAACGATCCGATTTGATGCGCCTATCAGGCCTTTTTATAAAACAAACCCGCCTGTTTCTGCCCGGATGAAACCTTTCAGCCGATATTTAACAAGTGGGGTCCGAAATCGTACCCTATTGCCTTTGTGTGGACATCATGCCCATCTGTGTTTTGAAAAGCGCACTGTTTTGAAAGAAAGGGGAAAGGGATCAGAATCCTCATTCCAGGAGTTTCAATTCGCGTTTGGTTGAATCTTGTAGCCCTACATCTTTTAAGTCTGTCCTAAGGAGACTGACCACCCACGCGGTCCGCGTGCGAGCCGCGTGGCCCTCACAGAGGCATTTCGCGGACTAGACTCCGCACGGTTGCAGTCAGCTGACTGGCATATCATTCAATATGTGTCTAATATTCCTGCCAACCGGGTTTCAGGTTCGAAAAATGCCTATGCCACGGCTGTTTAACACGCACGCCGGCCGCGTGGGCGGACAGTCTCGTTCGAACGGACTTCACAAATGAACCGAGGTTGCATAATTCATTAGGCTCCTATTTCCTCCGTTGTTGCAGTTAGTGATAGCTTGCCAGTCATTGCATCAGAATTTGATTTTTCCTCAATATTCGCTTCGAAAATAGAAACGAATTCCATGTTCGAAAGCTACACAATTGTTTTGGTCTATTCCTTTTACAGCATATTTACTTGATTTTGTCTCTCCTTAGCTCTAACTTATTATAACTCTTTGCAGTAGGTCTGGACTTAAGGCATCAATTGTCAGACTCTGTTACCAACGTCTCCGAAATTGAATCTGATTTGCTACCTTCATACTTTTCAAGTGGCTATATCGAAACACTATGGTGAAGAGAGTCATAATTTCAATATTGAGTGATAAGGACTGTTTTCGTTTATAGCCAACAGAACATCTCCTGCGAAGTAATGCAGTATTCACGCATTTTTTATGTGTGCTACATTTTTTTATGTTTTTTTGAAAAATTCAATAAATTCTCGACAGATCTGGAATCGACCCATTCCACCACAATACAAAGGTGCCGAAGTGTAGCCTCATAATTTTTGACACTAGGATAAATGCCAAAACCAATGGTGGCTTCCTAATGTGGAAAAAAAGTTGGAAATATTTTTTAACGGTTGTTCCTAGCTTCTTTGACAGGGTCAAGCGAGGTTGTGTAATTTCTCAGAAGGCAAAAATTCTGGCAAAAAGTAGTTGAAAATCTGGCGCAAAAATAAAAATTTCGCGGTGGGATCGTAACAATTTTGGCTCAAGAACGAGATGTGGTAGTCTCATGTCAGTGCATCAGATTCGAAGACTTGTCTTTTCGTTCGTAGTTAGAATTCCGCTCGGAACTACTGCGTTTGATTGGAGTAGGCCGATGTTTCTAACTGCACAAGATTACTCAAATCCTTAATTTTTGTGTAATGAGACCACAACCCAAAAACGGAAACTTGGAGAGGTGGCTGTAAAAATTCCGAGAAGAGGATTGTTGCTCCGCTGAGGTACAACGCAAAGGCCTGCTTGACCGTGTTTTTGTTTGACCTGTATCTGCATTGAACTTTTATGATAGAATAGGTTCGAATAATTGAAACAAGTCAGAGCACGAATAGCTCCTTCTCGTCCTGCTCCGTGTTCTTCTTTGAGCTATACATGAGCATTTTTGTAGGAAAGTTCTTCCTCCAACTGCAGCGTTGTGGAGACTATTAGGGAATATCGGTAAAGTCCACTTTTTCCAATTATCATTCGGCCTGCATCTCGCCCTCATCTGCGGGTAGTGGTCTCAATCCGGAGGAGTTGACCCGTCTTTTGCAGTTCGAAACATCAAACTATTTCACTTAAGCGAAGTGGTACCGAGTGGAATTCAAACTGAAAAAGGCAGGACAACTCCTCTATTTTTGTGCATCGAGACCACTACCCCTCATCTGTTCAGATCTGAACGCGAAACAACTGAAACCCCCGCTCGCGGTTCGTTCCTATCTGCTGTTGCTCCTCAGTGTCAGTTTCTAGAATGTTGTAGGTGTCGCTCGCATTGCCGTCGATTCGTCCCTCGGTGCTGCCTCTCACATCCTCCCTCTCTGATAACCCGAGACACTGATAACTCTCGCATATTCTCGTTCAGGCATCGGCAGCAGTGACGATAAGGAGCAGAGCGAAAGCGAGTTCACGGCGCGCCCATGCACCATCGCTGAGACCAAACTTTACAACGACGAGCCTCCTCTCTCACCCCCTTTTCTCGCCTCGACATGAACCATCATCAGCCGGTTGTCGTCAACTCACTGCTCTGCTTCATCCATAACTTTCGTGGTAATCCGCAAGTGCGTACGCTAGTGGCCGAGTACTTCCCGAAGACGGCGATCGCTGAGGCGAGGAATATCCTCTGCTCAAAAGTCGCTGATGATACGACTTCGTCGGTACCGGAAGACGTGTTCGACCTCTACGACTTGCTGATAACTCGCGAGGAGCAGATGCAGTTCGCCGCCACTGATCTCACGATATTGCCGTTGGCGTTGCTGTCGAAGGATGAGGACAAGAACGAGATCATGCGTGAGCTGAAGACACTGCGCACGTTCATCTCAGACGCTCTCGATGGTCGGATAGAGGACACACCCCAGCCAAGGTATGGCATTCATTCATTTGATTGTTTGTATGTAGTTCAGCTGCTGCTGCTGCTGCTGCTGCTAATAGCCTTATCATGATTAGCAGAATCGTGGCTGTTCGTCGTTTCAGGGAGACACCTACACCGACGGTGCGATGCAAACTGAACACATCGGCTTCATCCCCCGAATTCCCCGTTGTTCACATTCCGGTTTGTTCTTTCTTCATTCATGTCTCTCCTTAATCTGCTTTTGATATTGACGATTATCATTGCGTAGTGGGTGTTTTTGCCCTTTGCTCCTTCTTTCTGTCAGCGATTTTCATGATTGGCATTTTGTTCCTTAATGATTTCATCGCCGTACATTTTCGAGGAACATAGGGCATTTTTGTGTGGCGAGGACAGCGGCTATAAATCGACCATTTGAGTTTGTGAATGCCTCCATACAGAGTCTACTACTATTGATTGCTGTATCAGAGTTAGTACCAGGACAGATTCGTATATGTACAGGGGCAGCCATGCATCTAAAACCTCCCCTGTGAATGTCAGGGTTTGATGATCACAATAGCTTGACTCTGGTAGAGTTGGGGATGTCCATAGGTCTTCTAGTATCGATTATCAAGTACATTATGATTTTACTGCAATGGGTTTACGTAAAAAAAACGCTAACTCACCAACACAAATGAGTAGACAATCAGATTGGAGCTCTCAAAGTTGGCGGCAGAGGCGTCATTTGCCTCGCTTCAAGTAGATCTAACATATGTAGGGTTTCGTAGAATTCATTTAGACACCTAGTAATATGTAGTGAGAGTTCGCATGAGAAAGGAAACCAAGGACTCGATGTGGTTGGACCATGTGCTTGTCTAAAATTTAGATGTGATTGATTGTGCGGAAGTCAGTCGCATTGTCCACATTAATCAAAAAGCCGTTAGCTAATCCTGAAAGTATTTGGAGGCAGTGTTCATTGCAAGAACCATATCTTATGTTTCAATTATCTAGCGCAGGTAAGTCCACGAAGTAGTGGGTAATAATTAAAAGACTTCTCAAAACCCCAAGGTTTTGTAGAAAAAACTCTTCCGAGGATTATTTGATACACGCGCCCCTACACCTATGTGAGGATTTAAATGGGCATGCTTAGAGATAAGGGGATTTCCTTCTATGCTGTGGGCAGGCTGATTCGGTGGGTCTACTGATTTACACAATTTTCACCCACTTTCTGGCCGTTTTCCATCGTTCACTTTTCTTTACCTTCCTTGGAGAGATACCAATTTTAAGTTCCCGCAGAAAAAAGCTAGATTTTTTCCTTCGTGAACGCTGCCTTGAAACCATTGGGAAAGAAAGAATTGCGGAGATACGCATTTTGCCTGGATCGTGTAGGAGTAGTCCCTCATTATTTTCTGCCCCTACGCGTATAGATCGTAATTCAAATCTAGATGAAGAGGTATTCAGTACAGGTGTTGTGGGCACCGACTTCACGTGGTTACCAAGAGGGTTAAGTGTTTTCGATTCACTTGGAGATTCTTGCGTTCCTTGCTGATGACCCTCTTTCTTCAAATGGCCAACGCAATATTAAAATGACTATTCCACTTTAGGCATTTCTCATAGTCCTCACCGCTAGCGCGGCACGCGCGTGACGCGTGGTATGAGCGGTGGACTATGAAACCTCGCTGTGAGAACTTTCTTAGTCCACCGCGCTTACCGCACATGCCGCGCTTGCGGTGAGAACTATGAAAGATGCCTAAGAAAACCGCATGTGTGTCCTTCCCACAACCTATCAAATTCACTGGATCAAAAATTTAAGGCGAGTTTGTGGAGATGCTTCAATCAGCAAAATGTAGAATTAACCTGACCTTCTACGTTTCTTCTAAGAAGTTTCACTTTTCTGATTTGGGCTCTCAGTGGGCGATTCTTTGGCAAAATCTTAATGGATAGCGTGGAAAAATTCTATAGGGGTTGTACTTTCAGTAAACGTGAACGATGGAGCGTCTTTCATCTTGGAAGGGCTCATAACATTTGCAGGCCTTCTTCAGACGCTTTCGGCATCTAGTGATGGCATGCGCTTGAAAAGCGTTGCGGTCGGGTTCAGCTAGGAAGATGACTGAGGGGCGGGCGTAGCTTACAAATAGATTTGCGATTCCAAAGAGACGGCCTCGACATAGATTCGATGAGTCGCGGATGAGTTCTGCAGGGAAATTTGAGTTTTTTCTCGAGTTCCTTTACCTAATTTCAGGTTTCGTTGCGTGACTGCACTATGAATTACCATGCGCGCACTCATTCTGACCTCATCAATGCCCTTTTAGTTTCGCATCTGTCACAATTGGTGAACCTGGCTCTACGTGCTTGTGCTTGAGAGGGGCGGCTGTTATCGCTATAAAATTACCTGGAAATGAAAGCAATGAGTTTTGTAATCTAGGACCGTATTTGAAGACAAATGAATGTTTTGAAAATGATGCATACATATGTACTCACACTAATATAATTTTTGATGTATTTCTTGATTTAGCCGTCAGCTCCATGCGAGAGTCCGAAGCCACTGCTGTCGTCATCACCGGTGAACAACAACGTCTCCACGCAACAATCCTTACAGATGGCTTTAGCCCAACGGCAAGCAGCCGTTTCTAGTCCGGCTCATAGCCACCAGTCAACCCAATCGACGGCACTTGAGGTGGTCGATTTAATTGTATGTTTAGTTATGACTATTTTTTTGTTTTTTTTTCTTTCTATTATATGAGTTGTGGAGAAGGTTTTTTCTGCTCTCCAGATGCTTTTATTGCTAGATTAGTATTCTCCATTTTTTCTTCGTTTTCGGTCATGTACGTTGCATAGATCTTGATGAACAATTGAAAATTTTATCCTGAAAGTCAACTGAAATGCGATCTTTCCGAATCTGAAACCTAGTTGCGCTTCGGAAACCGAATGATCTGGGGGGTTCACAGTGGGTGACCTTTCACGTCCCTATGGCACAAAACCTTCAATTTCCTGCCTCCAAAACTTCTATCCACTACTTAATTTCGATACATTCAATGGAAGTGAGCACTAGACGGCTCCATTCATACATTTTTCGAGGCTACAAGAATTTCCGAGCCTTTCGTGTAGATACAACTGTAGTTAAAGGCATCGTACGCGCTGAAATCCACTTTCCATTTTTTATGCTCAATCCCTTCCTCGGGCCCCTGTGAGAACGTACAACGAGCTTGGCTGCTCAAAAACGTACCATTGTGAGCATAGAGGAAGTGGAAAGTAAGGAATTCCGTCAAAAGGGGTCGGCCCTTCCGTCAGTCATTTGGCACTTTCGCAATATTTGAGCAGAACGTAGTGTCGCTAAGGCCTAGTGCATACTTCGTCGCGGGTGCGACGGCGTCGCCGCGACAGAGAGTGCTGAACGACGTGATCGGTGGTAGGCCGGTCGCCTGCCAATGGATATCACGCAATACTGCGTCCACGACAAAATACACACTATTTTCTTGACAGAGTGTTTATTTATCTCCTCTCGAAAATAGGGTCTAATCTTCTATCATCCAACACAGGCTCGTGTGTGGGTGCTCAACACGAAGCTGGAATTCATTTCGTCCTCTCCTCTTTACCTAAATATTCTATATGTGAGGTGATTTTGTTCAATTTCAGATTTGACTAAAACTTCACCTCTGGAGACTTTAAGGCAGTGATCATTGATAAGATACTTCTTTCGATATTTCAACATCATGTAAGGTGGCTGATTGACGTTTTATACACCGTAAAGATCGCGAATCATAAAAAATCTGAACCGATGGTGATTTCCGTAGTGATCAGCACCCAAAAAGACCCATTCTAGGCAAGGTTGAAAAAATTTCAAGTGAATTTCGAAATGTGGATTCGCGCCAGTTTCTGCGAAATTCGATATCACTTTTCCATTTTCGTGGTATTTGCTCTATAGTTGTACACGAAAGAAATTTTCGAGAGATTTTTCGAAATTTTTCGTTCGTTCGAAAATTCGTCGAACGAAATTTTTCGAACTCCGTTCGTTCGAGCTTTTGCCAAACGAAAATTTTCGAAATTCGTTCGTTCGGAATTTTTTCGAACAAATTTCGAAAGTTCCGACGAATTTCGAAAAAATACGAAATTCCGATTAGTTTCGAATTTCGTTCGTTCGACCTCCGAAAATTTTTAAAGTTTTTCGAAAATCGTTCGTTCAAATTTTTTTCGAACGAAATTTTCTCGATTTTCGTTCGTTCGAATTGTTTTCGAAATTGTACAATTATAATTTGCTCTCAAAATAGAGTGTCTCTCTTTATGATTTTCAATGCGAACATAATTCGGACAAGGAGTAGTGCATTGCATTTAAAAAAAGCATGAAAGAAGAAAATGTGGAGTGATCGAAATCATGAAGAAATCCATGGTAGTATTCGGAATATGAATACCTTCGAGTGGCCGATCGTCGTTATATAATCTAACAAGAAAGAACTGTCGATTAGAACACATACCAAACGAATACGAGGCTATTTACCAACCAAAAACTTTTGAAACAAACGTATTATTGCCTTCCAGGTCGGATGTCTGGCGTTTACGTCGCGGTGTCGTAGTGCAGTGCACGACGACACGACACAGCATCCAGACGGCGCTAAACAGCGCGCACATTGTGGAAAAGTGTAGATTGGCCGCGACACAGGCACGACACAGTCGCGCATAGCAGCTCCCACTAGATTGGCCGCGCGCGACGATTGTCAGTGCTAGACGCGATCGATCACTGCGCTGGGCGCGGCGGGTTGTACCAGTTCCTACACCGCGACCCCGTCGCCGCGACAGAAGTATGCACTAGGCCTAAGTACAGGGCATGCCTTTGTACGCTGACGCACCGTCGGACGAAAGTGGCGTTATTGACTGGAAATTTCTCGTCGCACAACGAGCGATTGCTTCCAACGCTGCGCCAATGGACGAATTGTAGAACTGTTCCTTGCGCCCTCCGCGTAACTATCCCGAGTCGATGCCGGCGCGAAATTCAAATGATTTTCAGAAGTTTTGTTAAAAGTTTTTTCTTGAAAAGTTGACGTTTTTGAGCGGGCTTTTCGCTACCTTTAGTCACTATAGGGGGCTAACATCTCAAAAACGCTTAAAAACGAAACATGGTTTTCAGCGCGTACCATGCCTTTAAGTTGACCAACTGAATTCCGCTTCCGTTGTGGTTAAGGACTTTCGAAGTTTGGCCCGATGTGCAGCCCTATATTTGTGAACGGTTTTGCTAGCTTTGTTTTCATGTGAAATTTTTTTCGCGCCTCTTTGGCAGCAGTAAAATATGCTTTAAATGCTTCGTCTGCGCAGAAAATACATCTGTTCCAGTGCCGAACACTATAGCTTAAAGGCAGTGCTCACGATGAAAATTATTTTTCTGTTTTTCCCCCTATCTCTTAAACGGCCCTATGCTGATTCCAATGATGTTTCTGTAAACGTACAAGGCCTTCTTGGAACGGAGTTATGGTCCCTCAAAAAGTGAGCTAAGCAAACATGGTGGACGAGTTGTCCGAGGCTTGTAACTTCCGTCTTTTGCAGCCGATCTATGCGAGCTGACCTGAGTAAAGAGAGAATCTGAGATTGAAGGGAAGAACGGGGCTAATGATTGGAAATAATCGCTCATCTCGCGATCTTGAGCAGTCATTTGTTCACGTCGGTGGGCGTGTGTTGCGCTTTTGGGGTTTGCCTTACGCTCGAAGTGGCAACTTCGGGCTCTTTTGGAGCGTTTCCTGGCTCGTTTTCATGCGTTCTTGCGACGTCTACGTTACAGTTTGCCCCTCCACTACCCATTCCTAGTGGAGAATGAAACACATTTTTTATCGTGTACACTGCCTTTAAGAGATCCCAAATCCCAATTCAAAAAACTTGTCATTTTCCAAGGATTCCGGGCAAAAGGAAGGCTAGAACTTGCCCAATAAGCTTGAGACGCAAAACAAGTTGCGACTTTGCGAATTCCGTTACACCGAACACCCTAAACAGGCGTGCGTGAGATTTTGAGCACTACATATGTACGTATCTCAAGGGTGGGGGCTCTGAGGGCCTAGTACAAAATCATAACGGATGACCGAATGGTAACGCTCCCAATCGAAATATTGCAATATTTATTGGTAGCTGTGCCGAATATCTGATACCAGAGCTTTTCTTCATTGGTATGAATGAATCTTGAGCAGTCCCTCTTTCGTGAAGAGCACCTGAATTTGACTGTTTTTGGGATGTCCCCTGATTTTTTTTGCGAAACGCGACGTGGGCCTATCTGCGCAGAAGTATTGAGAAGTAAGACACGGTTTTTCGCTCCGACATACTCAAGCGGTAAGAGGTTTCGATTGTTCAGGAAGTGCAAGTGAGCGTACATGAAAAGAAAACTGTGTAATTCCCAACAGAAAATCCTCATGTGAACGTAATCAACAGGATATTTAATCTGCAAAAGAATAAAATTCTGCGCAAAGTACACTTATCAGGAAAAGGTCAGAATCAGTCCAGCGGGCATGTGGAAGTTTTTTTCCGAATCCAATAAAAAAACTGATGTTGCAAGCGATTAATATAAATATGTGCGTGATGCGTTGAGACCTTGAAATCTATTGCTTGATTTGCGATATCCTCGAAGTGGCTGCGACCCGTTTTTTTCTTTGGTTCTCTTCATCGGCTTGCCTCGGCGGTTCGCCGTCTTCTGACCGCTAATCGAGTGTCCTTGCCGCGCTTAGCGTATCAGTTCATTAATTGATTACCGCCCTGTTTTGATATCGATCTGTGAAACTGTGAGTAATTATTGCCAACTTCATCACCTCCGATCGCAGAAAATGTTGTGTGGGTTTTGTGGGAAGTTTTTCTTACGACCGCCTCGTCATAACATGGTCAAGCGTTCAATCACTTGTTTCCCGACTACTGACATCATTCACACAATAAGTACCTGGATTGTGATAACTAACAGTTAGTACTGTTCCTTGCAAAAGACGGTTCCGAGTTACTCAAGCGAAGCGAATTGGAATCGTATTTGTAATGGTTATACGAATTGGTCTATCAGTTTGAACGATCGCCGCGAATTCCTGCAGTGTCTGTTTAGCTGGCCCACAGTGTATCCGAATCACTGAATCCCGAATGGATATCCGAAACGAAAAAAAACGTCGTTTTGGATCAGTCCGAAATCTGACCAATCGAGAAAAATTATTTCGGTTCACTCAAAATTCGAATTCTCGAAGATGCTCCGAAATCCGGGTAACCCGAAACTCAATTACCGCCATGAAATTATTAGGTTGTGATGTATATCTCAAGCTTACCCACGTCGTGGATAGGTGGGAAAACTTTTTAGAAACTAAGAAAGGCCTTTATCCGACCATCTGATGACGTTGGTAGCGGCAGAGGCGCATACTATTCTTCGAGATGATTCGTCCTCATGCAACTTTAGTAGTCGGTGGTAGCAGGCCGTGAATGGAGCTGTGTGCCTGCATTTTCATTCTTCTGGAGATTCTAAACAGCTGGTCTTATCCCTATTGGTCCTCTTTTAGGCCCTTTTGGCCCTTCGCCTTAGTCTGCTTGCTTTTTTCGCAAGCCTTTTTTATCCCGCTCCTCTCAGAAGCTCTACTCAAAGGTTCAGTCCTAACCACAACTTATGTAATTCCTTCGTTCAATGAGGTCAAGCCGTATGCAATATAAAAACTGTTAAGACGAGCCATCAGGAGGTGTAGTTCCAAATAACTTGCGCGTCCTGCGACCCAAGAAAGAAATGCCTTGCAAGGAAGTCCTGCCGCACGTAAATACGTACACAAGCGTTTCCTCTGGTGCACATACACTTGAGCACTATTTCAAAGCCAGAACACCTCATATGTGCGAACATTGAATCTCTCGAAATGGAACGCGTGGTGCGTCATTTCTCGCCGTTTCGAAGCGGTTTTCCTAATCAGAAAACGGGTGATTGAGTTTGATTTGGCATATCGTACCAAAACCCCACAATCACACTTTTTTTATAATCAATACAGCGTGAGAGTTTGGTAGGGAGGGGGGCTCCTCTCTCGCCTCGAAGGCACATATAATATGAAATCGGAAAGCAGCAGCAGCCAGCAAGCAAGCGAGAACGAGAGGCTGGGAGGCAGGCATGGAATAGCGCCATACTAAAATAGTTCGAAAGCCGATGCTTTTAAAACATTTTTCACGAGGAAGTTTGCTATCGAGGTTTATTTTTTGGAAGAAGGGCTGGTTAGGGCACGAGGAGATATTGGTTAGGGATTGTGAAAGGGGAACGGAAGGGCTAAAACTACTGCGGAAGGGAAGGTACAGAGACCTGAAAGGACCTACATTTGATGGTAGAGAGCCTCAATAATAACTTCCGTCATCGTCTTCGTTAAGTTATTAATTGTATCGAAAAACTGATTCAATATGGCTTAGATTCTGCAAAAGTGGTCTACGAAAATGCATGAACTCTTTCGCTAATCCGAAAAGCGAAGAATTTTATGACGAACCTTGCACAGCACCTCGTATTGGATTTAGAACCCGGAGAGCCTTCCACGGTTGATTTTGATTTCGGATTCGAAGCGTTAGATCACAGTATGCAGACCTCATCGTAGAGAGTAGTTTAATCGGAGGCAGTCTACAGACGCCCTCATTCGGGAGCAGTTGCGTCACGGCTGTCGCTGACCATGAGCGACTGTGAACCAGTCATCGTCGCGACACGAAAGCTCGCTAAAAAGGCCATAATTGTGTACTACACGTACCCCATAGAATACCTGCCGAATGCGAGCACCCGATTTTTTTTTGATCAAGCGAGGTATAGGAAGAAGCCACCCCTGCGTTCCCACAGCAGGAAGCCACTTCGCCACGCCCTCTTTGACGACCTCTCGTATAACTCAAGCAAGATGAGCCATGGTTTTGATCAATGGCTCTGATCTTCCCCTCATTCTCAGCCTCTTTCTTCATTAAAGTTCCCTCGCATACATCAGTTAAAAATGACGGAAGTTACAAGCCTCGGACCACTCCTCCACCATGCTTTCGCCGCTCACATTTAGGCAATTTTTTGTAGCTATAACCCCGTTTGTGGGGGGGGGGTTGTGCGATTGCAGTAGTGTCATTGGAATCAGCGTGTGTCCCTCTTCAAGATTGGCAAAAGTGTTCCTTGGTTGTACTCTGCCTTCAAGCTCAGTCGGTTTAGCTCAGGAAGCATTTTCAGCACAGTGTCACTTTCAAATTTAGTGCAAAGAATGGACAAGGCCCATGCGGCGTTTGCGACACCATAGGCCAGCGGGATTTCGTTCGCGCTGGGCTATCTACCGTTGCAGCCCTTCCGCTTGTTAGTCTTAAATCTACAAGGAATTCTACCTCTAGGGTGATACGGCGCCAGCAGATAGGAGTTCCTTGTGCTCCATCTTATACATGAAATACCACACATGAGTGCGAACCTAACAGAAAGAAAGCCTTTGGGCGAACGGTGCAACGGTCGACTTGATTGGCACGCAAACTGGATAATATATAGTCTGCAGTAACTGGTTTAAACAATGAGAGAGGGAGAGTTAAAAGAAAGCATCGCATATAGAAGTACCTCAACGGGAGTTTCAACCTTTCAAAAATCAGGGAGCGTTCCACATCCACGTCAGGATTAATGAAAATTCTGGGTCTTGAATCCATAGCCTAAAGTCGAAGCCATCGCTCAAAGTATCCGGTATTGGAGTGGTAAAGGAAGTACCGGATAAATACGCCATCTGAATAGTTCCTCATGCGGAGTCTACCTAGAATATGTAGAACCGAGCCCACAAAGCGAGTGCGTAAAGGATTGTCTTCATAGTTGTAGTGTAACACCTTCATCAATTTTTTCCGAGCCTACTCTGCGTGTTTCAGAATGCGAAGCGGAAAGCTGGTCGAAGTCTGGATGCTACGGTTCGGAAGCTGAGTGAAAAACGGAAAGCCGAACTCGAAGAGCCTCCTCCACCACCACCGGCCGTCGCACCCTATCAACCGCCGCCTCCTCCACCAACACTTGATCCGCAAGCGTATCTGAATATGATCCGAATGATGCAAACGCCTCAGACGTCGATTTTTAACAGCGTCATCAATCAAATGTGGGTGTTTTTTTCCGTGCCTCTGAAATCGGAACCTTCATTAGTTTCAAGCTTGATTTCTTCTTGCAATTCTCGTTTCAAGTTTTTTTCTCTTACATTGATCGTATCGCGGTTTTTTTCGTTTCTTTTCAATCGTTTTTTACATACTTGTCCTTTGAACGACGTTCTATTTCATAACGGTGGCTACTCATTTCGGGTTGGTTGATGTGAGGGCTAGTAGTGGTAGCACATCTGATTGGAAGGGAGGAAAGAGTGTTAAGGAATCGGCTGGCATTTGTTGAGGACTGCGCGCGTCTTCGTTGCCTTTTCACTCGAAGGGGGCGAGATGCTGAGTCATGTATGTATATTGAATAGCATAAAGCCTCACATAGGGACGGGAGCGGAGCGAACGGCTGTGAATTTCTCCGCACAGGAGGTTCAATGTACTACGTCTGTACTTGGCTACAATGGATGACCGCAAGACGCCTTCTTGAAGAAAACTGTCTTTTTGAAGACGATTGATCTTGGACAGCTGACGCCGTGTCGACTTCAGATGCATGTTGGAGCACCTTCAACTATATCTGGCGTATTGGGGAAGTTCTTGTGGTGTTGTAGAAGCATTTGAAAAATCAGCACAGTCACATGTGGAGGGGGGGGGGCGACTATAACAGTGGTTTGGTGGGCTTCGTGTGCATCTAATGAGGTATTAAACGGTTAACATAAGCATGACGAAAGCTAAACTGTGTCGGACGCGGACTCAAAGCGGCGATACTACCTCTTCGTGCGATTTCCGACGACGACGCGGTAGGTTTTTGAACCAGTGACACCAGACTTCATAAAATGTATGGATGACGTTCAGATCTTCTAGAGTTACACTAATTGATGAACCGCATTATTTTTCTGGTGAATACCATGTGAATGTTTCTCGAAGGATTAACCACTGTACGAAATTAGGTTTTCCAGGACACCCTATGAAATTGTACACGTATCTTTGAATTACGGCAAATTTCAATGAGAAGGTGTCTGAATCTGAGAGCTGAAGGGCAGGAAGGTTGGAATTTCAGCGACTGATTTTGGCTGAGGTTGGGTAAGGTAACTCTCATTAGTGTGAATTGATTGAGTAAGAAAAGTCTGACTGGGGGGAGGAGGCGGTCCAGATTTGATGCTGTTTTTTTTCATGTCGTAGGGTTTGTATAAAGCACCAATATTATGTGCTCAATTTTGTTTGAGAGTCTCAAACAATTTTGAATATCCGTGAACCTAAGCCAGGCTTGAAGTCATTTTCGAGATGGATAAGGCTCCATTCTTAAGGGCAAGTTTCCCGTAGTCATGTTTTCGAATATATCTAATTATGTTTTATCATTATATATTATTTTATTGCAGCTGTTCCTTACGTAGACGTAGAATGACATTGTCATGTGAATTAGCATTAGTCTTTCTGTATGAGGCCTTCCTTTGCTTGGTTTTTGTCTCTCTCGCGGTCGGATGAGGTATGTATGTGAGTGCACATACTGGAGCACAAATTATTGATGCTTTTTCCTAAAAAAATAGAATCAGTGATTTGCCGAATTCGACTTCAGACAGGAAACCTCCTTTATTGAAAAATTTTAGTTGTTGGATAATCTGATTGCTAGAAAGTGGGCAATGTCAGTTCATGTTTCACTCCTCCAGGCACCTGTTGGATCAACTATGAATCCATGGTTCGAGTGTAAGTTTTACCCCGCACTGGTCTCTCTCAAACCATGATCTTACCGTTCATCCATAAATCCGGCCTGAGAAGTTTCTTCAATCAATACTTTCGTAGATTGAAAATCCTGGAACGCCTTAGCATGAGTTTAACTCATCCAGACCATTACCTTTTTGAAATTCTTAATGATACGAAAGTTATGCTGTAAAAGTCCACAGTGATTTAGCTTTTGACACTGACCTCTTCGTCTGATTTCTATATTGCTCACACTTTACGATCAGTAAATCAGAATTCTAGCATTGTTTGAGAAGTGAAGCGGTGAGGTAACCCACGTGGTTCGCGTTTTTTGTGGTTGAGCTTCTTCATGTTCTCGCGTCGTTCCCGTAGTTCATCTCTAATTAATATAAATAGTGAACTAGTTAGTCGGATGTGTTACATTAAGGGGTATCAAAGAATTATTAAAAATTATTTAAACAGATTTCGTTCCAATCCTGAGACCCATGTAAACGACGTATTGAAGAAATTAGCTTTAGTCAAAAAGGGCAATCAGTGAAGTTAATCCGAAATGTTAGTAGAACTACCCCGGAACTCTTCAGTAAGGAGGCTAATTCTACTAGTCAGTGAGTTTGACTAGATAAGCTAATCAGAAGAAAAATTTTCGAGTTATGCTACTCAGTTGTGGTTCGATGTGTTTGTGGAAATGTTTCATCATCATCGCCTCTCTTCATTCATATTGAAATATGCTCATAGTACAGACCAAAGATTGTTGCCACCTTGTGAGGCGGTGTATGTCTGAACTTCCGGTCGGTGATTTGCAGGTAGCGGCTTTGATTGCTGTCTGTGTGCGAATGCGGTATGTGTGTGTGTGGCCGATGCGGTTACCGTATTCCAGCAGCAGCAGCGGAGGAGAGGAGAGAGGCTGGTGCGAGTGTAAGCGCGAGGAGCGCGAGATGGCGGTGGCGATGATCGTGGTCGTGGTGTGGGTGGTTATAGGGTGGCGGTTGTGGTGGTCGTGTTTGTCAAGTGATACGGTGTCGCCTCTCTCGCCTCTCACCTCGCGAGTTCATTGGCTTGGGGTTGTAAAGTAGTGCGACTGACTTCCCCAACCCCACGCTACTTCATCGTGGTCGGTGTCGACGTCGTCATTCATGATAGAGACAGACGGCAGTGTATCAGGCTCGGTCAGACTGATAGATACACAGACAGGAGGCGGACGGACTGAGAGAAAAGGAGGTGATGGTGGTGATTGGAGTTGGAAGAGGGGTTGGAACGGGAATGCTCATAGAAGGGCAGGGAATCGTTAGACGCTCCTTCAGATGCTCTTACGGTCAGCCGACGCCACGCCGATAATTTATACGCGCGCGAAAGGCTCCACCACGATGTTATGACATTTCGCGTCTGAGTCATTGCGAGGGAGCACGACGCACGATATTGTGGAGGTATTTGAGCAATCGAACTATGCTTTGAAATAATGCGGTACTCTTTCGGAATAGACGACCCACTAGAGAAATTTCATGAGAAATGATCATCCCACTAGAGCCGTCGGATGATTTAGTATTTTTCAAACACACTGAGCTGTTTGACGTCACCAACCGAGCGGTCGGTCAAGCCCAAACAATTGCTAATTTCATTGTATTCTTTAGCGGGTCTTCTATTCCGAACGAGCACCAATAATGCGCGCCGTTTGCTAATTTCTGTGGCGGCAGAATATTAGAAACACTCTGGAGTCGGATTCATCAAAGATATACCCATGGGTTAAGGGCAAGTTCCCTAAGCTTAACACCTCCATCTCGCGATCCTGTCTACCTTAACCGCACGTTTTCACGGCTTGTGATTCTAGCCCCTGACGAATTCTTTTCGAATGTTGATATCTCTGCCGAGGATTATGGAGAATGCTTGCGACTTGCAGATTTCGTTGCGTTAGCTACTTAATACACTACTTCGGGGAGTTTTCTAGAAAAACGGGGATTCATATTTCCATTTTTGGATGAGGTTCGCACGAGATGGTATAGCAATTTTATCCTAATACATACTCTCCGACAAGTCGCGCTGTTCAGTGTTTGAAATGTCAAATCTGCCCATTAAACTGCTAGATAAAGCCCTTTGGCCACTATTAGCTAACTCAAACCAAATTTTTAAATGAGCTAGTGAAAATCCAATCAGATGAAAAGTCTAATTTGGGGCATAGATGTTTTAAAGAAATAAATAATTTGTTATACTGTCCACGAACCTAGCGAAAAAAAAAACTTTAGATCTCCCTACTTTTCACACAAAAATTACTTGTTTCCTCACGTCAGGCGACTTTGATACGTTTCCACCACTTTGACACCTTGGATCATTTATGGGTTTCTATCATCTCCGAATTCTTTCTGAGAAATCTCTAATCTACTGTTTATATGTGAAAATAATGTGGTTCCCCCTGCGCGATCTCGAAGCTGCTAATTTTTGAAAACCACTCTGTAGCGTAATATTCGTTTCGTTTTGATTTGTCGCATTTGCAAATGAAATAGCGCTTCAGTTTATGAGAATTCATCAATAACCTCCTTGTATTCATCACAAAATGCGGTAATATTCCTCTTTTGGACCTTCGACGGCTATTTTTTGAGGATACTTTGTGGTGCTTCAAGGCATATATACCGTGAAAGGCCGGCTTTTCCGTTTTGGTTGTAGTTTTGTGCAGTGGTCGTTGGCGTACCTCTCCCCGAACGTCTTCAGCACCTTGAAGCTCTGCTCTGTGATAGGTCAAACGAGTCTGATGACCAATCACATTTGGGCTTCGCTGGGATGAGGACGCTTGGGAACGATTTGCATACGGACCCTTGGGGGTGCTACAAGATACTGATCACGTATCCGATATCGTCCTCTTGAAATTGATTGACGCTGTTGGTAACTCCACGTATAGCTTGATTCAGCTAACGAAACCCACCGTAATCTCCGAAGATTCAATCCAGGTATGGTTTTCGGATTCGTGTTCAGCACCCAATGAAGCCTCATTGCGAGGGGACCAGATCAAATCCGAAACTATGATCAATTCACCGTTTCACTCCCGTAATGTAAAAAAAAACGAAAAAGTGAATCTCATAGTCGGGATCGGCATCAAAAACAAAGACGTCCGGAAAGGACAAAATCGCTCATAATGATCATTAGGAGCGCCAATTGAGGTACTTTAATTGAGAACTACTCCGTTATTCTGAGAGAATGCAAAAAAAATGGCCCTGATTCCGATCAAACACTGGTCCACTGGTGGAAAAGCGCGACGATTGTTTCTTCACCACACCACTGCCAAAGTTCGAAATTGCACGTAGCGATCGTGATACGTAATTATGAAGACGTCATTACCAGGTAGCTGACTGATATAAATTTCCTTGTCAATGATCAGATTGGAGCGGCTCCTCTTGTAAGTGTTGTTTCGAGGGTGACTTCCGTTTATGAGCAGACGAGATGCAACCTTGTGGTGGAGATGTCATTGGATTTGCTTAAGAATGCCAGGCATAGATGTGATTTTTTTTCGTGTCAACCCTAACTTTCCCCGTAAGTTAGTTATCCTACCCGACGTTTGCTCTAGTCTAAAGAGAGATTTGTGGACCAAACCGCTCACATACAAGGTTATGAAGAATTCAAAGTTGAGGCTTTTTCGAGATTTAGTCCATCTTCCAAAGACTTTTCTTTTGGAGCTGAGGCAAAAAGTTATTGGCCATTTCATGAATTCTTATGCGTCCGACTATAGAAAGGTGTGCAGTTAGCACGGATTGCACTGATACTTTGCGTGCCTTACTGTGCGTTGGCACAAACTCGGTGCGCATATGGTACACACGTGTACCGAGTTTGCGCCAACGCACAATAAAGAGCTCAAACTATCAGTACGAATCGTGCCGACTGTAAATGTGGATGAAGATGCGCGGAACACGGAGACCTGAAGCAACCCAAGGTTGATGTTTGTGTATGCTTTGGAAAAGTTGTAAAAATCTGATACGTCGTAAAGCTGTTATGCTGCGCTAGAGTTCGGTTGTTCGCCAGTAATTTTTGACTGTGCAGTTTTTTTGTATCTTGACAGCACATCTTAACTTTTCGTTTCCGATTACCGTGAATGTATTCAAGCCCCCTCATAGCCTTTGTAACATGTTTTTTTTTTGGAAAAAGAGCAGATCTCTCTGATATCTACATTCCATTTTTCCAAATCTTTTCCTAAATATGCGCTAATCTCGGACCATTCAACGGAAAGAAAGAAAGTGGTTGCAGAGGTACGGCGATGAAGTCTTCTGTAAATGCAAGTCGGGGGCATATGTAGATTGTTGTCCTCTCGAGCGAGATGAAACAGTCAATCAACGCGCAATGAGGTAGTCCCTTTGATGGTGATGATTATGGTTCTGATCACCAGCATCACCTCGATCAGCGGCGATGAAAGGCCTTTCCTCTTCTAAATGAAGGCAGCAGTGTGGTGTCGTTCACTCTGATTATCGAGATGATAAATCAACCTTGTTGGGGGATGCGATTCCGGTTTCTTCGCACCTCATGCAATTCATCACACATTGCCAGTCGCCTTTCCTCGCCAAGTACACACATGCACACATACTGGCGAGTATGTGTACGTGTACGAGTCGAGTCGAGTGAGTGAGTATGTCTTCTGTGTGACACGATCAATTTCGTCTGTCCGTTCACTGTGTGAACTGCTCTTTGAGGACAATCAGTTAGTTCCGCGTGGATAGATTGAAGACGACAGCAGGAAGACATGGAAGAGATGATGATTTACACGTGTACATTATCACCTCAGACTCTTCATTCATCACATGGACTATGCCGGCGTCGCTTTTATTGAACTTCAACGTATTGATTTATGCAATGAGGGGCGAACATCGGAGGCGAGGATGACGAAAGTAGAGAAAGGCAATATGCAAGCAGAGCTTTGCTTACGGAGGGGGTGGCCGAAAATGTGAGCATGAGGATGGGGTCGTCCGCATCCAAATCTTGGTAAAAACGTATTTTGTAGGGGATGGCGACCATCTGTGAGACGTTCAAGCCTGAGACCCTGCAGGCGAACTTCTACGAAATGTTGACATTTCGAAAGATTTGACTGGGGTGATTAAAGGCAGTGTTCACGATGACTGTCATACCCGAGTTTTTCACATAAAACAATGCGTTGACCTCCAGGTGTTACCAAAATTACGAAGAAACGGCGAGAAACGCATCAAAACGTCGTAATTCATTGACATTATTCTATAACATGGACTAGTTGTAAGGTTGGATGAACATGTTCGTGGTGGTTGTCACCGGTGAAAAATTAGGTCAATTGAAAATAGAAGAATGTTTTATGCAAAGCAGGATTAGTCACGGCCCTAAGGAAAGAACGGAGCAATAGAGAATAGAGAATTGCAAAGGACGGGTCCACAAAAGATTGCATTGTCACGACAAACAGTTCCTGTGAAACTTACGAAGCGGAGTGAGATTAAGGGATTTCGTGAACTTTTGGTACAATATTCTCAATTTTTACGTCATTTCTGTTCTACCCAGGGGTCTTTTAATCAATATAGCGAATAATTTCAAAATTGATTATTATCGTGAGCATTGCCTCCAAAGGCAGCGTACGCGCAAGAATCCGTACTAAATTTTTTGATGTTTTGCGCAGGTAGGCCTACCAGGCTGTGATATTAAGCAAATATGAAACACAAAACACTCAAGTTTGGGAGGAAAAATCGTTTTAAAATCCCGGAAAATTCAACTTCTTTTTTTGCGTCTGTCTTGATATGCCGCGTTTATAAGTCTAACGTCGAAAATTTAGACGCCTGAAGTAGTTTAGCCCACTTATGTAGCTTTTTAGGTTGTATAATCCTTTTCGCCTCTGCTGTCGAAAATACTGAAAAACAAGAAGCTTTTAACACGCACGTTTGAATGCGAGGATCTCTCGAATGGGATTTCCCAGGCCTGTCGGAGCCTATTGTCGCGCTTCTGTTCCTCGTGCTAGATGATCGAACGGGCTAACGCCTTTTTTAGGCCACGAAGCAGTTTTCACGAGGTTGTGTGCAGCATATGCAGCATTGAGGTTTCAAGCTTTGTCAACTATGTTCACTTGATTTAAGGATTGGATTGAGAAGAAAAAGCCAAATGTTGTTCCCTGCGAAGATGCTGCTTTTAAGTTGGGCTAGCTGAAATCAAACTTCGTATTTTATAACCCAATTCTTTATGAACCTAGTTCTTAAATTCGATAAAAATAACCCTTGAATCAACTATTATTATTGACATGACATTCTCTGTTCTTCCCTAGCATCAAGTGGCGTGATTAAAAATCATCGTTGCGTAATTACCCGCAAGAAACGGTCGTTGCTTCAATCTATTTCGACTGTTCGACCGAGTCATGACGTGAATCGCAGAAGATTGAGGCTTCCATTCCATGACAGTCATGACCTAATGGTGACATCTTCACTGCATATGTTGAGTGTTTCCACTGCAATTGCGGGGTCTTTGAGGCACTGACGGCGATCCTAGGTAGTTGATTTACGCTTAAGACTGCGTCATAAACCGTATGCGGTGGCTAAAAACAGCGGCATAGTAGAATTCTGCAAGGTTCGTGATCTGAAGCATATTGGAGGTTAGGATCGCTCAACGAGGGCCGTTTCATCGTTACTTTCATATATTTCTCAGAACTGACTGCGATCCGCACTTCGATTACTAAGTTTCAAAACTGAATCGTGGTGGGACCTTGCATATATGTGAATAAAACTGCCCAAAATCGTGCTAGTCAGGGAGAAGAAGTCTTGGTGGGTCGAAGTCTGCATTCGTTGCCCAAAATTCTGTTCCATGCCCCACATAGGTTCAGTTCACGGCAACGGAAAAAGGCAGTGGTGCGGTTGCGGTCGACCCACTAAATAGAGTTTGCGTAATAATTTTAATCTGATGAATGGAGAGGGGCTGGGTCCATTCTGGCGCTTCGCCAAATTTTGTCCCTGATTGGCCAAACAACTGATATGCAGAGGATTTGCAGCTGCAGCCAACTGTCGCCACCTAGAAATAGCAATTTTGAAAATAACAGAACAATACAAACGATACTATTATTATAAACGCTTGTTTTGATTGAAACGAGCAGAATGGAGACAATGTCCTAGTAACAGAACGATTTTGATATTTTTCCGACCAAACCGCTTTTATGAATGCTGGATTACACCAAAGCCGGCTTAGTCACTAGACCATTCAATGGGTGTTGTCGGTGTTTTTCTTATTACTGAAGTGGTCTGGGATTTTCTTACTAACTGTGGGTCACGCATACATTGTTATGTGTATTTGTCTGTTTGAGAATGGAAATTCTGTTCCTCAAACTAATGCTGACAGTATCTATTCCTTTTTCCGTAGGGAGGTCCAGCTCAGTTTTCACATGGTTGTCTAAAGCTGTTCTGTGTAGTTTGATCTAGTGTTCTGGTATATCATGAGGGCAGTGTGGTCTTTTTTACGGATGGCTGGTCAGATTTTCCTACTGTGTGAGTCATCAGGTTTTTCACCGCTAATGATATGGTCGAGACACTTATTTCCAACCGTGTTGTCAGCGCTTTTTTCTTCATGGGACAGGCTCCATGAGATCTTTCTTGCGTGGAATTTCAGCTAGAATTTTCCTTTGACTTGGTGGTCCAGGATCACAATTGAATTTATCAATATCGTTCACAGGATTTGGTCGGAAAACACGCGAGGACTCGATTTCGCGTCTTTTTCGCTCTTTTTGATTAATTCGCTACAAGCTCAACTTTGAGCGAGGCTAGGGTGATATTCGTTATCCTACCCATCTTCATAGCCTTTATGGAGGTTTCGTAGAGAACCAAAGAAATCTGGCAATCAGCCAGGTTTCAGATCACGGTTCCATGGCCAAAGGACAGAGGCTATGAGTGCGCCCCCTTCGCCACGGTATCGTATTTCGAAACATGGCTGATTGCCAAACATTTTTAATTTTCAGCGAAACCCCGCAAAGACTATACTAAGTGGCCCTCAACGCTAGGGTCATGAATATCACCAGAATTTCGCTCAAAGTTGAGTTCCAAGCAAGTTATCCAAGAAAGACGGAAAAGACGCGGAAACGCGTCATCGCGCGCTTTCTGGCCAAATCCTACCAGCGGTATTGTATTTTCCAAGTATGGAAGTGGTCCGGTATGTATCGTCCTTTCACTATAACCTTCGAAGATGTTCCTATAGATCCATAATGTTACTCTACTAAAATCTCAACGCATTGTGGTATAACCCCTTCTTGGTGTCTCCACAAAGCGGAAGCGGTCAGACTGCGATCAGAGAGGTCAAGCTTTCTGTAGATATCGGAGTAGTGTTTTTGTTTTGCCCCGGGAGTAGCTACGTTTTCGCCCAACGGTGTTTCGAATTGTAGTGAAATCAGGCTGCTATTCGTTTTTGCGCAAACCAATAGCATTGCTGGTAAAGCATTTGCCTTCAATTATAGTCGTTTTCTGCTAGCAGGGTGGCATATCAGTTCAATCATTTGAGTGATCCATCATCTGCTTCGATTTATTAGTGGTTCCCCTGGGATTTACCATTTTCTTACGCTTTACGTAAAAGCATTGTGCGCGCAGCATCCGTTTTCTTGCTTAACCGTACAACTCATGAGCTAAAGCCAGTCACAATGTCTGGGACCTCAAATTCACGCCTCCATAAAGCAATATTCACCTGGAAGTAGTTTTGAGATTCCAACAACTTCGTGACTCGGCTATTAATCACTTCGGAACAGAATGTCGTGAAAACTCGAAAGCTTGCTCCGAATGCTCTTTTAAAATGATTAGAAGAACGGTTCTTTTGATTGTGTAGAGATGCCTATTGACACAAAAATTGTTAAGAAAGGTGATATTATGTAGTGCGGGTATTGAAAAGTGTCCCTTTACTATAAGGGTGATTAAGCGCGTGGTTCGGTAAAGAAAATTCAATGTGATACTTTTCAAATGAGCCAGTGTACGTATGTACGTACGCGACTTTATACGCACGCACGCGCGCGCGATGGACTCGATTGAAATTCGCTCCGAAGTAGAGGTTATGTGGACCACAGAAGAATCTGGGGAACATAGGAAGGACTCAGAAAGAGTTGCCTCTGAGTTGTTCTATAATGCGTTAGCTTCAGCTCTAATGTTCAATATTTATGTGTGGCGTGATTTTTCGGTCTGCGTAAGTCAGATCTTGGTGACCGCTGTGACACTGCGGTGACCCTGTAATCGTAATGAGGACGAAGATAGTATCATCTTGATTGCCGTGAAGACCATGCCGAAATCGCTGTGCTTTTGAAGTTCTTTTCCAATATCACAGCGTATAGACTTTGAAATTTAGAACTAGGGTTCATCTAATCCAGCAAGATCTATATATTTCAAATTTCGGAAGGGACAATACCTGGTGGGTTTTGTTCATCATTTTGTGGAATGAGTTGGTCCGGTTCTGTTCTGAGAAAAGCATGACTACCCATTTTTTCCATCATGTGAACTATCAACTTCTTTGGAGTGGTTAAGTGTTCTAAGTCATTAGAGTGATCTGGCCTACTACCGCATTGGTTGTCGCCTTTTTGGTGTGATGCGAACTTTGTCGATTCTTCTTCTATAATGCAAGTTGTCCGATCCTCTCTCGCAAGTATGTCTAGCCTTTTCTCTATAAAAGTGGACGGGGGTTTTCTTGCTACGATCGTGATAGGTTTTGTAATTCTAGAGATCAAGCCTTTGCCCCAATCAGCGATCGTCGAATCTATATGCGTCAGCATTCCCGGTCGCACTCTAGCGTGAAGGAGGTATAATTTTCCCTCTCTAGGTGAATCAGCTGATTACTTACAATTAGTTGTCCAAGTAGCTTTTACCAAGTTATGGTCAGCGATATTCTTGCGTTAGGTTGTGGGCATAGAGGCAAACACAACATGTCGTCGGGCAAGCCCCATGACAAAAGTATGAGGTAGTGCCATCCATGGAAATAGCCTGTCTTCGGCTGAAGAGGCATTGATTTATACAGTAGACGCTTTATTCATTCGTACTTACATGCGCAATGCATGGCGTGAGTCAGATGTGAGGTATTGCAGGCGTCGTTTGGCGTGAGTCTACCTATGCCTCATTTTCATATGAGTCCAGTGTGAAGACGGAGAACCTTAAAGCCAAGTCCGGGCTAATAAACAATGGTGATAGGATGTTCATGAAGGAATGTGGTTTGGTTTTTGTGGAATTCAGGAGAGACAGAGGTGACAAATGGCATGAAGACGTTGAGTTGATGTTGGTTTTCCGCTGATTATCGCGACGCGTCTGTTTGGTGACGTTCTCCTTGTTTTGCGGGAAAAACGAGAGCGCATACGCAGAGAGCGTTGGTATGAGGAATTTGTTGACATGCACACGAACCTGATTGATAACGATTTGTCTAATGACTCTCGGAACCTCGGTCAAAAAGGAGAAGAACGACAGAGAGGAGAGATAGGGAGGGAGTGGATGAGAGTGTTTGCGAACGGTGGAGTGTTGGTAGGAGTGCAGCGGTCGGAGAGGAGGTGTCGGATGGGGGGAGGGTGTGTGTATCGAAGGAGGAAAGGGAGAAGAAGGGAAACGGATGGGGATGAAGTGAGTGAAACCCGCTCGCTTATTGGTGCGGCGGTCGGCGGCTGTGGTTGCGACGTCGCCGCGGACCAACCGCCGTCGCCGTCGCCGCACACATTGGATCGCAGAGCGGACAATAGAATCATCGAGTCTAGACAACTGGCATGCTTACAATACTGATCAGATACTAGTATTGTTTGACTGTGCAATGGGATAGATTGCGAGGGAGAGTAGGGTGTGGAAAAGGATTGCTGAGGAAGAACCATTCTCCTAGCACACACACACGTACTTTCAAGTGGTTCACCAACAATGCAGCCAAGATTTTCCTGTATGAAAAGGTTGCAAAAGGCGAATCATCTCCAACTGAGCGCTCGGATTCCGCCAGAGATTATGTTCTGTAGGATTACCGTACCATTGACAGTATCAGCCTGGCGGGTACTCGTGTAAAAGCGTCTTTTAGGATTTCACTTTGTGCTGACGTTTCTTTCTCTAAGTTAACGCATCGGACAGTCTCATTCTGTAATTTAGAAAGTGGTGGGTCTCTCCGAAACTAGTCAACATTATTTCAGGTCTTTCAGTGTTCTCTTTTCGTCTCGAAGCCCTGCCCACAATTTTGGTGACCCCTTGTTGAAATTTGACTTGAAACATTCGCACTGATAAAGATGGCCAAATTCATTTTAATTTTTATTTGGAGCTCCAGGCAATGAAATCATTTCTGATGTTTTTGAATATTTGATGCCTTATTATGGCATGGTATATAATCACAAGTTATCACAAGGTAGCTGAGTTGAACGCAAAACTCAGATGTCAGGCAGGACTCGAACCTGCATTGCACGCTTTCCGGGCGAGAGTGTTACCATTACACCACCGACACCCCGTTCTGCATCACTCAGCTATTCACACATGAACTGTGTGGGCACAACAGCAATCACCCGATGACGGGTATGATCTGGTAAGCACAAATCGGCATTAAATCCAGTTAAGCTGAGGCCTTTTGAAGACAGAATTTTGATGTTTTGAATATTTGATGCCTTATTATGGCATGGTATATAATCACAAGTTATCACAAGGTAGCTGAGTTGAACGCAAAACTCAGATGTCAGGCAGGACTCGAACCTGCATTGCACGCTTTCCGGGCGAGAGTGTTACCATTACACCACCGACACCCCGTTCTGCATCACTCAGCTATTCACACATGAACTGTGTGGGCACAACAGCAATCACCCGATGACGGGTATGATCTGGTAAGCACAAATCGGCATTAAATCCAGTTAAGCTGAGGCCTTTTGAAGACAGAATTGTGATGTTTTTGAATATTTGATGCCTTATTATGGCATGGTATATAATCACAAGTTATCACAAGGTAGCTGGAGTTGAACGCAAAACTCAGATGTCAGGCAGGACTCGAACCTGCATTGCACGCTTTCCGGGCGAGAGTGTTACCATTACACCACCGACACCCCGTTCTGCATCACTCAGCTATTCACACATGAACTGTGTGGGCACAACAGCAATCACCCGATGACGGGTATGATCTGGTAAGCACAAATCGGCATTAAATCCAGTTAAGCTGAGGCCTTTTGAAGACAGAATTTTGATGTTTTTGAATATTTGATGCCTTATTATGGCATGGTATATAATCACAAGTTATCACAAGGTAGCTGAGTTGAACGCAAAACTCAGATGTCAGGCAGGACTCGAACCTGCATTGCACGCTTTCCGGGCGAGAGTGTTACCATTACACCACCGACACCCCGTTCTGCATCACTCAGCTATTCACACATGAACTGTGTGGGCACAACAGCAATCACCCGATGACGGGTATGATCTGGTAAGCACAAATCGGCATAAGCACAAGCGGAAAGCGTGCAATGCAGGTTCGAGTCCTGCCTGACATCTGAGTTTTGCGTTCAACTCAGCTACCTTGTGATAACTTGTGATTATATACCATGCCATAATAAGGCATCAAATATTCAAAAACATCAAAATTCTGTCTTCAAAAGGCCTCAGCTTAACTGGATTTAATGCCGATTTGTGCTTACCAGATCATACCCGTCATCGGGTGATTGCTGTTGTGCCCACACAGTTCATGTGTGAATAGCTGAGTGATGCAGAACGGGTTGTCGGTGGTGTAATGGTAACACTCTCGCCCGGAAAGCGTGCAATGCAGGTTCGAGTCCTGCCTGACATCTGAGTTTTGCGTTCAACTCAGCTACCTTGTGAAATCATTTCTATTGTTCCATATAGCTTTTTTCTAGATTTAGTATGAGTTCAAATGAGTTTGAGGTTGTTTTGTAACTCTGTAGTTTTATTCGTAGAACTTGGTACAACGTATTCAAACTGCTGCTCATTGTTAGCGAAGACTTTAACATCTCTTTTAACAGCATACGGATTGCGCGTCAAAAATTTCCTCTGTCCTCGAGGTGAACCAAAAATTCTACTAATTCTGATTTCTTCGTGAAAAATGAAGTGCTTCTCGGATCGGTCATGAGCAATCTCCTGATCTGGTGCTATGTGGTCTCATATGTAGAGAATTCACCGTGTGGGGTAAGATATCCTACTGAAGCGCCTGCAAAGTTTTCTTGACAATTTTTTTTCGCAACAACGTCCGAAAGGAATCGTGCTGAAAAATCGTTTACTAGCAGACATATTCGGGCGTTTCAGCTTCAATTATAGGCTCAATTGCCCCAATTATTGGTAGTGGGGTTTTGAAATTATGATTTCCATAGAAAGGAAGTGGTTGGTTTCTTAGATTTTCTTGTGATTTTTCGCAAAAATTTGAAAATTAAAAGAACAATCCAACTTTTTCATTCATGGAACGTTTTCAAACCTGCTCTACATTACAGCCGGTATCCATCAGCACCTCTTTTCTTCATATTATGGGGAGAAGCAACGATTTCTACTAGCTGTATTTTTCGAAGCCAAGGTTGATATTGTTAGAGCACAAATAGTGCTCTAGCAAAATGAATTTTTCTCACAGAGATTTAGTGGAACTTTTATCAATGACTCTGGTTGGCATGCTAAGCTATTCAAAATGAAGGTTTCGCCGTACTTTGTGAATCCCTTAAAAATTAGTTATACATTTAATAACTGCTCTGATACGGCAATCAGCTTAGGCCGAGCTAGGTGAACGCAACGTTCCAATCTATATCTTGCTTGATTTTGCTCTGATAAGTTTATCGGAGAAGCTTGTAAAATCCGATTCATCGTCTGTTACTACTTACCGTTTGTTGGTCTATAATTGACCGCCGAATCGTATTTTTTGTCATTTCGCTACATTTCCCACCTTTTCATTATTTCAGATTACTCTGCTCCAAATCATTAAAAACTTAAAGCCACTTTTTGAACTTTTTTTTGATTTCTAATTTCTCCTAAATATGGCATTGCCGAGTTGCTACTTCTGCCAAAAAGCTATAAAGTTTTCATAAGTCAGATTGTGTTTCTTGCATTCAACTGATGTCTGTTACATCGCTAACTGAAAGCAATTGTGGAAGCTTGCATTTCATAGTTTCGTTATTATGGAGACATTGCTTAATCTGATATTTGCCAAGAGTTTTCAAAGGTAAAGTCCAACCTCAGAGGTAATTTTTGATATTTTGGTCGGGTCGCCGTCTATAGTAACCCTTCCAAGCGCAAAATCTCAATTCGCTCAAATAAGCGAGAAAAGGCTAGGAAAAAGTCGGCCACGCCCCCTTGAAAGGAAAAATGGGCAACGCCCACTGGCAGTTTTCTGACCTCCATAGGGAAGAGACGCGCAACTGATTTTATTCAAAATCTATGTTCTTCCTTTTTTTCGGTCTGGCTTTATATTCTGACCTACTTCAGAATGATGGCTGCCAATAACGAGGAAATACAGGCTCGAGACAACTCGTCCGCGAACTTCTACCAGTTCAAGTTTGAAATTTTTGAGGAACCGTAACTCAGTTCGCAGTGAGTTCTGAGCGATTCTGGAGACACCATTGTGATCAGCGTGAAATTTTCTCCATGATAGACAGAAAAACGAAAAATCGATTCTGAGCTTGGACTGTGGCTTTAAGTCCTGAGACAGAGTTGATCCGGCCGTTGCGCTAATTTTGCGCGGAGCTACGACCCCCTTGTTGGCTGAAATTGTTACGATCCCCCCTCCCGGGATTGAAAATTTCTTTAGCCTTATTTGAACGACTAACTAGAATGTTTAGAATGCATACTTCTCACATGCAACTGACTGTTTCGAAGAAGAATCACTTTTTCCCCGAATTTCTCACGACCCCCCCCAATTTTCATTTCGTCGCATCAATTTTTTAGATTTTTTTCCACCCCCCCCAATTTTCATTTTCTCTCATCAATTTTCCAGAATTTTTACGACCTACCGTTGCGCCGAGTCACAACCCTGCTCAACTCTGTCCTGAGAGCACCGGAGGTGCATAGTCCGAAGGAAGTGATACGCAAACGCTGCACAGTTACGGATGGACCCTGGGACTAGCTCCAGCTCTGGGCATCTTTAGACCGCTCCAGTCTCCAAATGGTTGAGCCACAAAACTTTGAAAATGCAATACACTGGGTTTAGAGGGGGAGTTGAGGGCGAAAAATTGGAAGCTAGTGCGTGACAAATACTGCTGACTATGTATAGTGCTCGCGAAAGGATTTTCTGTTTAACCGCTCAAATATTTTGAAACGTATTATCGATGCTTTTGGGAACTGACGAGGGTTTACCATACAAGCAACTTATATTTGGTTACCAAAAACGGATACACAGCATTGCGGCTGCCATAGATGGCTCACATATTATCGCTCCTGTACGATTGAAGCATAGTGGACTGAGAAGACTTTCTCCTGGCTCAGCATGGGTTGGACGCGAGATTTTCCCTTGTTAGTTACTGGAAGGCTTCGAGATCAGGTTCCGAAAGATCTGGGAGCCTAATCAAAGGCAGGGCTCGCGATAAAAACGGTTCTTCAGTTCTTTCCATAAGAATGTAGATCTGGCCATCACAGAAATTGCAGTAAGTGAGAAGCTGAAGTCAAAACGCAGTAAAAAACCGGTTAGAACGATTAACTGGAGGTTGTCTGCCCTCCCCTACATAATTAACGAGAGACTTGGGAATGCTTGTTTTGACGTTTCTTATATTAATTTTAGAATAGTTACTTGTCTCCTAAAGTAGTCAGCAACTGCTTTAAGAGCAAAATAAAAGATGGCAAAACAAGCACCAAAAGAACTCTCGTTAGTTGGGGGCGGGCAAACACCAAGCACTACATAATTTTTCCTGACAAGGGGACTACTATAAGTAATAGTAACCATTCCAAATAAAATGTACTTTTCTAGAACCTTTTTTGGACGTAAAGTCCGAATATGCCTATCGCAACTGCTTCAACGCTCTGTGGACCCCGTAATTGATATAATTGGACGCCGAACCGAAAATTTGTAAAGTCCAAAACGCTGTCAGTCTGCATAAAGTTCAGAAAATGTTCTTTCACCCAAACTTTGCCTACGTGGTTGTTTTGCCCTGAACACGATTGTAAGGTCCGTTTCCAGATTTTCGAAAGTTTACTGCGCTTTCTGGAGGGTACAATAGGTACGAAAATCAGAGAAAAATTCCTATAAGTTCTTTCAGAGTGAGTCTAGGCAGCTGCTATGGGCATACTCGGACTTTACGTCCAAAAATGTTTCTAGAAAAGTACATTTCATTTGGAATGGTTACTATGACTTATAGTAGTTCCCTTATGAGCGTTTTCCCCCGAATTTTCACTTATTTTGACTTTTATTATGGCCAGATCTACCTTGTCATGAAGATAGCGCAACAACCGTTTTGTCGCGAACCCTACCTCTAAATTATCAAGAAAATCTTTGATCCCCAAAGACGTTTGGAAAGATTTCTAATTTTTTTCGGGACTAAAATATTATCGAGATAACTTTCAGTTCTCTCCTTTCTCAGATCTTTGAATTTTTGCATATTTACAACGAAAAAGATTCTTTAGTCAGCGTTTGAGCGCTGTCGTTTGCTAATCAAGTCTTGAACATCAATAATAATCTGTATTACAGTTTTTTATTCTTGGTGATTTCGCTTCATTGGTAGATACATATCTGTCAAGATGGTATGTATGTCGATCTGGATTCCAACCCTCAGAAATCCTATTAGTTTCTCAATGAGTTATTGTAAGGAAGCACTGTCTCCTTGATGGAACTTCTGTAGTTTCAAGAAAGTATATATCACGCCTTCCAATGTTTTTTTTTATCATCACTCTACTGCACTGATGCTTTTCAGACGGATGAATGGACAAATGGAATGCGACAGTTTTGAGGATCGTACTGACGACTTGGCTGATGATGGTGACAGTTCACCGTCACCATCTGAAGACACGAAGTATGACTTTCCGTTGACTGAAATGAGCTACGATAATGATTCCGGTGAGTGAATGGATGCTACGTATGGAATTTATCAGGAATCTGCCAGTGTTAAGCTGGATAGTGGAAGGAGGAAAACATTCGTAGTCAGTTCTCACATTTTTGATGCCTTCTCATTACCTATTTAGTTTTGTTACAACTTACATCGGAGATATAACAGGAAATTGGTGAATCTACTAAGATAGTAGTCCTATGCAAAAATCCACCCATCAGTATATGTCTTATCCTCGTTTCGGAGTGAAGTTTATTTCTTTTCGTGGCGTGCGTCTGTGCGCGTAAGCTGTGTCTCCATCTCCCTCACACTTTCTCGCTGCCTCTCTCCTCGCTGTCCGCACAAGCGCGCGAAGGAACACAGGAAATTTCGCTTCGAAACAGAGGGTATGTGATCCAATTTCGAACTCTTCGGAAATAGTCCTAACAGTGGTTTAGTGGACCTACCACGGCGTTGCGCGCAACTACATATGTAACGCGGCGTTTCGTATCTACATAGTGTAACGGAATCAAAATCTTGCAACGGAGGTGGCCGCGCTACATTGTGCTAGGTTCTCTGAACCCGTGCCCACATTACTTGAGAGGCAAATCTGCCCCTTCAACTTGCTATGTGCGAGACCACCTCGAGACTAGCTAGTCTGCATCACCGTATACACTGCGGCTTTGTTTTCTTGTTCAACATGCTCGGGGGAGGCCATGGGAACAACCGTGAAGCGAACTTCCTTCGTTCTCCCCCCCCCCCCCGAGTCGACTGTTTCGAACGCCTTATCGTTGTGTAGAACGACCGAGTAATAACGATCAAATCAGGTCTATTGTTCTCGGGAATTTCCCCACAAATATCTGAGTAATACCCCCTTGAAGGTACGAAATTCCGTGAAAGTACAGTCCACGGCAACGGAACAGGTGGTGGAGCGGTTTCGCATTTTCACTCAGCATACTGTACCCATGGCTAGCTCGGTTCCAAGTTTGCCATTTTTCGATTAGGAAAAAGCTGATAATTCCTTTCTCATTCATGTTTTTTCTGTTTCTTAAAATTTTCGCGTTTATTAAGCGTATATCTTATGTAATTGTATTGTAAGGCTTTAGGTGTATTGTTATTATGTGTGAGGGGGGAGAAAACTTACCGTGTTCAACGCTTCCGTGCGTTTTTTTTTCGAAATTGAAAAAAGAACTGAAATTTTGCCGTCGGCCACTGGGGCGCCTCAGTGGACGCCCCGCCATAATCGACGGTGAATTTCCAAATTCAATCTGAATTTTGGAGAAAAAAAGAGCCGGAACCGCCAAAAAACGATAAGTTTTTTTTTCACCCGCCCCACACTGTAGCGCACGCACATACATACAATACCAATACTTTTGAAGTCTTTACTGTAGATACCCTGTTTCGGAGTGATATTTGTTTGCATCCATCGCGTGCATTTACGCGCGTACGCCGCGTCTCCTTCTCCCCACACTTTCTTTCTGTCTCTTTCCTTGCTCTGCACAATCGCGCGAAGGAGCACAGTAAATATGGCTCCGAATTAGAGGATTCATGCAGGAATAGCACCAAAAAGTGAAAGAAACAGAAAAACCTTGAACCCAGAAAAAAATTTCAGCTATTTCCTTATTGACCAATGGTAGACTTGTATACTTGGAACCGAGTCCGCCATAACTACAGTATGCTTAGTGGAAACACAAATCTCAAAACCTCATTTTTTCCGCTGCTGTGTGCTGTAAAAAACGAACGAAAGCAAATCAATACAAATATATATCGCGAAGGAATTTGACATGGAGCTCGGGAACCGTTTGTGAACGTCAGCTGATTTATGAAGATTTTTCCTCTTAGGTTTTCTTTTCGCATCCTCTAAAAGAACCAGGAAAACTTCTTGTTACCCTTCGTCTGTTTTTAGAGGTTGGGGTTTAGGTAAAGGGTGTCCAGCTGGTAGAAAGATTTGTTCGGGATCGATGGTCACCTAGCTTGCATTGCTTTGTGACCGAGGATCAGATGAGTCTATATGTGAGTGTATAGATTTCCTCTTTATGTGACCGTTAGCGTCAAATCGGCATCGAGGCTGGCCTATGCTGAAATGTAGGTGTACAGGGGTGCGATTTCAATCTATCGGCGGTGGACCTCTCTTGGTGAGATGTTATCACGGGAGTGGATGAGGGCATGGGAGGTCATCCGCTCCGCTCTCTGTCATCAATCTCTTCCACTTGGAAGACAGAAGAGGACGGTTTGAGAGAGAGCGAGAAGGCGAACGTAACGCACACGAGAAAACGCGAACGATCTAGGGGCGAGTTACGACCTCGAATTAGAGGGTGAGGTCGACTTTTATATGATAGACTAGGAGTAACCGGGGACTTGCACAAAAAATTCGGTGCCCTATTTTATCGTTGTACTTGCAGACAAGCCGTTCATCTGTGAGCACGCCAACTGTAATAAGAGGTTTGCGAACAAGTTCCTGTTGAAGAAGCATCAATTTATTCACACGGGGCTCCGGCCGCACACCTGTCCATATTGTAGTAAACGGTGAGTCTTTTCATCCTTGTATATACGTCAAAGACGACTACATCAAAACATTGAAAATAATGTAAAGGTATATCCATCCGTCCTCTCTTTAGTGGGGATCGGGATGATTCGCCAGTCGTGGCATTGAAATTTCTGATGCCAGTAATTTTTCTCAAAAAGGACTTGCAGCCCAAATTATTATTTGCAGCCGGCACGGATCGCACTGATACTTAGTGTTCATTATTATGCAGCGGCGTAAACTCTGAGCACGTATGTTATAACAAATGCGCATCGAGTTTGTGAAAACACACAATAAGGAACGCTAAGTATCAGGGTTATATATCTGCGCCGGCTGTGTGTAGCGATGTACATAGTGAACTAAAATCATCCGATTCCGCAGTGTTTCTGAGAGAAATTTCTTTCGCGAGCAATTTTCTGCAGCGTCACGCGCTGTGGGCCTGCGGCCACGCTTTGGGTAGTAAGTACAATACCGCTGCTATCCAAGCTTAAAAAACGAGCGAAAACGCCGAAGTGGGCACCTGAAGCGTCTTTCAACCGCAACTGGCTTCAAAGTGCTCCTTTTTGAATCTTGAAAACGCAGAAATTAACAGCATGTCGTTCTCCAGTCAATCATGTGAAAACATTCCGCGGAATCCGAGAGGAACAATATTCTCCAAGGTGAAATGCATTTTCATTTTGACTGTGCTAGAAATCGAGTACGGTTGTTTTTCGCCGAACTTGCTCATTATCTTGTGAAATCATTATCATATTCATAACCAACTCCACCTTAAAAAGCGGTTACATCAATAAATTTCTTACTTATATCAACAGTTGCATATATTGTGGCACGGTGATCATTTTAGCCTTTTCAAAATTGAAAACAGAACACTTTGAGGCGAGGTGTGATTGAAAGACGCTTTAGTTGCCCACTTTGCCCATTGCGCCCATGTTTTACCCTTGGAGAGTGGCGGTATTGTACAGGAATGATGGAAGAGCACTGTCTATGATTACCTCACTAAGGAGCATGGGCTCAACGATCTCGAGATTAATGCACTTTAATTGTATGAATCTTTCCTTGAAAGGCAGTGCTCACAATGTAATATTTTTCTGCTTTTGTCTGCAAAAATGTGAGCTTTGAGTCGTTCTCAGAAAAATAATAAAGAGATAAAGATGAAAAACGGTTGGGAAATTAAGCGAAAAAAATGCCCTCAAAATAGAAGAGTTATCCATCCAAAGCGAATATTGTCGATATGTTGAGTTCTTTTCAACTCGAGACGTCCTGAAGTCGAAACATGTGCGTTAAAAACCTTTTTGTATTTTTTGTAACAGAATTTTCGGTGGAGAAAACACAAAAGGAAACACCCATTCGAAAGACGCTCAAAACGACTTCCTACGTTTACAAATTCTTCTGCATTAAACACACAAAGGCGTATTGATTGCTTCAGACGAGAATTAATTGCTTAAGAGGATTCCAAACGTTTCTTTCATCGTCAAAATAAGGTTTTCTCGAGTTTTTTTGGCTATCCTCTATTTCTTGTCGTGGTCTGCGCAAAAACATTGCAAAATAAGATGAGGTGTAGTCTAAAGTTAGCTTTCCCAAATTTCTCTCAGATGTTCGCACATTGAAAAGGGTTCTGGGGATATTGGCGGAATCTAGCTAGTTTTGTACACCACATTACTAGCACTAGGCAACCTCCGTGCAAATGATTAGAGAACAACGGATTTGCGAAAAATTCCGATAATTGTGATTTTTTGACTCTTTCAGGAGTTGAATTCTTGAATTTCCATTTCAGAAATCTGATTGTCATTTCGGCTTCGTGTAATTGTATTTATATTTATTAATATTCATTTATTCATAAGGAATGGATTTTTCAGGGAATGAGATGTTAACGATTTCCGAGGGCAAAGCCCGAAGTTCTATATTTTTTCAGGTTCAATCGGAAAGATAATTTATTACGGCATAAGAAGACACATTTGCAAACAAGTGTGGTAGAGGATCGGAGGGGTTTACCGGAAGCCTTCCAAGGACTGTTTCCAGCATTTGGCAGCACATTAGGTCTCGACCTGAAGATGGATGGCTTAGATCCGATGAAAATCGAAGCCATTGATGCGTTTAGAGTCGAAAACAGTGAAGACTAGTCGATGCGAAACTATCCCGTTATAAATATTATATTCATTAATATATGTATGTAGTCCATGGTGACGAGTACAAATGTCTCCAAAGGCTCAAAATTATATGTATTTGAGGATTCCATCCAATCACACGAAAAATGCTAGATTTTGAGGTGCTTTCAGTCACTGTTATTACTGTGGACATCGATCGAGTAGCGCACGCGTCGGTCTCCAGACTAGATTTCTATGTAATCGGCGTGAGGCGAGATCCGATCGATATCAATATGAATGACGCTGCCCTGGTGGCCAGGTTTGAAAAGTAGTTTTCTCTCCCAGTGTGAATTAGCTAGTTGATTGGATGGGGTTGTCAACAATTTATATTAGGACTTGTACAGTCGACGCGGAATCGTTCGTCGGATCGGTGTCCCCTGATCAGTCTGCGTCTCTACGTGTGCGTATGCGGTGCACAGTTTCTATGTTTCGACAGGGAACACCGATCCGTCGAACTGTTTCGCGTCGACCATTAGTTGGTCTTCATGAAGACTCCTGTATACAGCCCGACCAAAGATGGATTGTGAACAGGATAATGAATTAAATTTATAAATAAATACATATACAACGCTGTGATTTGGTGCCGGTATTAGGACGTCTCGTTCATTGCTTACCAAATAGATTATTGTTCTCAGAATGCAGTACCCTTGTGATATGTGCATTTCTTTTTAATCATTTTCTCTTTTCTCTTCTCTTGTTTGTGGTCATTTTCTAGATGAATTTTTCATCATTTTCTGACGAATGTTTGTGACGTGTTGTTGTTAATCTGGCTGACAGCCATAATCTGTTCAAATTTTGTGTTGTTATTGCATATTCACACTTTTCTATTGTGAAAAATGGAAGAGTTTTTGGTTGTTTTTCAGTAGGAAAGAAAATTCAGAATAAATGTGTGAAGTTGCAAATTAGGAAACACGTGTCTTTTTTCTCAACTGTGAATATTTCTCACTTGACAGTATATGTGCCTTGCCGATTCCCTCTGAGATATCATAGTTGCCATAGTTTGAATTGTTCTGGTATTTCTTGATGTCATATTTATTTATTGATTTTCAATAAAGGTGATGCTGGTTTTTCCCTCCTCCATATAACGAGGTCGAAACAAGGAGCGGAGTACTGGACGACAAACAAGAAACGAATGGGGCAACCCACACACACACACGGGTGAGGTATAACTAGGCACAACGAGGTTGGGAGAACAGTAGTGACACGGAATTCTCCTACAGCACGTCTTTCCATTGTTCACTTTTGAGACCACGAGCTGCAACAGTCGGCTTCTTCGACTCGAACCCACCTATGGGTCGACTTAAACATATGAAGTCTCGGAGGACTATAGGATACGTTCCAGGGACAAGCGGAATTCCGCGCATCACAGCCCATTTTTCCCGCGTATTTCTGACGATCCGCAATCCGAAAAGGAAAATGTGCTGCAGAACGCGGCGAAATTGGGCCAATCGGGGCAATAATTTTCAGTCAATAATTCCGAAAGTTTTCCGCGTTTTTGGTTCCGAGAGCCGGATCACCGCGTATTTTCGGGCGTTTCACTCTCGACCTCCACTGATAAAATTCCGTGCCAAAACCCGAAAGACGATTTCCGAACTTACATATTCTTATTTCGCTCAAGCCTGATACGTGTTCCTGAATTTCTTTTGAGATACGTCGGTTTGCTACTCTCCTGATAAACTACGGCTAATCAGAATTCTAGCCTGTATACGCCTCGTCTTATAAAGAAACAGATCTTCTCCGGCCCTTCAAGTCTTAATCTAGAAAATGACTTCAGGTTGCCCCCTACAAAATCTCATCACTGAGAGGTGCCCCCATCACTCACAGCGAGAACAGCCTCCTCGTTACAGACTGTTGGTCGTTGTCTTGGATCTCGGCGGAGCTACGACTTTCTTTGTTGACCACGATTTCAGAAAATTTCACGATTTCATCGCAAAAATTTTATTTCAGTCTCCAGAAAAGTAAATGTGAAGTCTTTGTGCGGACAACAGCAGGCCTGACCTTGCTGCATACAATGACATGAAGCGTATTTCTCCTGCGGAAAGCCTCGCTTTCTCTGGGAAGGCGGCCCTCTAACGAACGCCCCCTCCCTCCCTTCCTGGCGCTCCAGGGTCAAGCGGGTGGTTGTGTCGGATCTCGGCGGAGCTACGACTTACATTCTTGACCACGCAGAGAATTGCACGAGGACATCTCACAAATTTTGATTTTGGTCTTCAGAATTGTAACGAATTCAGCCTTAACACCCGTAGTGTCGCCACACAACGCTGCGGCGCGTTTCGGTGATACTACGACGAGCTAGTTTAGCGAGGAGCTGGACGCGGCAGAAGTTTGAGGCAGGCTCTCGAAAAAAAATAAAGCCACGTGTTCCTAACAGCAGCATGTGCTTGAGTTTAACACGTCTACGTGCTCCTAAAGACAGCATGGGCTTCTGCAAACGAGCACCTCAAATCAACGAGTCCTCCTGACTCAGAGTGAAATAAGCTCGAATTGTATTCAACGGTGAGTGAGCAACGGATAGCGTTCATTCAGTTCTGTGTCATTCGCACGACCAGCGGCTCGTCGCTTGAGTTCACAAAACTGGACGACCCGATTCCTCTTGCTGTTCAACTATCAAACTATTCAATTCAGGACCACATTACTTTACTACAGTTTCGAACTGTTAATGGAGGAATATTTCGTTCATTTTTGTGTTTTCGAGCAATAAGCCACGCTCAACATTGAATGCTGCTTCCATGTTGAACCAGGAAGACCAGATAAATTCCATAGGAACTCCTAAGATGAGCGGTAACCTCATTGTGAGATGTTTTCATATTAGCAGTCTTCATGAACATACACTGCCAATGGGTAGCTAGGTGCATCATACGGAAAAAGGAGATGCAAAGGGTCTCGGAGGCATCTAATCCTGTTTTGACGCGGAAATTTCAGCTAACTACGCAATTTTTAGCCTCAGTTGGTGGAAACATGCGTAAAACTGCGCTACTTCACTTCAAAAAAGGAATTTCTTGTCTCAGATGGTGAAAAGGGTGTGATACTCTTGCCCCAAACGATCCACCTTGTCCTGTTTCGTACTATGAAGGCGATCCCAGCTGCGATCAACCACATGGTCGTTTCTACCCCTCGGCCTACAGCAAATCTATATGGGCTCTCAAAATATCCTTGGCAGGGTCTTCCAGAGAGCGGCTCGGGATCGCCGTCCACGAACAGCCACAAAGTGTCGATAAAACACTCCGTGAGATAATCAGTGGCCGTATTCCTGCAACTACGGGACCCTCCCGAGAGGGTCCAGTCCAGCCGCTACGTACATCGGCTCGTTTTGGGACCTTACCTGGAGGCTCCTGAAATTTCATGAGTACGGCGACCGACCAACGAGGAACGAGGTGGCCTCACTGTGTTCACCTGACTGAAACTTAGTGGTGTGCATTCATTATTTCCCCCTGGTTAATGTACTATCCGTCTTTGAGCTTGCCTTACACGGTGTATTGCGGACTTGAGTGACAGACGACAAAGGGCAGACAGGGAGGTTGGGAGAAAGGAGAGAGCGGCAGAACCCGACTTCTCTTCTACAATACACCATATGATGAACGCTAACAGAAAAAGAAAGTATTCATTTTACGCCGGAGCAAAAGTTACATGTTTCCTTCGTGCGTATTCAGGGGGAGGAAAGGGGGAAGGCAGCGAAACAGTGTGATGGATGAGGGGAGAAGGCGCACGCGCTCTCATTCACGCGTTAGAACGAAGTAAATTTAGCTCCGAAATCGAGCGCATTCGAGCCAGAATACTAGGATTGCAACCGGTAAAAGCAGATTTCCGAGAGAATCAACACATGTATTTCTTGTAATTGCTTTGCTCGTATCGCAATACGGCAGAGTATCGAAGTGTGAAACGCCTGCACAAACTAGGCCAACATGCTTGGGTGACAATAGCATGCAACCATAACGGGCGTATGTTTGATTGAGAAGAAAGTTTGGAAATGCCAACTGTCTATCTCCCAGCGGAATTGGCTTTGGGTTATCGCTGATCTTTGCAGTAGCTGCAGCTTATCGCTAGCGGTAGGAGTAGGGAACCACGGCAATCCTGAATTCATTGCATTTCGAGAAATACGACGTTTTACATATGCTCAAAAAATCGAATTCGAACTCTCAGTTTGCGTGATAGTTTCATTTCCCGAACCCTTCAACTCTTCTAATTCTGGAAAGCGCGGGAAAATCCGACTTTTCGTGAAAAGTATTGCGGTCCATGGCGAGGTCGGCCTATTTGCTGCGTGCCGTGACAAGGCTCATACCCAACCCGCTAAAGAAAGTGACAGTCCAATTTTTTTTCTTTTGCTGAACAGGCTGCCGATAACGAACGGCTGCACCACAGAGCAGGCATCGGGTTCAACCCCTCGTCATCGGCAGCAGTTGCTGCTAACAGCGAAGGGTTGAATCTTGAGAAATTTGCTGAGTTCCACTCTCGCATCAAGACAGGATCACAAGCCTGGCTACAAGGGTGGTATTGAGCAAAGGGGCGGAGTTCTGGCAGTATACCCGGCCTTAAGAGCCCTACATGCAGCCGAAATGGATTCGCGGCTAGCGGAAGTGTAGCAGCATATTTCCAGGAATCTCATCTCCTCCTTTGCATCATTGAAGCCCAGAAGGTTGTCGCTCCAGCCGCCAAGCGGCTGTAGTAGTTTGCTCTACTTTGACCTTGAAATCTATAAGATTTTTATAATTCATAATATAAAACTTTTGACAGTCAGCTCAGACTTGAATGAGACCCTGAAGCAAAGAAGCAATTCATGTTCGACCTTGGGAAAGAATATAGTTGATTTTAGCAAAATCTTATCATCTACAAGAAATATGCTTGAAAACTGCTGACTAAGTACCCCATGATGTACGCCCTATGCCTATAGACTAGGGAACTATTCTAAACGGGGGTGGGGCACTCAAGATTCAAGTCAGAAATGAAATGATTTCTATGAGGTGGTTCAATCCATTCCTGACTTTATTCTTGAGTGCCCCCTCCCTCGCTTAGGATGGTCGCTAGACTAGCTCCCTCATTTTGAGCCTGTCGATCTGAGGTTTATAGGGACTTATCCTGTCAAAATCTCCTTATCACTGTAATATTTTGCCATGACCGACCGCTTCGCTACTTCCTCCACCCAGACTCATCCGAGTGAGCTAGGCTTTACCTTTAAAATTGAGTTCGCAACTTCCTTCTCAGACGCATCCCCTCCAGAAAGTTTCTGGCAGTCCGGAAAGCCCATACTTTGTTGTAGGTAGATGCTGTTTCCGCTGAGACGTCGGCGGACTTCTTCTTGGGCTGTACAACCAGAAGTTCTTCTTTCGAAGCGTCCTAGATGCCCCTGATGAGGGAATCACTGTCGCAGTCTCTTTTTTGTCCATGCTCAAATGTGAGCAGAAACGCGTTGACGGTATTCCCTTCTGCATTTGCCATCTTTGAGACTTGACAAGTATATCATCAGGAGAGGCTGGGCCCCGCGCTTACTCTTACGAATCCTTGCTGTGAAGTTCAACAGAACAGGGCGGTGATCCAAATCGAATGTGACACCCCACAGAGTTCTGGATCTAAGAATATCCGACAGTGGAATATTTGTCGTCACAACAGCTTTCGAGCTTCAGTTTCAGAGTTGTCATTTTCCGCTTTCGCTGCTCTTCAAAAGATAGCTGGTTGTTTCTGCCACGTTAGATAATGGCGGCGATGATTCCTCACAAATATAAATGCAATAATCGGGCCACTGCGTTCTCACAAATCGACAAGGCGATAACAATTGTCCGATGTTTGCTCCTTTGCGTACTACGGATTCCTGTTCAAGTCCCATATTCGTTGACAAGGTATTCTGACTAGCAACACGTTAAGTTCCTCGCAGAAAGCATTCTTGGGATTGTCTGCGACGGTTTCGGTGGGCGCATGAGCACCCACTATCCACAGAATAATTCCTCCGCGAGATCGAAGTCGTACAAATGCATTCCCACAAGACGTTGAGACGAATTCCTTACTCAGGCCGGGTAGTACCAAAAATTTACGGCGCTTTTCCGCGCAATGAGTGGTAAATCTGCAATTACTGACCGATTGCGGGAAGTTTGTTAGAGAATTTACTTTGATCTCTGGTGTTGAAATATTCTGTTAGACTACCAGAGGGTTACCACAATATTCCTCCGTAGTTCACCGGACACCTCCCGTAATCCATCAGAAAGTTGGCGAATTCTGACAGACTACAAAATTCGGCTCTAGAATCCAAATCGGCAGTTTTTCTTTTGCAGCTCACTCCTGGAGCCGAGGAGCATGTTGGCTCTTTCGAATGCTCTCGCCATTCTCGTAAAGGGAAGAACCCTCAGTGCTCATTGTCGACCTCACAATTCATGAAATGAGGTAAATTTTGATCAAGATTGAAAATCAATTAGGTTTTTTTTTTCATTTCAGTCAAGTAGTGGTTCGCACATATCATACGAATGGTAGCGCGAAGAAAATTCAATCTCATGACAAATTCGTAGATATGTTCTATGCGAGTTATAGCATTGAAATAGCCACAAAATGACTGCTGTCCGCGTGATAGCCAAAATTTGGTTGCCGCCAAATTGCCTAGAAGTAGCAGCTAAATAATGCTCGCTGCGGAATTGCCGAGAAACAGCGGGGAAATGATGCTTTCCAGGGAAGTAAACGACGCATTCTAGAGACATGATTCAGACGTCAACGCCTCCTTGGGTTCAATAACCTATGTTTGAGGTACTTTGACCTCGTTCAGCCTTTGGAGTCCCCGCCCAACCGCTGAAGGCCCCGAAAGGCGGCTCAACGAGACGGCGACGGCCGTGCCGCGTGTCGGTGTACCGGCCGCGTCCCGGTCATTTTTGATTACTTCTGGTTATTTCTCCGCTAATTTTTTTCTATTTCATGCACGGCCAAGAAATAGCCGAGAAGTAGCCCACCAGGAGCCGTTGCTGTGCCTGGTGGGCAGTTTATCGGCCAAAACGCTCAGAGGTGTGCGCTAGTACGGAGAGTCATGTTTCGTACACATATAAACCTGTTCCGCTTCTCATCTCGATGACATTTCGATAATGCTAACAACATCATACTCAAGATGAATTTCCATGACACCATCGGGTGCGATCTGCTAGGCATGACCACCGAAATCATTAATTCCTGGCCGAAGCGAAATCAATACATGCACTCAGCTGGCAGAGCAACCACGTTTGTTCCTCATAAAACTGACCATTCCCGACAAATGAATGCTGTTTTATTTGTAATCTTTTTTTCACTGGTAATTGGGATTTTTTGGTTTCCGTAGTTTTCTTTGTTTGGGATGATTTCTAGTGGATGATTTTTTCACTATTTTTTTCTGAGATGAGACCATAAAAAGATTTCGAAATGTTGAATGCATACAGAATCCTGCCCGATTTAGATTTGGAAGTAATTTTTTAATTGCTTTCAACGAGCCCTGTACATTAGTGTTGCGAAACAATAGGTTCAACACCACAGAGTTGCCATGATTATTTTTTATATTCCTATATTTTCCCTTCAAAATCTCTCATTAAACTGAATAGGAAATCACTAGAGCAAAAATTTGTCTCATTTTGACCCGTTGTCGATGGGAATTGCAGAAGGAAATACACATTTTTCGAAGAAAGTCGAAAAGACTTAGTACGCATAATATTGCGTACGCATCGCTGAGGGGAGATCAAATATTCCCTTGAAAATTCAGTCCGTCGGTTTTGAAGTAAGTTAAGACGATGCGGTCCTTTGTGCCCGCAAAGAGTGCCGCGATACGCCGTTTTTGTAACAAAATTAGCTCGGTACTGTAGAGAGTCAATCACTTCGTGCCAGCAATACGTTTAAACGAATTGTATGTTAGCAAGTTTTGTGTGGCGCTGTACTTTAGGCCTTATTCAGAGTTTGTTCGCGTTGCGATGCGATAACAAGATAATCATGAGTGTCATTCGGATTCGCGTTACACGTGGGTTATCATTCAAAGCATGATATCGCAGCGATTGTAGATGGAACTATGAAGGAAGCCTTGAGCTGAGGGAGGCCAACCTGCTCTGCCTGTGAGCGTGTGCCCACTCGAATTGATTTCGAGCATTGAAAACGAGATTTTTAGCTATCCGTCCATGGTTCTCGAATGGATCCAACTGTAGAATCGGAACACTTTGATTCTAAGGCGCTGTTCATAGACCACAACGCTAGTGCCGCACGCGCCTGGGGCGCGGGCGTGGCGTTAGAGTATGAATACTCTCTAAAAGCGTCACGCTCGTCGCGCTCTTACGAGGACTATGAGTACTCAAGCGGCGATGCCACGGCGGAGCGAAAAAAAAGGGGCGTCAATTTTGCCAAACAAGCAATCTCTGTACATGAGTTCACCATCAAGATAGCAGAGGATAGTAATGGAATTAATTATCATAAAACGGAATGAAATTGATGATGGATCAATAATGAAAATGACGGAAAAGTCGTTACGGCCGTCGCCGCCATGGCGGAGCGGGAGTCACACGCGTGCCGCGCTGGCGTTGAGGACTATGAATCGCGCCAAAGCTGGCCCGATGGCAGATTGAATACTATATGCGCGCTTCTCAGCTTTCGACGAGATTCTAACGAGTTAATCTATGCGTTCCCAGGTTTAAGTAAAAGTGTGAGGAAAATTGTTGTTTTACAAGGAAGGTCCCAAGTCCGTTGAGCGCGTCTGCGAAAACGAGTTTTATTATTGTTGGTATCACTTGGGCATCTGTACGAAACTGTAGTATTCCACCCCGACCTGTATGCTAAGAGCTTAAAACGGTTGTTTTTGTAGTTTTCGTACCTTCCAGAACGCTCAGTAATCTTTCAAAAATTTTTCAATGGACCTCATAACCGTCTTCAGCGCCCAGAATAAACCCCACAAACAAAACTTAGGTTACAGCGCATTTTCGAACGTCGCATAGAGTAATGGCGATTTCAACTTGTGTCAGTCGCTAGTTGAGCGTTCATATCAATCAGGTGGTTCTCAGAGCGTTTAGGATAAATGTTTCAGATCTACCTTAAAACTTCTCCATGTAGGTTATCTGGGTTGCTGATCACGAATCTAAGGTCCGTTAGTCGATTTCCCGAAGACTTGAGCGCGTTTATTCGAAGCTTTCCATCAGGGGCAATTTTGAGCCAAAAACGAGACCTATATCGAGTACATTTTGGCGAGGCTTTCCTTGCCGCGAAGCGTAGGAAAACAAATATGCCTTGATTTAGGGCAATTCTAGGCAGCCTGGGAGGATATATATCATACCCTACGTTCGAAAGTGATTATTTAAAAGTGCATTTCATCAAAAATGGCTACCCCAACTACAGAATTCTCTTGTAAGAGGAGGAAATGAAGTATGCGCAAGCTGATAATTATATGAGCAGGATCAGCTTTGCTTTAGTGGCATTACTCAAATTGAGAATAAGGCAGTAACGTGTGTGCACCACTTTCGCGATGAAATAGCCTGATGCGATTCGAAGAAAGTACGTTATACCAGATTACCGAAAAATTCCGGCAGAGAAAAAATGGCGGAAATTCTCAGGCAGGAATACTGCACTTATACAAAAAATTTGAGTTCATCTCTACAGTTTCGGAAATTTAGAGTTCCATTTTCGGCCTATCGGCACCCTTTTATCGGAAGATTTTTTGATTAAATGGAAACTTTTTGGGGGTCCCCTAAATCTTTTTAGCCTATGTGAGTAATGGAGAATTCAGACAGATGACTGGAAAATTCTGCCGGATCACGAGAGATTTCTGCCAGAATACGGGAAAATTCTGTCAGAGGAGGGCAACATCGTTTCGCAATCTGGCAGATTCTTCTCGTAATCTGTCAGAAAATATGGTAATCTGGCAAAATTTTCTTGTATTCTCAATTCCGTATACGGGATTATTCTGCCAGATTACTAGAAAATTCTGGCAGATCACGAATGAATTCTGCCAGATTACGGGAGAAATCTGTCAGAGGAGGGCAACATCGTCTCGTAATCTGACAGATTTTTTTCGTAATCTTTCAGAATTTTCCCGTAATGGTCTGGCCTGAGAATTTCATTCATTGAGAACAAGGGCATGACGTTGGTGAACTAGGGAAACATCATATAAAATGAGAATGCGTTTGTCCTTATCATGATAGAGACGGTAAGGCGAGAATAATAGCTTGTGAACTCTACAAATTGGAAGAAAGGGCAGTGGGTAGCGACGTACTCTGCCAATTCGAGACTTGATGCTTCGGCGAAAGCGGCCTTTATCACGCTTTGTTATAATAAGGCATCAAATTCACCTTTAGCGCCGTCATGAAAGCTTATCCGCGCAAAGGGTGAATTTGCTGAGCGGTTGGATATCAGTCAGCGCAAAGCGTGAAAATACCGCCAGCGCTTACATGTTAATGCATATCAGTTGTTGAGCGGCTGGATACCACTCAGCGCAAAGGGTGAAATTACCGCCGTTGCTGGCATCTCAGAAATTTCTAAACAAATGAAAACATCCCAGCGAAAACATGATAAAACGAATAATCACGTCTCAATGTGTTTACTATGGACACCGCCGGTATAAAAACAGCCTCATCCCACCAGAGTCCTCATTCGGCATTCTGATGCCGGCCCTGAAAGGTGACTTCGGGTCACTCTCCGGAGGCCAGCATAATTTTGGTTGCTGGGAGGATACAGTGGGTATCCTCACGACGGGGGGACGAGTTACGCCGGGGTCCGCAGAGGGTGGCTCCTCACCGCAGACCTCGGTGAAGATTACGCTCATGTTGCGGACAAGGGGGGGGGCTTCCTTGCTGTAGACATTCAAATTCGTGAAATTTTCGGGGTAAATTCACCCATTTTTCGAGGTTAATTCACCTCATTTTCGGGGTAAATTGGACCCTCTCTCGCTGCCAGTTCGCACCATTTTCACGGCAAATTCACCTCATTCTCACCTATCATAGCGGCAAATTCACCCATACAGTGATTTTAGCGCGGCAAATTAAGACTTCATGCCGACTTGTACATGAGCATCAAGTCTCTTTTGCTGAGCCATCAAGTCTCGAATTGGCAGAGTAAGGGAAGGAAGTGCAGAAGGGGTTGTGAATTTTATGTCGGTAGCAACCGACGATTTACCGCTGGCTTCTTATGTTTTGTCTTTTGATCCCACATTTTGATACCCCACGGCCTGCTGTAAATGTACGGCACCCTGCTCTGCTCAGGAGAGTCCATACATACGTACAGCAACTTTTGGGTATACGGAAGTCAGTCACCACCGTTCTAACTAACTAATCCGTCTCAGGTAGTTGGCTCACGCAAAAGTTTCTGTGAGCGAAAACTTCGCTAGGTCTCGCTAGTCGGAGTATTAATAATTGAAGAAAAGATCATAATAATCGCGCCATTCACTCCAACATGCTTTGAAGATTTGTACGCTAACTATAAAATGCACTTTATTCAATGATTAAGGTTCCATAGGTTCGATCCCACAAAAGGCCAACATTTTTGCAAGATTGAGAAACGGTGGACATTTGACTATGTTGGGAGAGCGTTGTTCATTGCAATATCTCCTGGAATTTCATCCATGAAAATGCATTTTTACTAACGAGATGCGATCCCGCCCAAGGTTGGAATTTTTTGACGCCCTGAGGGCACACAGGTGCAGTCTAGGGTAGGAGAACTACGGTTCGTCATCAATACGGTTCTCTTCATCTGAAAACTTACCCGAAATGCCTTTTTCGAAATTCCCAATAAGGCCGCTTGCGCTGCAGCAACTTGCGGAAAAATAAGTTTAGGAATCAACTAAGAGAACAATTTTTTATTTACTCGCAACGGCCTCTGGAAACCAATCTTCAGGTGCGATACATTCTAATGTACCACACCTAGTTTCTATAGAAATAGATTTACATTCGAATGTATCACACAGGAAAATTGGTTTCCGAAGGCAGCTGTGAGCGGTCTCATTCTTTACATGGATCCTGAATCAAGATTTTCGCACGTTGCAGCAACGCTGGCATTCCTATTAAGAATTTTGAGAAATACTTGTAAATTTTTCATGACATCCTAGACTTGGGCATACGTATAAGCCAGTGGATCATTGCCACTCTGCCTACTCTTAGAGAATCCCCCGTGATCGTTCACGAATAGAATCCCCTCGGTTTCTGGTACGGGGCCGAGAGGATACTAGCACGGGGCCATCGCGGAACGATCGCGAGATTCCGCCAGCCTCCACCCCTGATCGTACCGAATCCATGCCCTCTCCTCATACACTGGAGGGGGCTAGCGCAGCTCTTCAGGGGGGCAACCCTCCGGGCACCGACGCTTGCCCCCTCCCCCATCGGGGCTACCGCCAAAGTGACAATTTGGCTCGATCGGAGCCCCCCGTCACTGCCCTGAAACCCCCCTGTCACTGCCCTGAAGCCCCCTGTGACTGCCTTGAAGCCCCCCTGTCACTGCCTTGAAGCCCCCCTGTCACTGCCCTGAAGCCCTCACCCTGTCACTGTCTCGAACCCCCCGTCACTTCCCGGAGCAGTGACGTCACGGTTCCGGAGCAGTGACGTCATGACCTCTGAGCAGTGACGTTACAGCCCCGGAGCAGTGACGTCACGGCTCCGGAGCAGTGACGTCACGGCTCCGGAGCAGTGACGTCACGGCTCCGGAGCAGGGATGAGCGGAAAAAAAATATGAAATTTCGGAAATCGGTTTTCGGGTTTCGGAACAGAAATTTTTTCTCGGGTTTCGGAAATCGGGCGCGAAACGCCTGAAAATGCGCGGAAGTGCGGTTTTCGGAACGCGAAAAGCGGAATAATTCAGACTTCATCTGATGTTTTCTTCCTTCTCAGATGACCCGACATTTTCGCGTTCCGGATCGTTTTCAGCGGTTTTCGGAATGCGGAACGCGGAATGCCAAAAATGCGCGAAACTGCGGGTTTCGGAACGCGAAACGCGGAATTCCGCTCATCCCTGCTCCAGAGCAGTGACGTCACGGCTTCGGAGCAGTGACGTCACCCTCCCCCCCCCGGAAAGCGTCTCCGCTTTCCTCCAAAAATTTCCCTTTCTGACAGGGACTCGAAGTCCCCGTCCAGGGCCGGCCCTGTTGGGTCGAATGCGGCTCTCTATGAGGTGACGCGCCTTTTATACCGGTTGAGCACGTGATAGATCACAGGAGAAATCACGTCAAATCGGGACAAAACTTGACGTGAATGACGATGCGTGCGTTTGGCCTACTATGCCTTCTCTGGCCTCTATTGTCGTAAACTACCTTCTACGACTTATTCCCATCTTTTCTCTCTCTTCCTCTCGGGGGGGGAGGCAAGCGCTGGAGGAGAGCAGGGGCCTCCCCTGAAGCCACCACTCGGGGGAGGCCTCCGCTGTCGCTCCCGCAAGTCGAACACGGGCTCTACTGTCCGGCGCTTGCCCCCCCCCCCCCGCAGAGTCTGAGAAGTTTGTACGGTGTCATCTTGAGAGGGCGGCTGTAAATCCTGTACTAGGAGAAGTACCGCCACCGGTCTGCACATCCGAGTCTCAGCTCGGGAGAAGGGCTAGATGCACACTCGCATCGCTGCGGTCACTCTACAAAACGGGCTCTACATTACATGTATTGTCCGGCGCTTGCCCCCCGCAGAGTCCGGGTGGGTGTTTCACCCGTACAAGTGTTCCCATCAGATCAACACGAAGCCATAAGGTATTGCCATTGCCGTATTTCGCGCTGCTTTACAAATCTGCACATCATGAGAGCGCGGAACCGGGGGGAAACAGGCACAGTACCACTGCGGACAGGGGTGTGTGTTTTTCGTTTTTCGCCCTTTGTGGCGAAAAAAATCAATATCGAAAAAAAACGAAGTTTAAATTTTTTCGGTTTTTTCGGTCCGAAATTTGCGGTTCTGATACGACTTGCAGTCAACCCTTCGCTGCCTACGTTTACACTCGTCTTTGATTTGATTTCAGATTCATTTCGCGCAGAAGCTAGCGTATGATCTGCCCCTTGCACAACGGCTCCTTCTACTACATCACTTTCGATAAAAATTAGACTGATTGAGTCAAAATTTCTTGGATTTCCCGTTTTTCGGCCGACTAAAACGACTACGGCGCATTTTTTGAGCTTGGCCATAACTTTCAGGAATAATCCTCCGAATAACCAAAAGTATAAAATTCGACAGGCGGAAACATCACCATTCTAATAACAGTAGTCGATTTCGCATAGCTGATAACCTGCATCGGTATTAAAGGCGAGGTCCTGTCAAATTTTGACACTACCGAAACTTGGGTTAAATAGATTGGGCTGCCCTAGCTGAACATCGTCTGAACGTTTCACGAGCTCTGAGTTCTTAGGTATGGAGAAAACAGCCTCAAAGTCAGGGATTACGGTATTCACAGCATGATAATCATGGCTGGATTGACCGATAATTACACAGCACTTTTGAAGAATGCGTGGACAACCGCTAAAATATGGACGATGGCCACACTTTTCTGGATTTTCTGGATCATCGGCTCACGGAAGTGGCTGGAATAACTTGAAGAAGACCGGTTTTTACGCAGTTTTCGCATGTTCCTTGGGACTACCTGTAGCAAGAGCACCGATTTAGCGGGAAATCTCAAAATCGAAATTTTGCTCGGACCCTGCCTTTAAGGCAACAGTCACGATAATCATTCTCGATGACTTTTCGCAGTTAAATGATAGGCTAGAAGAACTCTATTCTCTCAGTGTCGAAGAAGTGGTTCAAAATAAGCTAGGTTCAAAATAAGCTCAAAATAATAATAATAGGTTCAAAATAAGCTCAAAATAAGCTACCTTTCCGTCCCTCGATAAAACACCCTCAAATTCATTGCTCAACTCAGGTTTAAAAAGTACGACAATTTTACTAGAGATTTACGGCTAATCTCTGGTAAATGTGTTTTTTTTACTAAAATACTACCTTTTTACCAGAGATTTTCCACTAATCTCTGTAAGTGGTGATAATTCAGTAAATTACTAGAGATTTACTACTAAATTTTACTGTAGATGATCAGCTCCAGTGGTAATTTACTAAAATTTGTTCGATTTTTACTAAATTGTGACACTTCGGGAGTTTCTCGTAAAAAGAGGGAAGGATTGACCCAGGCACGTAGAAAACCTACTGGACGTCTCCCTGATGGGCGGGATGGTTGCGAAAACGCAGTTGGTTAAGAGAAAGGCGGGTGTACGCTACGCGCAGTCGCGCCTGGGCTGGCGTACATCGTTGAAACTTCACGCACACGTTCAATGAGCGCGCGAAACCGATGCGACATTTCATAGTTGACGATGCGGAGACACGAGCAAGATGTTGCGACAAAAATCACGCCGATTCTACAACCTCGAAAAACGCGGTGAGACACATTAATGCTGCTTTACGCGCTCGCTGATTGCGAGAGCGATCATAGTGCATCGAGTTCGCGCGCATCATCGACGTGAGCGCGCTCGACTTCAATGGTGAATATCGGCAAAACCACGCTTAAGAGCAAAGGTAATGTATCGTGCCATCGAGATGCATATGCGCCAACTTCACGCGCCCTCTGAATTGACACGCGCACAGTTTGGATGATGTTTGACGGCACCACTACACTCAAAACCAACAGTCGTGACAGCGGCAATGTGTGCGCACGTACATCAGAACAGTGTATCGCGCCATCAAATGTGCGCTCACATTGAGAAATCTTCGCGCGTCCTCTGATTATTCACGCGCCTAACTTCAATGGGGTGCGCCGACACATTCGGGCTCAAGAACGATGGCGGTGTATCGTGCTATGGGAAGCGCGCATATTGAGCAACTGACGCTATGCCCGCGCATGACGCGCAGACATGGCGACAAGTCATTCACACTCCAAGGCCACACCCACTCGTCATGCAAGCGGCGCGCTTCCGCTGAATAGCCTCGGAGCGCTAATGATATGCTGTTGCTGCATTTTTTGCCGGCAATCTCTTCCTTGCTCTTCTATCCTATCGCGAATTATTTTTTGTTGCATTGACGTGGGTGCTTGTGGATCTTCATAACCCTCTAAGACTCTGCGAGGAAGGGGGCAAGCGTCGGACAATAGAGCCCGTTTTTGACTTAAAGGAGCGACAGCAGAGACCTCTCCCGAGGGGGGCTTCAGGGGCGGCATGCATGAACGCTGCGAAGAAGGTCAGGGAGCCGCTCCGCGTCTCATGCGCGTAACGTCGAGCCACGGGACGGCCCCAAGTGCATGGCGTAAATTAGTGTGTCGCGGACGTGAATGCATCTTCTACAGTAAACTCTACGCCACGCGGCATTTTTTCGTCATGCCAGTCGCTCTTTGGTACTTTTTTGACATCCCATGCATCTCAATAATTAGAGGCAAACGCGACTGGGACGACAGCAACTGCGCGAGTAAAAATTGCATGGAAAGTGCATTTATGTACGCGACACCCCAATTTACGCCATGCCCTTCGGAGTCGTCCCGTGGCTCGACGCTCCCTGATCCTCGTCGGAGCGTTCATGCATGCCGCCCCAGGGGACGCCCCTGCTCCCCTGCGGCGCTTGCCCCCTTCCCCCCAGAGAACGAGACGGAAGAGATGCGGAGAAATCGGAGAAGGTAGTTTACGATAATAGAGGCCAGAGAAGGCATAGTAGGCCAAACGCACTCATCGCCATTCACGTCAAGCTTTGTCACGATTTGACACGATTTGACCTGATCGATTGATTGGCCGATGACTCCAACTCCGCCAGCTTGCTGACGCCATCATTTAATTCACTTCCTTTGCCTAGTTCGTTGTTTTGCTTATTCAGTTGTGTGTTGTTTTGTGTATTCAATTCGATTCAAGGTGCAAAACTAGTTGGGGGGGAACACTTGAGATTCACCCATGGAAATGAAAAGATTCGTCCATTAAAAGGAAAAATTTCCGTTAGGTGCATGATAACGTTATCACTCGTACTTTGCTAGGAATTTCATAATATTAGAAGATTTTTGAAGCGGTATCACTCATTCCTCTCTTGAATTCTGAGTAGCCCACCCAACTAGTTTTGCACCCAATTCAATTTAATTTAATCTATTACACGACGAACCCTTGGGCTTAAGCCACGTACGCGACACACCCAATTTTACGCGCAAATCGTAAATTCACAGCGATAACGTATAAGTGAAAGTTTTCACAGTATCAAGGGGAACCATCTGAGCTTTTGGCCAAATGGCCGAATTCGTTCTCAGATACACCGGATCATATCCCACTTCAATTCATAAAAAAGGTGATCCCTGCAATAGTGAGCCAGCTCGCTTATGTTTCTAACCTGTGTTCATGAGGGCTGATATTCCAAGTCGCTGGCGTACTTCGTACGCCGTACGATTGTGTTCAACTCGATTGGGGAGCGGTCATTGCTCACCCGTGCATTCTGCGTTGCGGTCGGTGAGCGTCGCGCGCAGCGGGAAGAGCGGCGAAGCGATATCCCAGCATTCAAGTAAAATCAAGTAAACTAGCATGTTTTGGAGCATTATTTGAATTGCTGTGTTCGCTTTATGCCCCTAACGATAACCGTTTTGCCGTATATGGTGCAGATGACTCTTTCACACGATGGCGGCTTTTCCGCGTTCGCCGCGCGCGCGACACTTGCCGGACCGTGACGCGTACGCACGCAGGTGAGCAATGGCATGGAGCCAACTCAATTAAGTGAACACATTCTGTCAACAGAGCGAACAATGATCATTCAGTGATTATTCGCCTTTCGAAACTCGTAAGTACTCCGCGAAATCCCAAAAAGCATCAATCAACACGGATTTAGAAGGAAATTCTGATTTGTGCGTAAAATTAGGTGTGTCGCGTACGTGGCTGCGTACTAGGTCATATATTAGAAAAATAGAAATAGAAAGAATAGAAAGAAATAGAAAACGAAATAGAGATACCCCAATTCGGCATGCTATCGCAGTTTAAAATTATTATAATCCGTGCACGCCTGAAATATGGAGTTTCGAATTTATCTTTGACTTTATCCTTATTGCTGTATGAAAATTTGTCCCTTGCAGTGATAACGAGAGAAGGAGACACATTCTCTCTTACTATCGGAGCATGCGATTGGAGCTAGCTGTCCGTGAGGGCTTCGGATTTTCATTTACTTGAAATCAGACTGCATCACTATTGGTGTGATAGTGTGTATTGAAATTTTAGTAGGACCCGTGAGAACTCCTACTTCGACGCGAGCACGAACACCTGTGATTCACAAGTAGAACTTTGATTGCTAAAAGTGGAGATCCAATCACTACACAACTAATTTGTGGATTAAATGATATATCCATCACTTTTCCCCGGCAAATCCTAGAATCTTTCTTTCATGAAAGTTTGATACTCTTCTTCTTGCATCTTTTATCTGACTAGCATTTGCCAATAACGGTTTCTCCAGAGCTTAAAAAATGCAATGGTGTACTTGCTAACAATAAGTACAAAGACACGATGCAATCTGCTGGAAAGATACATCAAATCCAAGAATGATTGTCAGCAAGGGGTTGCGAGCGCTGAGTGTCGTAGGTGTTACAGGCTCAAGGACCCCGTCAGAGTCGGTGGATCTACTGAGTCCCACCGGGTCGATACGCACCGAATTCGTGGGAGACGGGTGCGAAAAAATCAACCCGCTGAGTCCGACTGCGACCGTCTGGTGCCCACCGCAATCCCCCCGGTCGATACTGATGGTTCTCATGCTCACAAGGGCGGGGCCAATGCACCGACTGAGTCCCACTGAGTCCCGCTGCGTCCCAACCAAAATCATCCTCACCCCACCCGGTCGATATAGGAGTTTCTCACGTGATTTGGGTGCATTTTCTTCGGACGACTGCGACCTGCCGAGTTCCGCCGTATCCCGACTCTCGTCGTTTGCGCTCTGCCCCCACCTACTGCAGCCGCTGACTATCGACTGCGTGTTTCGCAGAGGAACTGGGTGGCGGTTGGGGCAACCGGACTCAGTCGGTTGCAGACGGTCGAGGACGGTTTTTCCGCCGCGGACTCATTCGGACTCAGCAGGTTTTTCGACGAGGTCTGACGGGGGCCTAAGATAGTCTAAATAAACACCGAAGGGCGTTACAAATACTGCCTCCTATCCTTACCTCGGAACATCGAACAACGACTCTTAGGCCTAGTGCCTACTTCCCGCGACAGCGACACTGCATATCAGCAATATCGATTTTCGGTCGATTTCTACAGCCAACACTATGTCGCGTCGCCCGTCGCGGGAAGTATGCACCAGGCCATAGCTGTGAAAGCGCGCCCTTGACCGATTTGTTGGTACTTCACCGACACTTGATTCGTCTACTGGAAAGAATGGTTATGGAAGCGAAAAAAAAACGATTTGGTGAGATTGATCACTTGACACCGAGCATAGTGAGGACCGAATAATTTCGAATATTTCAGCCAATTATTATTTTTCCGTTTCAATGCCAGAATGGAGTGCGCTGTATTCAATTTTCAGACATCAAGCAGTACTCAACCTTTCCTTAATTGATGGCAGACTAAAGATAACTTTGAATCTGTGAATGGGAAAATTTTCAGTCTGCTATGGATTATAGAATGTTTTCCCCCTTACTTGATTTCTGAACACCAAAGAGAGCTCGACTCATTCCGAGATTGTGGCGAACAATCGATTTATTGGATTATTCTAAAATAGTTTATAGAATGTTTTCCCCCTTACTTGATTTCTGAACACCAAAGAGAGCTCGACTCATTCCGAGATTGTGGCGAACAATCGATTTATTAGATTATTCCAAAATATTTTATAGAATGTTTTCCCCCTTACTTGATTTCTGAACACCAATGAGAGCTCGACTCATTCCGAGATTGTGGCCAACAATCGATTTATTAGATTATTCTAAAATATTTGGTACTCCCTGTAATACCGAGCCTCTCCTCCCTCACTTGAGAATCACCATGGGGATTCTCATTCTTTAATGCGGCTGGTGAACAAATCCTACCTCACCATAATTGTCGTATGTATTGTCTATAACACCCTTAACACTTTCGATATTCAGCGCTCTCAACCCTCTCGCTGCTAATCATTTTTGAATTTGGTATGTTTTTCTAGCGTTGTATAATATCTTTGTACTTAATGTTAGCGCAAAAGTTATTGCATTTTTGAAAGTCTGAAGAAGCCATTATTGGCAAAACCTAGCCAGATAAATGTTGCGAGAAGAAGAGTATCAAACTATTATGGAAGAAAGATTCTAGGATTTGGTGTAGAAGAGTTGATAATTATATCATATCTGCTCTACAAATTAACTGTGTAGCCAATAAAGCTGCTCTTTCGGCAATCAAAATTCTATTTGAACGACCGCGAGCGTCTGAATAGGTGTTTTTTGGTTTTCGCAAGTAATTTGAAACACAATGCATCTCTGTAAGTAGAATTTTGTTTTTTTTCTGTCTGTGAATCCGGTCATTGATGTGATGGAGCTCGTAAATTAATGTTTCTGGTAAATATGCAAGTGTGACTGTTGTATTCTTTTTTAAATTGAGATGAAATATAATTATATAAAGTGTTGTATCGTTATTTGTAATAAAATGAGTGTATTAAAAAAGTGTTCGAAATCGTAATAATTTTTATCAAAAAACGGGTAATTCACCAGTAAATTTTAGTAAAAAAAGACCAGGGAAACAGTGGTAAATTTAGTGAAAACACGAGTAAAATACTAGCAAAAATTAGTAGATTTCGAATAAATTTTACAGATTTACGTGAAATTTTCGACTAATCTTTGCCCAAATCTAGTAAAAATCTCCGGTAATTTACTAAATTTTTGTCGTAATCTAGTAAAATTTAGTCGTAAATTTCCATCCTGAGAAATACGGGCATTTTGGTTCGTTTTTTAACGCTTCCAACGACGTATGCGATCGTATGCTGTGGTGCGAATCGTCCTCGTCCTCAAATGCAAAAAACGTTCTTTCTTTATTTGCAAAGCGTTTTCGACCGATTTTTCATCATTTACCATTATTACCAACTACGAACCTTCGATCTAGTCGGCACGGATCGTATTGATACTTTGCGTTCCTTACTGTGAGTTGGCGCGAACTCGGCGCACATATCAACATATGCGCAACGAGTTTGCGCCAACGCACAACAGGGAACACAAATTATTAAAAGGATCCGTACCGACTGTATGTCATTACATAGGCATCGTTCTGAGTGTGTATGCTGTCTCTGAGTTACCGAACTAAACTTGCTCTACATTTTCCATTTTTACGTCGAATGGGAAAAATACGGAATCCGATCTGACATAAAATCTTAGAAATCCTGTACGTTGAGCAGAGGTAGTTCAGAGCCTATTTGAGCAAGTCACCGTTTTCTAAGTGCACGTTTGAAAAAAATTTGCCTCAGAAATAGCATCTCCTTTTTTTCGTCAGAGGGTGTCGTTGACACCAGCACGAGTCGGCGGCAGACGGTTGCAGTGGCCAACCGTGGGTGGGTCGATGGAAGTGCATGGTGGTCGGTTATCACAATGATGGCCAAAGCGCCAAGCGGGTAAGAGTGTTGATGATGAGTGACGATAAGAGCGTATCGACAATGTCAGGTTATTGCGGAGTGTGATGTGATTGATGAGTGGAAACAGTTAGCTGAAAACGTGGCCGACTGCCAGCGAGCGTCGCGAAGGAGTCTTGCACAAAATTCCCGTTTCAAATGGCAACCGGCCGGGGAGAAAGGAAATAGAGGAGGGGTGGGGAAGAAGGATATGCATTGTGCGTGCGTGAGTGATTGTGAGTATTGCGCGTTATCACCCTTCTAGAATCAAAATCTGATGGGCCTCGTATGAAAGCGACGACAACATTTGAATTCACAGCACCACTTTCGCGATTCTGAGAGACTTAGCAAACAGGTTGATGATATTTGAAGTACTCACTCCTAGGCGCGCGGTGTTCCATCTGAAATCTTCAATGCTCTACTGGCTAATGATCTTGTTTCAATCCTGTTTGGCTAATTTACAATGGCTGCGAAACACAAGAATAAATAGGCATGAGAAAACTCCTCTACAAAATTATAGCCTTTTAAAAGCCCAATGTTTGCGCGGCCACTTTCTGTGGTCAGCATGAAATTCTCTTCAGAACCGGCAAGAAAATTTTAAGGCATTAATCACGATATTTCTCAATTTTGAGATGATTTGCTAAACAATTAGTTAGCATACGGGTGGAGCTGAAATGGCGAAGAAATTGGGGGATACGCGCCAGAAGTATGGTTACGTCCGTGGTTTGTTTCCTCAAGAAAAAACATTTGAATCTAACCGCGGCTGGAAAGGCGGTTTAATTCTCAGCGGCTGGGTGGTAATTACTAGCCGGATCAAGTATGTTCCAACCTCCAATTGCAACAAACCCTCGATAAAACCTCCACTGATGTGATGGCACTTACGGAAGTGCTTTGGAAGGGAACAGGATATCTGGACCCCCATAACTCTGGCTATCGATTCTACCATGCGGGCCTAGACGATACTCAAGGATCTTGGGGTACAGGCTTCCTGGTGAGCATACGTTCGCTTTCATTGGTTGGAACATTCGTCAGGAAGGATAACGAAATGCCATAATTGGACGTTTGCTTTGGTGACTACGTACTCCGTACTCTCGGTCTTTATTAAAGGCCGGCGAGCAAGAGTCATGTTCCAGAACCATGTCCCCAACAGTATTCCTGTAGCAGCTGGAGTCCTTCAGGGCGGTGTTTTATCGCCAGCCCTCTTCAGTCTGTACCTCGAAAATATGCCTGACCTCCACAGGATATCAAGGTGGTCGCGTATGCTGATGACATAACAATAATGTGTCGAGATCGGGACTTACAGGTGGCCGCCAATAAGATCAACGAGTACCTGATTTCGCTAAAGAGCTTTTCCGACAAGAAGATGCTAAGGATCTCCGCACCTGGGTCGTCAGTATCCGTTCTCTTAACGGGCCTATCCGAGCACAGCGTTCATCCGGACGTAGAGTGGGATGGAGACCGTCTATCTGCTGCTCGATTTCCAAAACTGCTCGGTGTTGTGCTCGATCCGTCACTCAAGTTTCATAAGTATACCAAGCAGAAGCAGGCAGTCGTCAAAGCTAAGGTCAACGTTCTCAGGGCCCTGGGCGGCCTTTTGTGGGGTAGCAGCAATGAGACTATGCTCACAACGTATAAGGCAATTCTTCAGCTCGCCCTGGGATACGCCGCACCGGTATGGCAGCATCTCGTCTCATAATCCTGAACAAAGAACGAGTACAAAATGTCGCTATCCCTATCGCCACCGGATGTGCAAGGAGTTCCCCAGTCGAGCTCCTGCATGCTGAGACCCGTCTATTGCCAGTGAGGGAGCATTGTCGGCTCCAGGCCCAGCAATTCCGCATTACCATTATAAAGCAACCAAACCACCCGTCGCTGGAGAGTGCTAAACCACGTTAGAGAGAGAAGTATAAGAAAGCCATTCGCCGATGCTCCAAACAAAGTCAATTTGCAAAGATGGCACGACTGACAGCAAGAACGACTCCGTCTTTTGCGCGAGGAGCACACCATGTTCGTACGGTATCATCTTTTGAAGGCGGCCATAAATGCTATACAAGGAGATATACCGCCCCACGTTTGCACCTCAGAGTCTCAATTCGGAAGAAGGGCCAGATGCACACTCGCATCATTACGCTGTGGTCGCTCTATAGTGCTAATGTATTATGTTAGCAAGATTGACAGCAGGAAATATGATGTGTGCCCGGACTGTGGTACTATCGGCCATGATACTGCACATTTGTTCAACTGTCGGGAGAGACCTACCACGCTGACCACAATGGACCTATGGACGAATCCACTACTAGTCGCACAGATCGTTAGCCTATGAGAAAAATTTCCATGTGGCTGCAAAGAAGAAGAAGAAGACTACGTGCCCTGCTTTCTGTCAATTTACGAGCCACCGATTACAAACTCAGGTACCGACGGCGAGAAGAGTTTTGTAGTTTGATGAAGGCACTATATGAAGGGCCGACACGACCCGATGCTGATGTTAAAGCCTGACAGATTATGGGGAAGATCTGCTGGGCGACTTCAACGCGAAGACGGGGGACGCGCGAGAGCGGGCGTGAGCGCGCAAGAGCCAGCGTCAGTGGCTAGCAAATCGCGTGCCATCGATTTTGTGTAATCGCGCGCTCTAGAAAGGAGTGGACGCAGCCTTAGCTCAGAGAAGGATGAAGCGACGCAAGGCGACAGATAGTGCCAGAAACCTCGATTCCGATCACCAAGCATTTCCACCTTGGATTAGCCCCTTGTACCTCACCACTCCCTGAAGACCCACGAACTTGCGGTATTTCTTTAGCCATTAATAGGGCACTATATAGCCAATCTAGTAACCTAGGTCTGCAATGCGAACTGTGGTATAGCCACGTGCGAAATCACGTGCTCATTGACTCGATTGACAATCGGTTCGGCTAGTATTTCCTGCTACCGGCGACTCGACACGATGCGTGTCACCAATTTCGACATGGTACGCCATATGAATTAGGTTGCCGCGAACGTGCATCACAGAAGGCATGAACGCGACCTAAGAAATTGCGATAGGGCAGCAACATATCACAACTAGAGAGTTCTCCCATAGAGAGTCATGAGACTCTATGGCTTCACCGTGAGGTGTCTCTACGGCGGTACCAAAAATTCAGCAAACTAGGCTTCAAAGTCGCTCTTACCTGTGTAAGCACCGACTTCGCATGAGTTCTTCTCCGAGCACAGGCTTGGGCTTTTCGGAGGTTGGCCTTTCCCGATTGCACGGTTCCGGGTGTAATAATGCCTTCGTCCGCATTTCGGTGACGATGTGCAACACGGAGCTGTGATATATAAGGAGGCTGTGAATAAGCCATGCCATCATCAAAAGCCTTATAGCCAAAAGCCTTATATGTAGCACGTCGTTTATCTCAGAGGGAGTTCGCATAGAAATCGCATGAATCTGGCAGCGAAATCCCTGTCACGCGGAATAGCATGGGAATAAACTACATTCGACCCAGAAGTAGCCCACATTGGGCCGGGAAGTCCGCGCAATGTTAAGTACCTCACTGTGCGATGCCGCGAAGCAGGAAAAACAAGGGGTGTTCCTGGTCCGAGCCGGTCAAGTTTGTGGTGCCTATCGCGCTTTTCCGAGGGCCAAGCTAATGGTGAAGCTCACCCTGTAGCTTGCAAGGGAGCCTAAACAATTCAGCTATGAATTTCGAATAGACATGGAAAACGTACATATCTCGATACAGATATTACTTGTCGGTAAATCCGTGAAAAAAGCAGATGCCAGACCAGAAGTAGCCGCCGGCTGGCCGTGAAATAGCCCACGTTTGGACGCGAGTTAGCCCACACTTGGCTGTTCCGATCAAATGTGGGTTATTTCGTTGCTAATTAAATGCAAATATGGCGCCGTCGCCGAGCGGCGCGACAGCATAAATTTGCAACATAGCTCTTTAGGGAGGATCGATATTATTTATACATTGCGTTTCAAGAGTATGAATGCCATCTCCCGCCCCCTACAAAGTTGTCGATATATGGCCTAGGCCGAATTTGTCGCATAGGCTACGGGTAACGCTAAACTCGCGATGCCTGAAGATCTTGGTGTACAGTATTTCAGAGTTGATGAAGAGAAAATACTGTGCTTCTCTGGGCCAAATTCCGGTACGCAACTGCGTTTCAACATCCCTTGCGGCCGCACGCTCCTGAGTCAGAAGAGTTTCCAGCGTCGCAGACGCCGATCTGGTGACTCTAGGTGGGTTTTGGAAACTGGAAACTAAAAAAAATTGGAGAAAACTGTATAAAAATGCCATATCGAGTCGACTTTGGGGCTGGAAACTTGACCGACTCGAAAGCGTGCGGCCGCGAATGCGAACCGGAATTTGGCCCAGAGAAGCACAGTAAGTAACATCTGGCATCAACCACTAAATTGGTTGTTTAAGAAGTATGAACGCAGTTTTAGAGATGTGAGAAAAACACTATTTTGCTCAAAGGGTTTCTTTCGGCTCAAGTGTTGGATGAATAGGCATAGGTTTCCACCGTTCTTCGAGTGTAGCCATCGAGTACCAGTGTTATTCTAACACCTAGGGAGTAAGGCGAAATCCGAGAGACCGTACAAGCTGGTTGTCCAGGGAGTTCATAGAATTGATCGAATTTCGTTAAGCTTGAAATCGTGATCCAGTAGAATTCGAGCTGATTTTTCGACTTCTGATACGAATATCTATGCCTGGAAGACAAGTAAATAGAAGAAAAACTCTCTTCATCGTTATCTCCTACCTGTATTCTTACTCATGAAACCACAGGCTTAGGAAGGGGGCGTAATCCTTTCGTGTCCGGCGGTTGGCATCCAACTCTGCCGAGGGGTCGCGAGATGCCTCAGACAAAAATCGGAGATGCCTAGTGTTTCGCAGGCATCTACTCTAATTTTGCCGCTAGAGTCTACGTAAACTACGGAATTTTCAGCCAAAGTTGATGAACTTGTCGCTACTCAGACAATGGGGTGGACCGACCGCGGGCGAAAAATCGCGTTTCGTACTGACCGCGTGTCACTATCGTACTGACCGCGGGCAAAAAATGCATTTCGTACCAAACGCGCGCATTTGCGCACCGACCGCGCAAACGAAATAGTGCACGCGGTCGATACGCCTGTGCTGCGTGTCGACCACTCGCGGAATTCTATAGCGGCGTACTGACCGCGCGCATTCATCTTTGCGCGCGGTCAGTACGGAATATGACTTTTCGCTGCGGTCAGTACGTGAGCACACGCAGTTAGTACGCAAGTGGTCGTGTTCGGTACGCAACTGTCCGCGTTCAGAACGCACGAAAGCTGGTCGGTGAGGTCGTTCTTTCAGTTTGCGCGGTCGGTACGCAATTTCTCGCGTTCAGTACGCAATTGCCCGCGTTCAGTACGCAAGCAAACGGCTCTTTGAGATTGGTTTGTCGGTCTGCGCGGTCGGTACGCAAGTGTTCTCGTTCAGTACGCAATCGCCCGCGTTCAGTACGCAAACAAACTGATCGGTGAGATCGATTTGTCAGTATGTGCGCTCGCTACGCAGGTGTGCCCGTTCAGTACGCAATCGACCGCGTTCAGTACGCAAACAAACTGGACGGTGAGATCGATTTGTCAGTCTGTGCGGTTGGTACGCAAGTGTTCGCGTTCAGTACGCAATAGCGTGCGTTCTGTGCGCAGGTGAACTCGTGAGAGCTGTACATAAGCAAGTGCACGTGCTTAGTTAACAACGAAATCCCGAGCTTTTGCGCATTTAGTCTACCGCTTCATCGGAGGAAGGGCCTTCCTTGAAAAGTTTTGACTTTTTTTGTTCTGGTAGAGAGTCTGATGGGTTGGTCTTCGTGACAACTGTGTCTTCAAAACTGAGAATCCGACGGGAACCACTTAAATGGGGCAATTTTTTTACTATAACAGTTGCCTAATTCACAAATTTGTTCACACACGTCTAGCTTCATCTATCCCAAGCCTATAACTCGTTTTCTTCAGAATAGTCAGTGCTCATGAAAAAGTCCTGTTACTCGAGGAAGGAAAAACTAGATGCACTGGCGTAGTGATCCTACTGATGGCCGGTTTTAAGTTTTTTCTGTGTTTTTCTCCTAGGCTCTTGCTGACTTTCGTCATAACGATGGTTAAGTCTAGACATACGTGCATGTGGGACCCTAAAGGCAGTGTTCACGATAAACTTCACTTCCGATATCTCCACGGCTTACGGAAGGTCTGGTGCCCTGTATAGCAAGGCATGCTTAAAAAGGACACGAAAGACGAGTTTTTAAGCGAAAATAGGCCCTCCTTTGTTTACGTTGATTTTTGAGCGTGGAGGAATCGACCGTTAGAAGTATGATACCTATCAGTGCAATGAAGCGATCAGCTCACTTATCAGCACTTCCTTGACTTGATCATTCCTTTAATCTGAGTCTTCATTTGTTCATTCCGAGGGAGCGGATCTGGGCACAAGGCGTGTCTGGGGCACCAAAACGCTTGTTTGCAGCCGTTATTTTGCCGCTCCTGGCTCGTTTTCTACCGTTCTTTCGACACTGGGAGCCTAAGATCCTTCTCGCCTATCATTTCACTGTGGAAAGTCAACGAGGATGATCATCGTGAACGCTGCCTTTAAGCACCCATTTTGATCACGAGCAATAAGCAGGAATTCAAAATTATCCTTCCAACATCCAGGATGTCTTATCGAATGTCAGCTGACTGGATGCTGTGATGAATCAACACTGCCCTTGAATAATGTTTGGGCGAGAAAACACAGCAATGTACCATTCCTTCTGTAGTTGCGTGGTATTTATAGAGACCCTATCAGTTTTTGTGCCAGCCAGCGCGTAATGTGTAGGCAGGACCTGAGGTTATTTCGGTTTATGGTGGTCATCAAGTTCTAGCAGCAGTGGAAATTCTCTCAGTTTACCGTTGAGCATGTGCATCGGCAACGTATAATTGATATTCTGATTATGCTAACAAGCTTAACACGTGGGAGGCTACACTGCTCACAACCACTCTTGATTTGAGGAGATGTTTGGATTTGGGCTGACCAGAATTGAACCCACTACAGAGATCTTTGTCACCTAAAACCTCTATGACCTTCTTGATCACCTCGTCATCGGGTACGCTAATGGCCACCTTATCGACTCTCCCCCCTCCCCCCGACTCCCCCGGCGTGCCCGGAAAGTTAATTTAAAACTGTCAGTTTTATTCAAATCGCCGGGTTATTTCTTTACATGTTCCTTCCTTCCTTCCCCTCTCTTTTTCTGTCTTCTCCGTTCTACTTCCGCTTTCGACAACTCTAACAACTTTTCTTTCTCCTCTTATTCATCTTTGTGTTGTTGTGATACTTTTTCTTGCTTTATCTTTCCATTTATTCATTTATTTAATTACTAAATTGTTCTCTTTCTTTCCTTCTTTTTTTGATCTCTTTGTTTTACTGAAGATTCCCACTCTTTCTCTCAATCTCGACCGTCTTGCTGTCCTTAATACTACCATTTTTCATCATTTTATACTTCTTGGTCTAGTCGTGGTTTTAGGTGGTTTAGTAGTGATATTCGACATTTGATGTTTTCGAGTTTTTCAAAACATAATGAAAAATACTGTTCGCGAGAACTCGTCAAAAAAATTTCTTTGTAAAAGGAGCTTATCTTTCGTGGGAAGAAATCTGAATATGTTTTCAACAAAACAGACACCAAAAAACCTCGTTTCAGCAGCTTCAACCGCTGACTTATTTTATTGAAAAAAGTTGTAGAATCCCAATCAACTAGTACATTCGATCTCACGAGGGTTTGGAGAATAAATCACACAAGTAGTCACCTCACAGTACCATGGATTGAATCCCGAATAGGGAATTAGGAAGAAGGCAAAGGAAAATGCAAAAAAAAATGCAAGAACAGTTATCGATGGTGGGAAAATACAAGGAATGCCATCACAAGCTGAGAAAATATTGTAAAATACCTCTCAATACGAAAGTTTTTTGAGACTTGACAGCGGGTGGTATGCATGCACATGCGGCAAGTATAGATTGCTCCCATGAAAATGACGCGCATTAATGCCCAAAAAAACCGTTCTTGATTAAAAGACTCACGAGTTTCCATCATGAAGATGTATATTTGGCCAACACTGGAGCAAAAGTGAATGAAACAAAAAAAACGTGCAAGCAAGGTAAAACCATCTTATGCGGCAGGCCTCCGACAGCCGAATATCGTTTTTCTTGAGAACACTAACTTAATTTTGAGCTAAACACGCGATAGGCTAAAAACGGCTAGCTTAGCGACCAGTCACTGTCTGGATCAGCTATCCAAAACCTTGATTTCTCTTATCTACCCTCAGCATAGCATTGAATCTTTTCGAAAGTATTGGGTTGATGCGTAATTGTGAAACGTTTTTTAAAATACTTTCATTCAACAAAAACGAAAATAATATTTAATTAAAACATGTTTAAATCATCATTCGAGAGCATAGTCAGCATATACTTCTGAAACTGCTTCCCATTTGCTTGGCATTCAGCTGATTCTACAGGGTGTTCCAAAATTATTGGCGTGAGAACTGGCTTCGATTTCAAAAAAATCAAAAAAAAAATTGAAAAAAAATCAAATTTTTGCTATTCTGATTTTTTGGATTTCTTCGAGTCTCAGCTCTGTATTTCTCACCACAGTTCTGTAGATATTGATTTCTAATTTAGTATGATCGATGCGAATCCGAAGTTCGGCGCCATCATCGCAACGCAAAATTAACGCACACGACGAGACACATCGCCAATCAGCTCAGACTTACCCTTAATGCTATCAGTCGTCTTCGTCAGCTTAGTCCGATCTCTGACTTAGCTTGACTTAGCTTTTTTAAAAGCATTGAGATTAGTACTAGCATATCTGAGGTTGTCAAAAGGGTGAGTGCCCGAGTCAACCGCAATTCGAGACTGTCGATGAAGTGGATAGCTAGAGAAAGCAATCTGTGGTTTGGATCCATCTGAAAAGTCGTCAGGAAGAAGCTGAATCTTTGTTCACACCATCTAGAGCAGACCCATCTGGTGTCCGCCGACAAGAAGCTTAATGGAGAGCGAGAGTTCAGGAAGCTCATGCACCTTTGCACAGGAGTCACGCATTGCGTAATGGCGCTTTTAGATGGAACAAATCATCAGTCTGAAGTTGATAAAGAAATGCGAAAGCGACTGGATAGCAGCTAGAAGAACCAATGAGGTCTTACTGTGAGAAGATGTCACTTGTTGGACTGCTCATACGACTTCTGTGATAGTTTTGGGAGGCATCGCAAGCGAAAGTGGAACTCCGTCGTTTTTCGTGGTTTCTGACATGAAAATCAACAAGGACGTTAACAGGACGACGAGTCTAGAGATTGTTTTGAACCGCTTTATAACTTTCCGATGCGGCAGCAGACTCTGCTGCCTCACACTAGGTTGTGGATAAGCACACAAAGAGAAAGCAATTCAAGAGTGCTGTCGAAGTGTGCTACTCTGAGTCAAACGCGCACTAAGAATTGCTGTCCTGCTCGTCGGACCGGCATCCACTAAACTTTCTAGTGTGATCCCTGATGGAGTCTGATATCTGCGATTCTTGAAATGCAAAATTGGCCCACTGGAATCTGTTTTGAGGGAAGCCTTGGATGAAATGAATGACGACTACCTCCGTGACTGCTGCGACGTCTTTCTAAGAGTTCTTGGAGCCGATATTCGAACAGATGGCGGATATTTCCAGATCTAACCACTGTTCTGTGTTAACGCTAGTATAAATAAATGTATCCATTTCGATTATTCTCATAATCCAGGGTAGGGTTCGAGAAACACGTCAATATCTGCGCGCCAATAATTATGAAACACCCTGTACGTGCGAAGAAGTCACGATTCTTGAATGCAATCAACGCTTTGACATCAGCCACCAAGTGATCGAAGTCGTCGTTGACTTTGTTTGTTTGCCAGTTTTTCAAAGAGCGATTGACATGATAGTCCGTTGGTGCCTCTGTCGGTGTGTACGGCGGATCTGGGAGCAGATCCTATACCTTATTGACGATGGATTCGACCACACGGCGCCCAACTTGTGGATGGGCGTTAGAATGGTGTTTGTTGGTTTCGCTGCAGCAAATCGGTGGAAATTCGATAGCGTTCAGCTCTGTTGTTGTCGGAGAGCTCGTGTGGCGCCCATCAAGCCAATTTCCATACCTTTCCAAGATTCTTCAGGCGTCGAACGATCGTTGATTGATTGATATTAGAGTCTTCAGCCAGCGTTCGCGTTGTCAGGCTTTCGTCCTATTCTACGGTTATCAAAAGTGCTAGATCATTAAAATCCGATGTTCGACCTCTTTATTCTTCATACTCCAAACTAGTGCCACCTGATTCAAAGCGGATAAACCACTTCCGTACTGCACTATAAATAATTGTTCCTTTGCCAAAAAGTTCGTTGAGATCGCGAAATGACTAGACTGCGGTCTGTCCTTTCTCGTAGTGGTAGAGCATAATATGGCGAATATGAGTGTGGTTTTCGAGACGCATTTTTCAACCGAATATTGAGGATTATTTTTATATAAATATTGAGGACGAAACGCCAGATTTCACTGAAAAAAAAACGCGTTATTAAAACCGTTCCAAAATGATGGATCAACCCAATAGATTTTATTGGTTAAAGCAGCATACACGTTCGTGAACTTGTTGGAGATAACTACGAAATTAGAATGGTATGGCACAGATTACAACGCCTACGCATTTTTAAGCGTCAACAACGAACCACAACGCCGCTACACGAGTAAGAACCTGGCCCAGCCCTGCATTTCTCCGCCCCACGTATTTGCGTCCTCCTCCAAAACAGGGGTGCTGGGCCATTCCCACCGTCAACGACGTTTGTGAGTGCTACAATAAGCACAATAAATAAGTCACATACATCGACGACGGTGGGAATAGCACAGTACCCTTGTTTTGGAGGAGTACGGCAAATAGAGGAGGCAGAGAAATACAGGGCGGGACCAACTTCTCACTCGTGTAGCGGCATTGTAGGTCGTTTTTGACGCTTCAAAATGCATAGGAGTTTCAACCGCGCACCATTTTCGTTGTTATCTCAACTACATTTACGAGCGTGTATGCTCCCTTCAAAAAAGCTCTTAATTCGCGGTTGGAAAGCCAGCCGTGCATCTGGGTAATAATGCGTTCCGAAACAGTGTCATTTCGTTGGAAGCAATATATGCCTGACGCGCATGCATGCTTACTGACAGCTGTCGGATTTTTAGAAAAAGTTTTGGACTGAGCGAGCGATAAAATCGGGCATACCACGTGTGAATGCGTACTAACCGTGGCCAATCCTATGTGCGACATTTATGCCGACCGCGGACTAATACCGTACCAACCGCGAGGCAATGCGTTACGAGCGCGTGTGCATGCGTACCTACCGCTTTCAGGATTTGGAAAGAGTTCGTATTGACCGCGTGGCAATGCGTACTGACCGCTTGGCGAGACGTACCGACCGCGCCGCGGTCCGTACTAACCGCGAGACAAAGCGTACTGATCGCGTGGCAATGTGTACTGATCGCGGGTCATTGCGTACCAACCGCGCGCGCGGCAGTATGTATCGACCGCGTGTCAGTACGTACCAACCACGTGGCAAGACGTACCGACCGCGCGGCGATGCGTACCGACCGCGTCACAATGCGTTTCCACTGCTGTTACTATCCAAAAAGCGTTCGTACTGACCGCGTGGCAATGCCTACCGACCGCGTAGCGATGCGTACTGACCGCGCGGCAGTGCGTACCGAGGGCGCGACAATGCGTACCGCCCGCGTGGCAAGACGTACCGACCGCGCGTCTATACGTGCTAACCGCGTGGTATTCCGTGCTGACCGCGTGGCAGTGCGTATCGACCGCGCTAATTTGCGTGCCGACCGCATGCAAATTGCGTTCCAAACGTCGCCCATCCCGCTGTCGGTACGCAACTTGTCCGCCGTCGGTCCACCCCATTGTCTGAGTACATCATCCCTACATACTACGGAAATCCTTGCTAGGAATACAGGAAAGAAGTAGAAGATTCTCGTCTTGATCGATCCTTCCTGTCCTCATCCTTACTAGAACGGTGATCCCAGCTGCGACCAACTGCATTAATTTCTCTCCCCAACGGCCTGCAGCGCAAATTATCGTTGTAAAGGCCCTCCAGAGAGCGACTCGGGGTCACCTCACCTTCCTCGACCTGCCACAGAGTATCGAGTTATAACATTGTCAGATGACTGGACCGAAAGAGAGCGAACGGTATTCCTGCGTCCAACATAGCAAGCACGGGTTAAGATTGCTGTTCAACATGGGCTGTCTCCAAGTACGGAATTTCTCGCTACAATTATAGCGCGAATATATGGGTTTAGCGACAGCGAGATCAATACAGCGCATTTAGCCTTCGTTTTTCAGTGGAACTTGCCCCTTTGCACAATCGAGGCAAGAACTTGCGGATTTTAGCGAACGTCGTCGCCTCATGAAGAGAGAGGGCGGAGAGGTCGCTTACTTGCATCGTGCCACCCAGGGCGGTGTCCTATCGCCAGCCCTCTTCAGTCTATATCTCGAGGATATGCCTGAACCGCCACAGGATATCAAGGTTCGATGATATAAGAATCATGTGTCGAGATAGGAACATACAGGTGGCCGCCGATAAGATCAAGGAGTACCTGATCTCGCTGAAGAGCTTTTTCGACAAGATGATGCTAAAGATCTCCGCATCCAAGTCAACGGTATCCGTCCTCACAACGGACCCATCCAAGAACAGAGCTCATCGGGATGTCGTGTGGGATGGAGACGGCTTGCCTCCTGTTCACTTTCCAAAACTGCTTGGTCTTGTGCTCGATCTGCCCCTCCAGTTTCATAGGAGTACCGAACAGAAGCAGGCTGTCGTTAAAGCTAAGCCCAATGTTCTCAGGACCCTGGACGGTACCTCGTGGGAAGGCAGCAAGGAAACTATACTCATTACGTATAAGGCGATTCTTCAAGCTGCACTGGAATACGCCTGACCGGTTGGGCAGCATCCAGTTCCAGAATCCTTTTGGACCGAGATGGAACGCGTACAGAATGCCGCTCTTCGCATTGCCACCGGATGTGCAAGGTGTTCCCCAGTCGAGCACCTGCATGTTGATACTATACAGAGAGAAATACCGCCCCCTGCTTAAACATCCGAGTCTCAACTCGGAAGAAGGGCTAGATGCACACTGGCATCGCTGCGGTCATTCGACAATGCTCATGTCCTACGTCAGCAAGATTGACAGCAGCAAATCTGATGTTTGTCCGGACTGCGGTTCCATCGGCCATAACAAAGCACATTTATTTAACTGTCCGAAGTGACCTACCACGCTGACCATAATGGACCTATTGACAAATCCGCTACTGTTCGCTCAGTTTCTCCGCCTATGACAAAACCCTCGATGTGGTTGCAAAGAAAAAGAAGAAGATCGTGCCGCCCATCGGCTGAGAATATTGTGCCTCTTGGTCGAAACTTCAATTGTGGCGGCGCCCCCTTTGCCACCTGTGAGAACAGAGACACGCATGAGTAGCCGCGCGTAAAGACGGGGGACGCGGGTGAGTGGTGGTCATAGTGTACTCCAATCTCTGGAGAGGCGGGAGAAACGGTGGAGGAGCGAGGTTCCTGATTGGAAACTCGCTGCGTCTGTCCCGTTTCTCCCACCTCTTCAGGGGTTCGAATACGCGATGGCCACCAACCGACGCTGGTGCAAGGCAGTAGTCTGTAAGCTCCGCTATCACCGTAATTCGGCGGGCATAGCAAACCCGGTCTCAACTGAACGGGGGACGGGAAGAGGGCGCACTTCCTTTCGGTCGTGTCGTAGTTGAACGATAGTCCGTAGTTGCCCTAGGTCGGTATGCCACAGTAAAGTTTAAAAACGAAGGCGAAAAAATTTTCCTTCGGTAGTACCTCCTGGGTAGTCCGTAGCCCCCCCCTCCCAGGTCCCACCCCTTTCGAGGTTCTTTACATTGACACCATTACCCGTCGAGCGCGGTCTATGCTGGTGCATGGAAGACGTATGTGGGACTGCGGACAGCCCAGATGGAACTACGTCGGTCTACCTGACGGGAGCCTTCAGGAGGATATTGATCTTTTTTTGCCGCGTGACATCGACTTAGCAGGCAGACACAACCCTCTCCTGTCAGCTAGCCGGGGACCTTCCTGTCTACCCGCCTGGTACGACGAGTGGATTGTGGACCTTCCTGAGAGGCTCCCGATCTCTCATGAATGCATATCGTCTGTTGCATATCCTACTCACACACCCAAAGCGGGTCGAGTGTTGAACACTGTGAAGATCATTGCAACGGATTCGTTCTGAACTTGCAATATTTTTTCTGTTTTCATGCTAGAGGGATTTCAAAGCAGGTTCAGCCTTTAGATGAGCTTTTCCGATTTGCATAGGGCCCTTGCTCATTGTAAGACAATTCGGCCAGTACCAAGAACTTCCTGAGCTCGGTCTTTCGGACCTTGCTTCTCCCTAGGAGTCAGAATAGTTTTGGTATCTGTCGGTCACTCTGTAAGAAAGGCAGGATTGCCCAACGATCCTCAGTTTTTCTTTCACTTCTCCTAAAACGCGTCTATACTTTTGAACCAGCTGATATTGTAGCCTTGTGCCAAGAGCCATCGTGCTTCTCTGGGCCAAACTCCGGTCCGCAATTGCGTCTCGACACGCTTTGCGGCCGCACGCTCCCGAGTCGGAAGAGTTTCCAGCGCCGCAGCCGCCGATCTGTTGACTCTAGGTGGGTTTTTGGAATCTGGAAACTGGAAAAATTGAGGAAAACTGTATAAAAAAGCCACACCGAGTCGATTTGGCGCTGGAAGCTCGACCGACTCGAGCGCGTGCGGCCTCAAAGCGTGTCGAGACGCAATTGCGGACCGAAATTTGGCCCAGAGAAGCAGAGTATTTATCTCTCCTTCCCTAACCACTAAAGTGTTTTACACCACGGTTTTCGAGCACTGTGAGTTCAGGGGTAATCATACTTTCTGCGACACATCGGGAATCGTCGCAGAAATTTGTGATGGCACACAGTGTCAAAAGCTTTTGCATAATCTATATAGACTACATCAGTCTGGCAGTTTTCGTTAAGTGCCGAACACCAGTCATGAAACGAGGATAACAACTGGGACAATGTTGACTTGCCAGGCAGGAAACCATACTGGGCAGGATTGAGGAGCTTATTTGATGTTAGGTGGGAATGGATACAGTCTCTGACAATAATCTCGAGGACTTTACACACCGAGGAGGTTAGACTAATAGGCCGATAGTTAGAGACCTGATTAGCTGGTGCCTTTTTAAGCAAATTGTGAGACAATTGCAGTTTTCCACGCAGTCGGAAGGGTTCCCACTGCTAGACTGTGTTTGAAGATGCGCAAGAGGGGGTAACACAATCCAACGGAGGCTCTCTTCATAAAATAAGAAGGCAAAGAATCTGGAGTAAGAGAGATTTTGTCGCTCAATTTCTGAATTGCTAACGCAATCAATTCGCAGTCAATGGTGATGGATCGCAAATTATGCGGGCATCGTTTGGGAAATAGAGGAGCGGTACCGTTATCCTGAACAAAAACCTATGAAAAATAAACTGCGAAGGCCTCGCACTTTTGTTGATCATCAGCGATGCTTTCACCTGACTCGCTTTTCAATGCGGAAATACCCTTACGAGTCTTCACCCTAGTATTCATATACTTGAAAAAAATTTTACGGTTACCAGAACAAATAAGCCGTTTTTCACGGTTTTTCGCAAAGCGTTTGCATTCCCTTTCAAAGTCCTTTGCGCACTTATTGAAGGCCACCCGTCCACCCGGTTTAAAGCGATCTCGCCATAGGAAATGCTTCCTAGCAGCCAATTTTTGCAAATGCGGTGGGAAGTTTTTGGACTTATGGCCGCCTTTTTGAAGGGGGACGCATTTTTCTATTACGAAGTGAACGTATGAGATAAAGGCTTCATACATTTCATTTATGCTCAGGCAGTCCGAAAAGCATGTATCCCAGTCCATATCCAATAGATAAAGATTGACATGGTCCCATTTCGCCCTGCGGAAATCCAATTTTTTGTTGTTTGGTTAACGTCGGATTCAAACTCAATTCTGAAGGTTATGCTGCAGTGATCACTCGTGGAAAAGTTCGGTTGAAGTTCCCATTCAGAGATCAAAGTGAGGTCATTACACAGGAGCAAGTCGAGCACGTAGTTCCCGTGCGTGGGATCGGATTTCAGACAAGTCAAACCAGAATTGATGAGGAAATGTTCAAAGGAAGCAGTAAAGCACATACCAGAGTCGTCAGGAGAAAATGGATAATTGAAATCACCAACAGCTACTGAAGGGCACTGCACAGAACACCAGTCTGCTTTAGTCTCGAGCATCGATTGGCTTCAACAAACTGCTTCTCGAAACGACAGACCGGCTTCGTCGCCGTCTTCCTCAATTAACCACGTGTAGCAATCCTTCGGCTTGGCCAAACGATAAACCGGCCTTACCGCCGGCTACCCCCCGTTAACCATGTGTGGCATTCAATTGGCCTAGCCAATCAATACACCCGCTTTACTGACCTTCCTCTTTCGACACTAAGTAGCATTTGCTCCGCCTCGCCCAGCGATAAATTGGCTTTTCCGCCTTCCTCCTCCGACCATGTGTAGCATTCGTTCGTCTTCTCCGAACGATAAACCGGCCTTGCCGCCGGCTACCCCCCGTAAACCATGTGTAGCATTCAATTGACCTAGCCAATCAATACACCCGCTTTACACACCTTCCTCTTTCGACAACAAGTAGCCTTTGTTCCGCCTCGCCCAGCGATAAATTGGCTTTTCCGCCTTCCTCCTCCGACCATGTGGAGCATTCGTTCGGCTTCTGCGAACGATAAACCGGCCTTGCCGCCGGTTACCCCACGTTAACCATGTGTAGCATTCAATTGGCCTAGCCAATCAATGCACCCGCTTTACACACCTTCCTCTTTCGACAACAAGTAGCCTTTGTTCCGCCTCGCCCAGCGATAAATTGGCTTTTCCGCCTTCCTCCTCCGGCCATGTGTAGCATTCGTTCGGCTTCTCCGAACGATAAACCGGCCTTGCCGCCGGCTACCCCCCGTAAACCATGTGTAGCATTCAATTGACCTAGCCAATCAATACACCCTCTTTACTGACCTTCTTCTTTCGACAATAAGTAGCACTTGTTCCGCCTCGCCGAGCGATAAATTGGCTTTACCGCCTTCTACCTCCGACAACGTGTAGCAATCCTTCGGCTTGGCCAAACGATAAACTGGCCTTATCGCTGGCTACCCCCGTTAACCATGTGTAGCATTCAATTGACCTACCCAACCAATACACCCTCTTTACTGACCATCCTCTTTCGACAATAAGTAGCATTTGTTCCGCCTCGCCGAGCGATAAATTGGCTTTACCGCCTTCCTCCTCCGACCACTTGTAGCAATCCTTCGGCTTGGCCAAACGATAAACCGGCCTTGCCGCCGGCTACCCCCCGTTAACCATGTGTAGCATTCGATTGGCCTAGCCTATCAATACACCCGCTTTACTGACCTTCCTCTTTCGACAACAAGTAGCATTTGTTCCGCCTCGCCCAGCGATAAATTGGCTTTTCCGCCTTCCTCCTCCGACCATGTGTAGCATTCGTTCGGCTTCTCCGAACGATAAACCGGCCTTGCTGCCGGCTTCCCCCCGTGTAGCATTCGTCTGGCTTTGCAAACCAATACAACGGCTTTACCGCCCTCTTCCTCCGACCATGTGTAGCATTCGTTCGGCTTCTCCGAACGATAAACCGGCCTTGCTGCCGGCTACCCCCCGTTAACCATGTGTAGCATTCAATTGGTCTAGCCAATCAATACACCCGCTTTACTGACCTTCCTCTTTCGACAACAAGTAGCATTTGTTCCGCCTCGCCCAGCGATAAATTGGCTTTACCGCCTTCCTCCTCCGACCATGTGTAGCATTTGTTCGGCTTCTCCGAACGATAAACCGGCCTTGCCGCCGGCTACCCCCGTTAACCATGTGTAGCATTCGATTGGCCTAGCCTATCAATACACCCGCTTTACTGACCTTCCTCTTTCGACAACAAGTAGCATTTGTTCCGCCTCGCCCAGCGATAGATTGGCTTTTCCGCCTTCCTCCTCCGACCATGTGTAGCATTCGTTCGGCTTCTCCGAACGATATACCGGCCTTGCTGCCGGCTTCCCCCTGTGTAGCATTCGTCTGGCTTTGCAAGCCAATACAACGGCTTCACCGCCCTCTTCCTCCGACCATGTGTAGCATTCGTTCGGCTTCTCCGAACGATAAACCGGCCTTGCTGCCGGCTTCCCCCTGTGTAGCATTCGTCTGGCTTTGCAAGCCAATACAACGGCTTTACCGCCCTCTTCCTCCGACCATGTGTAGCATTCGTTCGGCTTCTCCGAACGATAAACCGGCCTTGCTGCCGGCTTCCCCCCGTGTAGCATTCGTCTGGCTTTGCAAACCAATACAACGGCTTTACCGCCCTCTTCCTCCGACCATGTGTAGCATTCGTTCGGCTTCTCCGAACGATAAACCGGCCTTGCTGCCGGCTTCCCCCTGTGTAGCATTCGTCTGGCTTTGCAAGCCAATACAACGGCTTTACCGCCCTCTTCCTCCGACCATGTGTAGCATTCGTTCGGCTTCTCCGAACGATAAACCGGCCTTGCCGCCGGCTTCCCCTCGCTAACCATGTGTAGCATTCAATTGACCTAGCCAATCAATACACCCTCTTTACTGACCTTCCTCTTTCGACAACAAGTAGCATTTGTTCCGCCTCGCCCAGCGATAAATTGGCTTTACCGCCTTCCTCCTCCGACCATGTGTAGCATTTGTTCGGCTTCTTCGAACGATAAACCGGACTTGCCGCCGGCTACCGCCCGTTAACCATGTGTAGCATTCGATTGGCCTAGCCTATCAATACACCCGCTTTACTGACCTTCCTCTTTCGACAACAAGTAGCATTTGTTCCGCCTCGCCCAGCGATAAATTGGCTTTTCCGCCTTCCTCCTCCGACCATGTGTAGCATTCGTTCGGCTTCTCCGAACGATAAACCGGCCTTGCTACCGGCTTCCCCCCGTGTAGCATTCGTCTGGCTTTGCAAACCAATACAACGGCTTTACCGCCCTCTTCCTCCGACCATGTGTAGCATTTGTTCGGCTTCTCCGAACGATAAACCGGCCTTGCTGCCGGCTTCCCCCCGTGTAGCATTCGTCTGGCTTTGCAAACCAATACAACGGCTTTACCGCCCTCTTCCTCCGACCATGTGTAGCATTCGTTCGGCTTCTCCGAACGATAAACCGGCCTTGCCGCCGGCTTCCCCTCGCTAACCATGTGTAGCATTCAATTGACCTAGCCAATCAATACACCCTCTTTACTGACCTTCCTCTTTCGACAACAAGTAGCATTTGTTCCGCCTCGCCCAGCGATAAATTGGCTTTACCGCCTTCCTCCTCCGACCATGTGTAGCATTTGTTCGGCTTCTCCGAACGATAAACCGGCCTTGCCGCCGGCTACCCCCGTTAACCATGTGTAGCATTCGATTGGCCTAGCCTATCAATACACCCGCTTTACTGACCTTCCTCTTTCGACAACAAGTAGCATTTGTTCCGCCTCGCCCAGCGATAAATTGGCTTTTCCGCCTTCCTCCTCTGACCATGTGCCCAGCATTCGTTCGGCTTCTCCGAACGATAAACCGGCCTTGCCGCCGGCTTCCCCTGTGTAGCATTCGTCTGGCTTTGCAAACCAATACAACGGCTTTACCGCCCTCTTCCTCCGACTATGTAGCATTCGTTCGGCTTCTCCGAACGATAAACCGGCCTTGCTGCCGGCTTCCCTCGTGTAGCATTCGTCTGGCTTTGCAAACCAATACAACGGCTTTACCGCCCTCTTCCTCCGACCATGTGTAGCATTCGTTTGGCTTCTCCGAACGATAAACCGGCCTTGCTGCCGGCTTCCTCCTAATGTGTAGCATTCGTCTGGCTTTGCAAGCCAATACAACGGCTTTACCGCCCTCTTCCTCCGACCATGTGTAGCATTCGTTCGGCTTCTCCGAACGATAAACCGGCCTTTGCTGCCGGCTTCCCCTGTGTAGCATTCGTCTGGCTTTGCAAGCCAATACAACGGCTTTACCGCCCTCTTCCTCCGACCATGTAGCATTCGTTCGGCTTCTCCGAACGATAAACCGGCCTTGCTGCCGGCTTCCCTGTGTAGCATTCGTCTGGCTTTGCAAACCAATACAACCGGCTTTACTGACCTTCCTCTTTCGACAACAAGTAGCATTTGTTCCGCCTCGCCCAGCGATAAATTGGCTTTACCGCCTTCCTCCTCCGACCATGTGTAGCATTCGTTCGGCTTCTCCGAACGATAAACCGGCCTTGCTGCCGGCTTCCCCCTGTGTAGCATTCGTCTGGCTTTGCAAGCCAATACAACGGCTTTACCGCCCTCTTCCTCCGACCATGTGTAGCATTCGTTCGGCTTCTCCGAACGATAAACCGGCCTTGCTGCCGGCTTCCCCCTGTGTAGCATTCGTCTGGCTTTGCAAACCAATACAACGGCTTTACCGCCCTCTTCCTCCGACCATGTGTAGCATTCGTTCGGCTTCTCCGAACGATAAACCGGCCTTGCTGCCGGCTTCCCCCCGTGTAGCATTCGTCTGGCTTTGCAAACCAATACAACGGCTTTACCGCCCTCTTCCTCCGACCATGTGTAGCATTCGTTCGGCTTCTCCGAACGATAAACCGGCCTTGCTGCCGGCCTCCCCCTGTGTAGCATTCGTCTGGCTTTGCAAGCCAATACAACGGCTTTACCGCCCTCTTCCTCCGACCATGTGTAGCATTCGTTCGGTTTCTCCGAACGATAAACCGGCCTTGCTGCCGGCTTCCCCCTGTGTAGCATTCGTCTGGCTCTGCAAGCCAATACAACGGCTTTACCGCCCTCTTCCTCCGACCATGTGTAGCATTCGTTCGGCTTCTCCGAACGATAAACCGGCCTTGCCGCCGGCTTCCCCTCGCTAACCATGTGTAGCATTCAATTGACCTAGCCAATCAATACACCCTCTTTACTGACCTTCCTCTTTCGACAACAAGTAGCATTTGTTCCGCCTCGCCCAGCGATAAATTGGCTTTACCGCCTTCCTCCTCCGACCATGTGTAGCATTTGTTCGGCTTCTCCGAACGATAAACCGGCCTTGCCGCCGGCTACCCCCCGTTAACCATGTGTAGCATTCGATTGGCCTAGCCTATCAATACACCCGCTTTACTGACCTTCCTCTTTCGACAACAAGTAGCATTTGTTCCGCCTCGCCCAGCGATAAATTGGCTTTTCCGCCTTCTTCCTCCGACCATGTGTAGCATTCGTTCGGCTTCTCCGAACGATAAACCGGCCTTGCCGCCGGCTTCCCCCCGTGTAGCATTCGTCTGGCTTTGCAAACCAATACAACGGCTTTACCGCCCTCTTCCTCCGACCATGTGTAGCATTTGTTCGGCTTCTCCGAACGATAAACCGGCCTTGCTGCCGGCTTCCCCCCGTGTAGCATTCGTCTGGCTTTGCAAACCAATACAACGGCTTTACCGCCCTCTTCCTCCGACCATGTGTAGCATTCGTTCGGCTTCTCCGAACGATAAACCGGCCTTGCCGCCGGCTTCCCCTCGCTAACCATGTGTAGCATTCAATTGACCTAGCCAATCAATACACCCTCTTTACTGACCTTCCTCTTTCGACAACAAGTAGCATTTGTTCCGCCTCGCCCAGCGATAAATTGGCTTTACCGCCTTCCTCCTCCGACCATGTGTAGCATTTGTTCGGCTTCTCCGAACGATAAACCGGCCTTGCCGCCGGCTACCCCCGGTAACCATGTGTAGCATTCGATTGGCCTAGCCTATCAATACACCCGCTTTACTGACCTTCCTCTTTCGACAACAAGTAGCATTTGTTCCGCCTCGCCCAGCGATAAATTGGCTTTTCCGCCTTCCTCCTCCGACCATGTGTAGCATTCGCTCGCCTTCTCCGAACGATAAACCGGCCTTGCCGCCGGCTTCCCCCTGTGTACCATTCGTCTGGCTTTGCAAACCAATACAACCGGCTTTACCGCCCTCTTCCTCCGACTATGTGTAGCATTCGTTCGGCTTCTCCGAACGATAAACCGGCCTTGCTGCCGGCTTCCCCCCGTGTAGCATTCGTCTGGCTTTGCAAACCAATACAACGGCTTTACTGCCCTCTTCCTCCGACCATGTGTAGCATTCGTTTGGCTTCTCCGAACGATAAACCGGCCTTGCTGCCGGCTTCCCCATGTGTAGCATTCGTCTGGCTTTGCAAACCAATACAACGGCTTTACCGCCCTCTTCCTCCGACCATGTGTAGCATTCGTTCGGTTTCTCCGAACGATAAACCGGCCTTGCTGCCGGCTTCCCCATGTGTAGCATTCGTCTGGCTTTGCAAACCAATACAACGGCTTTACCGCCCTCTTCCTCCGACCATGTGTAGCATTCGTTCGGCTTCTCCGAACGATAAACCGGCCTTGCCGCCGGCTACCCCCGTTAACCATGTGTAGCATTCGATTGGCCTAGCCTATCAATACACCCGCTTTACTGACCTTCCTCTTTCGACAACAAGTAGCATTTGTTCCGCCTCGCCAGCGATAAATTGGCTTTTCCGCCTCCTTCCTCCGACCATGTGTAGCATTCGTTCGGCTTCTCCGAACGATAAACCGGCCTTGCCGCCGGCTACCCCCCGTTAACCATGTGTAGCATTCGATTGGCCTAGCCTATCAATACACCCGCTTTACTGACCTTCCTCTTTCGACAACAAGTAGCATTTGTTCCGCCTCGCCCAGCGATAAATTGGCTTTTCCGCCTTCCTCCTCCGACCATGTGTAGCATTCGTTCGGCTTCTCCGAACGATAAACCGGCCTTGCTGCCGGCTTCCCCCCGTGTAGCATTCGTCTGGCTTTGCAAACCAATACAACGGCTTTACCGCCCTCTTCCTCCGACCATGTGTAGCATTCGTTCGGCTTCTCCGAACGATAAACCGGCCTTGCTGCCGGCTTCCCCCCGTGTAGCATTCGTCTGGCTTTGCAAACCAATACAACGGCTTTACCGCCCTCTTCCTCCGACCATGTGTAGCATTCGTTCGGCTTCTCCGAACGATAAACCGGCCTTGCCGCCGGCTTCCCCTCGCTAACCATGTGTAGCATTCAATTGACCTAGCCAATCAATACACCCTCTTTACTGACCTTCCTCTTTCGACAACAAGTAGCATTTGTTCCGCCTCGCCCAGCGATAAATTGGCTTTTCCGCCTTCCTCCTCCGACCATGTGTAGCATTCGTTCGGCTTCTCCGAACGATAAACCGGCCTTGCTGCCGGCTTCCCCCCGTGTAGCATTCGTCTGGCTTTGCAAACCAATACAACGGCTTTACCGCCCTCTTCCTCCGACCATGTGTAGCATTCGTTCGGCTTCTCCGAACGATGAACCGGCCTTGCCGCCGGCTTCCCCCTGTGTACCATTCGTCTGGCTTTGCAAACCAATACAACGGCTTTACCGCCCTCTTCCTCCGACTATGTGTAGCATTCGTTCGGCTTCTCCGAACGATAAACCGGCCTTGCTGCCGGCTTCCCCCCGTGTAGCATTCGTCTGGCTTTGCAAACCAATACAACGGCTTTACCGCCTTCCTCCTCCGACCATGTGTAGCATTCGTTCGGTTTCTCCGAACGATAAACCGGCCTTGCCGCCGGCTACCCCCCGTTAACCATGTGTAGCATTCAATTGACCTAGCCAATCAATACACCCTCTTTACTGACCTTCCTCTTTCGACAACAAGTAGCATTTGTTCCGCCTCGCCGAGCGATAAATTGGCTTTACCGCCTTCCTCCTCCGACCATGTGTAGCATTCGTTCGGCTTCTCCGAACGATAAACCGGCCTTGCCGCCGGCTACCCCCCGTTAACCATGTGTAGCATTCAATTGACCTAGCCAATCAATACACCCTCTTTACTGACCTTCCTCTTTCGACAACAAGTAGCATTTGTTCAGCCTCGCCCAAGGCCGGTTTATCGTTCATAGAAGCCGAACGAATGCTACACATGGTCGGAGGAGGAAGGCGGTAAAGCCGTTGTATTGGTTTGCAAAGCCAGACGAATGCTACACGGGGGGAAGCCGGCAGCAAGGCCGGTTTATCGTTCGGAGAAGGCGAACGAATGCTACACATGGTCGGAGGAGGAAGGCGGTAAAGCCGTTGTATTGGTTTGCAAAGCCAGACGAATGCTACACGGGGGGAAGCCGGCAGCAAGGCCGGTTTATCGTTCGGAGAAGCCGAACGAATGCTACACATAGTCGGAGGAAGAGAGACGGTAAGGCCGTTGTACTGGTTCTGCAAAGCCAGACGAATGGCAATACAGGAAAGCCGGCGGCAAAACCGGTTTATCGTTCGGAGAAGGCGAGCGAATGCTACACATGGTCGGAGGAGAAGAACGGCAAAGCCGTTGTATTGGCTTGCAAAGCCAGACGAGTGCCCACACGGGAGGCCGGCAGCAGCAGCCGGTTTATCGTTCGAGAAGCCGAACGCAATCTACACATGGTCGGAGGAAAGGCGAAAGCCAATTTATCGCTGGGCGAGGCGGAACAAATGCTACTTGTTGTCGAAAGAGGAAGGTCAGTAAAGCGGGTGTATTGATAGGCTAGGCCAATCGAATGCTACACATGGTTAACGAGGGGTAGCCGGCGGCAAGGCCGGTTTATCGTTCGGAGAAGCCGAACAAATGCTACACATGGTCGGAGGAGGAAGGCGGTGAAGCCAAAATATCGCTAGGCGAGGCGGAACAAATGCTACTTGTTGTCGAAAGAGGAAGGTCAGTAAAGAGGGTGTATTGATTGGCTAGGTCAATTGAATGCTACACATGGTTAGCGAGGGGAAGACGGCGTCAAGGCCGGTTTATCGTTCGGAGAAGCCGAACGAATGCTACACATGGTCGGAGGAAGAGGGCGGTAAAGCCGTTGTACTCTGCCAGTGCGTAGCTAGATGCCTCACACGGAAACCGGAGATGCCCAGGGTTTCGGAGGCATCTAGTCTAATTTTGACCCGAGATTTTACGTAAATTACTGAAAGTTTAGCCTCAGTTGGTGAAATTCTAGCTACAGCGCCCGCATATTCTACGTAAATTCTCGCTACATTCTTGCTACGGCACCTGCATATTCTACGCAAATTCTCGTTACAGCACTCGGTCGATCGACCCACCCAGTCCTGACCCGTATTAGAACGGCGATCCCAGCTGCGATCGACAGCATCGCCGTTTCTTCCCCACCGCCTGCAGCATCAAAATGGTCAAAATTATCTCTCGCCGCAGATGGTGTCCCAGAAAGCGACACCGGGTCACTCCTCCACGGCCAGCCGCAGAGTGTCGAGTAATCACTCAGTAAGATGACTGGACCAACATTGTTTGAACGGCATCCCCTGCGTTCCACGTAGGCAGCGCGGGTTTAAGATTGCATTTCGACACAGGCTTGTCGCGAAATCCGCAGATTCTCGCTACAAAGTTATAGCGAGAATATACGGGTTCCCATTTAGCGACAGAGAGTTCAATGTATCGAATTTAGCCTTCGTTTTTTACGTAGAATACGCGTAGAATTTGCACCCTTGTACCGTCGACACAAGAATATGCGGGTTTTAGCTATCGTAGCTATAACCCGTAAATTCTCGCTACATGGAATGGGGCGGCGTTACAGGCCGCGCCCTCGGAGGCATCTAGCTACGCGTTGGCAGAGTATGTGTTTGCAAAGCCAGACGAATGCTACACGGGGGGAAGCCGGCAGCAAGGCCGGTTTATCGTTCGGAGAAGCCGAACGAATGCTACAATTGGTCGGAGGAAGAGGGCGGTAAAGCCGTTAAATTGGTTTGCAAAGCCAGACGAATGCTACACGGGGGGAAGCCGGCAGCAAGGCCGGGTTATCGTTCGGAGAAGCCGACCGAATCCTACACGTGGTCGGAGGAGGAAGGCGGAAAAGCCAATTTATCGCTGGGCGAGGCGGAACAAATGCTACTGCCAATCAGTACACCGGCTTTACCGGTCTTCCTTCTTTGGCAATGTGTAGCATTCGTTCGGCTTCGCAGGACGATAAAGCGGCCTTACCGCCGGTTCCCTCAAATTAATCGTGTGTAGCATTCGGCTGGCTTTGCCAATCAATACACCAGCTTTACCGCCTTCTACCTCCAACCATGTGTAGCATCCATTCGGCTTCGAAGAACGATAAACCGCCCTTACCACCAGCTTCCTCCCATAAACCATGTGTAGCATTCGGCTGGCTTCGCTAATCAGTACACCGGCTTTACCGGTCTTCCTCCTTTGGCAATGTGTAGCATTCGTTCGGCTTCGCAGAACGATAAACCGGCCTTGCCACCGGCTTCCCCCTGTGTACCATTCGTCTGTCCGCTTTGCAAACCAATACAACGGCTTTGACCACCTTCCTCCTCCGACCATGTGTAGCATTCGTTCGGCTTCTCCGAACGATAATAAACCCGGCCCTTGCTGCCCCGGCTTCCCCCTGTGTACCATTCGTCTGGCTTTGCAAACCAATACGACGGCTTTACCGCCTTCCTCCTCCGGCCATGTTAGCATTCGTTCCTGGCTTCTCCAGGCTGAACGATAAAGCTTCGGCCTTGCCACCGGCTTCCTCACTGTGTACCATTCGTCTGGCTTTGCCAAACCAGCGATACAATGGCTTCGCACCACCTTCCTCCTCCGACCATGTGTAGCTTTCTTTCGGCTTCTCCGAACCGATAATACCGGCCTTGCCACTGGCTTCCCCCTGTGTACCATTCGTCTGAGCTTTGCAAACCAATACAACGGCTTTACCACCTTCCTCCTCCCGACCATGTGTAGCATTCGTTCAGCTTCTCCCAATCGATAAACCGGCCTTTGCACCACCGGCTTCCGCTTCACTGTGTAGCATTCATGGCTGGCTTCGCTCAATCAGTACACCGGCTTTACCGGTCTTCCTCCTTTGGCAATGTGTAGCATTCGTTCGGCTTCGCAGAACGATAAACCGGCCTTGCCACCGGCTTCCCCCTGTGTACCATTCGTCTGGCTTTGCAAACCAATACAACGGCTTCACCACCTTCCTCCTCCGACCATGTGTAGCATTCGTTCGGCTTCTCCGAACGATAAACCGGCCTTGCCACCGGCTTCCCCCTGTGTACCATTCGTCTGGCTTTGCAAACCAATACGACGGCTTTACCGCCTTCCTCCTCCGGCCATGTTAAGCATTCGTTCGGCTTCTCCAAACGATAAACCGGCCTTGCCACCGGCTTCCTCCTGTGTACCATTCGTCTGGCTTTGCAAACCAATACAATGGCTTCACCACCTTCCTCCTCCGACCATGTGTAGCTTTCTTTCGGCTTCTCCGAACGATAAACCGGCCTTGCCACCGGCTTCCCCCTGTGTACCATTCGTCTGGCTTTGCAAACCAATACAACGGCTTTACCACCTTCCTCCTCCGACCGTGTGTAGCATTCGTTCGGCTTCTCCCAACGATAAACCGGCCTTGCCACCGGCTTCCCCCCGTGTACCATTCGTCTGGCTTTGCAAACCAATACAATGGCTTCACCACCTTCCTCCTCCGACCATGTGTAGCATTCGTTCGGCTTCTCCGAACGATAAACCGGCGCCTTGCCAACGGCTTCCCCTGTGTACCATTCCGTCTGGCTTTGCAAACCAATACAACGGCTTCACCACCTTCCTCCTCCGACCATGTGTAGCATTCGTTCGGCTTCTCCCAACGATAAACCGGCCTTGCCACCGCCCCCCCCGTGTACCATTTGTCTGACTTCGCCAATCAGTACACCGGCTTTACCGGTCTTCCTTCTTTGGCAATGTGTAGCATTCGTTCGGCTTCGCAGGACGATAAAGCGGCCTTACCGCCGGTTCCCTCCAATTAATCGTGTGTAGCATTCGGCTGGCTTTGCCAATCAATACACCTGCTTTACCGCCTTCTACCTCCGACCATGTGTAGCATCCATTCGGCTTCGAAGAACGATAAACCGCCCTTACCGCCAGCTTCCTCCCATAAACCATGTGTAGCATTCGGCTGGCTTCGCTAATCAGTACACCGGCTTTACCGCCTTCCTCCTCCGGCCATGTTAAGCATTCGTTCGGCTTCTCCAAACGATAAACCGGCCTTGCCACCGGCTTCCTCCTGTGTACCATTCGTCTGGCTTTGCAAACCAATACGACGGCTTTACCGCCTTCCTCCTCCGACCATGTTAAGCATTCGTTCGTCTTCTCCAAACGATAAGCCGGCCTTGCCACCGGCTTTCCCTGTGTACCATTCGTCTGGCTTTGCAAACCAATACAACGGCTTCACCACCTTCCTCCTCCGACCATGTGTAGCTTTCGTTCGGCTTCTCCGAACGATAAACCGGCCTTGACACCGGCTTCCCCCCGTGTACCATTCGTCTGGCTTTGCAAACCAATACAATGGCTTCACCACCTTCCTCCTCCGACCATGTGTAGCATTCGTTCGGCTTCTCCGAACGATAAACCGGCCTTGCCAACGGCTTCCCCCTGTGTACCATTCGTCTGGCTTTGCAAACCAATACAACGGCTTCACCACCTTCCTCCTCCGACCATGTGTAGCATTCGTTCGGCTTCTCCCAACGATAAACCGGCCTTGCCACCGCCCCCCCCGTGTACCATTTGTCTGACTTCGCCAATCAGTACACCGGCTTTACCGGTCTTCCTTCTTTGGCAATGTGTAGCATTCGTTCGGCTTCGCAGGACGATAAAGCGGCCTTACCGCCGGTTCCCTCCAATTAATCGTGTGTAGCATTCGGCTGGCTTTGCCAATCAATACACCTGCTTTACCGCCTTCTACCTCCGACCATGTGTAGCATCCATTCGGCTTCAAAGAACGATAAACCGCCCTTACCGCCAGCTTCCTCCCATAAACCATGTGTAGCATTCGGCTGGCTTTGCAAACCAATACACCGGCTTTACCGCCTTCCTCCTCCGACCATGTTAAGCATTCGTTGGGCTTCTCCAAACGATAAACCGGCCTTGCCACCGGCTTCCCCCTGTGTACCAATCGTCTGGCTTTGCAAACCAATACGACGGCTTTACCGCCTTCCTCCTCCGACCATGTTAAGCATTCGTTCGGCTTCTCCAAACGATAAACCGGCCTTGCCACCGGCTTTCCCTGTGTACCATTCGTCTGGCTTTGCAAACCAATACAACGGCTTCACCACCTTCCTCCTCCGACCATGTGTAGCATTCGTTCGGCTTCTCTGAACGATAAACCGGCCTTGACACCGGCTTCCCCCTGTGTACCATTCGTCTGGCTTTGCAAACCAATACAACGGCTTCACCACCTTCCTCCTCCGACCTCGTGTAGCATTCGTTGGGCTTCTCCAAACGATAAACCGGCCTTGCCACCGGCTTCCCCCTGTGTACCAATCGTCTGGCTTTGCAAACCAATACGACGGCTTTACCGCCTTCCTCCTCCGACCATGTTAAGCATTCGTTCGGCTTCTCCAAACGATAAACCGGCCTTGCCACCGGCTTTCCCTGTGTACCATTCGTCTGGCTTTGCAAACCAATACAACGGCTTCACCACCTTCCTCCTCCGACCATGTGTAGCATTCGTTCGGCTTCGCAGGACGATAAACCTGCCTTGCCAACGGCTTCCCCCTGTGTACCATTCGTCTGGCTTTGCAAACCAATACACCTGCTTTACCGCCTTCCACCTCCGACCATGTGTAGCATTCATTCGGCTTCGAAGAACGATAAACCGCCCTTACCGCCAGCTTCCTCCCATAAACCATGTGTAGCATTCGGCTGGCTTCGCTAATCAGTACACCGGCTTTACCGGTCTTCCTCCTTTGGCAATGTGTAGCATTCGTTCGGCTTCGCAGAACGATAAACCGGCCTTACCGCCGGCTCCCTCCCGTTAACCATGTGTAGCATTCGGCTGGCTTCGCTAATCAATACACCCTCTTTACTGACCTTCCTCTTTCGACAACAAGTAGCATTTGTTCCGCCTCGCCGAGCGATAAATTGGCTTTACCGCCTCCCTCCTCCGACCATGTTAAGCATTCATTCGGCTTCTCCAAACGATAAACCGGCCTTGCCACCGGCTTCCCCCTGTGTACCATTCGTCTGGCTTTGCAAACCAATACGACGGCTTCACCACCTTCCTCCTCCGACCATGTGTAGCATTCGTTCGGCTTCTCCCAACGATAAACCGGCCTCGCCACCGCCCCCCCCTGTGTACCATTCGTCTGACTCCGCCAATCAGTACACCGGCTTTACCGGTCTTCCTTCTTTGGCAATGTGTAGCATTCGTTCGGCTTCGCAGGACGATAAACCTGCCTTGCCACCGGCTTCCCCCTGTGTACCATTCGTCTGGCTTTGCAAACCAATACAACGGCTTCACCACCTTCATCCTCCGACCATGTTAAGCATTCGTTCGGCTTCTCCCAACGATAAACCGGCCTTGCCACCGCCCCTTCCCGTGTACCATTTGTCTGACTTCGCCAATCAATACACCTGCTTTACCGCCTTCTACCTCCGACCATGTGTAGCATTCATTCGGCTTCGAAGACCGATAAACCGCCCTTACCGCCAGCTTCCTCCCATAAACCATGTGTAGCATTCGGCTGGCTTCGCTAATCAGTACACCGGCTTTACCGGTCTTCCTCCTTTGGCAATGTGTAGCATTCGTTCGGCTTCGCAGAACGATAAACCGGCCTTACCGCCGGCTCCCTCCCGTTAACCATGTGTAGCATTCGGCTGGCTTCGCTAATCAATACACCCTCTTTACTGACCTTCCTCTTTCGACAACAAGTAGCATTTGTTCCGCCTCGCCGAGCGATAAATTGGCTTTACCGCCTCCCTCCTCCGACCATGTTAAGCATTCGTTCGGCTTCTCCAAACGATAAACCGGCCTTGCCACCGGCTTCCTCCTGTGTACCATTCGTCTGGCTTTGCAAACCAATTCAACGGCTTCACCACCTTCCTCCTCCGACCATGTGTAGCATTCGTTCGGCTCCTCCAAACGATAAACCGGCCCTGCCACCGGCTTTCCCCTGTGTACCATTCGTCTGGCTTTGCAAACCAATACAACGGCTTCACCACCTTCCTCCTCCGACCATGTGTAGCATTCGTTCGGCTTCTCCCAACGATAAACCGGCCTCACCACCGCCCCCTGTGTACCATTATCTGTCTGACTTCGCCACTCAGTCCACCGGCTTTACCGGTCTTCCTTCTTTGGCAATGTGTAGCATTCGTTCGGCTTCGCAGGACGATACACCTGCCTTGCCACCGGCTTTCCCCTGTGTACCATTCGTCTGGCTTTGCAAACCAATACAACGGCTTCACCACCTTCATCCTCCGACCATGTGTAGCATTCGTTCGGCTTCTCCCAACGATAAACCGGCCTTGCCAACGGCTTACCCCTGTGTACCTTTCGTCTGACTTCGCCAATCAGTACACCGGCTTTACCGGTCTTCCTTCTTTGGCAATGTGTAGCATTCGTTCGGCTTCGCAGGACGATAAACCGGCCTTACCGCCGGCTCCCTCCCATTAATCGTGTGTAGCATTCGGCTGGCTTTGCCAATCAATACACCTGCTTTACCGCCTTCTACCTCCGACCATGTGTAGCATTCATTCGGCTTCGAAGAACGATTAACCGCCCTTACCACCAGCTTCCTCCTATAAACCATGTGTAGCATTCGGCTGGCTTCGCTAATCAATACACCCTCTTTACTGACCTTCCTCTTTCGACAACAAGTAGCATTTGTTCCGCCTCGCCGAGCGATAAATTGGCTTTACCGCCTACCTCCTCCGACCATGTTAAGCATTCGTTCGGCTTCTCCAAACGATAAACCGGCCTTGCCTCCGGCTTCCCCCTGTGTACCATTCATCTGGCTTTGCAAACCAATACAACGGCTTCACCACCTTCCTCCTCCGACCATGTGTAGCATTCGTTCGGCTTCTCCGAACGATAAACCGGTCTTGCCACCGGCTTCCCCCTGTGTACCATTCGTCTGGCTTTGCAAACCAATACGACGGCTTTACCGCCTTCCTCCTCCGACCATGTTAAGCATTCGTTCGGCTTCTCCAAACGATAAACCAGCCTTGCCACCGGCTTCCCCCTGTGTACCATTCGTCTGGCTTTTCAAACCAATACAACGGCTTCACCACCTTCCTCCTCCGACCATGTGTAGCATTCGTTCGGCTTCTCCGAACGATAAACCGGCCTTGCCACCGGCTTCCCCCTGTGTACCATTCGTCTGGCTTTGCGAACCTATACGACGGCTTAACCGCCTTCCTCCTCCGACCATGTTAAGCATTCGTTCGGCTTCTTCAAACGATAAACCGGCCTTGCCACCGCCTTCCCCCTGTGTACCATTCGTCTGGCTTTGCAAACCATTACAACGGCTTTACCGCCTTCCTCCTCCGACCATGTGTAGCATTCGTTCGGCTTCTCCGAACGATAAACCGGCCTTGCCACCGGCTTACCCCTGTGTACCATTCGTCTATCTTTGCAAACCAATACAACGGCTTCACCACCTTCATCCTCCGACCATGTGTAGCATTCGTTCGGCTTCTCCCAACGATAAACCGGCCTTGTCACCGGCTTCCCCCTGTGTAACATTCGTCTGACTTCGCCAATCAGTACACCGGCTTTACCGGTCTTCCTTCTTTGGCAATGTGTAGCATTCGTTCGGCTTCGCAGGACGATAAACCGGCCTTGCCACCGGCTTCCCCCTGTGTACCATTCGTCTGGCTTTGCAAACCAATACAACGGCTTCACCACCTTTATCCTCCGACCATGTGTAGCATTCGTTCGGCTTCTCCCAACGATAAACCGGCCTTGCCGCCAGCTTCCCCCTGTGTACCATTCGTCTGACTTCGCCAATCAGTACACCGGCTTTACCGGTCTTCCTTCTTTGGCAATGTGTAGCATTCGTTCGGCTTCGCAGGACGATAAACCTGCCTTGCCACCGGCTTCCCCCTGTGAACCATTCGTCTGGCTTTGCAAACCAATACAACGGCTTCACCACCTTCATCCTCCGACCATGTGTAGCATTCGTTCGGCTTCTCCCAACGATAAACCGGCCTTGTCACCGGCTTCCCCCTGTGTACCATTCGTCTGACTTCGCCAATCAGTACACCGGCTTTACCGGTCTTCCTTCTTTGGCAATGTGTAGCATTCGTTCGGCTTCGCAGGACGATAAACCGGCCTTACCGCCGGCTCCCTCCCATTAATCGTGTGTAGCATTCGGCTGGCTTTGCCAATCAATACACCTGCTTTACCGCCTTCTACCTCCGACCATGTGTAGCATTCATTCGGCTTCGAAGAACGATTAACCGCCCTTACCGCCAGCTTCCTCCCATAAACCATGTGTAGCATTCCGCTGGCTTCGCTAATCAATACACCCTCTTTACTGACCTTCCTCTTTCGACAACAAGTAGCATTTGTTCCGCCTCGCCGAGCGATAAATTGGCTTTACCGCCTTCCTCCTCCGACCATGCTAAGCATCGGTTTGGCTTCTCCAAACGATAAACCGGCCTTGCCACCGGCTTCCCCCTGTGTACCATTCATCTGGCTTTGCAAACCAATACAACGGCTTCACCACCTTCCTCCTCCGACCATGAGTAGCATTCGTTCGGCTTCTCCGAACGATAAACCGGCCTTGCCACCGGCTTCTTTCCTGTGTACCATTCGTCTGGCTTTGCAAACCAATACGACGGCTTTACCGCCTTCCTCCTCCGACCATGTTAAGCATTCGTTTGGCTTCTCCAAACGATAAACCGGCCTTGCCACCGGCTTCCCCCTGTGTACCATTCGTCTGGCTTTGCAAACCAATACAACGGCTTCACCACCTTCCTCCTCCGACCATGTGTAGCATTCGTTCGGCTTCTCCCAACGATAAACCGGCCTTGCCACCGGCTTCCCCCTGTGTACCATTCGTCTGACTTCGCCAATCAGTACACCGGCTTTACCGGTCTTCCTTCTTTGGCAATGTGTAGCATTCGTTCGGCTTCGCAGGACGATAAACCGGCCTTACCGCCGGCTCCCTCCCATTAATCGTGTGTAGCATTCGGCTGGCTTTGCCAATCAATACACCTGCTTTACTGCCTTCTACCTCCGACCATGTGTAGCATTCATTCGGCTTCGAAGAACGATTAACCGCCCTTACCGCCAGCTTCCTCCCATAAACCATGTGTAGCATTCGGCTGGCTTCGCTAATCAATACACCCTCTTTACTGACCTTCCTCTTTCGACAACAAGTAGCATTTGTTCCGCCTCGCCGAGCGATAAATTGGCTTTACCGCCTTCCTCCTCCGACCATGCTAAGCATTGGTTTGGCTTCTCCAAACGATAAACCGGCCTTGCCACCGGCTTCCCCCTGTGTACCATTCATCTGGCTTTGCAAACCAATACAACGGCTTCACCACCTTCCTCCTCCGACCATGTGTAGCATTCGTTCGGCTTCTCCGAACGATAAACCGGCCTTGCCACCGGCTTCCCCCTGTGTACCATTCGTCTGGCTTTGCGAACCTATACGACGGCTTTACCGCCTTCCTCCTCCGACCATGTTAAGCATTCGTTCGGCTTCTCCAAACGATAAACCGGCCTTGCCACCGCCTTCCCCCTGTGTACCATTCGTCTGGCTTTGCAAACCAATACAACGGCTTTACCGCCTTCCTCCTCCGACCATGTGTAGCATTCGTTCGGCTTCTCCGAACGATAAACCGGCCTTGCCACCGGCTTCCCCCTGTGTACCATTCGTCTGGCTTTGCAAACCAATACAACGGCTTCACCACCTTCCTCCTCCGACCATGTGTAGCATTCGTTCGGCTTCTCCCAACGATAAACCGGCCTTGCCACCGCCCCCCCCCTGTGTACCATTCGTCTGGCTTCGCCAATCAGTACACCGGCTTTACCGGTCTTCCTTCTCTGGCAATGTGTAGCATTCGTTCGGCTTCGCAGGACGATAAACCGGCCTTGCCACCGGCTTCCCCCTGTGTACCATTCGTCTGGCTTTGCAAACCAATGCAACGGCTTCACCACCTTTATCCTCCGACCATGTTTAGCATTCGTTCGGCTTCTCCCAACGATAAACCGGCCTTGCCGCCAGCTTCCTCCCATAAACCATGTGTAGCATTCGGCTGGCGTCTCTAATCAGTACACCGGCTTTACCGGTCTTCCTCCTTTGGCAATGTGTAGCATTCGTTCGGCTTCGCAGAACGATAAACCGGCCTTACCGCCGGCTCCCTCCCGTTAACCATGTGTAGCATTCAATTGACCTAGCCAATCAATACACCCTCTTTACTGACCTTCCTCTTTCGACAACAAGTAGCATTTGTTCCGCCTCGCCGAGCGATAAATTGGCTTTACCGCCTTCCTCCTCCGACCATGTGTAGCATTCGTTCGGCTTCTACGAACGATAAACCGGCCTTGCCACCGGCTCCACCCCCCCCCCCTGTTTACCATTCATCTGGCTCTGCAAACCAATACAACGGCTTTACCGCCTTCCTCCTCCGACCATGTGTAGCATTCGTTCGGCTTCTCCGAACGATAAACCGGCCTTGCTGCCGGCTTCCCCCCGTGTAGCATTCGTCTGGCTTTGCAAACCAATACAACGGCTTTACCGCCCTCCTCCTCCGACCATGTGTAGCATTCCTACGGCTTCTCTGAACGATAAACCGGCCTTGCCACCGGCTTCCCCCTGTGTACCACTCGTCTGGCTTTGCAAACCAATACAACGGCTGTACCGCCCTCCTCCTTTGACGATTTGTAGCATTCGTTCGGCTTCGCAGAACGATAAACCGGCCTTACCGCCGGCTCCCTTCCATTAACCATGTGTAGCATTCGGCTGGCTTCGCCAATCAATACACCTGCTTTACCGCCTTCCACCTCCGACCATGTGTAGCATTCATTCGGCTTCGGAGAACGATGAACCGCCCTTACCGCCAGCTTCCTCCCATTAACCATGTGTAGCATTCGGCTGGCTTCGCTAATCAGTACACCGGCTTTACCGGTCTTCCTCCTTTGGCAATGTGTGGCATTCGTTCGGCTTCGCCGAACGAAGGACTGGCATCGCCGACCTCCCTCACTCAAAAATGTAGAGCATTCGCTTCACTTCGTCAAACGATGGACTGGCTTTTCCAGCCTCCCTTCATTGATCAGTAAGAGGGATGAGCGGACATCCGCGTTTCGCGTTCCGAAACCCGCAGTTTCGCGCATTTTTGGCTTTCCGCATTCCAAAAACCGCGGAAAACGCCGCGGAATGCGAAAATATCGTGTCGTCAGGAACGTAAGAAAACATGAGATGATTCCTGAGTTTTTTCGCGTTTCGCGTTCCGAAAACAAGCATTTCCGCGCGTTTTCAGGCGTTTCGCGCCCGAATTCCGAAACCCGAGAAAAAATTTTCGTTCCAAAACCCGAAAAGCGATTTCCGAAACTTCATGATCAGTAACCATAGCTTTCTGCGTGGGCCCTACAATGATATGCCGCAGTAAAAGTTAATAGGGCAAATACGCAACCACTAACTTCAAAAAACCTAATACACAACCACTACGTGGTATAGGTTGAATCTAGGTCTTAAAACGTCCAGTTGGAATGTAGGTTTGAAGGGCGCAACTTCACAACAGTACCCGAAGAGTCCTATGTGCTGCCCACCTTCTCGAAGTAGTGTGTAGATGGCTCTGAGCGCCGCGCACGTTGCACGCCTCAATTCCGGAGTCATGGGCACTTTCCGTGTCGTTTGAAGGCAGCATACACGCTCGTAAACATGGTTGGGGTAACAATGTGAATCAAACCGTATGGCTTACAACATAATACGCATTTTGAAATGTCAAAAATGACCCACAATGCCGTTACATAAGTTAGAAGTTGGCCCCGCCCTGTATTTTCACTCCCCCTGTATTTGCTGTTTTGCTCCAAAGCAAGGTTGCTGGGTCATCTTCGCCGTCAGTGACGTGTGTGGTTCACTTGTTAGGCAAACTACCAACAGTACCGACGGTGAATATGACCCAGCAACCTTGCGTTGCAGGAAAAGGGCAAATACAGGGGGCGTGAAATTACAGGGCGGGGCCAACTTCTAACTCATGTTGGCGGCATTGTGGGTCGTTTTTGACATTTCAAAATGCGTAGGCGTTGTAATCTGGGCCGTACCATTCTATTTCCGTAGTTATCTCAATCACGTTTACGAGCGTGTATGCTGTCTTTAACGCTATAAACTTGAAGCCCTACCCGCTTTCACGAAGTGCTGCTCGGCTGTCCTCAATATGCAACAGGTAGGGTGGTCCCACCACGACCCATAACTATGAAAATTTAAAGGACTCAATATTCAATAGTTAGGGTGGTCCCACCACTATCCATACGCATGGAAGTTTAAAGGACTCAATATGCAACAGGTAGGATGGTCCCACCAAGATCCAAACCGGTGAAAGTTGAAATGACTCGATATGGAACAGGTAGGGTGGTCCCACCACGATCTATACCGGTGAAAGTTTAAAGGACTCAATATGCAACAGGTAGGATGGTCCCACCAAGATCCATACCGGTTAAAGTTGAAATGACTCGATATGCAACAGGTAGGGTGGTCCCACCACGATCCATAACTATGAAAATTTAAAGGACTCAATATTCAATAGTTAGGGTGGTCCCACCACGATCTATACCGGTGAAAGTTGAAAGGACTCAATATGCAACAGGTAGGATGGTCCCACCAAGATCCATACCGGTGAAAGTTGAAATGACTCGATATGGAACAGGTAGGGTGGTCCCACCACGATATATACCAGTGAAAGTTTAAAGGACTCAATATGCAACAGGTAGGATATTCCCACCAAGATCCATACCTGTGAAAGTTGAATTGACTCGATATGGGACAGGTAGGGTGGTCCCACCACGATCCATACCGGTGAAAGTTCAAAGGACTCAATATGCAACAGGTAGGATGGTCCCACCAAGATCCATACCGGTGAAAGTTGAAATGACTCGATATGGAACAGGTAGGGTGGTCCCACCACGATCTATACCGGTGAAAGTTTAAAGGACTCAATATGCAACAGGTAGGATGGTCCCACCAAGATCCATACCGGTGAAAGTTGAAATGACTCGATATTGAACAGGTAGGGTGGTCCCACCACGATCTATACCGGTGAAAGTTTAAAGGACTCAATATGCAACAGGTAGGATGGTCCCACCAAGATCCATACCGGTGAAAGTTGAAATGACTCGATATGGAACAGGTAGGGTGGTCCCACCACGATCTATACCGGTGAAAGTTTAAAGGACTCAATATGCAACAGGTAGGATATTCCCACCAAGATCCATACCTGTGAAAGTTGAATTGACTCAGTATGCGACAGGTAGGGTGGTCCCACCACGATTCATAACTATGAAAATTTAAAGGACTCAATATTCAATAGTTAGGGGGGTCCCACCACGATTAATACCGATGGAAGTTTAAAGGACTCAAAATGCAACAGGTAGGATGGTTCCACCAAGATGCACCCCGGTGAAAGTTTGAAGGACTCAATATGCAAAAGGTAGGGTGGTCCCATCACGATCGCAATGCTGTGCGCGCTCCTCCTAAACCTAACTCACTTTCCGCGACCGTCTCTGTGCACTGTGTGGAACAATAACGCGCTCTGACTCCCGGTATCAAAAATTGCGGGAAATTCAAACACCCGGACAGACAGACGTCCGTCGGTCGGACGGTCAGCCACCGGTCAGACGCACCACCACGCCGCTTATTATATGTACAGGCTATAAAACGGCGAAATTCTCATGGTTCCTACGCGTGCTGGTGCGGACCGGAGGTTAGAGACAGCGAGAAAGCGGAGGGCAGACGGAGGCCCAGGCGTGGCGAGCGCCGCTCGCGCCTCGAAGGATATGAATTACGACGTTTTATAGAGGGTAAGGATAGCGGTCAATTCCTCCACGCTCAACAATCAACCTAAACAAGGAGGCCCTATTTTGGCTCAAAAGCGCGGTTTTCGCGTCCTTTCTTAACCATGCCTTGCTATATAGGGTACCAGACCCTCCGTAAAACGTAGAGGCTTATTATTGCTACTAGACAAAAACATTGGAGTTTTTGAGTTATTTGGCTGCATCGCATACCTTTTGAGGAATTTATCAGATTGAGGAATTTACTTGTTGTCTATATAAGGACAACCTCTATAATATAAAGACTAGGACATGACTTTCTGTATCCCTGTTGGGATGGGCAGCGCATCCCGCCGATTTCGTGGAGGTTTGAACGCTAATCTGGCCTATTTATTGGCTTGCGGGCCAGCCGACTTCCAGTCAGTGTGTTCATCTCCCTACATGGATCGCCCGGATGCATGACCTGTGATCATATTCATGAAACTACGGGAGCCTTCCGGGAAGGTTTTCAAAACCAGCCGATGTTTGCGGTGACCGGACTTCGGACCCTCCAAGGGATGCTCCCATAGTTTCATGAATACATACATCCACAGTATAGCGACTTGAAAGTGTTCAGCGCGGGGGAACTGCAGAGTACCCAGATTACATTCACCCTCTACCTATTGGCTTACCTTCGATGTAATCGGCTTCTTGCTAATAAGGCGATCCTGCTAAAGCTACAGCTCACGGTCATTCTCTGTTTTCTGCCAATTTTTGCCTATTTTCCACAGAAAACATAAAAAAATGATCAAAATTTTGCAGAAAACAGAAAAAACCACACCTCTGGCTCCGACTGTATCTGTCCTCTATTTCGCAGCCAAATTTCCTCTGTTCCTTCGCGCGCTTATGCGGAGCGAAGGAAGAGGCAGCGAGAAAGTGTGGGGATGGGGTGGGGCAGGGGGAGGAGACGCAGCATACTCGCACAGACGCACGCGATCAACGGAAATAATATCAGTCCCAAAATAGGGGATATGTAAACTCCTTGCACAATTGAGCTTCTGATCGATTAATCGACTGTTCTCTCAAGAAAAGGAAGGTTAGAAGAACATTTGACATCGTTTCTCACTTACAATCTGCACTTCTTCGACGTCTATACGTCTTGCTCTGGCCAACTCTCAAGTCTTGGGAATTGGGCAAGTGGAAGCATTTATTACTCGAGAATGCATGAAAACTTCAATGCAGTGAAAATCTCTTGTAAACTATGCTTAAAACGCTCTGATGATTTTTGAAAAAAAAAATTCGGCCTTCTGCCCATTTTCGATGATTTTCTGTTTTCCGAAAAGAAAACTCTTCGTCAATTCGCGCAGGAGTGAGATTCTTGGATTTTACTTACTAGGACTTGTTCTAAATACATCCTGATTCTAGAAAACCTGTTCTGAATGTTCGGGACGTCCTGTGTAACAACAATCCATGTTAAAAATTTCCCAAACGCTTCAAAGATTTCCAGAAGAATTCCAGAAAAGCATTTTCATAGCTTTGCTAACAGAAAAATGGTGCTCGAGGGTGACGGTCACAATGTTTTCCAATAGCAAGAGAGGCAGATGGAACTCCGTGTTTCGTCCAATCACGCGCGTCGCTCCACGCCGTTCGTCCAATCAGGGTAGTCACTCTTCCCCCGGTTCCCCTCCTCTCTGGTGTCATTGGTACCGTAGGTCACAGCAAAATGTCATTACATGGTTTATTACATAGAAAGAACGGGCAAAGGATTTTAAAATCACACACGATCGAATACATTTCTATGATAATTGTTATTACTATTTTCCATTATAACGATTACTGTAATAAAATGTTATTAATATTATGCATTTTTGCATTCATTATTATTGTTATTTTTACTACCACAATGTAATATTGAAGGGAATGCTGTGGTGGAAATCTGAGGAAAGGTCACTCTTAGAATGAAACTCTCTTTCAGTTGAAGAACATTATGACCACCTCCCGGCGCTCGAATTTTTAGTGTTCAAATCTTTTTCCGATTTGACTCCATAACTTTTTTGTAGAGGTTGTATTGGATGCTGATTACAGATCTGCAATTCAATGTCGATTTCTTCATAGATTTCGTCCCAAAGCTTTTCAATGAGATGAAATTTTGCTGTCCAAACGCGACTTTTGACGATTACGAAATTTCTACGGCAAAATTGCCCCAAAGCTTCTCCATAGAGGTTATATGGAATGCTAAATACAAAGCTGTGGTCCGCTTTCCACGTTTTCTTGGATTATGGTATGTAACGGTCGGTGTACGATAGTTTTTTCGAAGTCTCAAATTCGGCTCAAAAAAATTCTGTGGGAATTATTTGGGACGTCGAACATCAATTTGAGATTCATTTGTCGATTTTCGTAATACTTAAATAGGTTACGCCAATTAAAAGGTATCATGCGTACCGTGTCCCACGGTAAACCTAAGTCTAGCGACAAACAGACCCCAGATTCGCGTTCAGGGCCCTAAATAGCCCCAGTGAAAGTCTTGAGCCCAAACCGAAAAAAAAATTCTGAACCCCCACTGAAAATTCCCTGATGATTCTAGCTTTTCCCGAAGCAGTTTAAACCACCTTTTTTGGAATTTCAGGCGGCACTGAGCAAATTTGGAACGCGGATTATTTATGTACTGTCACAAATGTACAACAACGAAAACATGGTCTTCCAAATCGTCGTGGTGCGGGCAAAACGGTCCCTACAGGCAATGCTTATTAGTGGCTACAGATGGATCTGCAGACGGCAGTCACTAATTACAGTGGAATGGTATATGCAATACGTGACCTGTAGCCGTATTCTCAGACAGTCGGGGGTAGTACGCGGGCACAATAGGGGTTGCACTCCGGTACGAAGTGTATAGCAGCACCCCTGCTGTAGTTACTGCTAACAGCAGGAGCTGCTGCGCACTAGCAGCAGCTCCTGCGGCTTGTGCTGGGATGCAACCCCTTTGTTCACCCTGGTACGCGTGAGATCGGTCCCCTCTTCGTCACTTGTGAAAGCAGAGGCAGGCAGGACAGCGATAGAGACGAGGTGTGAGGCTGAAGGGAATATCCGCTATAAACGCATTTCGGCGGGCATAAGATACCCAGCCACAACTGTACGGGTGGACAAGAAGAGCGCGAGGTGCCTTATAGGAAGATATTGGTCAGTTTCTTTCGCTTTATTTCAGCGTAGGAGGCAGCCGCGACCCTCTCTATCCACCTGCTAATATTCGAAAAATGCCGATTTCCGAATTATTTTAAAAACCAAATATTCGAAAAAGGCCGATTTCCGCATTATTCGAAAGCAGAATATTCGAGAAGTTCAAATTCCGAATTATTCGAAAAGTCGAATATTCGAAAATCTGCATAATCAGTCGAATGAATTCGATAGTCGGCTTTTTCGAATGAACAGGCTTTAGAGAACTTTGAAGTACCCAGGATTAGGTTCCCTCGTTCTCTTCTTCCTATCGACCAAGGCCGTTCCTTTCCGTAGAGGAGTTGAACCCTCTCAAAACAACAATGTAGTCTAGAAAGGGTTTACCGAATTCTTTAAATGTCTCATGCTACAAGGGGAGATGGGAGTACAGAGCGTGGTTTATCCCTCCGTCAAGCAATCGGGGCAGGTCTCTCCATACTCTAGGGCGTTGCCGATTGGCCGCTGGAAGAACAAACCCTGCTCCGTACTACCATCTTCCCGTGTCCCATATAACAAACTCTTCGATTTCAGTAGGTCTATAAAAACTTTGTACTAGTTCTGTTGTTAAGTTTCTTGAGCAAAACTTCGTTAGGTCTCGCTAGTATGTGTTTAATATTACGCATGTTCTGTAACCATTGGTAACTCACCAAACCCTCTAAAGAATTGTTCAGCACCAACAATATGGCCATTGTTATACATTGTTGTGCAACTGTTGCTTTCGTGTAACGGTGTCAACTTTTGTGAGCACGAACGGTGAGGGCAAGCGTTGGTGTAGAAAGTGAAAAAGTCAAAGTTAGGTTTATTTCACATCTCATTATGCAGTTTCACATGAGATTGTAACTGCTTGCAGATACGTAGATATACAGATAAATACGCAGTACCGAGAGAAAGGAAAAACACATGAAGTTTCGTATGTTGAATTTGCACCTCAAAACTCGATAGCTCAGAGTTAATCGATTCACTTTTGGGCGAGTTTCTTCTTTTCCTCTTCGTTAAATGCTTTCACCACCGGTGACATTAGCACTTCTTTATTAGCGAGGTTTGTCACCTCGTTAGAAGCTTGAACTTCAGGTAGAACGACTTCGGCGCTTGGTGGCCCTGATATTGCTTGTAGTATTTGCTCCTTTGTTTCCTTCTCCAGTTGAATACGAATCGGTTTGCTTCCCTTGTTCTCAGGAGCTTCTCCAGAACCACCCTGGCTTGCAGCCAGTTTAGGAGCGATTTTGGCCTGGTTCTGTGGGGTTGCCATCCCAAACCGCTCAGGGTGACAACAACAAACGAAGGCCGAGTTGAACTTCAAGAATAGCTGCGGTTATGAACTGATAATGCTAATAATGCCACAGATTACGATTGGTGCTCGGTAGTAATTGTGAAGGATCAATTTTTAGTTCGGATCAACATTGGAGAAAGTTGCGGATCACTTCCAAACATGTTGCGATCATGTTATTGTGCGAACGTTAAAAACCATACCATGAATTACGAGGATAGACGGTTGAAGCTCGCAACTTATGCGATGTCAACAAGTTACGGAAGACTTCCGTAAGTTGCAGAAATCGATGTTCGCCACATTTTCCAAATCTTTAGAGTTGGCACAGCAGGCTATGAATGAACCCTTATCAAATGTTTGTCCTTTTCATACGTTTCGCGCAGCGGCGAATTTCGCTCTCGGAGCTACATCAGAATCGGCGTTTTGTAATATTGCGTAATTAGGTGGAAGTGGACAGCTGATTCCAGTGGGATTGAACCCGTTTGGGGGGGGGGGCCACCCAAGAAAATGAAATGATTCATCTATGAAAATGAAATTTGGGCTGATATCATATGCCTGAAAGCGTAATCAGCCATTGTTTTCGTGGAGACTCCATGGAAATACTTCGACTTCTGAAAGCTGTATCATTCATTCTCCAACTGAATCCTGAGTGCCCCCCCCCCCTTAGCGGTGTCATACCTTCCAGTGCATATGGAACGGCTCGCAAAATTTAACGTTGGGCGATGGATCCCCGAACGCAACTGTCACGGATACAATCAAAAGCGGCAAATACCGCTATGTTGGCAATGAACATTAGCACCAATTTTGCCGCCGAAGCGGCGCTTGACGCGTTTTACCGCATCGGTATCGATTTTGATCGGGTATCCATTGCCGGTCTGGATGTTTTGCCAACATTCTGATGTACAGAGGAGTCATTTGTCACCTTTCACCTGATTTCTTAGTATCTCGAAACAGTGGTTTCACTCTAGCTCAAAGCATCTTTTCCCTCAAGGCATTTTGCGCAGCGCAAAAATATGAAAAGCGTCCTATTGTTAGTGTTTAAGCCCATATTTCGTGAGAGCTGCATTTTCACTCACCGAGATCGAAGCAGTTTGCTGTGGATGTAGCTTGCCGCCAATATTTATACCAAGGAAAGAACAAGTGGAAAAATTACTTACAAGAACAAATAACATTCCTGGAACACTCTCTTTCGGAGCAAAATTTACTTAGTCCACTGAGTGCGTAAGCAGCTCCTTCTTTCCCCTGACGTTCGCTGTCTACTCCCCGTCTTCATGAGCTCACACGATGTTATCAAGTGAAATTCACTCCGGAATAGGTGGTAAGCACACTCACAGAAACATAAATCCTACCATAGACAACTTCAAAGATTACAGAAAAAAAGCTATACTAGAGGCATAACAAGAATCGTCAATGAAAAACAAACTTTTTTTCTCTAATACCTCAAAGAAGCTTCGAAAAATTACGGCAAATGAAAGCACAGTAAAACTAAGATCTCGTAAGGAACGTTAACACGCGCTGCAAGCACACCTAAAATCAGCACGAACGTCGCCGGTAGCGAGCAGTGGTGAAGAACGCCTATCACTGTTGCACTTGTGTGAATGCGTCTCTAACGCAGCGGTTTAGGCCACGTCAAACGACCGCCCGCTTCTGGCTGAAACTGAATTACACGTCTTCAAAGAGGGCCTAACACATGACACTCTATAGCAAAAAAAAACTGGAAGTAAATCAAGAAGTAGGCGAAAACAATTACCACACCGGTACCCAGAGATTGCGCAGAACTCCTTTCATCGTTGCATTTGTGTGAATGCTCCTCACACGTAACGGTGAAGGGTACTCCACACGTCCTCTTGCTGCCGGCGAAAATCGGAATAAACATCTTCATGATTGTCTGCTATAATCACGAAACATCACAAAAAGACTGGCAATAAATTAGCAGACAAGCAGGATACAAGAAAGCATTATGGTAGATGATCTCTCACAAGAAATTAGAGATCATCTACCATAATGCTCAAAATCCGCCTAGAAATTGCAGAAGTACGACTAAACTTGGGAAAGCCCTCCACCACTGTGATACTGAACGACACCATTGAAGCCTCAGTTGTGGCGCTCGCTGTGACTGCGGTTATTGTTGTGATGCGGTGGATGTGGGAGTTTCTAAATAATATGTAATTCATTGTGCGGAAATGGTCATACATGAACAGCGTTTAGCGTCAGCTAGTATGCCGTGCAACATATTGACATTTTCAGAGGGGGTTGTCACGCCGCTGTTTGTGCTGGAGTAGTAACGCTTTGTTTACTCTGGCCAGCGTGATATTACCAGCCCCTCTTTCCCAGTGTCCGCTGACACTCTCCTCCGTTGACGTCCGATACAAATAAACATTGCAGCATCCTCTGGTACGACGACGGCGGGTATATAAGTCTGCCAGTCTCGCAGAGGGGGCAGTTGAGCACTCGAGACCGATTCGAGAAGGTGACCATACGTCACTTTCCGGACTTTATTTTGTACGCTTGGGGATCACCTTCATGACCCATCGCGAGGGAAGCCTCCTCGTTGTGGACCCGGGCAAAGGAGATGTCCTTGTTGCAGACTGCGGTAAGGTTGGCATCCTTGCTGCTGGCCGTGACAAAGATCATACCCAAGACCGGGAAAGAGGTTCAGATGTTCGGGTTTGATCCTATCGGCACCGGGTGAAATGCGATTTCTCACCGACATGATGGCATGATGGATCTCGGAAGGGAGAACGGATGGAACATCATAGTCGCCCTGTTTCAGCTGGTATGGAGGTACATGGACGTGGCTGCTGGAGAGATAGTAGTGGAAGTCTTAAATGACCTTTTCCAGTGCACATCTGGAAACACTGATTGTTCCGTCTGGGCGTCGAAGTGCGGTCATCGTGGTCTTGTAGTTGGCGAAGTTGTGGTGGGCATTGCGGCCGCTTCTGTCGGCTTCTGCAGCTCGTGCCATAACTGCTGCTCTTCCTTCCTTGAGAAAAACACGATACATTTTCTCGCATGTTCACAATTTCCTCCCTATTAAAAAAATGGGGAACAGAAAATTCTTTACCTGTCTGCCTGGACAACTTATTTCTTTACTTATGATGTTTTCTTTGAAAAAATCGGATGAAATTTCCCTATGTACAGGCCATAAAACGGCCAATGTCTCACCGTCGACTGCGTACCACGCGCTGCGCGACCGCACGGGCGTCGGAAGCAGACGAGTTTTGGCCGCCGCGCGACGAGTTTGGGCCTCCGCGCGTCGGCCGAAACGTCGCGCGGCGGCCAAAACTCGTCGCGCGGCGGCCAAAACCCGTCTGCTTCCGACGCGCGTGCGGTCGGGCAGCGCGTGGTACGCAGTCGACGGTGAGACATTGGCCGTTTTATGGCCTGTAAATGAAGTTCGGCTGAAATTTCCGCAATTGAACAAATTTTAGTTCGGCTAGAACTTTACTTTTTCTTGTTTTGTAAAACTCCTCCGAAACTTCCCTAATTATTGCCCTTTTGGATACTTGTTTGTCAGAGGGAATCAAAATCAAGACACTGGCGCTTAACTAGTGAGAAAGCAGATGATTTCGGTTTTCGGGGATGCCTAAAATATTCTAAGCTACGATGGCGCATATCCAGAATTGCCACTCCGGGATGGGTGCCCAGCGCTGGATGGAGCCACGCATCAGAAGGTAAGAAAATACAAGAAGAGGTCAACGTAAAGAGTCACAAAATTGATTCTAGGAATGACAATCCAACAAACTGTAAGCGGCTCAAATTCACGCATCTGTCATCGCAGAGGTTCTGTCAAATTCGTAATCTACCTTAGAATAATATCCGCTTTGAACGAATGGACTATGCTTGGTACGGATGGACAGCTCGTTGTAGTGAATGTGATCCCAGCAGAACTGGCAGTAGTACTGAAAACAGCTATTTCTAGTCGAGTTAAAAAAAATAAGGGCAAATAATCTGCTTTGTTTACCCTTTGCTGAGATGCTAGGGCTCTACCACCTCCTGTAATCGTCATTGAGACGACAGTGCCTTCCTGGTGAGCGTGATACAAAATAGGACAGGGCAAGCCACAAAGGCTATACTCACCCTCAAAACAGCATATACATCAAAAGCCGTAGCTGAGACAGCAACTCAAACACGCCAGCACTTATTTTACTACGGCGCTACAGGAAGCGCCAAGAACCAGCTAGAATTGCTCCACTGGAACGGTTCTGTCGCTGACGCGTTCAGCCATACAATACTCTGTTACGGAGGCTAATTCAGTTTTTTTTCCTCTGCGTGCTTGTGCGGAGCGTGGGGAGAGTCAGTGGAAAAGTGTGGGGAGAAGGAGACGGAGCATACGCGCGCACACGCAGGCGATCAGCAGCAGTGAATTTCACTCCGAAGTAGAGGATGCATCATCGACAGTAGCCGCGGATCGCGCGCGCACCAGATTTGGTATTGACTTGGCCTTGCACAACCCCGCTATTCCAGGATCTAAGTTTAGAGCCACCGTGGAATCGCATCTTTTGTTCACAATTGAATTGCAAGTCCAGAGGTGGTACAGCGAAAAGTCTACTACAGCAAGCTGATGAATGAAATGAGCGAAATTAACATGGACAGTGTATGCGCTTTGCGCCTGGTCAAGTATTGCTTCACTTTGTCCCCTTGAATTGAATTCTGACGCTGCCATAGAGGGCTACGCGGACGAGCCTCACTAGCTGGGTGCGGTCGCTCTACGTACTCACCTCTGCTAGATAGCGTGCGATAGGATAGATATCTTATCTTGAAACCATTCTGCGACTATTCCTGGTATTTTTCAACTTTTGACCACTTATCTTATCGCAGGATATCTCGCACAAGTGAGCACGCGGCGCGACCGCACGCAGCCGGTGAGGCTCGATCACGTAGTCCACTACGGTGGTGTCAAAGTTTACCTGAAGACAGTCCGTAGAAGCACAATAGTATAGCGCATACTGAAATGAACAACGCTTTCCCTCACAATTGTCGCACATCTGACCCTCTGTAACGTACGGCTTGATCTCAACCTAGAAGAACTGGATCTGATGCAATGAACCTCTGATGAAGTGAGGAGAAAGAACACACTCTTTTACGCCCATCCAAGTGCTGCAAGTACACGAAACGACCGGAGATTGCAGCAATATATGCTTGAACAGTGACGAACGTGACTCTGGCTGCTCCTTTTGGATAGTTATACCAATCGTCGTTTTCGATTCCCACGTAGCAGACTGGACCGTAGAGTTGCTCGAGGCAAATAGCCAAATCACCTACGGAAGGTATTATACTCTTAGCTTAGCGCTAACGTTAAACATCACAAAATAGGTTTGACTTTGCCAGACAAACGTCAAACCTACACAATGTGGCATGTCAGTTTGCTCACCGCAGAAAACAAAAGATGCTCGACATTCGGAAAAATTCCACACCAAAGTTAAACTAACAATAAAAGCAACATCTAGAATTCAGCCCTACACAAAACCTAATGTAGAAGCCAGGGATAGAAAACCGAGGCTTGCTGCTAGACGTTCTCATCAGACGACTAAACGATGTGTGCATGTTTTTTCAAATGTTAGCCGGAATTATGAAAACCGTATGAAAACCAACGTCTCAGAGCTTAATAGATCATTTCTAGAGCCAGGATAAGAACGGGGGAAACCTCAGTAGTTTTCATAGGCTGTACATAAGCATTTATTCTTTTTAAATCTAATATATCAACTGAATCCACCATTCCCTCTCTTTTCCTCGATGTTGTGGTTGCACCTACACCAACAGCCTAAATCACCATAAGTTGTCAACCTGCAAACCAATAGTAGAGTGGTCAGTTAGAAATCAATATACATGGAACCCGCTGCAACACGGCCACCCTTGCTTGACCGCTTGCAGACGTATGATATAGCTTGCGTGTAAGGAGCCTTCTGGTTCCGGGCCTGATTTAGTGTGTGCAATTGCGGACTTGCATAGTGGGGCGCGACGCATCGCTTTTGTACGAGCTGAGAAAGAAGTGAGAATCAAGAAAAAGGCAAGGAAAATCAAGCAAAATCCAGCATGGTCAGCTGATGGGGGGCGGGCGCGGAAGCTCGTACGAAAGCGATGTGTCGAGCCCCCACGACGCAAGTCCGCAATTGCACACATTAAATCAGGCCCAGAACCAGAAGGTACGTGCATTTCTTCTAGGAAACTGCGAAGTAGTCGCTGTATCGCTATCTTGGAATCTGCGCTCTTTCCTCCTTTTTTACAAATCTATTCTTTACAAAACAATCGCTTGTATTCTATGATATTGATACTACAACAACGTCGCTGTCTCCCGATAACTGACATAGACAATAGGGGCCGATTAGAGTCTCGCCGCTGAAAGGCGCGGCAGCATGTTATGGAGAGGAATCAATCGTGCAGCGCCGCAGAATCGATAAACCTCCATTGCATACTGCCGCGCCTTTCAGCGGCGGGACTCTAATCGGCCCCATATACTGATTTTCGAACAAAGTTTTGCTTCCTATGTGTTACGAGGCAACCGAATCAAATGAGGGTACGGTGACGAGCACATCTAGCCAAGTAGCCCCCGAACAACTTAGTTACAAAACGAAAGCGGAGAGACTCACTTGGCAAGGGCGCACTTGTCGCACCGAACTAGACGCTTCAATCGGAGCTCCACTCTATACATTGGACCCGAATCGATAAACGGATATCCGAATCATTTTAAAAACGATGGTCGCGGATTTCCGATTCATCCGAATGAATTCAAAATAAAAGCACTGCTATTATGGTACTACTTGCTACCACTTGGGATCCATCTGAGTGCACTCTGATACACACAACCATGGTTTTCAGAATGATTCGGATATCCGTTTTTCGATTCGGGTCCAATGTATACTCCGCTCATCGAACACGCAGGTCACCAATGTACATGTCTAAAGGGATCGTACGCGCTGAGAAGCACTAAAAGTTTTTTCGTGTTTGATCAATTGTTCGAGACTGTCTGAGAACGCAGGGAGTTTGTTGGATCATCAAAGCACTATTGTAAAGTTATAGGTGGAAGAACGTCTAAAATCCCGTCAAAAGAGGCCGGCCCTCCGTCAGTCATCTGGCCCAATTAGCTGGCAGCCAGCATATACTGAAGGAATTCTAGCGATCCAGCGCAACTGTCCACAAAAGCGAAATGGCGCGAATGCAAAAACCACTGACGAGTACTTTCAACCTTGGTTTTCTTCACAAGCTGCGCTTTTCAAAGAGCTCTTTCGCCATTTTCGTTCACTAGAAGGAGGGTTACACCCACCCAAATATATGAAAATATAAATTGTTGTTTTCTGCGTGTACGACGCCTTTAAACAAAAAATGATTACTTCATTCATGGAATACCATGTGCCATGTGACTTGCTCCTAAATTTCATGTACCCTGGCCCTTCATCCGCCCGGGACATCAGAGATCTGGGAGGTGAGACCCCCGAAAGACTTGGTCGAAGAACCGACCTCGGTTGCACTGGTCCTGCTCGTGTGCGCGCGGTGAACACCGGTATTGGCTGGGTGGATTGTGGACGCAAGCAGAAGGTCGCCGACGGACTTATTTGGGTGAATTTTCCGCACCCGTCTGTCACTATTTCTGTGCGTATCGACCGAGTGGGACTCAGTTGATCGACCAGCTCGGACAGGGGCCTCAGGGGAGCATCTGCTACTAGGGTGACTGAACACAAAGTCAAATGGCAGTGGCCGACGATTGGGCGAGTGGAAGGGGTAAGTAATTCTGTGCAACGTAAGAGACGCTGCTTCGTAAACTTACTCAGCATGGGCTGAATTATCAGCCAACCGGAGCATCAACTACAACCCAGGGGTCGCTTGGAAGGTAATCGGTAGCCCCTATCTGTGCACCCTCATCTACTTGGAGTCCTCCTGGATCCTTTCATTAGAACACGCGCATCCGAGCTGCAACTGCTAACACGCTCCGACGGGCACCACTTGGGGTAGCACGGAGGAAGTTTTACGCACAACGTATGAGGCCATGATACAGCCTACTCTGAAGTATGGAGCTCCGATATGGACTAGACACCTGTCGGACACCTCTTGAAGCAAGCTTCATTGTGTAGAGAACACTGCACCACGTGTTATTTCTGGATGCCTAACAAGGAAAGTTTACAAAGCGTAGGTCGGATCTGCCAAAACGACTAGTGTCGTTAATATCTCTTGTGGCTCAATAGTAAAACTGCGCAGTATCCCGCCCCGAGCCGCAGGTTCCAAGAAGTTGCAAGCCTAAAAAGCTCATTTTTTGTGCTTTTTGTACCTTCCAAAAAGCGCGTTAGTCTTCGGAAAATCCGGAAACGGACCTCATAAATGTGTTCAGCGTCAAAAACTGCCCACCTGAGCGAAGTGTGGGTGAAGGCATATTTTCCGTACTTTGTCCAGACTAAGAGCGTTTTGGACTTGTACGGATTTTCGGTTGGGCGTTCATTTCTACCAATTGAGGGCTCTGAAAGCGTTCTAGAAAAATTGTCCAGATTTGACTAAAAATTCTCCCAGGGAGGTTTTTTGGGGCGCTGATCACGAATTTGTGGTTAATTAGTCGATTTTCCAATGTTTTCGGCTAATTTCGTTTGAAGCTTCTCAACCGGGGAAAATTTCGAGGGAGAAACGCACTTTTCGAGATTTCCCATTTTCTACGATAGATATGTCTCAAAATCATTCTCTGGAGGTTATTTGGAGTGCTAAACACGAATCTGGAGTCCGTTTATCGATCTTTCGTAGATTACGGTAGATTACGGTGGGTATACGGTAGTCTGGTAAAAATCTCAGATTTCACTCAAAATTTGTATACGGGGGTTATTCGGGGTAGAGAAAACGAATTTAACGTCCGTTTGTCGATTTTCAAAATACTAAGGTGGGTTTTGACCCCTAGATGACATGTTACCTACCGTAACCTACAGTAAACCTCAAAATTTCGACAAATGGACTCCAGATTCGTATTCGCCACCCTAGATTACCCCTACATACAACTTTTGAGCTAAATCCGAGAAAATTTTTTGAAACTCCAAAAAAAGTGCCTGATGCCCTTGCCTTCTCGCCACGCTCAAAAACTGCTCATAACTTTTTTGAGCCTGCGGCTCGCGGCGGGATACTGCGCATTTTTACTATTGAGCCAGAAGAGATACTAACCATACTAGTCGTTTTCGCAGATCCGACCTATGCTTTTTATACTTCCCTTGCAAGTTCAACCCCATCTTTGACAAGAAATTGCACTACTTTCTGTCAAACAGCACTGCCAACTGCAGTCACAACAGCTCCACATTGGAATAGTCAAGAATGCCGCACATCCCAACTACCCCCTTCTGTCATCCGATCCTCATCCCCGTAATAGTCGCACACCGCTCCATGCTGCTATTTCTACACTGGATCGTCAAAGATGGACCACCTCTCCCTCTGAGAGAATCATTCACGGATAGAATCCCCCTCAGTTTCTGGTACGGTCCGAGAGGATACTAGCATGGGGCTATCCCGGAACGATCGCGAGATTCTGCCAGTCTCAAAGCGAGAGCGTACCGTGTTCGTTTATTGATGCTCTCGCCATGCTCCATCGCGGAATCGCGAGATTCTACCAGTTTTAGCCTGAGGGCGTATCGCGTCAGTACATTGATGTATTCAGGATTTCACATCACGGAACCGCGATGAGGCAAGTCCAAAGCTATCGCAGGCCGATCGCGAGATTCTGTCAGCCTCCACCCCTGATCGTATCGCGTCCTATCAACCATGCCCTCGCGGTGTTTCACCCAAGCGAGTGTTGTCCATCAGATCAACACGAAGCTATAGGGTATTTGCCCGTCCCGTATTTCGCGCTGCTTTACAAATCTGCACATCATGAGAGCGCGGGACCGGTGAGAAACCACCACGGTGCCATCGCGGATTGCGAGTGCACCAGAGTGCTAGCGCGGTAAACTTGGTAACGATCGCGGTAGCATCACACTACGATGGGTCGATTGTGTTACTATCGCGTAACGGACGCGGATCTAGGGACGAAGGGGAGACAAACACGGTACCACCGCGGATCCCGGGAGCATCACGGTACTAGAGCGAAGGATTCTCTCAGAAAAGCTCAAACGGAAGAGGCTGCAGCAAATCAAGCACTGCCCCTCCCAACCCCATCCTTAGTGATGTGCCTCCTACGGTCGATCATAGTGAGAAGAACCTGCCCAGACGCTCCCGCGTCACTCGCTGTAGGATGGACAGAAAAACCCTGCCCCCCCCCCTCCCACGATCGCAACGTATGAGCTGGAAGCATTTGAACCAGGGGTGTGCGGCAAAGGAATTTGAAATTTCGGCAAACTCCAAAAATGACCGGCAAAACGGCAAAATCTGTTTTGTGCTATAATATACCAACATTTGTTCAGTCATGCGCTGTACCATGCAAAATCTGCCAGTTACTATGTGCCTAGCGTTTCACTAGCTCTTACAGAGGAAAAAATTCCATATATCGAAGCTACTTGGAGGTCTCATACTGTATGATCAGAAAACGCCAGTAGCGCTGTTCTATATGTGATCTGTGTAGGAGTCGATATCAATTTCAACAACACCGTTACCCTATCCCTCGCCGGAGATTATTCTGTTGATTCCCCTCCCTCTAATCAAGGTCTCAGTACAAGCAGTGCTAAAGATCCAAAGATTGGGCGTCCTTTTGAGTAGTGCAAAATGTGATTGATCCGCAGAGGATTTACTCCAAAAGGAGCTTGTGGTCAGCGCGACCCAGCACAGTTAATCCGGGGGCGGGCAGCGAACTCAAGATTTTTGTTCCTCTCACTTCAAACTACGCTTGAATGGTTTCCCTTGTGAGGCTACAGGAGTGGAGTGAGACTAGTCTAGCTGAATGCAGAGCTCACGATAAAAACAGCTTGTGAATTTCCATTGAATTTCCATGGAAATCAAGAGCTTCGAGGGACATGTTGATCGAACACACAGAAAGAGAGGGATCTAGTGACAGTTTGACTTGTACTACGCGCGACGGAAAGCCGCTGCGCTCACGTCGTCGCTGAAGCGCCACGTGCAGTGCGTTTAGCCAGCGCTTCCCTTTCTGTGTATTCGGTCTACAAGCCGGCACGAGGCCCATTAAAACCACAATATCGGCTAAAAGCTAGCAGTAAATCGCTCTACACGGTCCCATAGTTGAATGTGGTGTTCTCGCCCCGCACACTTCCCCGGTGGCTACAGAGGAAGTGGTTGGGGGGGGGGGGGGGAGGACGGTGGTTGGGGGGCACACCATGTCCAAGTTTCGGGGCCGTATATTGCGAGTGGTTGCTCGTTTTCAGACGATTTCGACATTATACATGGGCATTCGACCCCAGTTTACGAATGAATGAATAATTCGAATACGGCCTTTACAAAAACTCCCGAATGAATGAATACATTCGAACAAGGCCTTTTAAAAATCCCGAATAAATAAATGCATTCGAATAAGGCCTTTTAAAAAATCCCGAATAAACGAATACATTCTAATGAGGCCTTTTGAAAAATCCCGAACGAACGAATACATTCGAATAGGGCCTTTCAAAAAATCCCTGATAAATGAATACATTCGAATAAGGCCTTTTAAAATTTCCGAATAAATGAATACATTCGAAACCCGCGCTAAGTTTTGTAAATACGGGGAGCATCTGGCAAACTTGGAAAAAAAGCGTCCGATGCATGCAACTTTTTTGAATGAAGACTTTTTTGAAATCTGAAAACGCTATCATATTCACAGATTAAATTGCTACCTAATTATGTCACTTTTGTGCCGAAGTTTCATAAGAGCACCTTGTTTTTGAAGGAAATAGTTTTTGCAATCGTTTTTCAAAAAACCTCGCGCGCGGCGAATGCGGCGAAACTTTGAGCAGTATTTGTACAAGTAATGGAAGAGCAATCTGTATGCTTTCTTCATAAATTAGGTTCAGGTGGGGGAATCTCGAGGTTTGTTTAGGTTGAATTTTTGAAATCCTTCATTTATGAGTCCGAGGATTTCGCAACAAAACTCTGGCTTTTCAGGTAGTTCTCAAGCGTGTTTAATTGAGGGTTTGGAAAATTCAACCTGAACAAACCTTGAGATACTCTCACCTGCACTTAAATTTTGAAGAAAGCATACTGATGGCTCTTCCATTACTTGTACAAATACTGCTCAAAGTTTCGCCGCGAGCGAGGTTTTTTGAAAAACGATTGCAAACACTATTTCCTTCAAAACGAAGTTCTCTCAGGGAACTTCGGCACACAAGTGTCATAATTTGGTAGCAATTTGATCTCTGAATATGATAGCGTTTTCAGAATTCTAAAAAGTCTCCATTCAACAAAGTTACATGCATCGGACGCTTTTTTGCCAAGTTTGCCAGATGCTCCCCGTTTTTACAAGACTTAGCGCGGGTATTGTACCTTCGAAACGCGGACTATTTGGAGATTAGCGGAACAATTCCAGATTCAGTGATCCCGTTTAAGCAGGAAACGGCCACTGTGTTAGTGGTGGACGTGGCTTTATGATTTTGAGGGATATCAATGCATCGATGGCCCCCTAGAGAATTTTTCGGCAAAATGTTTGTATGCGGTGCTGCGCTAGATCTCAAGATGGGTAGGGGAGAAAAGCGACCACACAACATTGATCACTGCGCCATTCCTTGCCAAGTAAATCTTTCCCGACCAAGGCAGGATTTCACGAAACGATAACCACTGTTTAGCTATGGTTTGAGGCCAATCGATTCACACACGATGTGATTAACCGTGGTTACGGTAGCCATGGTTAAAGGCATTGTACTCGCTGAAAACCACTCACCGTTTTTTGAGTTCGAATCATTGGTTGGGCCCGCCTGAGAACGTGGGTAGAGTTTCTTGGGTCACCGACGCATCATTGGGAGGATATGAGGGATTGAATGCCTCGAATTCCACCAAAAGAGGCCGGCCTTCTGACAGCCATGTGGCATAAAATGAAAAAGAAAGAAGGTTTTCAACAAGCTCTATCGCGTAAATGAGTGGAAGTTGATGTATCATTTGTTGATAAGCTACCTTCTTTTCTCATTTGAGGCCACATGGCTGTCGGAAGGCCGGCATCTTTTGGTGGAAATCGAGGCATTCGATCTCCCATATCTTCCCAATGATGCGCCGATGACCCGACAAACTCTACCCACGTTCCCATGCGGGCCCAGCCAATGATTCAAACTCAAAAAACGGTGAGTGGTTTTCAGCGCGTACGACGCCTTTGAAACGTGGTTAGCGCTTCGTGAATTCCGCCCCAGGCTACGGCGCGAGGCGTTATGTGCCACATGGAAGAGGTCGGACGGTGCGTGTGCGGAAATTTCTGTTTTCTGGCAGCTTGCGCCTTCTGTTTTCCGACAAACTCGCCTTTTTGTTTACTGAATTAAATTTCCGCACATCCCTGGGTTAAACCCCTCGACGTCCGGTGGGGGTAGGGATCGGACCTACGACCAAGCACTAAGATAGGCTTCCATAACGGCCGCGCCATAGTCGGCCTATCTGCTGTAGCCAGCCCGGTCGATACGTATTCAACGCCTTGCTTACTTAAGTCGAAATTTCCCCCCGATTTGTATCGACTGATCCCACTCAGTAAGCGTACGCATCGACCGTGGCTGTCCCGGTCGATGCGTATGCTTACTGAGGTAGGACCCCCCCCCGTTGCGGCCGAACTAAGCCGTGCGCTCGAGTGTGCCAGCCTAATCTATACACATACATCGGACCGCTAGGAACGGGGTAGGACGGCGCTGGATCACTAGGGAGGGGAGGTATGGCGCCGAATTACAAGGGATGGGAAAGGTTGGCTCAGTCCGGTCTTCGGCCGACTATGAATGACGGGGGCCGAATGGCGGAGGGGGGAGGTATTGTGTGCCATACTGTTAGTCTAAGGTAGTATGTAAGTATATAATGATAATCGTTGTAATGATATTCGGAGAACTGATACATTAAAAAACGGCTAAGAGTTGAACGGTGAGTGTAAACGAAATAGGTGATGGCAGGATTGTTCTATCTCGAAGTCTCATTCACTCGTGTATTTTCTTGCGAAATCAGATCGAGAGCTCCTTTATATCCGAAAATAATTGGCGATATTTTGGTGTGATATAACACCTTTTTCAAGCCTGTAATAATCAAATACATAGCACAACTAATCAATTAGCAGGGTCGTAGTCAACAATCCAAGCACTAACCAAACTTGCCGCGATGCCAACTCTGCAAACATATTTTTAGGATTGCCAAAAACACACAGCTCGGACGAGCTCGCCCTCTGCGACTATCTATCAAATGTTCTATCAAATGAGCCAACAGTTATGGTGTGCACGGGAAGGATTACCTCAATGGATACTGTTATGTGATAAGGCGCAAAGCATCTATCATCTCATCCCTGTTGTTGATTTCGGGGGATAAGCGCCTTATCTCGAGAGCTACTAACACTTTTCTTTCCAGAGGAGATTCCAGTGAGGCGTGCAAAACTGTAACTTCCACTGAGGGAGGGCTTTCCAAAGCATGATGTTGTGTGCGATGCCGCGAAAAGCCATTGTTCGGGTATGCGTTGGGATTCCTTAGAGCTCGCAGATGTTCGTCAAGCCGTTTATGTAGTGGCCGCATGGTCAATCCAACGTATTTTTGCGCACAGCCTTCGCAGTTAATCATATACACAGTGCCACGAAGTTGGCAGATTTTCTTCTCCGTGCGATATAGACAGTTGCGTCGACCGCATTTCTCTTCGTAAACTCTCGATGAAGTCAGAATTTGCTTCAAAGTCGGTGGTAGACGTAGAACGAGCTTCACTGGTAGTCCGGAACTCTTGACGATGTTGTTCAAAACGGATACTTGTTCAAGACCTCGTTCACATATGGCAGAACCAAGGGGATTCCGTTCACCATATAGAGTGGACTCCAAGACCTAGGATCTGCTCTCGTGTATCCGTTTTCTTCCAGTACTCGAAAGATCTTATTGTTCACCTCCGGAGACTCGAATGAGCACACTTTCTGCTTTGTCTTCATGGGGTTCTTCGCGTTCTTCTTCATGAAAAGAGGGTGTGCACTCCGAGAGTGAAGCATGATGTTTTTGACATAGGTTTCTTGTACCATAAGTGCTCCCTGATGCCATGACTGATTCAAACTTCTGAGTTGACGAAAGGTAAATATTCGTTTTCGCCAGGGTATTCGGCTGTGAATTGGATGTTCGGGTCATACGAGTTCAGATTCCTGAGCATTACGTGCAGTGCGGAGGTAGTGGATCCTACGACGAATACGTCATCAATGTAGCGTTTGCAAATTAGGATCTCGTTGACAAGGGACGCTCTCTCTATCTTGTTTAGGTAGACCATAGCCAACAGTGGTGCGATTCTTGATCCCATGGCGAGACCGTGTTTTTGACAATAGAACTCTCCGTCGAACTTGAAGGTGTTGCATCTTAATGTAGCTCCGAGGAGCTCTGAAACATCTTGTTCTTCTAATCCAAATGTATGGATTTCGTTCTGATGTTCACGGAGAAGTTCAAGTCTTGCTTCCACTCTCTCATCGTTGTTTACATTCGTATAGAGAGCCACCGCGTCAAAACTTTCGTAACTGGCCCCATCAGGAATTTCACAGGTATTCAGGGCAGATAGGAATTCCTTTACATTGGCGATACGAGCAGTGACATGACGTAATAGTGGCGAAAGAAGTTTTACTAGAACCTAAACGGTGCTCGATAATAGGGACCGATGAAGTAGACGAAGAAATGGAAGTGGTTTTGAATCGTGGACCATCGTTTGCGATCGCCACCGTAATAAATCGAGAAGTCCATAATACAGCAATGTGCAGCTTCTACAAATTCGCGTATCAGCTTTGATTTCGTGAACAGTCAAGCACTACAGTGATGGATCGATTACATTCCTCTACCGCCTCCATGCCTTTCCCGCGAACATCAATAACATCACCAGGACCAGCAAGATCACTAGAACCTGTGCTAGCTAGGCTACAGCTTGATCGAAATGAAGCGTATTCACCACAAAGACATCAAACCTCACGGACAGGGAAAAACGAGGATTGAGAAAGCTCCTTTCTTTCCGTAATGAACTCCGCTACAGCGTGAGCGACAAAGGTGGCGACCTTGTGGTTATGACGCAGGTCATGAACAAACGGCTAAGCCAAAAATGCTTATCTGATACAGGAATATACGAAAAGTCTACTCAACGTAACTTTGAAAATGTATCCAATGAACTCCGGCAGACAGTGCAACGGATACTGAGCAAGATAATAGAGCCGAACACCGTGAAACGCTTCACGCTGACATCCCCGACAATTCCAACATACTACGCAATGGTGAAGACTCATAAATTTACCGAGGGAACAAAATTACGTGATGTTGATGAAATTGATATCAAAACTAGACCGATAGTCTCATCTTGTGAAGGGCCGTCAGATCGTATAAGTTGGTTTCTAGTGAAACTTCTTTCGCCACTATTACGTCATGTCACTGCTCATAACGCCAATGTAGAAGAATTTCTATCTGCCCTGAATACCTGTGAAACTCCTGATGGCGCCAGTTATGGAAATTTTGACGCGGTGGCTCTCTATACGAATGTAAACAACGATGAAGGAGTGGAAGCAATACTTGAACTTCTCCTTGAACATCAGAACGAAATCCATAAATTTGGATTAGAAGGGTTGCGGACATTTAGGCCGGTTGGGGCTGGGGCGATGCAGAGACGCAGAGGACGGAGGCAATGGTAAGCTCGTCCCCACGTCCCTTTCACGGGAGGTCATCCACGAAGCTTAGTCAAAAGAAAAACTTCATAATTCTTGTGCACATATAAGTGGATTATTCAACTATGAATTGAAATAGTAAATGGTAAACCCTCTACTTTATTCATACGCCGATTAAGCAACCTTTTCTCGTTGAAAAAAATGGAACAACTATTTTGAGAGTCCCATGAGTACTTCGCGAGTGATTTATGGAATGAAGGGTGAATCAATTTTTGCTTCTCACTTTTGTTAGTAACTTGGAGTTGAACGTCGATATGAAACTGTGTTGTAAAACTAGGAATGCCAAAACACTAACCTATTTAATAGAAAAAAGCTTTTATAATTGTGTATCGAGGCCAAAATGGGATGCCTTCCGAACTTGCTGGTTTCCAATCTTCCTTGGAATTGAGGTGGTGCGTGAAGCATTCACGTTGGAATTGGATAATTTTTGGCAGGGCTTGTTCAATATTTCACATCATTCAGATTCCCCGCGCGCGCATTACCTACTGTAGTAACGGAATTCGAAGAATGCAGCTTCAATAAAAAATGGTACTGACATTGAAGTATATGAGCTTTTCACGTCACGTGAAGTGCCCTTTTAAAGATTGATTTCATAGTTCAATATCGGTAGACGACCAGCTTTTCTCAATAAACTTGCTTATTATGCGTGGTAGGATTAGGATAACGGGGTAGTTTTTACAACCCGATAACACTTCTTTAAATAAAAAAAATCAATTATAATTATACGCTGGTGCATTAATTCTGTTCAATGCTCAACATTATTCAATACGTTCTTCTTCCGGATTACGTCCGTATGCTACAAAGCATATTCTGCACTGTATCACTCCTTTCTTCATAAGCATCTCGAGAAGTGTTTCAAAGAAGCGTACCATTAACTAGTGTTTCAGTAACTAAGGGAGAATATTCAAAACATTACTCTTCTTCGTGCAATGCCCATATGCGCACTGAACCAGCCAACGCTAAGGAAGAGGCGTGGCGAACGACTCTGGCAATTGAGGGCGTCGACGCGCCAGAAAGTTGGGTGCATTTGGTGCATTGATGATAGCGCGCGTCTACCCCGCTCCGATTTTCTGGCCAAAACTCGAATCGGGCGACGCGCGGGGGCAAAAATAGTGGCGTCGCGTTGGTTGTGAAGTTTGTTCCTGCACACAATGTTTTTAACAAGACAGCAAAAAAGCCTTCTGAACAGTTGCTGTTCCACACAATCTCTACACCGTCGCATTGGATATTGTATTCATTTATCTTCTGTTTTCCCCTCATACTATCGTCTGTGATTTCCCGCGGTTTCTATCCTATACAGTATTGCTTGATTTAAGGTATTCGGCGTGCTCCTCACAGATGCATTCAGATTCATCGCTCTGTCTACAGAACAGTTCTTATTCTATTCGGAGGTTAAGTTTGGAGTTTTATTTTGAAAAACATATGAAAAACAGAAAAACAAAAAAGTGTACTCAATATGTTCAAGGATCCTTCACTGACCCTACCTTGATGCGATGTGTCGCTGTATTACCAGTGGGTCATCCTGTGACCCTTTGCCAATGGGAACGATGCCTCCACACATAGAGCTAAAACTACCTCAACAAGAATTGGTTCATCCACCTTATCCACCATCATATCCTTTTCTCGCCTAATTTAAACCAGAACTGGTCTGAACATGCCACAAAATTGTTCGGTGACATAAATCAGTGCGGTTTTCATGATGAATAAGCATAGTTTTTGTAATTTCAAACTTTAGCACCTTAAAGGAAGGAGAAAAACTGTAAAGCACGCTTAACTCAAGTAACAATACCAGTTGTGTGTTTTAACTCAACTTTACTACTTTCAGTAGGTGGTGTGCCTGTAATTTTCAAAGCTATGCATCTAAGAGTAAGATGTGGTCATTTCCCTACAGCGAAACGGGAACGCTCGATAACTTTATAGCACATACGTAATAATTTTATGAACTTTTTTTTGAGAAACACATTACCAATGTCGAAATTCTTCTGTTCTTCAAATTCATACCCGTATAAAAAAAACATTTTTAGGCAATATGTGAGCTCGTACACGCAGGAAGTCAAAAAACTTTCTTTGATGGGCTACTCCTTATGTAAGTGCTGATTTTGCTTTGTGATGTCTTGTCTATAGTGTTCACTTTCACGTTGGTTAACTTTCAATTTACTTACAGTACCGGGAGCGATTGTACCAAAAACACAAAGATGGCCATGCCCTGCCCAGCTTCTGATGGATTGTAAGTGAGGCAAATACTCACGACATCGGCGTTTCCATTTTTATTCTTGTCAAATACGTGTTCAATCGCTCAGGTAATGGTGTGATTGTTTTTGTATTTTTTCCATTTATCGCCATTCCTTCCTCCGTTTCCATGACACGCGATTCCTATTTTTTACTGTGAACCGTAATTCTGTTAATTAAAATGCTGCTTGCTAATATTCCCATAGAAACTCATTGTGACATCCATTCCCTATTTATTAATTCTGATGAATGTAACGATATTGAGACCTAAGCAGGCATGTGCGAAAAACTTCGAAACCGAAAAAACCGAAAAACGAAAAATTTTCGGTTTTGAATTCGAAAAATTCCGAAAAAAAAACGAAAAATTTTTTGTCTTTTGAAACATTTTATTTTCGTATTTGCATATTTAGGACTGGAAAAACAAGGCAACGTAATCGAAGTGCTTTGAATAATGACAGAATTATGTTTTCTTGGTGACACAAAAGCATACCCAATCAGCGTATCAATGTAAGGAATTTTACCCTTGTTGCAGCGTCGAATCCTGGCAAAATTTTAGCGCTGAACACCTTCTTAAATTCTTGTGGTGAACTTCTTGTTTTAAAACTGCGGTGGTTCTCTGAACGATCACATCCACGTTTTTTCACGTTTTTGATCTAAACTGTGGGCTCGAAGGTCGTCCCCAATTTCATGAAAAAATACCGAATTCGCAGAAGTTGAAAGTCGTGGGCAAGTCATAGATCAAAACGGAACAAACGTTGTACAGAGACGAACATCAATAGTTCTTGATGGATAGCACACTCTTGCGTGAATTTTTTGTGCTGTCATGTTGAATTTCAGTTTGAGCGATTGCGTCGTGGTCAACACTGACCAGTAGCTTAGTCTCTCGGCGCTATTGGACGGTAATGGCCGCGACGCAACCACATGCATTGAGTCGCGGTGTCTACATAGGGGATACGTCCAATCAGTTTCGCTTGATGGATCTGTACTTGATGCCATTCGCCTAGAAAGTTTTTATTTGCACTTTTTTTTTGGTATAGATCGATAGAGGGAGCAGGAAAATTTAGGTTGACTTCCGCTTGAAAATTATGGGCCTCCAAAGAGCGATTCTCCACGTCTTTTCCATGAACACCTTGAACGAAAACGAATTTTCCTGAACTTAAAGCAGTGTTCACAATAGATTGCACTTTTGATATCTCTTTCGTTTACCGAAATTCTGGTGCCCTATACAGCAAGGCATGCTTGAAGAAAACGCGGAAACCGTGTTTTGTTGCT